>JAGIQG010000034.1:14123479-15323479 GCA_024679065.1 Sphyrna mokarran | reverse complement strand
GTCTTGGTGGGCTGAATGAGCTAATTCTACCCCAATATCTGATGATTTTGTGGTCTGCGTGGGTGTCTTCTGGGTGTTCTGCTTTCCTCCCACAGTCCAAAGATATACGGGTTGGGTGGATTCTAATCTGTCTTTAATTAAGGCAGGTAAGGCACTGATGGGTTATTATGGTGACCCCTAAACTACACACATTGATTTCAGATGTGGTACCTCTGGTAAGACTGTCCTTTGGTGAAGATCAAATGTCAGATTAAGACCAAGTTGAGGTGAAATGCCACATCTTGTCAGTTTGGATCTTGTTTGTCTGCTTTATGGGGGGTCATGAATTGGGTTAAAGTTTGCCCAGCGAGAGAACCTTAGAATCCCTACAGTACAGAAGGAGACCATTTATCTCATCGAACCTGCGCTGACAACAATCCCACTCAGTTCTGTCCTATCTCTGTAACCCCATATTTACCTTCCCAATCCCCCTGACACTGAAGGATAAATTAGCATAGCCAATCCACCCAACCTGCACATCTTTGGACTGTGGGAGGAAACCAATATAGACACAGGAGAATGTGCAGAGTCCACACAGAGAGACTCACCTGAGGCTGGAATTGAACCCGGGACCTTAAGGCAACTGTGCCAGTCCAACCTGTGCACTGGCTGTGTACCTTCAAGGAAAAAAGATCCCGAGCAAGATTGGTGTCAATGTAGGTCTGGAGTCACATGGAGGCCAGGCCAGGTAACGGGGACAGATTTTCTTCCCAAGTAGGACAGAGATCAGCCGAGTTTTCTGATGTAACAGTGAATGTTACCATGTAAACATGCCATCTAATAATCCCATCTTCAATAGATACAGTGATTATTACTGGACTGAAGTGCGGGTTAGTGGATTGGCCATGCTAAATTGACCCAAGTGTCAGGGGGATTAGCTAGGATAAATATGTGGTGTTTTAGGAATAGAGCCTTGGTAGGATTGGGGTAGGCTGAATGGTCACCTTCTGCCCTGCGGGATTCTGTGACTGACCAAATAAAAGCTGGTATTGGTAATGTTAAGTTTATTCATTAATGACACAAGAAGTCTTACATTAACACTACAATGAAGTGACTGTGAAAATCCCCTAATCGCCTGTTCGGGTACACTGAGAGAATTTAGCATGGCCTAATCCAGCACGTCTTTCAGACTGTGGGAAGAAATCAGAGGCAACCCATGCAGACACGGGGAGAATGCGCAGATTCACCATAGACAGTGACCCAAGCCGGGAATTGAACCCGAGTCCCTGGTGCTGTGAGGCAGCAGTGCTAACCCACTGTGCCATCCCCATCGTTGAGTTGGTGTTTGATGTCAGAGGTTTGGGGTGTCATGTGAACAGAAAAGATCCCATGACACTATCTCAAAGCAGGCAGGGGAGTCCTGCCAGTGCGTCAATCAATATTCATCCGTCAACAAATGTGGTAGCAACAGATGATGGAACAAAGAGAACAATTAACGATACAGTACAGGAACAGGCCCTTCGGCCCATCAAGCCTGCACCGATAACATTTACCTCTCCAACCAACTGCCTGTCTCCCTCTATTCCCCATCTGTTCATATGCCCATGCAGATAAGTTTTAACTGTTGCTAATGTATCTGTCTCAACCACGTCACTTGGCAGTGCACTCCAGGTCCTACCACCCTCTGTAAAAAAAAAAAATTTCCCCCGCACATCTCCACTGAACCATTCCCCCCTTATCTTGAACTTGTGCCCCTTTTGTAATTGTCATTTTTGCCCTGGGCGAAAACTTCCAACTGTTCACCCTATCCACACTCCTCCTGATTTTAATTATGATCTCCCATTATTACCTGTGGGATCTTGCTGTGCGCACATATTGCCTGCATTGCAAAGCAACTGCACTCAAGACAATATTTTGTTGGCTGCAGGAGTGCTGTGGGATGTCCTGAGCTTGCAATGGAAATGTGAGGTCTTTTCCAGGAGACGGAATAAGGGGTGGCACGGGGGCACAGTGGTTCGCACTGCTGCCTCACAGCGCCAGGCAACCCGGGTTCGATTCCCGTTTTGGGTCACTGTCTGTACGAAATCTGCATGTTCTCCCCAGTTCTGCGTGGGTTTCCTTTGGGTGCTCTGGTTTCCTCCCACAATACAAAAGACGTGTTGGTTAGGGTGCATTGGCCATGCTAAATTCTTCCTCAATGTACCCCAACAGGAGTGTGGCGATGAAGGGATTTTCACTTCCTTGCAGTGTTAATGTAAGTCTACTTGTGACACTAATAAATAAACTCCTAAAAATAAAGGAAAATGATATTTGGTTATGATCTGGGTGCAGGTGAGATGATTTGAGGGTCAGTTTGCTGTTAATTCATTCTTTAATTTCTCTTCTTCCCTGGGCTTCCCCCTCCTTCACGGCTCCCGTCTCCTTCTCCGCAGAGCTCCATCAGCGCCACGCGACAGACAACCTGGAGTACACGCCACGTGCCATCGTCCAGCCCATCGTCCTGAGCTTGACCTCCGACCCCAGTCGCTGCCCGCAGTGCCACGTCGGTGAGCTGGGCCCAGGCGCCAAAGCCTCGGACGCGGGCGACGCAGAGGCGGCAGTCTGGGAGAAAGAGGGCGAGACGGGGAGGCTGGAGGCGAGGTGGTATGTTGAGATGTGGGGCGAGGTGCGGTGCAAACTGACCAACATCGTGGAGAGCAAGTACTTCAACCGCGGCATCATGATGGCCATCTTAATCAACACCATTAGCATGGGCATCGAGCACCATGAACAGGTACCACTCCCAAGCAGCTGGGCTAATGCTCAGCGATGTACCTCAGCTGGGTCCACTGTTATTTCTCATTTTTGTTAATGATTTGGATGAGAATATAGGAGGCATGGTTAGTAAGCTTGCAGATGACACCAAGATTGGTGGCATAGTGGACAGTGAAGAAAGTTATCTCCAATTGCAACGGGATCTTGATCAATTGGGCTGACGAATGGCAAATGGAGTTTAATTTCTTAAATGCGTGATGATGTATTTTGGTCGATTGAACCAGGGCAGGACTTACTCAGTTAGTGGTAGGGCCTAGGGGAGAGTTACAGAACGAAGAGATCTAGGAGTATATGTTCGTAGCTCCTTGAAATTGGAGTCACAGAGTGGTGAAGAAGGCATTCGGCATGCTTGGTTTCATTGGTCAGAGCATTGAATACAGGAGTTGGGACGTCTTGTTGAAGTTGTACAAGACATTGGTAAGGTCACACTTGGAATACTGGGCCAAGCGCGACTAGCTTGGTGGTAAAAATTAGCAGCATGGACAAGTTGGGCTGAAGGGCCAATTTCCATGCTGTAAACCTCTATGACTCTATTATTCTATAGTTATATAGGGCATCAGTGAGGCCACAGCTGGAGTATTGTGTGCAGTTTTGGTGTCCTTATCTGAGGAAGGATGTCCTTGCTATAGAGGAAGCACAGTGAGAATTTACCAGGCTGATTCCTGGGATGGCAGGTCTGTCATATGAGGAGAGTCTAAGTTAGTTGGGATTATATTCACTGGAGTGAGAGTGGATCTCAGAAACTTACAAAATTCTAACAGGGTTAGACAGGGTAGATTCAGAAAGAATGTTCCCGATGGTGGGGGGAGTCTAGGACTAGGGGTCACAGTTTGAGGATAAGGGGTAAACCTTTTAGGACTGAGGTGAGGGGAAATTTCTTCACCCAGAGGGTGGGGAATGGGTGGAATTCACTCCCACAGAAAGTAGTTGAGGCCAAAAAATTGTGTGATTTCAAGAAGAAATTAGATATCGCTCTTGGGGCTAAAGAGATAGAGGGCTGTGGGTGGGGGGGGGGAGTCAAAATATTGAATTTGATGATCAAAGTGAATGGTGGAGCATGCTCGAAGGGCTGAATGGCCTCCTCCTGTTTCTGTGTTACCAAGAGACTCGGGGAAGAGCTTTGCAGTCCTAATGTATGGGGGAGAGGGAGGAAGGGTGTGGAGAGGGGGAGAAAGGGTGGGGTAGTGGGGGGGGGGGGGGCGCGGGGGAATGTGGATCAAATCGTCCAAAACTCCAATGACTTGAATAGGAACAGAAGATCCTACCGAGGGGACGGCCTGCACAATTCCACCCGACTACCCCTCAGTGCCTCTTCAATGGTTTTTTTTTTACAGTTTATTTATTACTGTCAAAAGTAGGCTCACATTAACAGTGCAATGAAGTTTCTGTGAAAATCCTCTGGTTGCCACACTCCTGTTTGGGTACACTGAGGGAGAATTCAGCACAGTCAATGCACCCTAATCAGCGCATCTTTCAGACTGTGGGAAGAAGCCGGAGCACCTGGAGGAAACCCACGCAGACATGGGGAGAATGTGCAGACTCCACACAGACAGTCACCCAAGCTGGGAATCGAACCCGGATTCCTGGTGCTGTGAGGCAGCAATACTAACCAATGTGCCCCGATAACAAGAGAGAAAGATTGTGCATTTATATAGCCCCTTTGGATTTCCCAAAGTGACTCACGACCATTGAAGTGTATCCCTCTCATGTACACCTTCACTGCCCTCATGCAGGAAACACAGCAGTCAACTGGTGCATAGGAAGATCCCATAGGCAGCAGTGAGATGATGATGACCAGATCACTCATTCAGTTTATTTTAGTGCCATTATGCGAGGGACAAATATTGGTCAGAGCATCAGGAGGAAACCTTCTTTGCTCTTCCTTCAAAACATTGGCCAACAGGTAGAAACCTCAGCTTCACATCTCCTGACACCCCTGACAGTTCCGCACTCCCTCGGTATTGTACAAGAAGCATGTGAAGCCCCTGGACAGGGAATCTCCAACCCATTACCTTCTGCTTTAGAGACAGAAACCATGGCTGAGATGTCTGTTTGTGGAGAAACCTTTTGTAAACAGCACATTGTTGATTTGAGTTATTATTGTCACATGTATTAGCAAACGGTGAAAAGTATTGTTTCTTGTGCGCTATACAGACCGTTCATAGAGAAGGAAAGGAGAGAGTGCACAATGTAGTGATACAGTCATAGTTAGGATGTAGAGAAAGATCAACTTAATGCGAGGTAGGTCCATTCAGAAGTCTGACAGCAGCAGGGAAGAAGCTGTTCTTGAGTCGGTCGGACTTTTGTATCTTTTTCCCACTGGAAGAAGGTGGAAGAGAGAACGTCCGGGGTGCATAGAGTCCTTAATTATGTTGGCTGCTTTGCCGAGGCAGCGGGAAGTGTAGACAGAGACGGTGTCAGAGGTGCTATATAAATGCATATTGTTGCTGTTGTTCCCCCCTCCGGCAGCGAGGCCAGGGTTGGGAATTCCAGGGTGCGGACCTCCCTTGCTGCAACGTTCCCCGCGGAGCTGGTGGCGATGATTTTCTTTTCCGAAGGAGATAGGCCCAGGGCTCGGCTTTCTAATCGAGTTCAGAGCTGTGGCAATTTGTGCTTCTGCTGATGGACAGTGGGGAAAGAGAGATCCTCTCCCCTAGGGGATTAACACTTTGATCTCCCTGACATGGATTCTGTGCGTGTCCTCAACAAAGAGAGATTAAGCCTTTTATCCCGCTAGCTTCAGTTATACCTGGTAGCCGTACAGACTGTGAAGGAGAATCCCGAATTGATTACTCTGCTTGATTGAGAACAGGGCGACGGAGGAGACCGAAGTTAATGGGAAAATGGCCAGGGAATGACTGTTGGTGATAAAGCATCTTCACCCTTCGATCAAATCCCTGCTCTTTTGGTGGAGGCATTGTTTCATTTATTCTCAGAAGTTTGGAGCGTATATTAAATTAGGGCAAACACCAAGAATGCTGATTGCACCTAACAATTTTGTGTAACCATCGAGAATTGAAACCTGTAACAACAGCAACAACCTGCATTTATATAGCAACTCTGACAAGTTTAGCTTCATAATCCAGGTCTTTGGGCTCTGTATGTTTTTGAACTTCAAGTTTTTAGATGCCCAGGTCACCAGTAACCTGTCCTGGTTCCCTCTATGCCGACACTATAGTTAAGGGAGCCTCACCAAAGCCTCTACTTTCTCAGGAGGCTAAGTATATTTGGCATGTCAGCTACGACTCTCACCAACTTTTACAGATGCACAATAGAAAGCATTCTTTCTCGTTGTATCACAGCTGGTATGGCTCCTACTCTGCCCAAGGTCACAAGAAACTACAAAGGGTTGTGAATGTAGTCCAATCCAGTACACAAACCAGCCTCCCATCCACTGACTCTGTCTACACTTCCCACTGCCTTGGAAAAGCAGCCAGCATAATCAAGGACCTCGTGCACCCCGGGCATTCTCTCTTCCACCTTCTTCCATCCAGGAAAAAGATACAAAAGTCTGAGATCATGTACCAACCAATTCAAGGACAGCTTCTTCCCTGCCGCTGTCAGACTTTTGAATGAACGTACCTTATATTAAGCTAATCTTTCTCTACACCCCAGCTATGACTGTAACACTATGTTCTGTACTATCTCCTTCCTTCTGTGTGAACAGTATGCTATGTCTGTACAGTGTGCAAGGAACAATACTTTTCACTGTATGTTAATACATGTGAAAATAATAAATCAAATCACATTAAACTTAAACATTACAGATAAAAGCAAATTACTGTGGATGCTGGAATCTGAAACAAAAACAGAAAATGCTGGAAAATCTCAGCAGGTCTGACTTTTTTGATGTGATTTATTATTGTCACATGTACTGGGATACAGTGAAAAGTATTGTTTCTTGCAAGCTATATGGACAAAGCATACCATTCGGAGAGTGCATAAGGGAGAAGGAAAGGAGAGGGTGCAGAATGTGGTGTTACAGATATAGCCAGGAGAGGGAAAGAGAGGGAGAACAGAGTCAATGTTTGGAGTCTGAATCCAGACTCAAATCTATTCTGTCTCCACAGACGCTGTCAGACCTGCTGAGATTTTCCAGCATTTTTCGTTTTGCAGAATCCAGCATCCACAGCACTCTGCTTTTATCTGTAATGTTTAAGTTTGACTTGATTTGCTTTATCGTTGTCACATGCATTGGGATACAGTGAAAAATGTTATTTCCTGTGTGCTATACAAAGCATACCGTTCATAGAGAAAGAAAGGAGAGAGTGCAGAATGCAGTGTTACAGCATTTTCTGTTTTTGCTACATGTAACAGCAGTAATTCTGAGCTTCTTCACAGCAGAATTGTCATATTAAAGTTGTGATGAGGAGATGCCAGTGTTGGACTGGGGTGGGCACAGTAAGAAGTCTCACAACACCAGTTACAGTACAACAGGAGATATCATTGAATAGACTCTTAGAATCTTTGCGGTGTAGAAAGAGGCCATTTGACCCATCGGGTCCACGCTGTCAACAATCCCATCCAGGCCCTATTCCCGTAATCCTATATATTTATCCCAGTAATCCCTCTCAGCTGCACATCCCTGGATACCAAGGAGCAAGTTAGCATCTAACCCATGCATCTTTGGACTGCGGAAAGAAACCAGGGCACCCGGAGGAAACCCACGTAGACACGGCGAGAACGTGCAGAATCCATACAGACAGTGACCCAAGCCGGGAATCGAGCTCCAGCCCCTAGAGTTATGGGGCATCAGTGCCAACCACCGTGCCACCGCCATCTGCCAAAGCAATCTCTGAAACAACAACGCTTCCAATGTGCAGGTTAGGTGAGTTGGCCATGCTAACTTGCCCCTTGGCGTCAGGGGGACTAGCTGGGGTAAATGCTTAGGTTATGGGGATAGGGCCTGGGTGAGACTTTCATTGGTGCAGACTCAATGAACTGAATGGCTACCAAATAAACCCATCAAGTTAAAGTTGACATTGCACCACATAAGAAGATATTGGGACAGGTTCTTTTTTTTAACTGGGCATTGTGTGAGAGAGGACATAGAGAGGATGTTTCCATTAGTGGGAAAAACTAGAACCAGGGGGCACAACCTCAGGCTAAAGGGACAATTCTTTAAAACAGAGATGGGAAGGAATTTCTCCAGCCAGAGAGTGGGGAATCTGTGGAACTCTTTGCCACAGAAGGCTGTGGAGGCCGGGCCACTGAGTGTCTTTAAAACAGAGATGGATAGATTCAGGATTAATAAGGGGATCAGGGGTTATGGGGAAAAGGCAGGAGAATGGGGATGAGAAAAATATCAGCCATGATTGAATGGCGGAGCAGACTCGATGGGCCGAGTGGCCTCATTCTGCTCCTGTGTCTTATGAGTTAAAATTGGAGGCCAGGTTTGGAGTTGGAGGAGGATTGTAGAGCTGGAAAAGGTTAATGACAAATATTTGGTTTATTATGATGCCTTGCAAATCTCAAACTGCTTCACAGCTAATGAGATAGTTTTGAACCGTAGTCACTGTTTGTGGGGAAAGACTTGAGTACACAGATTTTAAAATCATAAGATTTACAGTACAGAAGAAGGTCGTTCGGCCCATCGTGCCTGCACTGACAACAATCCCAGCCAGGTCCTATCCCCGTAACCTCACTTATTCACACTCCTAGTCCCCCTGACATGACCAATCCACCCAACTCACACACCTTTGGAGCGTGAAAGGAAACTGGAGCACCTGGACGAAACCCATGCAGACACGGGGAGAGTGTGCAGGCTTCACACAGACAGTGACCCGAGGCCGGAATCGAACCTGGGTCCCTGATATTGCGAGGCAGCAGTGCCACCGTGCTGCCCCAAAATCAAGTGTGGAGTTGATGCATTGGTTCGCGTTGCTGCCACACAGGACCAAGGATCCGGGTTCGATTCCGGCTTCGGGCAGCTGTCTGTGTGTTGCCTGTATCTCCTCCCCATGTCTGCGTGGGTTTCCTCCCACAGTCCAAAAGACATGCAGATTTAGGGGGATTGGCCGTGCTTAATTGCTCTTTAGTGTCAGAGGGGCTCGCCGGGCAAATGTATGAAGTTACGGGGATCCCTTTATTAATCAGGAACCTATCTATCTCTGTCTTAAAGACACTCAATGACCTGCCCTCCACAGCCTCCTGCGGCAAAGAGTTCCACAGATTCCCCACTCTCTGGCCGGAGAAATTCCTCCTCATCTCTGTTTTAAAGGATCGTCCCTTTAGCCTTCTGTGCACTACAGGGATTCTAAGATGCTTCAATGATTCTAAAGAGGCCACTGAGGCTTCAGCTGAGATGGGAGTGAGGGCGACTGTTATTGGGAAGGGGAGTGGGAACTGGAGGGGTTACTGAGACTGGATGATAAGATGTGCAGTTGGGAAGAATGATGGGGGACTTTGCTCAATCGTACAGGCTCTCGGTGCTGAAGCAGTTAACAGGTGATCGAACCAACTATCTTTAGACTAGCTATTTCAAAAGGTCACTCAGGACTGTGACATTTAAGGAGCATTTATTTTTGCTTTCTCCACATTTCTTTTTACTCGCTCTTGGCCGTGCGCAGTCGATCGGTCAGCAGAGAGGAACAAAGGAACGGGGGGCTGACTTTCTTCTCTCCCTGAATATGTTTAACCCCACCTCGTCTCAGCATCCCACCCAGACACATCGACAATCGGGATCAACTAGAGACTGAGACTGCGCAGCGGGGCTAAACCTCCCACTGTCGGGGGGTGGTAGGACCTGAGGTTTGGGGATGAGGCATTTGGGGTATGCCTGGATGAGTTACTCTTTCAGAGAGTCAGTGAAGGCTCGACGGACCGAGTGGCCTCTGTCTGCACTGTAGGGATTCTGTGATTCACTCTCACAATTGTGAGGGGGGAGGCGCAGGGGTGTTGCCAATCCTCCAGGGTAGCTGGGAGTCTCCTGGAATCTAACACTAAATCTATTGATTCTGTTAGGATCAAACCCAACACGAAACGGCTAAGTGGCAATAAAAAAATTCTGCACAAGTGTGTCTTTTATCATTTTCTTTCAATGTTTCACCTTTATCTCTTATAACATTGGGAGTTTTGAGGGCTTGCTGAAGATCCAACAATGAGGTGACATGGTGGTTAGTGCTGCTGCCTCACAGCGCCAGGGACCCAGGTTCAACTCCAGCCTCGGGTCACTGTCTATGTAGAATCTGCACATTCTGCACCCCCCCCCTCCCCCCGCCCCCTTCCCCCGTCCCCCCATGTCTGCATGGGTTTCGTCCTGGTGCTCTGTTTCCTCCCACAATCCAAAGGTGTGCGGGCTTAGGTGGATTGGCCATGCTAAATTGCCCTTTAGTGTCAGGGGGATTAACAAGGGCAAATATGTGGGGTTACAAGGATAGGACCTGGGTGTGCTTGTGGTCGGTGCAGACTCAATGGGCCAAACGGCCTCCTTCTGCACTGTAGGGTTTCTATGATTCAATGAAGATTCAGGAATACTTCCAGTCGGAGTTGACAACCATTACCCACTAATGCCGGGCAGTGAGGTGACTATCTCTTAGCTCTCTGATGATGGACCATCCAGATCAAAACATTGGCTCAATTCTCTCCTCCAAGATGCTTTCAGAGTTGCCGAGATTTTCCTGTGTTTTCTGCGTTTGTAGGTATGAGTGAGTTGACTATCTTGGCTGTACCAATCAGGGTCCCCTCTTGAGCTGAGAGGGAGCATTGAGTGTAGAGTTTCACATTGCTCCTCAGGTTCCCATTAATTTGTTCACCCCTTAATCCTATGTCCCCTAGTTCTCAATTCCCCAATCCTGGGAAAAAAGCCAGAGTGCATTTGCCCTATCCATTGCCTCCCGTGATCTTCTACACCTCTATAGGATCACCCTTCAGCTCAGTCACCCTGACTTGGAAATACATCCTTGACTCAGTAAGAAGTCTCGCACCAGTTTAATGTCCAACTGGTTTATTTGGTAACACGAGCTTTCGGAGTGCTGGCCCTTCCTCAGGTGAGTGCAGGATTTGTTTCACAAGCGGGGCGTATATAGGCACAGATTCAATTACAAGATAATGGAATGCGAGTCTTTACAGGTAATCAAGTCTTCAAAGGTACAGGCAATGTGAGTGGAGACGGGGTTAAGCACAAGTTAAAGAGATATGTACTGTCTCTAGACAGGACAACTCACACCTCCTCCCCCACCAGTGCCCTGTCCCCCGGCACTCGCCTCGGATGAGCAATATGAAAGTGGACGACAGGTGGCACCGGTGCTGAGTTTTCTAACTCAGGCTTCTGACTTGCTGGGTAACATGTGGATGTTCTCGCTGACTGCCGAGTTGTTATGCCACACTTCAAGAGTCTGCAAATCTAATGAGTGAAATCTGTTGGTTCCATTTCCTCACCTCGTCTCATTGACAGCAGTTTGAGATCAGAGTCCCTGACAGCAGCTTTTCAATTAGTTTTCGTGGGGAAAAGGGAGAGAGTCTCTTTTCCTTCTCTGCGTGGTAGACGCGAAAGTCAAATCAAATATCATAACGTTTCTATGATTTGGTTGGGCCAAATGCAGGCAAATGGGGTGAGCTTAGATGGGCATTTGGGTCAGCATGGAGCAGTTTGCGCTCCAAGGTCTGTCTCTGAGTCGTAGATTCTATGATTCTACGAAATCATACAATCCCCACAGTGCAGGAAGAGGCCAATCAGCCCATCTAGTCTGCACTGACTCTCTGAAAGAGCAGAAGCTCACCTAACCTACACACCTTGGAACACGAAAGGGCAATTTAGCATGGCCAATCCACCTAACCTGCACGTCTTTGGATACTAAGGGACAATATAGCATGGCCAATCCATCCAACTGCACACCTTGGGACACGAAGGAGCAATTTAGCATGGCCAATCCAGCTAACCTGCACATCTTCAGACTGTGGGAGGAAACTGGAGCACCCACAAGAAGCTCACACAGACACAGGGAGAACGTGCAGATTCCGCACAGACAGTGACCCAAGTCGGGAATCGAACCCGGGACCCTGGCGCTGTGAGACAGCAGCACTAACCACTGTGCCACCCACCAAGCAATACACCCTGAATGCTGAGGAGAGATTGCCGAAGGACTTCAGCGATGATCCAGCATGGGTTCCTCAATTTGGCATTGTGGATCAAGTCCAAACCCTTCACGCTTCCTCTTGTGTCTAACTAGCCGGAGAGCAACAGAACCTGGCCCTTTGTGGATGTGTTCAATCTCTGCTGACATCACTGCCATCTTTCTTGAGTAAACCTCAGGAGTTTTGAGCCAAGATTGCACCCTTGATATTAAGTTGACATTTTCAGGTGGGTGGACCTTCATGGAATGTTCTTTAACCCGGTGGAAAGGCGTTTAATTTGCTGGATTCTCATTGGATGGTGTATTTAACGATTGGTGATGTGGTTTTTCCAATGACATTAGCCATGGCACAGTGCACAATGGGAAAGTTAACATCACCAACTCCAGAGAGAGATAGAGGGAAACGAAAGGACCCACTCACCTCTCTGATGTGAGTTTAAACTTCCTTCTGCCTTCATTCAATAAATAGACTAGAATGAATTGCTATGAGCAATGCCTTAGACACAGCACATTGGAGGCAAAAATACACCAGTGGAGCATGTTCAAAGTGTTTGTTAAAACAAGGAGGCCATTTGGCCCATTGAGTCTGCACTGACCACAATCCCTATCCCCATAATCCTATATATTTACTCTGCCAATTCCCCTGACACTAAGGGACAATTTAGCATGACCAATTCACCTAACCTACGCATCTTTGGACACTAAGTAGCAATTAGCATGGCCAATCCACCTAACCCTCATATCTTTTGAATATCTTATCCAGGCCCTGCCCTATCCCTGTAACACCACATGTTTCCCATAGCTAATTTATCTAACCTGAGGGGCAATTTGGCATGACCAAATAAACCTAACCTGCACCTCTTTGGAATGTGGGAGGAAACTGGAGCACCCAGAGGAAAGCCATGTAGGCACGGAGAGAACACGCAGACTCTGCACAGACAGTAACCCAAGCCGGGAATTGATCCCAGGTCCCCGGCACTGTGAGGCAGCAGTGCTAACCCACTGTGTCACCGTGCCAAAGGGCAAGTATTGGTGCGGGCACCATGGGGGAAATCCCTATTGCCCTCCTTCCAAATGGGATCCCTGCCAGTCGGTAATAGGTCAGTTTTCCAAGTGGACGGAAGGGTTAATTCCAATTAAATGTGCAAAACACCAGCATCTCACCCCTGACACTCGGGTTTAGATATAGCTGCAACAGATGAGAGAGAAACCTGATCTCTCCGTGACTGTGAGGATGAAATAAATTTGTTGTGTGTTAATCCAGCTCCTCCTCGATGTGAACATGTAGAACTAAGCTAATTGGCAATAAATTTATATTGTCGCTCCGAGGTCACAGGAGAGCTGGTATGCAAAGTGGAAAAAATGTCACATTAATACGGGAACTGGTAAATAACATTGAAAACTATCCTAATTCTGAACTCAATTAGCAATCTTGCTTTCAGAGTACAAGTGAAGTCAATTGTTTGATTTGATTTATTATTGTCACACGTATTAGTAAGCAGTCAAAGGTATTGTTTCCTGTGCGCCATACAGACAAAGCAAGCCATTCATAGAGAAGGAAAGGAGAGAGGGCAGAATGTAGTGTTGCAGTGATAGCTGCAGTGTAGAGAAAGAGCAACTTAATGCAAAGTAAGTCCACTCTAAAAGCGGCAGGGAAGAAGCTGTTCTTGAGTCCTTTGGTATGTGACCTCAGACTTTTTGTATCTTTTTCCCAGTGGAAGAAGATGGAAAAGAGAATGTCGGGGGTGCGTGGGGTCCTTGATTGTGTTGGCTGCTTTTCCCGAGGCAGCGGGAAGTATAGGCAGAGTCAATGGGTAGGAGGCTGGTTTATGTGATAGATTGGGCTATATTCACAACCCTTTGTAATTTCTTGCTGTCTTGGGCAGAGCAGGAGCCATACCAAACAGGGATACAACCAAAAAGATACAACCTGTGATACAAACCATACATCTTTTGGACTTGAGGCAATTTCCAAGGAAGAATTTCTAAGGTTTTTCATGCAAATTGTTGTGGATTTGGATCCAGTTTTCCACCTTCTCGAGGAGATGATATGGCTTAGGGTGAGCCGGTGGATGGGAGGCTGGTTTGTGCAATGGACTGGGCTTTGTTCACGACTCTTTGCAGTTCCTTGCAATCTTGGGCAGAGCAGGAGCCATACTAAGCTGTGATACAGCCAAAAAGAATGCTTTCTATGGTGCACCCGTAAAAGTTGGTGAGAGTCTTAGCCGACATGCCAAATTTCCTAAGTCTTGAGAAAGTAGAGGCATTGGTGGGTTTTCTTGTGTTGGCAAAGGGGGGGGACCAGGACAGGTTGTTGGTGATCTGGACACCTAAAAACGTGAAGCTCTTGACCATTCCTGTTTCATCCCAGTGCGCAATATGGGTAAGTGGACTGACAGAGAGGGAGCTTGCTCAGGAATGTTATTTAGAGTAGAATAGTCTGTGTTTACCAACATCCTAGTAGATTACCTAGACGCCAGATAATCAGAATGAATCCCAACCTTCCCAGCACTGACATCCTTGAGAAAGTAAGAAATCTCACAACACCAGGTTACAGTCCAGCCAGTTTATTTGGTATTAACCCCACAAGCTTTCGGAAATGGTGTTCCTTCGACAGGTGTCTGAAAGATTACTTTTAAATAAACTGGTTGGACTTTAACCCAGTGTTGTGGGACTTCTTACTGTGTTTACCCTAGTCCAACGCCGGCATCTCCACATCATCCCTGAGAAAGGCCAGAGACTGATTGAAGTGGACACTGGACCCAAATTAGCAAACGATTCCCAAATGAAGGAATTGCCAACAGGATTGCACCTTTTGTAACTTTCCTTTTTAATGTGAATCAGAACTGACACCAATCCAATGTGAATTAATGGACAATTGATATTTCAAATAAAAAGATAAATTTCACTTTAAACAGACAAAACAACAAACAGACGACGTGCTAGTGTTAGCCAAGAGGAGAGGCTGAGGGATTTGAGGTTGTTTTCATTAGAAAGAAGGCGGCTAAGAGGAGACCTTATTGAAACATATAAGATGATTAGAGGTTTAGATGGGGTGGACAGTGATAGCCTTTTTCCTAGGATGGAGAAAGCTAGCACGAGGGGACATAGCTTTAAATTAAGGGGTGGTAGTTATAGGACGGATGTCAGAGGTAGGTTCTTTACCCAGAGGGTGGTAAGGGTATGGAATGCCCTGCCTGCTGCAGTTGTAGATGCGCCACGTTTGGGGGCGTTTAAGAGGTCCGTGGATAGGTTTATGGATGAAAAGGGAATGGTTTACATTAGAGGGTCATTGCTTTTTCTTAATTGATCGGCACAAGATCGAGGGCCGAAGGGCCTGTTCTGCACTGTAATGTTCTATGTTCTAAGTGACTCATAGAATCCCTACGGTGCAGAAGGAGGTCATTCAGACCATCGAGTCTGCACCAACCACAATCCCACCCAGGCCCTATCCCTGTATTTACCCTGTTAATCCCACTGGCTCTAAGGGACAATTTATATGGGGCATATTTACTCCACTAATCCCTCTATTCTAAGCATCCTGGGACACTAATTTTGCATGGCTAATGCATCTAACTTGCAAATCTTTTGGACTGTGGGAGGAAATATGAGAACCCGGAAGAAATCCCATGCAGAAATGGGGAGAACATGCAGATCCCGCACAGAAGGTGACCCAAGCTGGGAATTGAACCCAGGTCCATGAAGCTGTGAGGCAGCAGTGTGCCACAGTGACGCAGTAATTAGCACTGATGCTTCACAGCGCCAGAGACCTGGGTTCAATTCCTGGCTTGGGTCACTGTCTGTGTGGAGAATACAGGTTCTCCCTGTGCCTAAGTGGGTTTCCTCCAGGTGCTCTGGTTTCTTCCAACACTCCAACGATGTGTGGGTTAGGTGGATTGGCATGCTGAATTGCCCCCTAGTGTCTGGGAATTTAGTCAGGTAAATACATGGGCATGGGAATAGTTCCTGGGGGGGATTGTCGGGATGCAGTTTCGATGGGCCAAATGGCCTCCTTCTGCACTGTAGGGATTCTATGATTGGGTGAAAAAGCTCGATTTTTAGGCGCTTGTGCGGTAGCGAGCTTTAGGGGTAAATTCCGGAGCACGACACCAAGAGACAAATCCATCTGGCTTCTTCCGCGCTGGGTGGCGGTACGGCTACAGCGACATTCCGGCAGGGACTGGCTCCTTACTCCGGCTTCTCTCGCCTACGTTCCGATATCCGTACTGGAACAAAATAATTAAACTCAGAGATGACGAGGGGGAGGATGTTGGGTCGGGGGCTGGCGGTGGAGAAGGCGGAGAGAGAGAGAGCCAGGCAGGGGTATCAAAGGACTTGTTACAATTTGTGCTGGCAATTACTCATTCGACATGAAGCAGCCAATATTTATTGCTCAGTTAATCAGCATTTTATGAGAATTTGATGAGCTTTTGGAGAGATACAGAGAGAGGACGCTGATGGGAGATGGTGACTAATCTCACTCCCCCCTCCCCGCAACCTCCCACAATGCTCCTATATTCAGGGAGTCTCCCAGCTGTGAGAGGAGGGATGGGAGATTGGTACGGGGGTGGGTGGGGGGGAGGAAATTGCGAGAAAGGGAATAGTCCTATTGACAAGGAGGTTTTTAATAATGAACTAATGTTCAGTTGGATAAGGAGCTTATTAACATACATAATTACATTTGAATAACAAAAAACACACACACAAAAATAAACTCCAGAATTCGATGGTTTGAAAGGATGTCAGCATCTGCTGTCTTTTTTTCAAAAACCAATGTGTTTTAAAATTTGTGACAGGAATGCGGAATATTTTTATCATCTGCCTTCATTACTATGGGGGATTAATTCTTTCCCTCCAACTGTGACTGATGCTATTTATAATGAGTTGTCGCTCAGAACTAAATTTTAGCAGATGCGCAATTAAGGGGCCATTTTAAAGTGGCACTTGCTTGGCATCGGAATCTTGCTCCGTTCCACACTGAGTTGCTTCCTTTTTTGGGGGGTAATTAAGGTGGGAATTCTACAGCTGGAACATCCCTCTTGACTTTCACTGCTGTTTCACGTTGTCCTTAGAATCATAGAATCTTACACTACACTGGAGGCCATGCGATCCATCGAGACTGTACTAGCCCCAATCCCACCCAGGCTCTATTCCCATAACCCCACACATTTACCCTGCTAATCCCCCTGACAGTAAGGGGCAATTTAACACGGCCAATCCACCTAACCGCGCACCTTTAGAGTGGGAGGAAGCTGGAGCACCGGAGGAAACCCACGCAGACACAGGGAGAACATGCAGACTCCACACAGACAGTGATCCAAGGTGGGAATTGAACCCGGGTCCTTGGCATTGTGAGGCGACATCCCTAACCACTGTATCACTTCAAATCCACTTGCTGAAATTCCAGCGGTGAGCAGGATGGGAGAATTTCAGCCCTAGGCTTTTCTGTCTGTCACTCTGCGCTCTGTAACGCTGCTATCTGCCAGTCTGCGCTCTGCCAATCAAGCTGTTCTTGAGTCGGTTGGTGCATGACCTCCCGATGGAAGAAGGTGGAAGAGAAAATGTCCAAGGTGCGTGGAGTCCTTAGTTATACTGGCTGCTTTGCCGAGGCAGCGGGAAGCGTAGACAGGGTCAATGGGATGGGAGGCTGGTTTGTGTGATGGAGTGGGCTATGTACCAGGACTACTCACCCTAAAGGGCTCATCTTTGGACTCCAGTGGGCAATTTAGCATGGCCAATCCACCTAACCTGCACATCTTTGGAGTATGAGAGGAAATAGGAGCACAGTGGTTATAATTTTGGACTCACAGTCTGGTGGGAAAGGTTCAAACCCTCCCTGGCCACTGGGGGAGATTTAGCTAAGTGACAATTGACAATGGTTTCAAGGTCATCAGTGGATTCTTTATTTTTTTATTGAGATAAATATATTTCTAATTAAAAAAGGGATGAGGGTATCTGGGGAACAGGTGGGGAGGTGGGTTTGAGACCAGGGAGAGATCAGCCATAATCTGATTGAATAACGGAGCAGGCTCAAAGGGTTGGATTTGCCGACTTCTGCTCCTAATCCCTCCGTTCCCGACTCGGCCAGACCAGGGAAAGATGGCAGATTTCCTTCCCAAAAGCTCGTTAGTGAACCAGATGGGAACAGAAGCAGGAAGTGCTGGATAATCTCAGCAGATCTGCCAGCATCTGTGGAGAGAGAACAGAGCCAACATTTTGAGTCCGCTTTTATCTCAGCGAACCAGGTGGCTTTTTCCGACAATGGGTTTCATGGTCTCAGTTGATTCTCAATTCCAGATTTTTTTTTGCAGTGAATTCAAATTCCACCATCTGCCGTGGCAGGATTCGAATCCAAGCCCCCGGAACTTTAGCTGAGTTTGTGGATTAATAGTCTAGCGGTAGTACCACTAGGCTGTCACCTCCCCGATCTCCGTACGAGGCAGTGAGGGAAGGCGTGCACCGTAGTGACCAGGTTGAGAGTAACTGTCAGCATCCCTCCATCTCCTGGTGAAAGTTTCAGGAAGCAGCTTTCCTTAAAGCCCAAAAATTCCGAGGCTGCTTGCAAGCCTGGAATGATAGAATCCCTACTACAGGGCAGGAAGAAGCCATTTGGCCCATTGAAACTATACTGACCACAATCCCACCCAGGTCGTATCCCCATAACCCCTATTTTTTACACTAATTAGTCCCCGTGACACTAAGGGGCAATTTAACATGGCCTAACCCGCACATCTTTGTACTGTGGGAAGAAACCAGAGCCCCCAGAGGAAACCCACGCAAACACGGGAGGAACATGCAAACTCCATGCAGATAGTCACCCAAGGCGGGAATCGAACCCAGGTCCCTGGTGCTGTGAGGCAGCAGTGCTAACCACTGTACCGCCATTCCACTCCTATGTGAGTAAATCAGAATAAATCTCTTGGTCCAAAGCTCAGTCCCCTACGGTGAGCAAAGGTCATCGCTGGAGAGATGCTGCCTTACCTCTTATCCGTCTCCATTCCTTCCTTTCAGCCCGAGGAACTCACAAACGTGCTGGAGATCAGCAACATTGTCTTCACCAGTATGTTTGCCCTGGAAATGATTCTCAAGCTGACCGCCTTTGGGTTCTTCAGCTACCTGAGGAATCCCTACAACATCTTCGATGGTATCATTGTCATCATCAGGTAGGTGCTGGATGGTGAAGGCGGCCGCATTGGGTGGAGGCGGGGGTGCAGGGGGAGTACGGGGACGGAGGGTGGGGGAGCATGTGGATGGGGGAGTGGGTGGAGTATGGGGTCGGGGGAGTAGGGGGTGCGGTGAGGGAATATGGGGATGGGGTTGGGGGGAAGGTGAGGGCAGGTGGTGGGAGAGGGCAGAAAGCAGGAGGCTGGGGGTATATCAAGGTTGGGATGGGTGATGGGGGTGGGGGAGAGGAGTGGGCAGGAGGCTGGGGGAGGGTTATTGATTCGTGCTATTTGGATGAGGAAATAAATTGCATTCCTGCGGCGCCTTCTGTAACCTCAGGATGTCCCAAACCCCGTCACAGCCAATGAGACATTTTGTTTTGGATGTGTACTCGCTATTGTGATGTCGGAACAACAGGAGCCAATTTATTTACAGCAAGATCCCACAGGCAGCCATATGATAATGAGCGGATAATCTGAGCTTCCTCAAACTGGGAGTCACTGTTTGCCTCACTCTAATCTGTTAGATTCTGATTATCACACACACTGTCCCCACTCTCTCCAACACAGGAATCTCCCCAGCGGCACACTGCACTCTCACACCCAGACTATGTTGCACTCACTCACTCTCTCTCACACTCTCTCTCTCACACTCTCTCTCTCACACTCTCTCTCTCACACTCTCTCTCTCACACTCTCTCTCTCACACTCTCTCTCTCACACTCTCTCTCTCACACTCTCTCTCTCACACTCTCACACTCTCTCTCTCTCTCTCTCTCTCTCTCACACACACACACACACACACACACACACACACTGTCTCTCTCTCTCTCTCAAACTCAAACTCTCATGCACAAACTACTAAACTGGTTCAATAAATCCTGTGTTTATATACCATACACAGCACCCAACACACTTTAATCCAGCTTGAATGTTTGAAGTTGAGGTGCTGCAGTGATGTAGGAAGCACAGCTGTGGATTGATACACAGCAAGATCCCAGAAACCTAATGACCAGCCAATCAGATTTAACAACGGTGATTGTGAGGTTATAATTGATCAGGACATTGAGTTCTAGTGGGGAAGTCCAGGGGTGAGGATAAATCTTTCCAACCTTTTATCAGCGTTCATTGACAAACACGTACCCCTGCCCCTTACAGAGCACCCATGCTTTCTGTCCGGCTCTATCGGGAGTGTCCCACACCTTCACCAAAATCAGACACCATTAGTATTGGGAAGAACTCCCCGCTCTTTCTCCAAACAGGTGTCTGCTGGAGAGGCAGAGAGGATTTGATTTTGTGTCTGAACAGAAGGACGGTACCTCTGACAGTGCAGCACTCCCTCAGCACTGGCACGGGATGTGTCAGCCATGATTTTGTACTCAGGCCTCCGTAGCGGGGTTTGAACCCCATGACTCTGTCACAGAGCATCAGCTGACAGACAGATGGGGCACCAGTGCCAGAATGTTACTGCGGGAATGCCCACTGCGGGAATCGGAGCGGGGGAGAGGGATAATGGAAAGGTCTGGGCGGGATTTTACGGTTTCGGGACGAGCGAGGCTGTAAGGTCCCGCGTCGGGTTCCTTAAGCCCTTGGCGCGATTCTCGGAGCATCTCGTTCACGACCAGCGACGGTGGGGTGAATTGTTTAACTCCTCTTTCCCTGGTGCAGTGTCTGTGAGATTGTCGGTCAGTCGGACGGGGGCCTCTCGGTCTTGCGGACCTTCCGTCTCCTGCGGGTGCTGAAGCTGGTGAGGTTCATGCCAGCGCTGCGCCGCCAGCTTGTGGTTCTGATGAAGACAATGGATAACGTCGCCACCTTCTGCATGCTGCTGATGCTTTTCATTTTCATTTTCAGGTAGGTCAGTGCGGACCTTCCCAGAGAGCAACTCAGCGCTTAGGAAACGGGAGCAAGGGCCTGCTCCTGTGCCATAATTTGCTTTGTCTTTTAGGGTTTTAATTCAAATAAATTCCTTTTTATTCATTCCTGGGACGTGGGCATGGCTGGCTGGGCCAGCATTTATTGCCCATCCCTAGTTGCCCTTGGAGGGCAGTTGAGAGTCAACCACATTGCTGCGGCTCTGGAGTCACATGTAGGCCAGACTGGGTAAGGACGGCAGGTTTCCTTCCCTAAAGGACGTTACTGAACCAGATGGGTTTTTCCAACAATCGATCATCAGTAGATTCTTAATTCCAGATTTTTTTTAATTGAATTCAAATTTCACCATCTGCCGTGGTGGGATTCGAACCCGGGTTCCCCAGAACATTAGCTGAGATGAACCTAACCCGCACATCTTTGGACTGTGGGAGGAAACCGGAACACCCGGAGTAAACCCACTCAGACATGGGGAGAACATGCAGAGTCCACACAGACAGTGACCCCAATCCAGGAATTGAACCCAGGTCCCTGGTGCTGTGAGGCAGCAGTGCTAACCACTGCTCGAATCCCACTACTGCAATAAAAAAAAAATGGAATTAAGAATTTATCACAAAACCATTGTCGATTGTCGGAAAAATCCATCTGGTTCACCAATGTCTCTTAAGGAAAGAAATCTGCCATCCTTACCTAATCTGACCTATCTTGGGGGCTGGCATGGTGGCACAATGATTAATACTGCTGCCTCACAGCACCAGCAACCCAGGTTCGATTAGCGGCTTGGGTCTGTGTGGAGTTTGCACGTTCTCCCCGTATCTGCATGGGTTTCCTCCGGCTGCTCCGGTTTCCCCCCTCAGTCCGAAAGTCATGCAGGTTGGCTGGATTGGCCATGCTAAATTGCCCCTTAGTGTCCAAAGATATGTAGGTTCGGGAATTAGCCATAGAAAATATGTGGGATTACAGGGATAGGGTGGGAGAGATGGACTGCATGACCTCTTTTGCGCTGTCCAGGTTCTGTGATTTGATGATATGTGACTCACGGCAGTGTGGCGGACCTTGGAATGATGGAGTGAGTCTCTCAGCTCAAGGGCAACCCGGTGATAAATGAGCTCCAGCCAATGATGCTCACATTCTAGGAATAAAACCAAATGATTGAATCAGCAGAGATATTCCTCACTGGGGATTTGCTACAATTAGAATCCATTCCAATTCTCTCCCTGCACCCAGTGGCATGGCGCTAAGGCAGATTTTTGTCCGTTCCATAGCTAGTTATTCCCAGACCAGGTCACTAGTCTGTCAGGGGACTTATAGCTTGAGGGTCGCCACTGCCTATCAAATGTGAGTCTCTCCCGCTCTTACCACCAGCCATTGACACGTTTGGAAGGGTTTTGCAGGTTGTTATTCTCAACCTGTTTGGCCACGGTGTGGACACACCTTCCTTGACCATCAAGCCCTGAGGTGGGACTCGAACCCGCAGCTCCTGGCTCATGGTTTGAAGCTGCCCCAAGACCTCCAGAAGGCGAAGAATTGTTGTTGGATCAACAATGACGTTCATTTGTTTATCACATTGACTGGGGCTGAATATCAATTACATCCCCTGTTCCCCACTCGAGAACGTTGGCAGCTGCTGGATTGTGAGCTCTGGACAATTTCGAATCCATTTCCCAAAAGGCATTAATGAATCAATGGGTTTTGAACATTAATCCATTAATTCCATGATCAAAAAACAAGGAGCAATACAGTACAGGAACAGGCTCTTCAGCCTTCTAATCCTGCACCGATTATGATGCCTGCCTAAATTAAAACTGTATGCACTTACGGAGCCTGTCCATTCCCATCCTATTCATTTATTTGTCTAGATGCCCCTTAAATGTCGCTATTGTACCCGTGCCCACCACCTCTCCGGGCAGTGAATTCCAGACATTCGCTACCCTCTGTGTAGAAATCACTTGCCTTGCACATCTCCTCTAAACTTCTCCCCATGCACCTTAAACCTACGTCCGCTAATGCTTGATTTTTTTACCCTGGGGAAGGGCATTGGAGAGTTTTACATTCCAGGTTGGTTTAGGTAATGGAATTTAAATTGCTCCCCGGCTGCCGCAGCAGGAATTGAACTCATGCCTCATTAGTGCAGACCTCTGGGACGCTTCTCCGAGGGGCAGAAACCATTACGCTACCAACGCGCTTCAGCTAGAAGGTGTAGCACCAGGTGCAATCCTTGAGTTTGCAAACATTGCCCCATTCAACATCACTCAGAACGTCTGCGTTCCGTGGTCTTGTTGATTCCGTACAGTCGCAATCCTCTCCCAGAGAGTTACGCAGCTGGGAGCAAAGGGAGAAGATGTAGGGAAAGGGATTCTCCAAGTACCTTGGGTTTGGGTGGTCAATGGTGGATTAGCTATCCCCCTTCCTGCCCATACAGTGGTATCATGCCTATCTGACTTGATTTGATTTGCTATTGTCACATGTATTAACATACAGTGAAAAATATTGTTTCTTGCGTGCTGTACAGACAAAGCACACCATTCACAGAGAAGGAAAGGAGAGGGTGCAGAATGTAGTGTTAAGTCACAGCTAAGGCGTAGAGAAAGATCAACTTAGTACAGAGTTGGTCCATTCAAAAGTCTGACAGCAGCAGGGAAGAAGTTGTTCTTGAGTCGGTTGGTACGTGACCTCAGACTTTTGTATCTTTTTCCCAGTGGAAGAAGGTGGAAGCGAGAATGTCCAGGGTGCGTGGGTTCCTTGATTATGCTGCTTTTCCCTGAGGCAGTGGATGGGAGGCTGGTTTGAGTGATGGATTGGGCTTCATTCACAACCCTTTGTAGTTTTTTGCAGTCTTGGGCAGAGCAGGAGCCCATACCAACCTGTGATACAACCAGAAAGAATGCTTTCTATGGTGCACCTGTAAAAGTCGGTCAGAGTCATAGCTGACATGCCAAATTTCTGAGAAAGTAGAGGCATTGGTGGGCTTTCCTAACTATAGTGTCGGCATGGGGGGACCAGGACAGGTAGTTGGTGACCTGGACACCTAGAAACTTGGAGCTCTCAGATCTCGGTCAGGGTTGTCTCCACGTTGATCGGCGAACGGGTGGGTTGGATTATCCAAAGAGTTACACCATCGTTCATTCTCCCCTCCCCCCACCTCCTCTGTATCTCTCCACTGTTTCCATCCGCCTCTTCCAATCACCAAGCGGAGAAAACAGCTGGCACCTTTCCCAGAGACATCGAGCGAATCCAAACACAGCTCGAGAAATTCCCCCTCCAAAGACAAACTTGCATTATTATAGCGCCTTTTCATGGCCTCCAGCCAACTGCAGTTGTTTTTGAGGTTAAGTCTCTCTTTTCAGGTGGGAAATATTACAGCCAGTTCGCACACAGCAAGATCCCACAAACAGAAATGTGATGACGACCCAGGTATTTTTAATGATATTGAATGATGGGGATTCCTGCAGTGCAGAAGGAGGCAATTTGGCCCATCGAGTCTGCATCAACTCTACTAAAAAGCATCCCACCTACTCTCCATCCACTGAACCCCACACAGTGACCGTACTAATTAGTTCCCCCTAATCTACATACCTTTGGACACCAAGTGGCAATTTAGCATGGCCAATCCACCTAATCCGCACATCTTTGTCAGACACAGAGCAGCATCAGACCCTACAAACTGTCTAATGGAGGAATATAACCTCCCATGTGGGTAGCACAGTGGTTAACACTGCTGCCTCACAGCTCCAGGGACCTGGGTTTGATTCCTGGCTTGGGTCACTGTCTGTATAAAGTCTGCACATTCTCCCCATGTCTGCGTGGGTTTCCTCCGGATGCTCCAATTTCCTCCCACAGTCCGAAAGACGTGCTGGTTAGAGTGCATTGGCCGTGCTAAATTCTCCCTCAGTGTATCCAAACAGGCACCGCAGTGTGGCGATTAGGGGATTTTCACAGTAACTTCCTTGCAGTGTTAATGTAAGCCTACTTGTGAATCTAATAAATAAACTTCAAGCTTTAAAACATCAGGTTCAGGCAAAGTTCAGCTTTGCTGTCTAGTTGGATATGAAGATTATAAGAAAAAATAAAACAAATCACTTTTGCTGTAGGAAACCCATCTGCACACATCACAGAGTGAGAATCCAATGCTTTAATTTAACTCAATGAATAAGAGAACAGACGGATTGACTCCCATCTTCAAACTCTTCAGCAGCATGGAACTTTCTTGGCAAAGCAAACTTTTAACGGACTTTTTCCCCCTTCTCGCCAGCATCCTGGGAATGCACATCTTTGGCTGTAAGTTCAGCTTGAAGACTGACGGCGGAGATACAGTCCCCGATAGGAAGAACTTCGACTCGCTGCTCTGGGCAATCGTCACGGTTTTTCAGGTTGGTGTGGGCTGGGGTGGGGTGGGGTGGGCTCGAGTGGGTGATGTGGGGAGGGTGTGTTAGCCCAAAGAACAAGTGGGCGTGGGAAGGTCAGCAGCAAGTTATATTCCCGTATCCGATAGCTAAATGGGAAAGTGAAGGGGAAGCAGAGAGAAAGTTGGATGTATTTCAGGGAGCGGGATTGAGGTGGTGAGGGTGCGGGTGTGGGGGAGAGGGAGCAGACGGGGAGATGGAAAATGGGTTCTGAGGATTTTGTTGAGAGAGAGAAAGGCCAATCCACCTAACCTGCACGCGTTTGGACACTAAGGGGTAATTTAGCATAGCCAATGCATCTAACCTTCACATCTTTGGACACTAAGGGGCAATTTAGCATGGCCAATCCAGGCTAACCTACACATGGACCTCCCATTGTTTTGCCATGTCCATCATTGTGGACCATGCCAGGGTGGAAATTCTTGACCAGTGTGTCTCCTGTTCTGGCTGGGTGGGTTCATTGCGGCCTTTCCAATTGCAAAAGATCATTCTTTTCCTAGCTATTGAGGAGAGTTAGTGCCTAATGCAGGACATTGAAGGGATAGCAGGGACTTCCCAAGCCTGAATGGTCACAGGGAAATTCCACAGAGCAAGATTGCACTGGCGTGTGTCTGGTAGCAGTTTGGGCACTGACTGCCTCACTGCCTCAAGAAGTCTCACAACATCAGGGTTAAAGTCCAACAGGTTTATTTGGAATTACGAGTTTTTGGAGCACTGCTCCTTTATCACCTGATCATCACCTGCTTGAAGGAAGCAAAAGCTCGTAATTCCAAATGAACCTATTGGACTTTAACCCTGGTGTTGTGAGTCCTCTTACTGTGCCCGTCCCAGTCCAACGCCGGCATCTCCACATTATCACTGTATGGAGATCAAAATCAGATTTCTGTCACCTCTTCAGTGAAGCCATCCGTGGACCATTTTCAAAGAAAGGAGATATTTGGCCAGACAATCAAAAGCGAGGTCAGGGACGTAGAGTTTTAGAGAGGCTCCTAATAGAGGAAATGTAACCATACACAGATTTTTTGGAGAGAATTTAGGTACGAGGTTCAACCTGCGAGCGGATGGAGGGTCATCCACCAATGGTGGAGCGATTGAGATAGAGAATCCTTTTGCAGAGTGAATTCACAAGATTGTCTTCAGAAACCTGAAATTTCAGAGAGAGAAGACCCATCCTCTGTGCCCTCCTCCTTATCCTGCAACAACTCCTTACCAATTTCCCACACCCAACCTTGCAATTATTTTGTCCAACCTGCCAGAATCATAGAACCCCTACAGGGCAGAGGGAGACCATTTGGGGTGGTTAACACTGCTGCCTCACAGCGCGAGGGACCCGGGTTCGATTCCCGGCTTGGGGTCACCGTCTGTGTGGAATCTGCACATTCTTAATCCTGTACAGCAAGGGGCTCAGCTTCAGGTAAAAGGTCACTGTGAGGGCAAAGGGCACAATGTGAAAGGCCTTTCGCGTGCCTGACAAGTTGACGGAGTTTGATCAACCACGTTTCAAGTCACCTTTGGTTGCATGTTTTTCCGAATTGCGATTACTCTGTGTGCCTCGAAGACAAAAGTTGAAGCTTTGCGTTGCCATCCCACAGATCCTGACCCAGGAAGACTGGAACGTGGTGCTTTATAACGGAATGGCCTCCACTTCCCCCTGTGCTGCTCTGTACTTTGTGGCCCTGATGACATTTGGTAATTACGTGCTCTTTAACCTCCTGGTCGCCATCTTGGTTGAGGGCTTCCAGGCAGAGGTGAGTGATCATCACCCTTTCCTTGCTGACTATTGTGTGGGTGCTCGGGAAAGTTGAAGGCCTGGGTGGATTCACACTCTCTCCTCTACCTCTGGCCGCCCTGGGGCTGAGTGTTCGGATCTCCCTCCTCCACACCTTCAGGAAGTGAAAGGGGAGGCAATGGCCTAGTGGAATTATCACTAGACTATTAATCCAGAAACTCAGCTAATGTTCGGGGGAACTGGGTTGGAATCCCGCCATGGCAGACGGTGGAATTTGAATTAAATAAAAAATGTCTGGAATTAAGAATCTACTGATGACCATGAAACCATTGATTTGATTTGACTTACTATTGTCACATGTATTAGTTTACAGTGATAAGTATTGTTTCTTGCGTCCTGTACAGACAAAACATACTGTTCATAGAGAAGGAAAGGAGAGGATGTAGAATGTAGTGTTACAGTCATAGCTGGGGTGTAGAGAAAGTCGATAGTACACACACATACACACATGAGGACGGTCTTTTAACAGGGATCTTGGCTTCATGACACACTATCTGTAACCCCCGTAACTTGCCTGGGTTAGCAAAAAACCTCACTTACTCTGCTGTCTGGAGAAAACACACAATTCTCCAACAATGCTCAGGATTCCCTTCACACACATTGTTCGCCACTTTAACACTTCAATAGCAGGTTGGATGTAAGGATTCGCATTCTAATCAGCAATCTCTGACTGTCTGTGCTGATGTGTGCTATTGCAGACCAGAACACTGCATTTGCCTGAGGAAGACACAGAGTGTTGAAAGCTCGTGTTTTTACTATCAAATAAATCGGTTGGATTATAAATTGGTGTTGCTAAATTCTTACTGTGTAGAGAAAGATCAACTTAATGTGAGATAGGATCATTCAAAAGTCTGACAGCAGCAGGGAAGAAGCTGTTCTTGAATCAGTCGGTACGTGACCTCAGACTTTTGTATCTTTTTCCTGAAGGAAGAAGGTGGAAGAGAGAATGTCCATGATGTGTGGGGTCCTTAATTATGCTGCTGCTTTTCCGAGGCAGTGGGAAGTGTAGATGGAGTCAGTGGATGGGAGGCTGGTTTGCGTGATGGATTGGGCTACATTCATGATCTTTACATTCATGACCTGGGCTTCGTTCACAACCCTTTGTAGTTCCTTGCGGTCTTGGTCAGAGCAGGAATCATACCAAGCTGTGATACATCTGGAAAGGATACTTTCTATGGTGCATCTGTTGTCGGAAAAACCCATCTGGTTCATCGATGTCCGCTTCAGGGAAGGAAATCTGCCATCCTTGCCTGGTCTGGCCTACATGTGACTCCAGAGCCACTTCAGCTAGGGATGGGCAATAAATGCTGGCCAACCGGTGATGCCTATGTCCCACAAATGAATTTTATAAAACCTGTGCACTCGCAACCCAATTTCTATTAGGTGTGGGCACACAGTGCAACAACTGGCCAAGCCAGATTCTAAATAGGCAACATAGAATTGGATAGGCACATGGAGCACACCAGAATAATAGGGAATGGGATAGCTTAATCTTGGGTTCGGATATAGCTCATCACAACATTGAGGGGCCAAAGGGCCTGTACTGTGCTGCACTGTTCTATTTAATTAATTTCTATAGCACCTTTCACAAAGAACAGTACAACACAGGAACAGGCCCTTTGGCCCACCAAGGCTGTGCCGAAGCATGACGCCTTTCTAAGCTAGAGAATTTTTGCCTCTAAAAGAGGAAATGCTGGAACATCCCAGCAGGTCTGGCAGCATCTGTAAGGAGAGAAAAGAGCTGACGTTCCAAATCTAGATGACTTTGTCAAAGCTCTGACAAAGGGTGGCACAGTAGCACAGTGGTTAGCATTGCTGCTTCACAGCTCCAGGTTCCTGAGTTCGATTCCCAGCTCGGGTCACTGTCTGTGTGGAGTTTGCACATTCTCCCCGTGTCTGCACGGGTTTCCTCTGGTGCCTCTTCCCACAGTCCAAAGATGTGCTGGTTAGGTTGATTGGCTGTGCTAAAAATTAGTCTCCTGCGATATGTAGGTTAGAGGGATTAGTGGGTATAATATGTCGGGATATGGGCGTAGGGCCTGGGTGGGATTGTGGTCGGTGCAGACTCGATGGGCCGAATGGCCTCTTTCTGCACTGTAGGGTTTCTATGATTTACCTTTGACCCACATCTCCTAGTAATTGACAGTTCCACCCCGGGACAATTAGGGGAACATCCCAAAGTACTTCACAATTAACCTTTTGAAGTGTTATTACTGCTGTGTTGGAATCTGATCTGCATACAACAAGCTCCCACAAACAGCAATGGGATGAGTTGTTTTTAGTGAGATTGAGTTGAAAGATAAACATTGGCAAGGATTTGGATTTAGTAAAAAAATTACAGCATGCTGCTGTGCAGAGGGACCTGGGTGTCCTTGTGCAGGAATCTCAAGGAGCTGGTTTGATGGTGCAGCGGGTAATTAAGAAGGCAAATGGAATTTTGTCCTTTATTGCTCGAGGGATGGAGTTTAAAAACAGTGAGGTTATGTTGCAGCTGTATAAGGTGCTGATGAGGCCCCACTTGGAATACTGTGTACAGTTTTGGTCTCCTTCCTTGAGAAAGGATATATTGGCACTGGAGGGGGTGCAGAGAAGATTCACTAGGTTGATTCTAGAGTTGAGATGATTGGCTTATGAGGAGAGAGTGAATAGACTGGGACTATACTCATTGGAATTCAGAAGAATGAGAGGAGATCTTATAGAAACATAAAAGATAATGAAGGGAACAGATAAGGTAGAAGCAGGGAAGTTGTTTCTACTGGAGAATGAAACTAGAACTAGGGGGCATGGCCTCAAAATAAAGGGAACAGATTTAGGACTGAGTTGAGGAGGAACTTCTTCACACAAAGAGTTGTGAATCTGTAAAATTCCCTGCCCAGTGAAGCAGTTGAGGCTACCTCATTGAATGTTTTTAAGGCAAGGATAGATAGATTTTTGAACAGTAAAGGAATTAAGGGTTATGGTGAATGAGCGGGTAAGTGGAACTGAGTCCATGAAAAGATCAGCCATGATCTTATTGAATGGCGAAGCAGGCTCGAGGGGCTGGATGGCCAACTCCTGCTCCTAGTTCTGATGTTCTAATGACTCCAATCTGTCCCAGCGATTGGAATGAATGGATGCTCTCTTCTGCTTGGAGTTGAGCCACATGGTGAGGAAACTGTAGACGGAGTTTTGCTCTGTCTCAAAGCACCTCAGAATGTGGTTGGATCTGTCTCACTGAGAAAATCAAACTGAGAGTTTGCCCCCGCCCTCACCTCAAATCAGGGTTTAATTTTCTTCCATCATTGCCAGGGAGATGCCAACAAGTCCGACTCAGAGGAGGAACGAACTTCGGCGAATTTTGAAGACTGCGAAAAGCTGAAAGAAATGCAGTATTTATCAGGTAACAGGAGACAGGACAAATGTTTTCCAGTGATGTTTTTTGTGGTAATGTTACAAATGGTTTTGATGACTAACTTTAGGAAAACTATTCCCTGTGGCAATGCGGACTTCTCTTCAAGTGTATCTTCACAGCCAGCTTTTGCAGGATACGAGAAGGATTCCCGGACTGATTAAACTGCTTCCAAACAACCATAGAATCCCTACAGTGCAGAAAGAGGCCATTCAGCCCATCAAATCTGCACTAACTCTCTGACAGAATATCACCCTTAGGCCTTTCCTGTAACTGCATGTATTCATTCCACGAATCCCCTTAACCTGCACATCTTTGGACTCTAAGGGGCAATTTAGCATGGCCAATCCACCTAACCTGCACGTCTTTGGACTGTGAGAGGAGACCAGAGCACCCAGAGGAAACCCACGCAGACATGGGGACAACATGCAAACTCCATACAGACAGTGACCCAAGCCGGGAATCAAACCCGGGGCACTGTGAGGGAGCAGTGTTAATTATTTCTGTAAGTTTGTCTGGTAAATTAACATAGATCAGAATGATCCTTTCTCATTCAAGCTGTGACTTCGACTGGGTCAAGCCAGGGTTAGGACTGACTCACTGCGTCAATGGTTTCCACTGGATACAGGAGATTCTTGGACAGTGCCTAACCATCCTCTCTTGTTTTTCTTTTCATGAATCCAGAGTTGAAAGCGTGTTCCATCGCCATGACTCCCAACGGGCATTTGGATCTGTCTGCCCAGAGCCAGCCCAGAGGATCCAGGGGCTGTCTACAGCCTGACAATCCCTACATTGCAGCCGAGTCCCGGAAAAGCAGCGTGACCTCGCTGACACGCGTCAACTTTGACCAGAAATCGCTAGTAAGGATTTCATTTTAGTAGCCGTGTCACCCCAGAATCCAGGTCCTTGCAGGCCAGCTTGTCATTAGCTGAGAATAATGATGGAATAATTGACATTGGATAGAGAAACAGAGACAGCCAAAGTCTTCTGTCTCAGTCTGGATTATCTAATAGACCAACACGAGAGTTTCATATACGTTGCATCGATTGATGATAAATTCTCTGGTATAACTGGACTGTGATGTGAGATAAATGATTGTTGGCTCTGTAGATGGCTTTTAACTGCTGAACTTGTTGGAAATAGAGGCCGTTCTCAGCCTTTGGGCTAAGATTAAGCCCGAGATAGGTTGGATCTTGTTTGTCTCCCTCGTCTCAAATTAGATTGGGTTCAATGTGAAATTGGGTTTTTTTGGAGTAAAGCAGGGAGGTGGATTAAGAGTTTGCCCCGTCCACTCTGAGTACTGGCCTTCTCGCTTTAAGAATGGAGTTAAATTTATAAATAAAATGAACTTCCGTTACTGTTAGATAGCCCTGGCCAGGTGAGCCAGAGAGCAAAAAGCAGTTCTGAAATGGCTTCTTTGAAATGGGTGGGCTGGGAGGGGGAGGGGACTTATTAATTGCAGGGAAAGTGGGGCTAACCTTGTGCCCATCACCCCACATTTCTTTTCTCCCTGCCTCGCCTTGTAAACCTGACCACTTCCCCCCACTCCCCCCCTCCACCACTGGCCTCTTCAATCCATCCCCATATCCCGACACTTTCAGTCTCCCTATTCCCACTGCAGTCCCAGCAGTGGTCACTACCAAATCCCGGCATGATGGAGAAGGGGTGTCCAATCAGACTGATCCACAAGTGTCCAGAGCAGAGACTTCCCCGTCCCACATGGGCCAAAGTCCGTCCAAATTTACCCCACTGCCATCGTTATTGTCGTTGGAACAGGCTTTTTTAACAATCTCCCTACTCATCATGGCACCCAACCGGCAAAATCTTCAAATGACAGTACCTCTGACAGTTCAGCATTCCCTCGGTACGTCCCGAGATGGGACGTTGCAATGCCTCACCCTGACAACTTGGATCTCAACATCTTCAACTAAACCTATCAGGTTAATCTTCCCCCTCTTTTTGATGCAAAGATGTGGAGATGCTGGTGTTGGACTAGGGTGGTCCAACAACAGAAGTCTCACAACACCAGGTTAACATCCAACAGGTTTATTTGGTAGCACCAGCTTTTGGAGCATTGCTCCTTCATCAGGTGAATGCAGGATTTTTTTCACACATAGGGATGTATAGACCCAGATTCAATTACAAGATAATGGTTAGAATGCAAGTCTTTACAGGTAATCAAGTCTTAAAGGTACAGACAATGTGAGTGGAGAGAGGGTTAAGCACAGGATAAAGAAATGTGTATTGTCTCCAGCCAGTACAGTTAGTGAGATTTTACAAGCCCAGGCAAATCATGGGGGTTACAGATAGTGTGACATGAACCCAAGATCCCAGTTGAGGCCGTCCTCATGTGTACGGAACTTGGCGATCAATTTCTGATAGTTCACCAAGCAGAAACTGTTTCCCAACTTCTGTGTTCTGTTCTGACCGCTCCCGTGATCGGGGGAAAGCAGCGTGTGATCTTGGCGAAATGGTTTGAGTGTCAGGGTGGTTTCTTTCTCTTTTGCAGTCCAGCCGCCGGAGCTCCCACTACATCCCGTGGGGCGCTGGGAGTAACTGGGGGAGTCGCAGAGCCAGCTGGAATAGCATGGGACGCGCCTCCAGCCTCAAGCGTAAGGTTTACAGCGGCGAGCACGAGTCCCTCCTGTCCAGCCACAGACGCAAGACGTCCTCCCCGTCCTCCTGCGAGGACCCCGATGACATCAGGTCTGAGATGGCCAACAGCCTGGGCCTGCTGCACCGACGGGCACTCTCCCTGGACACCAAAGGCCCTGGAGATCTGCAAGAACTCCTCCAGGTGCCGGCTGTGCAGCCAATGGGGAGGAAGAACAGCGTGGCAACGGTTACCATGGACCACAGGGACTGCAATGGCAAAGGGCCACACATTGTGAAAGAAATCTTCCCAAAGATGAACAACAGGAAAGAGAAGGGTGTTTACGACGAGGAACTCGACTATGTGAGTTGATTAGCCCCTTTGCTGCTCGGTTTAAGACCTGATTCGGAATTGTGGGTTGGAGGTCAGGCAGGTAATAACTGCAAAATACTGCAGATGCTGGAACGCTGAAAGGAAAATGGACAATGCTGGAAAACTGAAGAGATCTCGCAGTAAAGTTTATTTATTAGTGCCACAAGAACTGCGATGAAATCCCTGTGAAATTCCTCTATCTGTGGAGAGAGAAGCAGAGTTGATGTTTCAAGTGTAAATCTGCCATTAACATATTCTGCTATCTAATCTTTATGCCACTATTAATATCCGCTTTAGTCTTTAACTCTGCCATTAACACTCCCTTTGTTTTGTGCCCGTGACATCTTTGTGCAATCTCTACCCACTCCCACCAACCCCTGACCTTCTATTCAACCCCCTTTTCAACAGTGCATAATTCCTACACATTTCACCCTCTCTTTAGCTTTGAAAAAGAGTCTTATAGATTCAAAAAGATAACTTTCTCTCCATAGAAACCCAGAGTCTCTGGAATATTCTCCCTCCAAAGATGAGGGTGGAAGCAGAATCTTTGATTTTTAAGGCAGAGATGGAGAGAATCTTGATTAACAAAGGCGGGGGGTGGGTGGTAAAAATGAAAGAGATTAGGCATTTGAGTAACTCAGGAAGTCAAACTAGACAGGAACAGTTATGTATTGTTAATTTGATTTGATTTATTATTGTCACATGTATTAACATGCAGTGAAAAGTAATGTTTCTTGCGCGCTATACAGATAAGGCATACCGTTCATAGAGAAGGAAAGGAGAGTTTGCAGAATGTAGTGTTACAGTCATAGTTAGGGCATAGAGAAAGATCAATTTATTGCGAGGTAGGTCCATTCAAAAGTCTGGCGGCAGCAGGAAAGAAGCTAATGTAAGCCTAATTGTGCAGGAGCCGGGGAGGTGTGCATGGGGGGTGCGGAGAAGTGGTGATGAGCAAACGGGGTTTTGAGTTGATACGAATTTTGAGAAAATAACCCCTTTTGAAGAGATGGAACTTTATGTTCATTTATTAGTGTCGGCTTGCATTAACACTGCAATGAAGTTACTGTGAAAATCCCCCCAGTCGCCACACTCCGACGCCTGTCCTGGTACACCGAGGGAGAATTTAACACGGCCTGATGCTCCCCTTAACCAGTGCGTCTTCAGAAGGAAAGCGGAGGAAACCCACGCAGTCATGGGGGGGGATGTGCGAACTCCGCACGGACGGACAGTGACCCCGAGGCCGGGAGTGGAACCCGGGTCCCTGACGTTGTGAGGCAGGCAGTGCTAACAACCACTGTGTGTGCCACCATGCTGCCCCTAAGTGGGTAACATGTGGCACCCATGAGCACTAACAAAGCCCCCCACGCCCTCCCAATCTCTCAATAAGTGTAACCAGTATGACAGGCAGTGCAGTGGGCCTCCTCTCTCATGGCAGGAAGATTTCCAAACAAATCCCTGCCAGACTGAGTACATAAAAGTCAGATTTTGAAGAGACCTTTTGATGGCGAAATCCATTAGATGATAAACGCAGAAGGGAAATGACTTGACAAGCGACATTACCCTTAAGTGCTGCCCATTTAGCACTCAAGGTAATTATGTATGTAAATCTGGCATATTTGTTCCTGTCCATGTGGTCTGTGCTAAATGCAACTTAATTGTGCTGGAATTAAATCCATTTTTGTGCGGTGGTTTCAGATTGACAGAGTCTCAATGGAGACAAGTGATTTGCCAAATACCTAACCCTCGTGACATATGTTTCAAAATAAATGAATCTAATGGGAACCGCTCCAACAATTCCTCAACCGCATTTTGCAATTTCTTTCATGTAACATTCATGAAACTTGCTGAATTTCTTGGGGAATTAATCCTTCCACTAATCGTCAGACTGGGCGGCAGATAGACTCATAATCCTTCCCTAACTGGTTTGAGGAGGAACAGATTGTGATTATAGAACATCCACACCACAATGTAAAATCCCAGAGCTGAGTTAATCCTGGAATCGCGGAATCACTCAGTGCAGAAGAGGCCCTTCAGCCCATCAAGTTTGTACCGACACGCAGGAAACACCTGAACTCCCACCTAATCCCCAGCACTTGGCCTATGGCCCTGAATGCGATGATGGTCCAAGTGCTCATCCAGGTACTTTTTAAAGGAGGCATCCAGCCTCCCCCACCCTCCCAGGCAGCGCATTCCAGACCCTCACCACCCTCTGGGTTAAAAAAGCTTTCCCTCACATCCCTCCCTAAACCTCCTGCCCCTCACCTTAAACCTGTGTCCCCCCATAACTGATCTTTCAACTAAGGGAAACAGCTGCTCCTTATCCACTCTGCCCCTCATAATCTTGTACACCTCGATTGGGTTGCCCCTGTCAGTCTTTTCTGCTCCAGAGAAAACAACCCAAGCCTATCCAACCTCTCTTCATAACTTCAGTGTTCCATCCCAGGCAGCATCCTGGTGAATCTCCTCTGCACCCCCCCCCACCCCCTCCAGTGCAATCACATCCTTCCTATAATGTGGCGACCAAAACCTCACACAGTTAGTCTGGAAGAAGAATGAACATTAGAATCATAGAATACTACAGTGCAGAAGGGGGCCATTCAGCCCATCGAGGCTATACCAACCACAATCCCACCCATTCCCCATAAATCCATGCATTTATCTTAGTTAGTTCCCCTGACACTACGGAGCAATTTAGAATGGCCAATTCACCTAACAGGCATGTCTTTCTGACTGTGGGAGGAAACGTTCTGATAGAGATTGCCCCTCAACCTCTATCATTCTACGATTCTAGTGTCCATTCTTCTTCCAGGCTGGCTGAATGCAGTCACATTGTAGACGTATCTGATAGAGGAAGAGTGCCATCCTAATGGGGTCACGGGTGAAGGGACGTTCTTCAGTCCTTCATTGTAGCCAAGGTAGTTGGTTGTTCCTCGTGTTAGACCATAAGATATAGCAGAATTGTCACAGAATCGGCACAGTGGTTAGCACTGCAGCCTCCAATGTCAGAGATTCTATGGATTCTATGTCAAATTCCTACAGTGCAGGAGGCCATTCAGTCCATTGAGTGTGCACCGACCGCAATCCCACCTAGGCCCTATCTCCATAGTCGCATGCTTAGACCTGAGCTTGTTCTCCTGACAATAAGGGGCAATTTAGCCAATCCACCGAACCCACATGTCTTTGGACTGTGGAAGGAAACCAGAGCACCTGGAGGAAACCCACACAGACACTGGGAGAATGTGCAAACTCTACATGGACAGTGACCCAAGCTGGGAATCAAAACTGGGTTCTTGGCACAGTGAGGCAGCAGTGTTAACCAGTGTGCCACCATGCCCCTCCATTTGGAAAACTTAGGTTGAATTAGGCCATTCAGCCCATCGAGTCTGCCCCACCACTCAATCATTTCTCAACCTCGTTCTCCCACCCCATCCCCATAACTTTTGATCTCCTTATAAATCAAGAACCTATCTATCTCTGTCTTATATACACTCAACGATCTCCATGGCCTTCTGTGGCAATGAATTCCACATGTTCCCTGGTTTGTTAACTGCTCTGTGATGTCCCGTTTCAGAGCCTGTGTTTCCGAATTCAGAAGATGGTGGAAATTTACAAGCCGGACTGGTGTGATACACGGGCTGATTGGTCAGTTTACTTATTCTCCCCCCAGAACAGGTAAGAACGTAAAACACGGCAGAGGGCCGATTTCAGAACCAATCTCGCTTCCTGCCTTGAAACGGGATTTTCTGAGACAGCTGTGCCGACCTGGCTGAGTTCATTCCAAAAGGTGGAATTCTCCAGGCTCCCCTGCCATGGAGGCAGCTCCTCATTGGCTGCCAGTGAGATCTTCCAGTCCCGCCAACAATTTACGTTGCGCGTCTGCATGACCATCGGGAACGCAATGGGCAGGGATAGATGTTGGCGAGACTGGAAAAGCTGTCAGCGGAGAGGGATGGAGAATTCCTGGCCCAAGGCATTTAAAGGATTTGATAGGCTGCAGAGAGAGAGGAAAAAACAGTTAATGTTTATTTATTAGTCACAAGTAAGGCTTCCATTAACACTGCAATGAAGTTAATGTGAAAATTCTCTAGTTGCCACTGTTTGGGTCAATGCACCTAACTGTCTTTCAGAATGTGGGAGGCAAACCCACGCAGGTACGAGGAGAATGCGCAGACTCCACACAGACAGTGACCCAAACTGGGAATCGAAACCAGGTCCCTAGTGCTGTGAAGCAGCAGTGCTAACCCACTGTGCCACCATGTTACTCCTCAAGGGGGCAAAACTGTGAATCGTTACCATGGGTCTGGCCAACGGAGTACAGTGTTGGTAAATGTGAGGTCATCCATTTTGGTAGGAATAAATGGTTAAAATTGCAGCATGCTGTGTGCAGAAGGATCTGGGTGTCCTTGTGCAAAAATCACAAGGTTTGCAGGTGCAGCGGGTAATTAAGAAGGCAAATGGAATTTTGTCCTTTATTGCTCGAGGGATGGAGTTTAAAAACAGCGAGGTTATGTTGCAGCTATATAAGGTGCTGGTGAGGCCACACCCGGAGTTACTCTGTACAGTTTTGGTCTCCTTATTTGAGAAAGGATATATTGGCACTGGAGGGGGTGCAGAGGAGATTCACTAGGTTGGTTCCAGAGTTGAGATGATTGGCTTATGAGGAGAAAGTGAGTAGACTGGGGCTATACTCATTGGAATTCAGAAGAATGAGGGGAGATCTTGTAGAAACATATAAGATAATGAAGGGAACAGATAAGGTAGAAACAGGGAAGTTGTTTCCACTGGCCGGTGAAACTAGAACAAGGGGGCATGGCCTCAAAATAAGGGGAAGCAGATTTAGGACGGAGTTGAGGAGGAACTTCTTCACACAAAGGGTTGTGAATCTGTGGAATTCCCTGCCCAGTGAAGCAGTTGAGGCTCCCTCATTGAATGTTTTTAAGGCAAGGATAGATAGATTTTTGAACAGTAAAGGAATTAAGGGTGAGCAGGCGGGTAAGTGGAGCTGAGTCCACAAAAAGATCAGCCATGATTTTATTGAATGGCGGAGCAGGCTCGAGGGGTCAGATGGCCGACTCCTGCTCTTAGTTCTTATGTTACTCATAGCTACCCTGAGCTTCCTGATCCAATTTTATCTCTTTCCCGATTAGATTCCGCCTGATGTGCCAAATGATCATTGCGCACAAGCTATTCGATTACATCGTCCTGGCGTTTATTTTCCTGAACTGCATCACAGTTGCGTTGGAGCGACCCGAGATTGACCAAGGGAGCACGGTAGGTGACTTTTCCACTTTCAGCTCTCTGACTACAAAATGAAAAAAATCAACTTTGCGATTAAGCCTATCAGTGTGACCCAAAGCAATGACAGGGTTTTGAAACGTGTCGTAGGATCCCAGAATCCTGACACTGTGGAGGAGGCCATTTGGCCCATCCAATCCAGACCGCCTCTCTGACAGCGTATCTTACACAAACTGTCTTCCCCTCACCCAATCCCTGTAACCCCAGACGTGCCCCATATGCTTTACAGGGCTATATGTAAACACAAATTCAATTTACAAGATAATGGTTGAAATGCGAGTCTTTACAGGTAATCAAGTCTTACAGGTACAGACAATGTGAGTGGAGAGAGGTTAAGCACAGGGTAGAGGGATGCATACTGTCTCCAGATGATATGGTTAGTGAGATTTTGCAAATCCAGGCAAGTCTTGGGAGTTACAGATAGTGTGACATGAACCCAAGCTCCCAGTTGAGGCCGTCCTCACATGTGCAGAACTTGGCTATCAGTCTCTGCCCAACAGAGACTGTGTTGTCGTGAAGGTCGCCTTGAAGAATGTTTCCCCAAAATGCCCGTGACTGCTGAAGTGTTCCCCGACTGGAAGAGAACACTCCTGCCTAGTGATTGTCGAGCGGTGTTCGTTCATCTGCTGTCGTAGCATCTGCATGGTCTCCCCAGTGTAGCATGCCTCGGGACATGAACCTCACTCCGGGGGCCTGGGTTAATGGTCCAGTTGGTTTTCAGTGTGGTATTGAGGGAATGCCGCACTATCAGAGATGCTGTCTGCCACTGAGGCTCAGCCTGTCAGTACCCCTAGCGCAATCATTCAATCTGTGGTGTGGAGTTCTCCTCAGTGACCGAGTAACATCCATCCTTCAGTCAACACAACTAAAAGCTTATCTGGTCTCATATCAACAGTTTCTTTCTTTACCTTCCTTCCAGAGTGTTGATTTAATATCTTTCCTGAATGACAGCGATTAGTGTGAGGAGAAGTTATATTTATCCAATCGTGACAATGAAACTAATTACTTCCCCTCTATTTTCCTTTACCATTTGACCAATTACATCTAATCTACCCGGGGGAAACTTTGTGTTCTTTGGTATTTTATTAGTGTTGGACTTTCTCTTTACAGGAGAGGATTTTCCTCAGTGTCTCCAACTATTTCTTCACGGCTATCTTTGTGGCAGAGATGACCCTCAAGGTAAGCGATGCCTGAGGGGAATTGAGGGTAAAGTGCCCTTTGCACAAACTGCATTACGGCACAGCACATCACATCTTATTATTCCCCAAACTTCATTTTCTGTACTTTGGATGTTTTCTCTACCCCGTGAGGGCAGCGTAGTGATTCGCACTGCTTCCTCACTGTGCCAGGGACCTGGTTTCAACTCCGGCCTCAGGTGACTGTCTGTGTGGAGTCTGCACATCCTCCTCGTGTCTGTCTGGGTTTCCTCTGGTTGCTCCTGTTTCCTCCCACACTCCAAAGATGTGCAGAATAGATGGATTAGCCATGCAAAATTGCCCCTTAAAGTCCAAACATGTGCAGTTCAGTGGGGTTGGCCATGCTAAATTGCCCCTTAGTATTCAAAGATGTGTAGGGCAATTGGCCATGCTAAATTGCCCCTTGGTGTCAAGAGATGAATAGATTAGATGGATTGGCCATGCTCAGTTGCCCTTTAGTGTCCAAGTTTGTGCAGGTTAGGTGGATTGGCCATGCTAAATTGATACCTTAATGCCCAAAGCTGTGCAAGTTAGATGGATTGGCCATGCTAAATTATCCCTTAATGTCCAAAGCTGTGCAGGTTTAGGGGGATTAATGAGTTAAATATGTAGGGATTCAAGTTTGGGGCCTAGATTGGAGAGTTGGTGCAGACTCAATGGGTGAAATAGCTTCCATCTCCGCTGTCAGGACTCTATCCCTGACTTCGATCTGCAGTTCCCGGTTCAAGTCCCCCATCTGGGGAGTTGAAGACCAAATTCACCAGGCTGTTCGCCTGCCAATCCTTCCCATGCGGCTGTGGCAGACGGTTCAAGTGAGAAAGATTCCTGGTTGGCCTTGCTTGTTGGAGAGTGGCGATCCGCTCTCCCACCCACCCCCACCCTCCGGCCCCACCCCTTCCCCCTCCACAAACCCTGGCCCTACACCGCCACCCGCCCCCCCCCCACCCCCCCCCCCCCCCCCCCCCCCCCCCCCCCCCCCCCCCCCTCCTTCCCCTCTTCTTCGAGTTTTCAGCCTCTGGAAAACATTTGGTGGACCCCCCCCCCGTCTCCTGATTCCCTCCACGTGGGAAGACATTGGGCCAGGCCACAATAGCAGCAGCGCCTGCGAGAGGTTGGAGTGGAAAGAATCCCTCTTTGAAGCGGATTGTGCGCTGAGATCCCCAGCACCCAGGATACCAGGAACGTATTCCAGACTGCTGTATCAATGTGTGAATCAGTAACAGACGGAGGAGACTCCGCACAGTGAAATGATTGAACAGGAAGCAGACAGATGGGATGAAACTGTAAATGGAAAATCCACAGTTCCTTCAGGGTGATTACACTCACTAAACAAGACGTTAGAAATCTAACCTGCCACCCAGTCAAAAAGGATCATCCTTCACACAACAAGAGCAAGCACCTGGATTAAATGGTCAACTGAAGGTACACGGACTGCCAGATGTCACTGCTTCCCTTAATTCCATCTTACCGATCAACCTTATCACATATATCTCTTCAATGTGTGACTCAGGCATTAACTAGAGACAGCGTAAAAAGAACAACACAGAAACAGGCCCTTCGGCCCACCAAGCCTGTGCTAACATTAAGAGGTTTCTATCCCTTCCTTCACGTTTCTAACAAGAAATGCCTTGAATGCTGCTCGGGGCACAGTGGTTAGCGCTGCTGCCTCACAGAGCCAGGGACCCGGATTCGATTCCTGCCCTCGCGTCACTGTTTGTGCAGAGTCTGCACATTCTCCCCGTGCCTGCGTGGGTTTCCTCCGGGTGCTCTGGTTCTCTCCCATAGTAAGAAGTCAGGTGACTTTCACTTGATGAAGAGGATAATCTCGAAAGCTTGTGAGTTTGCTATCAAATATATTGGTTGGACTTAAACCTGGTGTTGTCAGATTTCTTACTGTGTTTAACCCAGTCCAACACCAGCCTCTCTACATCATTTCTCCCACAGTCCAAAGTTGTGCAGGTTAGGTGGATTGGCCATGCTAAATTGGCTAATTTAGTGGGTGGCATGGTGGCACAGTGGTTAGCGCTGCTGTGTCACAGTGCTAGGGAGCTGGGTTCAATTCTCGGCTTGGGTCACTGTCTGCACATTCTCCCTGTGTCTGTGTGGGTTTCCTCCGGGCGCTCCGTTTTCCTCCCAGAGTCTGAAAGATGTGCTGATTAGGGTGCACTGGCCGTGCTGAATTCTCCCTCAGTGTACCCAAGCGGTGCCGGAGCGGGGGATTTTCACAGTAACTTCACTGCAATGTTAATGTAAGCCACGGGGTCCCCAGGTATTTTCTGAACCGTGTGACTCTTACCCTTGTCAGGTAGTCTCTCTGGGGTTTTATATCGGCGATCAGGCATACCTGAGAAGCAGCTGGAACATTCTGGATGGATTCCTGGTCTTTGTCTCCCTGATTGACATCGTTGTGTCACTGGCTTCAGCGGGTGGGGCGAAGATTCTGGGAGTGCTCCGCGTGCTCAGACTTCTCAGGACACTGCGTCCTCTCAGGTAAGACCAAAGAATTTACAACCTCTGAAACAGGGAGTAACGTTACTGAGAGAATGTTGGATTTCTGATGCATTAGCTTTGGATTCTACTCCTCAAACCTGTCTGATCTGAGTTCCATCAGCAGGACTCTGAGGAACACAAGCATCTGGAAACCCTGACCCGAACTCATTCCATTTTCCCTTCCAATTTCATCCCTTCCTCCTCTTTAGACCCTTTGGAAGGACACTGGCATTTCCTGCAAGGTTCCACCACACCACTGACCAACCCCTGACTGCCCCTCCCAACGCGTGAGCCTCTAGTGTTGACTGGCCAATGAGGCATGATCTGGTCACCCTAGTGAAGCCCAACTTTCCCCTCTCTGAGGTGTTTTTTTACCTCAGGACAGGTGTGTTGAGAGCAGGAGGGAAACCAAGCCAAAATGAAACCTCAAACTCACCTCAAACCTGCTCCCTCCTGGTGTTAATGGAGACAAATTCGGGGTAGAGGGTGTGTCGAAAGGGTCGGGACGGGGGTAGTGACCAGTTTGCTCTGACAATGCTGGATCATTGACATTTGATAAGATGGCTGCCTGAACCCCGCACCAGTCCCCCACCACCCAGCTTATACAAGGGTTTTCATTCTTAGCTCATGGATGTTGGATTCTTGGGGCCTTGTGAATCCCAGCACGTAAAAGAAGGCGAGAAGGGATAATAAGAACTAGGAGCAGGAGGAGGCCATTCAGCCCCTCAAGCCTGCTCCACCGTTCAATAAGATCATGGCTGAACTTTTTTGTGGACTCAGCTCAACTTGCCCACCTGCTCACCATAGTCCTTAATTCCTTTACTGTTCAATAATGTATCTATCCTCACCTTAGAAACATTCAACGAGGGAGCCTCAAGGATAGGAAATAGGCCATTCAGTCCATCGAACCTGCCATTGATTGAGATCGTGACTGACCTAAGTCCATCCTTTGGCCTCTATCCCTTCACACCTTTGCTTAACGAAAAATGTATCCATCTCAGATCGAAAGAAAGTGACTGATTAAGCATCAGCTGCCTTTTGTGGAAGAGGATTCCAAACCTCTCCTACCCGTTGTAAGTAGAATATCAGGAATGGGTTAACAGACCTTCCAATTAAGTCCTGATATCAATTATCTAATGGAAGCCATTGATATATAAAGGAGGCTACCAGGGGGCACTGGGTTGCTGGTGGAGAATTGTACACGGAGTTGGATCAGAGAAATAAAGGTGGTTTATGAAGGAGTTTGTGTCTCCTTTACTGAACTGCAAGCGAGAGACTCAGACAGTGATACAGAGGATGGCTGTTGGTTCCAAGTAAAGAGCTCCAAGTTATGACTTTTTCAAAGAAAACAAAATATACATTCATGTAGAAATGCTTCCTCACATCTCTCCTGAATGGTCTGACCCTCATTTTTGGATGATATTTCTAGTTTTTAGAACCCCCAACCAATGGAGATAGTTTATCTGTATCTACCCTGTGTTTTTCTCTCAGCATCTTGAAGACTGTGATCAGATCATTGACTCCCTACAGTGCAGAAGGAGGCCACTCGGCCCATCGAACCTGCACCGACCACAATCCCACCCTGGCCCTATTCCCATTATCCTTCCTATTTATGCCGCTAATCCTCCCAACTCTAGGGGTAATTCAGCATGGCCGATCCATCTAACCCACTTTGGACTGTGGGAGGAAACCGGAGCACCCGGAGGAAACCCGCACAGAGAATATGCAAACTCCACAACGACAGTGACCTAAGCCGGGAATCGAACCCAGGTCCCTGGCTTTGTGAGGCAGTAATGCTGACCACTGTGCCACCATGCTCCCTGAAACCCCATAACCCTTAATCCCCTCAATCACCCCTCAACCTTCTGAACTCTGGAGAAAACAGGTCTAATTTGTATAAACTCTCCTTGTAAACCTCTGAAGCCGAGGGATTGTTCCTGTAATCCTCTCTTACTTGTATCCTAGGGTCATTAGTCGGGCGCCTGGATTGAAACTGGTTGTGGAAACTCTCATATCTTCGCTCAAGCCCATCGGGAACATTGTCCTTATTTGCTGCGCTTTCTTCATCATCTTCGGGATCCTTGGAGTCCAGGTGAGATGTTGGATCTTGTTTTCCGAGCTTTGAATTGTAAGTTTTGCGCAGGAACGTTAGGAAGAGGCCATTCAGCCCCTCGAACCTGTCCCACTACTCGGTTAGAACATGCCTGTCTGTCCCTCAATTCCGTTGCTCCACATCCACCCCCCAACCCCCGATACCCTCACCCCATCCACGATAAAATAAAAGCAAAATACCGCGGATGCTGGAAATCTGAAATAAAATGCTGGAAAGAATCAGCTGGTCTGGCAGCATCTTTGGCGAGAGAACCAGAGTCTATGTTTCGAATCCTTGTGACTGCACTGCTGTTTTCAATACATCAGTTGTCTACCAGTGCTTGGAAGAGGGAGTTCCAGGTTCTCATCGGGCCGGGGACCTGGTTTAGTTCACTTTCCGAATGGAGTTTGCATATTCTGTGCATGGGTTTCCTCCCACAGTCTGAAAGATGTGCTGGTTAGGGCGCGTTGGCCACGCTAAATTCTCTCTCAGTGTACCTGAGCAGGTGCCGGAATATGGCAACTAAGGGGTTTTCACAGCAACTTCACTGCAGTGTTAATGTAAGCCTTACTTGTGGCACTAATAAATAAACTTTAAAAAAAAATGCTTCCTGATTTCTCTCCAAAGTAGTAAAGCTTTAATGTTAAGGCTACATTTCCCTTAGAGACCATAAGACATAAGAGCAGAAGGAGGCCATTCGGCCCATTGGAACTGCTCCAGCATTCAATGAAATCATGACTGATCTGATAGGATAATCCTCAACTCCAAAGGTGGGAGTTAAAGTTTATTTGTTAGTGTCACAAGTCAGCTTACATTAACACTGCAATGAAGTTACTGTGAAAATCGAAAGAAAATACTAGAAAATCTCAGCAGATCTGGCAGCATCTGTAAGGAGAGAAAAGAGCTGACAGTTCCAGTCCAGATGACCCTTTGTCAAAGCTAAAAAGGCGTAGAAAGTGGGAGATATTTATACTGTAGGGGGAGGGAATGAAAAATAAGTCATTGTCACAGGAACCAGGAGAAAGGCTGCTAATGGCAGCTCAGAGAGAGAATAGAAGATGCGAACTGCCAAACGGCAGAGAAGCTGGAATGAGAGGGTAAACTGTGACAGATAAAGATGTGGGGGAGGAGGGGGTGAATGATGAGAGAGAGTTAAAATTGAGAAAGAGGAGGAAAGGGGAAAGAAAAGGGGACAAAAGGTAAAATAGGGGGAAAGAATGGGGGGAAGAAAAAGGAAGAAAGACAATAAAAGATAGAGAACAGTTAAAAAATAAAATAGAATGAAAACAAAAGGATCAAGGTGGGGTACAGCCAATCATCTGAAGTTGTTGAATTTGATGTGGAGACCGGAAGTGCCGAGCTGGAAGGTGAGAGACTGTTTCTCCAGTTTGCGTCGAGCTTCACTGGAACATCGCAGCAGGACAAGAACAGACATGTGGGAATGGGAGCGGGATTGTGTGTCTATATCCCTTCAGCACTGGAGGGATTCTATGGGATGGATTTTCCAGCCACATTCACCCCAGTGCTGGAAAACCCCTTTCTTTGGTCCAATTCCCACGGTGGAAGCGGGAAAATTCCAGCCTATGATTCAACAAAGCCCATCCACAAGAGATGGGTGAGATTCTAAATGAATAGTTCTCCTCAGCATTTACTGTTGAGAAAGGCATGAATGTTAGGGAACTTGGGGAAATAGTGACATCCTGAGGATTGTATGTTTTATAGAGGAGAAGGAGGTGCTGGAAGTCTTAAGGCACATCAAGATAGGTAAATCCCCAGGACCTGATGAAGTGTATCCCAGCATATTTGTGGGAGGATAGGGAAGAAATTGCGTAGATATTTGACAGCCGCAGGTGAGGAGCCTGAAGACTGGAGGGCGGCAAATGTTGTACCTTTGTTTAAGAAGACTGCAGAGAAATGCTTTTGAACTACAGGCCTGTGAGCCTCACATCTGTAATGGATTAGTTGTTAGAAGGTATCGTGATATAGGACTTGGAGAGATCTCCCCTAACCAGATGGTGATGTTGAAGGCTGCTAAGAATATTGGCAATCCCCTTGATGTGATAACGTTTGTGTTCGATATCTGTGTGGTTAGGCTCTCAAATGGGAATTGATCTGTGCTTATATGGAATCAATGAATGGGGAGAAACAACTAATTGTATTTACAGCCTCAGAGATATTTTCTTTACCACTTGGAAGAGACTGAAACAATCTCTGCACTGACCGTGTGAGCAGATATACGATCAACAGCCTGTCCTTTCATTTTATTGCCATTTCGATCTCACTAGGTAAGTTCAGTAATGTGGTACTCAGGGAAAGATTTGATTGATGTAAAACTGTGGAGAAAAGTCATTCAGATGAGATAAAAATGATTCCATTACAGCAGAGTTTACCAAACCATCGAATATAGTGTCACAATATCCCGAGGATTTCAACAAAGATTTGATGAATGAGTTTCCGATGGAATCTGTCGAGGAATGCTCAAACTGGCATTCGATCTGCCCTCAATTTTAAAGCTTTCAAGTATTTCAGCACTCGTACACTCATTCACACTCGCGCGCACACACTTGTACTTGTGCTCATATACGCACGTGCACTCGCACACACACATGCAGTCGCACTCGCATTCGCACACACACTCGCTCACACACTCACTCAAATACATTCACACTCACACTCGTGCACACTCTCATATGCACACACTCTCACGCGTGCACTGTCATGCGCACTCTCACACTGCAGAGTCGCCATATCCTTCTACATTGAAGGGAAGGCATTATTATATCTCCTGCCGATGTAACTATTGGGTTTAGCTTCTAATGTACTGACAGGATGTCAGTACAGCATATTAATTTATTAGTCAAAGTCCATGTGAATCCAGTTAGACAAAACATTAATAGACACTTAACAAGAGTCTCTCAGACCTGTTCCAATATGAGCAATATAATTATAGTTGATCAGTGACTCAGCTGGTTTTGAATACCTGCACCTCACATTCTCCTGAAATAACAGCAAATATCACAAAATCCGCACAGTGCAGAAGGAGGGCATTCGGTCCATCGAGCCTGCACTGACAACAATCCCATGTATTCACCCTACTAATCCCCCTGAACACTAAGCGGCAATTCAGCTTGGCCAATCCACCTAACTTGCACATCTTTGGACACTAAGGGACAATTTAGCACAGCCAATCCACCTAACTTGCACACCTTGGGACTCTAGTCATTTGTCATCAAGCCAATTTTGGGTAAAAAAATTGGCTTGATGACAGAAGACAGAGGGTATTTGTAGAAAATTGTTTTTCAAACTGGAGACCTGCGACCAGCGCTGTGCCTCAGGAATCAGTGCTGGGTACACTGCTATTTGTCATTTATATTAATGATTTGGATGAGAATATAGGAGGCATGGTTAGTAAGTTTGCAGATGACACCAAGATTGGTAGCATAGTGGACAGTGAGGAAAGTTATCTCCGATTGCAACGGGATCTTGATCAATTGAGCTGATTGGTAGATTGAACCAGGATAGCCTCCCTACCTAGCCTAGACATCATGGGACAATAAGGGAAAATTCAGCATGGCCAATCCACCTCACCTATACATCTTTGGAGTGTGGGAGGAATCCGGAGCACCCGGAAGAAATCCATGCAGACAGGGGGATAAATCCATGCAGACAGAGGACGGAATCAAACGTGGGTCACTGGAGCTGTGAGGCAGCAGTGCTAACCACTATGCCACAAGATAGCAAGAGTTCTTCATTCTCAATCCTTCGTCCACATGCTATCACATTTACGACTTTTGACAATTCCCTTAAGTTATCATTTGTTAGATCGTTAAGCCCGCCCCCCCTCCCCCCTTCCCCAGGAACATTGAGTTTAATTTCACCTGGTGCATCCCTTTGACCTCAGTAATATTGCATGGAATTATTATCCATGTTGACATTACACACACACACACACACACACACACGTCTTGGTTGAAAAGCTCTGCAGCACAGCTGCTGAACATCTGCCTCCTCCGTGCTTCATTCCAGAGGTGCCTCTGCCTCGATTCTGTACAAGTCAGCCCGCAGACATAAAAATGTAAATTCTCTGAGAGCGCAGTGTTCCTCGCGGTGTGGTTAACGTGACTCGGATACCTTGTGGTTTTGAGAATAAATAGCCAACGTTGAAATGGAAGAAAAGACCTTCAACAACAACACTTTGTGTTTAAATAACACCTCTCACTTAGTCACGTTTCAAGTCATTTTACAGCATCAGAGGGATTAGGAGCAGAAGTCGGCAAATCCAGCCCTTTGAGTCTGCTCCGCCATTCAATCAGATCACAGCTGATCTCTCCCTGGTCTCAAATGCACCTCAACACCTGGTTCCCATATCCCAAACTTTAAGGGAAAGTAAAGAATGGTGAATAAATCTGGCCTTGGGTCACTGTCGGTGTTGGAGTTTGCACATTCTCCCCATGTCTGCATGAGTTTCATCCATACACTCTGGCTTCCTCCCATAGTCCAAAGACATGCAGGTTAGGCGAATTGGCCGTGCTAAATTGCCCCTTAGTGTCCAAAGACGTGAAGGTTAGGGAGATTAGCGGGGTAAATATGTGGGGTTATGGGATTAGGTTCTGGATAAGATTCTATGTTTGAAGAGCTGGTGCAGACTTGATGGGCTGAAGGGCCTGCTTCTGCACTGTAGGGATTCTGTAATGATTTACATTTCTTCTAACTGCCGCGATGCCCCCCCCCACCCCTGAGGTGCCGCCTGAAGTTGATTCTGAAGTGTAGTCGCTGTTGCAGTTTGGAAACACAGCAGCCGATCTGTGCACAGCATGATCCCACAGACAGCAATGTGTCATAATGATCAGCTCATTTGCGTTAGTGATGTGGGTTCACAGAATCACAGAATACTACAGTGAAAAAGGGACCTTTTGGCCCATCAACGCACAAAAGGCCCTGACCTGCCCATCCGATCCCAGTTGCCAGCACTTGGCCCAGAACCCTGAATGTTACAATGGGCCAAGTGCTCATCCGGGTAATTCTTAAAGGATGTGAGGCATCCCGTCTCCCCCACCCTCCCAGGCAGCGCATTCCAGACCCTCACCACCCTCTGGGTAAAAAAGCTTTTCCTCAAATCCACGCCCTAAACCTCCCACCCATCATGTTTAATTTGTGTCCCCTCGTATCTGATCCTTGAGTGTGGTCTGGACGTCAGCAGGCTATAGGGGAACCATTCCTTGATATCTCTGTAACAGTGGCCAAGGAATCTTGCAGTGGGTTGGACAAGGTGGGGCCCCTGTTTATTTGAAAAATAGCACCTCCAATAGTGCGGTATTCCCGCAGAGCTGCATAGAATCCATGTTCAGGCCTTATAACCTCCAACTCAAAGGTGAGAGAGTGAGAGAGACTAACAGAGAGAGTGCAATCCTCCAGAATGCTAGAAGAGGTTTGTGAAGAAACCGGTCTTTAATTTTGAAGATTATTTTGACTGGAGGTTTCTTTTTATTCATTTGTGGGACATGGGTGTCGCTGGCTGGGCCAGCATTTATTGCCCATCCCTAGTTGCTCTTGGAGGGCAGTTGAGAGTCAACCACATTGCTGTGGCTCTGGAGTCACATGTAGGCCAGACCGGGTAAGGTCGGCAGATTTCCTTCCCTAAAGGGAACATTAGTGAATCAGATGGGTTTTTCCGACAATGGTTCCACGGTCACCAGAATGTTCTTAATTCCAGATTTTTTTTTAATTCAAATTCCACCATCTGCGGGATTCGAACCGGGGTCCCCCAGAACGTTCGCTGAGTCTTTGGGTTAATAGTCTAGCGATAATACCACTGGACCATCGCCTGTCCGGATGTTGACTGTCTCATTCAAACACGAGGAGAGAAGAAGCCGGGGACCTGTAGCTCAGCCGGTCTCTCACTGTCAGCAGCAGGATTGCTAGAGAGAGAATCAGCAGCGAGAATGTAAGTTTAACAAGGAGCGGGGCTAATCAGGGGGACAGTCAGCATGGATTTGCACAGGGCAGTTCATGCTTGACAAATTTAGTTGAATCCTCGGAGGAAATCAGGGTACACGGCAGTGGTGTACTTGGGTTTGCAGGAAGAATTTGAGAAGGTGCCAGTAACTGAACCAAGAAGGAATTTGTCTCTCCCCCCCACCTCCTCCACACTTTATCATTTCATCCCTTTCTCTTGCAGGGGGGTCTTCTCGCCATCTGGCCAGGTAATAAACACTTCTGTAGATTCGTGGTTGCGGCGAAGGGTATAGACTGCCGGCTGGTAGGGTGAAAGGCATTAATATGCAATTCTTGCAACGCACACCGGATGGTTAAATATGCAGACAACTGCCAGTCCTGATCCCTATTCTCCTGAAACAGCACTCTTCCGATAGCTGTGCGGGCAAGCAGTCCTTTCCTCCATACTAATCGGCGCACGCCGGCACGGATCGATGGCTTTCGCCAGAGAGCAGCCACTGACTCGGTTCAGTCCGAGTGTGACTGGTACCCCGGGATCTTAAAGTAATGGGTTTGATTGGCAGACCCAGTAACCAGGGGCTAGCTATGAAGTCAACCAGAGAGAGAGAGGGAGACAAGGCAGCGATCCCTGTAGCAGAAAGCTCCGTGCCAAATTTTGGGTTCCGACAGACCACACGCAGTCAGGAGAGACAGAGCGAGTCAAAGTGTTGAACAGGGTACCTGCTGCCGTGAACAGGGAGAAATTGAATCATATTTCTAATGTATTTCCACTGCGGCAGGCAGGAGCAGATCGGATCTGATATCTTTGGCCAGAAATTCATAAAACAGCTAAACGAATAAATAACCTCATTCCTTCGGCATCTCTGCAGATCATAGATTCACTGCAGTGCAGAAAGAGGCCATTCGGCCCATCAAGTCTGCACTGATAACAATCCCATCCAGACTCTATCCCTGTAACCCCTTGTATTTAGCCTACTATTCCCCTTGACACTAAGGGGCAATTTAGCATGGCCTAACCCACACATCCTGGGGAGGAAACCTGAGCACTCAGAGAAAATATGCGCAGACATGGGGAGAATGTGCAAACTCCGCACAGACAGTAACCCGAAGCCTGAATTGAATCTGGGTTCCTGGGGTTGTGAAGCAGCAGTGCTAACCAGTGTGCTGGCCCTGTTCTAATCTTCTGCAATCTCATGATGTCTATATCAAAACTAAGGGGTTAGTAATTATAAACTCTGGAATGAGGGGTGGAATATATCTGAGTGAGCCATTAAACCACACTGCCCTGCCCTTCAGCAGCCCCCAGTTGCCTGCTTTTGAAATTACTGGGGAAATACTACAAGCAAAGCAAAAGCTGTTGGGGGAAAATGGAGCACCCCGAGGAAACCCATGCAGACACGGGGAGAACGTGCACAGACAGTGACCCAAGCTGGGAATCGAACCCGGGTCCTTGACGCTGTAAGGCAGCAGTGCTAACCATGGCGTAGCCATGCTGCCCTGTTATATTGATAGACTGCAGGCGAACGGAGGGATAGAAACCGTGTATCGGCACAGGCTTGGTGGGCCGAAGGGCCTGTTCCTGGGCTGTGTTGTTCATTGGGACGTTATAGATCCAGATCGGTGAACGCTTTTGAAAATATTGAAGTCCCAGCTTGTTTCAAAGCCAAAGAAAACATGGGTTGAAGATTGCGAACGTGTCTAAGGGAGCAGAAGGAGACATTTTGAGTGGGTGCTCTGTTAGGCCCACTGAGCACTAAGTGACTGTATGTTACGGGGGAGAAGAGCTAGCATTTATGCAGTGCCTTCTCATGTCCGCAGGATGTCTCGAAGCACTTGGCAGCCAAGGAGTCTCAGTGTTTGCAAAATGCACTCTCTGTTTAAAGGCAAACACTGCGAGGGTTCCTGAAGGAGAAAATGAGAGAAATAAATAGTATGGCTGTTGCTGAGTGTAGATTACATCAGTTTACGACCCATGTTTCATTTTGATTTCCACATTTACAATCAAGCCAAATTAAAGTGATTAACGGTGAAATTACACCACCGGATTATACTGTAAAGGTAATGCATTAAGCGAGTCCTTTCACACTGTTACAATGCAGTGGCACACAAGTGATATTTTTCCGTTGTAGAAGGACAATGTCAGTCCCCAAAGCAACGTTCCTCCAACACACAGCTAAACAATGTTCCTCCAACACACAGCTAAGCAACGTTCCTCCAACACACAGCTAAGCAACGTTCCTCCAACACACAGCTAAACAACGTTCCTCCAACACACAGCTAAACAACGTTCCTCCAACACACAGCTAAACAATACAGTTTCAGCGCCCGTTCAATGCCAAGTCCTCAGGCTGCGCACCCCAGCGATTGGCCAATCTAATCAAACATACCCCCCACCTCCAGAACAAGAACAAAACAGCCCCCATTCAACCCACCCACATTTGCAAAATTCCAAATAAAATATCTATTAAATAGACACGATTGGGCAGCACTTATTGATCAACCCTGAGTGAGCTGATAGCTACACTAAAAGCCAATTTAAGATAACCAATCAAACTCATGCCATTCACCCCTCCACTCTTCCCCCCTACTTTATCTCCTGTTTCCTTACCCATTCTTCCCGTTCCCTTCTCCTTTTTCTCAATTTTACCACTCTCCCACCCATCTCCCCCCTCTCCCCCACATCTTCACCCATTGCTTCCCCTTTGATTCCAGCTTCTGTATCATTTGTGTCTTCTATTCGCTCCATGGGCTGCCATTAGCAGCCTTTCCCCCTAGTTTCTGTGGCTATGACTCATCGTTCATTCCCTCCCCCTGCAGTATAAATATCTCCCACTTCCTCTGCCTTTTAGCTTTGACAAAGGGTTGTCTGGACTCAAAACGTCAGCTGTTCTCTCTCCTTATAGATGCTGCCTGATGCTGAGATTTTCCAGCATTTTCTCCTTTGGTTTCATGATATTCACGCTTGCCAGCTATGATGTATGTACAGTTACGATCCCATTGAACATTCAGAACTGGAATATTCAGTCCCAGAACGGAACTGCAGCTCAATAGATTGTAACTTTTTTTTAACGTGATGTAGATAAACAGGGTCATACACTGCCAGAAGACTAAAATATTTATTAAACAAGAAAATATTAACTAAGCCACTGGTCTCACAACTTGACAGATATATACAGGTTTGTAAAGATAACACCAGTTACAAAATCTATCTTACACTTTAATATTCTCAATAAGGACACAGTCCCTCTAAACCAACAGGCCAACTGTGGTCAGATACACCACCCTCTGAAAGCAATGACAGACCCAATACAATGTCAATGGAACTTTTAATCCCATCCCTCCAGATGCTTGTCACACCGTGAGCCAGTTGGTCTGTCTGGAATTCCGACTTCCCAAACTTCACTCTTGGGATCCTCCCTGTGGGATCCTTTGTCTGCTTTGCTTCAGTTAAAAAATTTAATGTTCATGTATTTCTGCCTGTGTAATTAATCACGTCAAATTTTAAAGCTAAGTTGACCATGTTTTAGACTCAGCTGGGAATTCTGGGATGAAATTAACTGCATTCTTTCAAAATACAAAGTTGGCAGAAATGCTGAGAAACAAATTTTTTCACAGCTGCCAGTTGTTTATGATGGTTGGAGATTATGGGCCCTATTTTACCATTTTGATTCTAAGTGCTGGGCAGACTTGAAACTGGGAATGTTTCAGATCCGACTTTTAGACCTGTTCTTAGGCATCCGCATACTACCTGAAAAAGTATCCCAATTCCGCATCGTGTTGCACAAGCCCGTGGGCAGGGCTTAACACGTCCAAAATCCTGCAGCTCCGATCGGAGCTTCCAACTGCGCATGCGCAGAAACAAAAAATAGAATGTCGCTCCCCTGCCATGTTGCTCCCGGGCCAGATAATACCTCTCCCTGGCCGCCACAGACATTGCCTCATCCCCCCACAACATTACTGACCCCCTGATCACTCCCCATCCTCCCACCACCCAGACCAATCGCAGACCCCTGCCCACTTCCCCCACCCCCAATCATACACACAGAGTGGCAGTGGACACCCCCTCACCTCGCTGCCCTCCCCCCCCACCCACACATCTCCCCTTTCTCTCTCACACTCCCTGTCATGCTACCTCTCGCGCACTCTCTCTCGCGCACTCTCTCGCGCACTCTCTCGTGCATTCTCTCGCAGTCTTGCTTGCTCTCCAGTAAATCACTCCTTTCCACTCTCCATCATTTTACTTTTAAATGATGCTGAGTAAATGACCCTGAAACATTGCTTTTCCAGCCACTCATGCCCCTCCATCACTGCAGACAAGGATGGAAACTCTGGGGCTGGGCAAATTTCCGTTCTTTGCCCAGCGGGGCTGGAGAATCCCACTGGTGGGAAAATTCCACCCAGTGTCTGAATTGCTCCCAGACCATGTCCCCACAGTCGTTCCCTGTTTTGAACATAATGTCGCCAATTTACCTCAAAGGCCCAATAGATTGACAGACAAGTCCTGGATATGAGAATTCCTGTAAAAGTCCCGTTAGTTTTGAGGTAAGTAGTTTGGGATGAGCAGGTGTAAAGTATCAGTGGAGTGTTGTACTAATGCAGTGAAGCCTCTCTGGAGAGTTACTAATGGACTGACTTGTTTCATATTAAAAGCATCTGCCTGAATAGTCCAGCTGTAACTCAAATCTATACTTTATAATAATGATCTCCTAACATCGCCTTAGCAATTCTCAAGGTGCTTTGCGTCCAACAAAATTACTTTTGAAGTGCATTTACAATTGGAGGTCATGATATGGAGATGCCGGTGTTGGACTGGGGTAAACACAGTAAGAAGTTTCACAACACCAGGTTAAAATCCAAAAGGGTTTATTTGGTAGCAAACACCACTAGCTTTCAGAATGTTTGCTGCTCCTTTGTCGATTAAGTGAGGTCACTCACCTGAGGAAGGAACAGCGCTCCAAAAGCTAGTGGCTTTTGCGACAAATAAACCTGTTGGACTTTAACCTGGTGTTGTGAGACTTCTAACTGTGTTCACTATTGGAAGGCAGGAAACGCGCGTCTCCCTTCCCAGAGGCAAGCTATTGTGGACACCTTCGCCACACAAGCTGCACCAGAAATTCAGACTGAAGTAAATGACCTGTGGTTCACCTTGGCGTGATTAAACCTGATACCCAACTGGAAGAGAAAATATGACGGGAACACTCAGAAGTCTAATTGTGTTTACTGGAGGCTGCTCTTGCTGAGAGAGGGCTCCATTCTGCTGAGCTAGTTACAAGGATCAGTGTTAGGGGTTTACATTTGGGGTGCAGTTGGCAATCATCACACTAGCTTTGAGAAGAACTTAGTCGAGCAAATTTTTGCTCGGGTTTATTTATGGAGCATAGAATCAGCCCCCCTTCCCACTCTATGCTTTGCCCTGTTTCCCCAAGCTGGATTTTGCAACCTGACCTTAAAAGTTAATTCTGCCTTTCTTGACCCTTTCAGCTATTCAAGGGCAAGTTCTACTACTGCCAGGGTCACGACACCCGCAATGTCACCAACAGATCCGACTGCTTGCTGGCCAACTATCGGTGGATCCATCACAAGTACAACTTCGACAACCTGGGACAGGTACAGAGTTCTCGCCCACCGTCCACCTCTCTCCACGAAGCGTGAATGTGGTCTGAATATCCATCGCGGGGGTAATGCTGTGAGCAGCAGGAGGCCATTCAGCCCCTCTGGCTCATTCCTAACCTTCAATAAGCTGATGTGTGACGGAACCCCCACATCCTCACCTTCGCCCGCATGTCACTTAATCCCTTTAGTGAACACGGGAGACTAGCAATCTGTGTTTTAAAATTAACAACCGATTAATCTTCGATTGACATTCGTTGAAGAAAGTTCCAAACTATTTGTGTGTCCGAGCGTTTCCATTCCTGGAATATTTGGTCCTCATTTCTAGGCAGTGCTGCCTCTATTTTTACTCGTTAACTGGGTGTGGGCATCGCTGGCTGGGCCAGCATTTATTACCCATCCCTAACTGCCCTTCATCGCAGAGCGCATTTGAAAGTCACCCACATTGCTGTGGGTCTGGAGTCCCACGTGGGCCGGAGCAGGGTAAGACCATAAGACATAGGAACAGAATGAGGCCACTTGGCCCATCAAGTCTGCTCTGCTATTCAATCATGGCTGATATTTTTCTCATCCCACATTCTCCCACCTTTTCCCCATAACCCCCATCACCTTATTGATGAAGAACCTATCTATCTCTGCCTTAAAGAAAGTCAATGGCCTCCACATTCTTCTGCGGCAAAGTAAGTAGGCTAACATTAACACTGAAGTTACTGTGCGGATCCCTCGAGTATCCACACTCCTGTTCAGGTACACTGAGGGAGAATGCCTCGAGTATCCACACTCCTGTTCGGGTACACTGAGGGAGAATGCCTCGAGTATCCACACTCCTGTTCTGGTACACTGAGGGAGAATGCCTCAAGTATCCACACTCCTGTTCGGGTACACTGAGGGAGAATCCCTCGAGTATCCACACTCTTGTTCGGGTACACTGAGGGAGAATGCCTCCAGTATCCACACTCCTGTTCTGGTACACTGAGGGAGAATCCCTCGAGTATCCACACTTCTGTTCTGGTACACTGAGGGAGAATCCCTTGAGTATCCACACTCCTGTTCGGGTACACTGAGGGAGAATCCCTCGAGTATCCACACTCCTGTTCTGGTACACTGAGGGAGAATCCCTCGAGTATCCACACTCCTGTTCGGGTACACTGAGGGAGAATCCCTCGAGTATCCACACTCCTGTTCGGGTACACTGAGGGAGAATCCCTCGAGTATCCACACTCCTGTTCTGGTACACTGAGGGAGAATCCCTCGAGTATCCACACTCCTGTTCTGGTACACTGAGGGAGAATCCCTCGCGTATCCACGCTTCTGTTCGGATACACTGAGGGAGCCAACGGTCAACATGAAATCAACATTTTTAAAATTTAAAAACCTTTAATTTTCCTCCACTACGGGTCAGTAAAATTTAATAATCTTTCCCAGTTTGCTTAAGAAATGTTTGTAAGCTGTCATGATGTGGAGATGCCAGCATTGGACTGGGGTGGGCACAGTTAAGAAATCTCGCAATATCAGATTAAACTCCAACAAGTTTATTTGGTAGCACGAGCTTTCGGAGTGCTGCTCCTTCATCAGGTGGGTCACTTACTTTGTAAGTTGTAAAAGTTCCTTGTCACTTCTAAATCCCCCTTTGAAATTTCACAGCTGAACAGCCAAGACCCTACTGATCTGCTAATGCAAATTTAAACCCCAAACTATTTACTCACAAATCCAACCTTCCAACAGCCTCTCATTGTAAATACTGCACTGAGTACTTGCCCTTCTGTCTATCAGCCCTCACAGACATGCTGTCTCTCTTAATCTTGCAAAGTTTAATTAATCATGGATGCACACATGCACAAGAGCACACACATACATGCGTGCACATGCACACACACGCACACATATGCACATGCATACACGTATGCATACATGCGTGCACACACATACACACACACACACATACACACATACACTGAACAGAGATTTGGCTGAGTGCCACATTCTCTATCCTCGATAGCAGGAGGTGAGTGGCCGGTAAGATCACACCCATTGACTTTATAGAATCCCACAACATTCCCCAAAAAAATCCATCATCTCAATATTGTGTTGGGTTTGTTGCACAAACTGTTCGCTCCTTCACTCTACTTGCTTTGTTTGGAGGACTGATTTCTGTCTCTGTTGAGTTTGTACCTTTTAAGATTTGACCTAGTTCCTCGATGTGTAAGGAACGAGTTAGTCAGGGATCTGATACACCTTGGAACATAGAACATAGAACACTACAGCACAAACAGGCCCTTCGGCCCACAAGTTGTGTCAAACACATCAAAACCTACCCAGCCACAGACCTTCTATAACCCCCAATCCTTTGATCCCATATACTCATCCAGAGTCTTTTAAAAGACCCCAGCGAGTTCGCCTCGACCACCACCGACGGCAGCCGATTCCATTCACTCACCACCCTCTGAGTGAAAAACTTTCCCCTAGCATCCCCTCTGTACTTGCTTCCCTGCACCTTAAATCTTGCCCTCTCGTCGTGACCATTTCAGCCCTGGGAAATAGTCTCTGAGAGTCCACCCTATCTATTCCTCTCACTCTTGTAAACCTCTATCAGGTCGCCTCTCAACCTTCGTCTCTCCAGGGAGAACAGTCCCAGCTCCCTCAACCTGTCTTCATAAGGCATGCTCCCAATCCAGGCAACATCCTTGTAAATCTCCTCTGCACCCTTTCAATAGCTTCCACGTCCTTCCTATAGTGAGGCGACCAGAACTGCGCACAGTACTCCAAGTGTGGTCTGACAAGGGTCCTATAAAGCTGCAGCATTACCTCCTGACTCCTGAACTCAATCCCTCGATGAATGAAGGCCAGTACACCGTAAGCTTTCTTAACCACATCCTCCACCTGGGAGGCCGATTTGAGAGTCTTATGGACCCGGACCCCAAGATCCCTCTGCTCTTCCACACAGCTAAGACTCCTACCTTTGATAGTGTACTCATTCATCCCGTTGGATCTGCCAAAATGGACCACAACACATTTATCCGCGTTGAAGTCCATCTGCCACTTCTCCGCCCAGTCTTGCATCCTGTCGATGTCATGCTGCAACTTCTGACATCCCTCCAGACCATCCACAACACCACCGACCTTCGTGTCATCGGCGAACTTACTCACCCATCCCTCCACTTCCTCATCCAGGTCATTTATGAAAATGACAAACAGCAAGGGTCCTAGAACAGATCCCTGGGGCACTCCACTGGTGACCGACCTCCATGCAGAAAAAGAGCCATCCACAACACCCTCTGCCTTCTGCAGGCAAGCCAGTTCTGGATCCACAAGGCCAAAGCCCCTTGGATCCCATGGCCTCTCACCTTCTCAAGAAGTCTTGCATGTGGGACCTTGTCAAATGCCTTGCTGAAGTCCATGTACACCACGTCCACTGCTCTTCCTTCGTCAATGTGTTCAGTCACATTTTCGAAGAACTCAATTAAGCTCGTAAGCACGACCTGCCTTTTACAAAACCATGTTGACTATTTCTAATCAACCTAAACTTCTCCAAATGCTCGTAAATCTTGTCCCTCAGAAGCCTCTCCATCAGCTTACCAACCACTGAGGTCAGACTCACCGGTCGGTAATTTCCAGGACTATCCCTGTTCCCTTTCTTGAAAATAGGGACCACATCCGCAATCCTCCAATCCTCCGGAACCTCTCCCGTCTCCATCGACGACGCAAAGATCATCGCCAGGGGCTCTGCAATGACATCCCTCACCTCCCACAATAACCTGGGGTACATCCCATCTGGTCCCGGAGACTTGTCTATCTTGATAGCATTTAAAAGTTCTAACACATCCGCTTCCTTAATATCTACATACTCAATCTTTTCAGTCTGCCGCAAACTTGTAGTGCATCCTCCCAGATCACTTTCCACCGTGAATACTGAGGCAAAGTACTCATTAAGCACCTCTGCCATTTCTTCCGGTTCCATATAGACTTTTCCCCCTTCACCTTTTATAGGTCCTATCCCTTCTCTTCTCATCTTTTTACTTTTCACATATTTGTAGAAGGCCTTGGGATTCTCCTTAATCCTACCAGCCAAGGCCTTCTCATGACCCCTTCTGGCTCTCCTAATTTCCTTTTTAAGCTCTCTTCTATAAGCCTTATACTTCTCTAGATCCCCAACATCTCCTAGCTCTTTGAACCTTTTATACACCTTTCTTTTCTTCCTGACTAGGTTCACCACAGCCTTCGTGCACCACGGTTCCCGCGTCCTACCAAAACCTCCTTGTCTCACCGGAACGTTGTTGTGCAAAGCTCCAGACAAGCATTCCTTGAATATCTGCCACCTTCCTTCTGTGCTTTTCCCCAAGAACACCTCCTTCCAGTTTATTCGCCCCAACATCTGCCTGATGTCTTCATATTTCCCCTTATTCCAGACAAACACCTTCCTAGCCTGCCTGATCCTATCCTTTTCCAATGCAAGGGTGAAGGAGATAGAATTATGATCTCCATCCCCAAGATGCTCTCCTACCGAGAGATCCATCATCTGTCCTGGTTCATTAGCTAGTACCAGGTCCAGTACAGCCTCTCCTCTTGTAGGCTTGTCCACGTGCTGTATCAGGAAACCCTCCTGAACACACCTAACAAACTCCTCCCCATCCAAACCCCTTACCCTTGGGATATTCCAGTCGATGTTTGGGAAATTGAAGTCTCCCATCACAACAACTCTGTTATTTCTACATCTCTCCAGTATCTGTTTCCCTATCTGCACCTCAACTTCCCTGTCACTATTGGGCGGCCTATAGAATACACCCAGCAACGTCATCGACCCTTTGCTATTCCTAACTTCCACTCACAGAGACTCTGTAGACATTCCCTCCTCGGTATCCATGGCAGCCATGACACTGTCCCTGATCAACAGTGCCACTCCACCACCTCTTTTGCCTCCCTCCCTGTCCTTCCTGAAGGATCTGAATCCTGGGACCTGTGGTACCCAGTCCTGTCCCTGAGACATCCAAGTCTCTGTAATGGCCACCACATCACAATCCCAAGCAGCAATCCACGCCCTAAGTTCATCCACCTTATTTACTACACTCCTGGCATTAAAATAGACACAGCTCAGTCCCTCAGACTGGACATTTCCCTTCTCCCCCACTCGTCTAACCTGCCTCTCATCCTGCCTAGAGTCCTTCCCTACCTGGGAGCTAACTTCCTTGCTCCCAGTCTCCACATCACTATTCCCTCCCCCTAACCTTTCTAGTTTAAAGTCCCCCAGTAGCCCTAGCCAGTCTTCCCGCCAAGATATTAGTCCCCCTGGGATTCAGGTGCCACCCGTCTTTGCTGTACAGGTCACACCTGCCCCTAAAGAGGTCCCAATGATCCAGGAACCGGAATCCCTGCCCCCTGCTCCAGTCCCTCAGCCACGTATTCAACCTCCACCTCATACTATTCCTGCTCTCACTCTCCCGAGGCGCAGGCAGCAATCCTGAGATTACTACCTTCGCTTTCCTCTCTCTCAGCTGCCTACCCAGTTCCCTATAATCCCTTTTCATGTCCACTTCCCTCTTCCTGCCTATGTCAGTAGTACCTATATGTACTACAACTTCCAGTTCCTCACCCTCCCCTTTCAGGATGTCCGGGACGCGTCCAGAGACATCCCGAATCCCAGCTCCAGGGAGACATACCACCATCCGCGACTCCCGTCTGCGTCCACAAAAACGCCTGTCCGCCCCCCTCACTAGGGAGTCCCCTATAAGCACTGCCTTTTTGCTCTGTTTTTTAGGTTTTTGTTTTTGTTCAGCTCCAGGGAGCTGGCCACCGCTGCCTCCCTTGGATGAGCTGTCCCCCACAGTAGTACTCAGGCAAGAGTACTTATTTTGAAGGGGGACATCCACTGGTGTACTTTCCATCACCTGAGGTTTCCCCTTCCTAATAGTTACCCATGTGCCTTCTCCCCTTTGCCCTGGTGTGACCTTCCCACAACCTCCTGCGTTCTGATGTTGTTAATGATGTCATCACCATGGCAGCCATCAGACTCCCACTTTGCAAATGCTTCTCTTCTTTCTTCACCGCAGGCTCTGATGTCTCTCTTTGTGCTGGCTTCCAAGGACGGCTGGGTCAACATCATGTATCACGGACTGGATGCCGTTTCCATTGACCAACAGGTAAGGAGCCTGTTCTCTCGGAGAAAGACCTGCATTCCTGTAGCACCTTTCACAACCTCGGGACACCCCAAAATGCTTCAGTGAACGTAGTCCAGTCCATCAGGCAAACCCGCCTCCCATCCACTGACTCTGTCCACACTTCCCACTGACTCGGGAAAAGCAGCCGGCATAATCAAGGACCCCTCACACTCCGGACATTCCATCTTCTTCCATTGGGAAAAAGATGCAAAAGTCTGAGGTCACATACCAACCGACTCAAGAACAGCTTCTTCCCTGCTGCGGTCAGACATCTGAATGGACCTATCATATATTAAGTTGATTTTTCTCTACACCCAAACTGGTCTCTCCTCAGACCTGCCAGATCCCAGCCTGGAGAATCCTTGTCGAACTTCTTCCCTACAATACTCCTTAAAGCTTATACTCTTGGACCAGGTCTTTGGGCAGCCTCCCAAAGTGGCGGGGTGTCGGATTGGTGCTGTGAAAGGCTGGGTGACATCCCTGTGTGTTAAAGGGCTGATAGAAACCGCAGCTTGTTAATCCGCAGAGTGCTGTTAACAAACTGCAAAATGTAGATTACATGAAAAGATATTTTGGACAGTGTGATTAAATAGGCTTCTTAACTGGGTTAACGTGTGTGTCTGGCAGTCCTGTCACTTAGATGGATTGGAGATTTACATGGCTATATTTCAATGGCATTGTGGGTCCTTAATTAAAACGAAAGAAGTCTTATAACAGATGGATAACACATAAGGTTATAAAACTAATTAACTAGTGAAATGGATCTTGCAAATGGGCTGAAAGGTTTAACTGACTTTTATGGTTGAAAGAAATGAGCAAACTGAAATTCAGCCAAGAAAGGATGCAGTCTGCGCACACACACATTCACTCACACACACACTCACACTAACACGCACACGCACTTTCACTCACACACACACTCACACACACTTTCACTCACACACACACACACTCACACACATGCACATTCACACACACTCTGATACACACACTCTCACACACACATACTCACACTCATACATACAGACACACAAACGCTCACACACACACTCACTCACACACACACACACACTCACACTCTCACACACAAGCACATTCACACTCACACACACTCTCACAACACATACAGCACACACTCACATGCACACTCACATTCACACACACACACTCTGATACACACTCACACACTCTCACAACACACACACTCACACTCACATACACATTCATCCTCACATACACTCACACACCCACACACACTCATACTCATACCCACTCTCTCTCTCTCACACACACACACATTCTCACTCACTCACTCAAACTCATTCTCTCACATACGCACACACACGCGCACACTTGCATACACTCATATATATACAAATACACTCACACACATAAATAAATTCACATACACATTCACACAAACATACCCATGCAGACACAAACCCATACCCATGCAGATATACACGTACACACAAACACACCCATGTGCTCACACACATGAACACATGCTCACACAACCGTGCACAGACACACCCATACACACATACTACAAACACACATGTGGGCTCAATGGACTGAATGGCTCCTTCTGCACTATAAGGATTCTATGACTTAGCCAGGACTAAGGTTGTGAAATAATTATGGTTACTAATAAATCCAATCAGAGAATTCAGGAGAATCTTTCCCCAGAGCTTAGCGAGAATAGGTGAGATGGTTGAAATGACGAAATGAATTGTATCGATATATTTAACATTGTGGGGAGGGTGGGAGCTGATCTGACCTGATGCGATTTATTATTGTCACATGTACTGGGATACAGTGAAAAGTATTGTTTCCTCCACACTAAACAGACATTGTATACTCTTCATAGAGAAGGAAAAGACGGAGTGCAGAATGTAATATTACAGTCATAGCTAGGGTGTAGAGAAAGATCAACTTAATACAGGGTCTGACAGCAGGAGGGAAGAAGCTGTTCTTGAATCGGTCGGTACGTGACCTCAGACTTCTGTATCTTTTTCCTAACGGGAGAAGGTGGAAGAGAGAATGTCCGGGGTGAGGGGGGGTCCTTAATTATGAAGGAAAAGGAGAGAGTGCAGAATGTAGCATTGCGGTCATAGCTAAGGTGCAGAGAAAGACCAGCTGGATAAACACATGAGGGAGAAAGGAATAGGGAGGATCTGCTGACAGGACAGAATGGTGCAGGGATGGGAAGAGGCTCAAGTGGGGCAGAAACACAAAGCGATTTTTAATGGTGTGTCTCTGGGCTGTAAAATGATGCATCTTTCTGTAAATTAATTGGCTCGGAGTACTCTCTGTCCAAACGTGGATGATTGTGTGTAATACCGTTTGGTCGATTGAATCCTGGTTTATGGCCCACATGATTGTTAGATCCTGATGCCAGCTCGAGTGCAGTAAGACATTGCTTCTCTTTCTCCCTGCAGCCCATCATCAATCACAACCCCTGGATGCTGCTCTACTTCATCTCCTTCCTCCTCATTGTCAGCTTCTTTGTCCTCAACATGTTTGTCGGGGTGGTGGTGGAGAACTTCCACAAGTGCCGCCAGCACCAGGAGGCGGAGGAGGCGCGCCGGAGAGAGGAGAAGCGTCTGCAGAGGCTGGAGAAGAAGCGTAGGAGTAAGGAACATTCCTCAGGACAGCCCTTCAGCCCATTGTGACCGTGCAAGCCCTTTGAAAGATCTAGCCACTTCGCCAAAGCGCCAACCCCCTGCCTCCCCACCCCTCCCTCTCTCTGTCTCTCTCTGTCTTCCCCCCCTCCCTCCCTTCTCCTCCTGGAGAAAGGGGGAAGGGATTGTCCCTCATTGCAAGTACATCAACTGACTTTATTGAACCATTCATAGAAGCTAAAGAGGCCATTCAGCCCATCATAACCTGTGCTGGCTCTTGTCCAAGAGCTGTTTTACTTTCCAATTCCATTTTTTAAAGTTCCTATTGAATCTGCTTTCACTGCCCTTTCAGGCAGCACTTTCCAAATGAGCAGCACAGTGGTTCACACTGCTATCTCACAGCGCAAAGGACCCGGCTTTGATTACAGCCTTGGGTCACTGTCTGTATGGAGTCGCATATCCTCCCCATGTCTGCGTGGGTTTCCTCCGGCTGCTCCGATTTCCTCCCACAGTCCAAAGTTGTACAGATTAAGTGGATTGGCCATGCTAAATTTCCCCTTGGTGTCCAAAAATGTGTAGTTAAGTGGATTGGCCATGCTAAATTGCCCTTTGACGTCCAAAGATGTGGAGATTAGACAGATTAGCCGCGCTAAATGTGTGGCATTATCAGGATAGTGCCGGGAGGTGGGCTTTTGGAGAGTTAGTGCAGACTCAAAGGGCCAAATGGCCTCCCTCTGCATTGCAGGGGTTCTATAATTCTATCACAACAGCTGTTCATGTCCCCCTTTGGTTCTGTGGCCCAGTTGTGTGAAAAGTCCATGTTAAAATTGCAATGGGGTGGGGAGCGGTGTTACAAAGGGTTCCCGATAAGTGATACATTTGGTGGGACAAGACCTTTGATGTGTCATTTCTTCTCCAGGTTTGTGCTGAATCCCAGACAGAACTGGCAAAAACAATTCCGGTCTCTCCAAATGAGTATCCAGTGGGTATCGAGGCAGGGATGAAATGCTATGTTGGCAGTGGATTGTCTGGAATCTGAACTGTGTTTCTGGGATAGTGGAAAGGGAGTTTTTATCCTAGAAGCAAAGATGGCCAACTCTAGCTGGACAGCACCTGACCTTCTATCTCCAATCACCCCGCCCCCAGACGCACATGATTTGTCCACCAGGCTGTCCATCACACCACACCCTGCCTTCCCAAAGCCAATGGGAGAGCCTGCCCCACCATTCAACAAGATCATGGCTGATCTGAAGTGGATCAGTTCCACTTACCCGCCTGCTCCCCATAACCTTTAATTCCCTTCTTGATCAGAAATCTATCTACCCGTGACTTAAACATATTCAACGAGGTAGCCTCCGCCACTTCAATGGGCAGAGAATTCTGAAGATTCGCCACCCTCTGAGTGAAGAAGTTCCTCCTCAACTCCATTCTAAACTGCACCCCCACCCGCCTCTGCTTTATTTTGAGCTTGTACCCTCTAGTTCTGGTTCCCTTTCTAAAATTGGGAAGAATCTCTCTACCTCTACCCTATCGAGCCCCTTCATTATCTTATATGTCTCTATAAGATCCTCCCTCAGCCTTCTAAACTCCAACGAGTACAGACCCAGTCTATTCAATCTCTCCTCATAAGCTAACCCCCTCATCTCCAGTATCAGCTTGGGGAACTTTCTCTGTTCTCCCTCCAAATAAGAGGACCAAAATCCCACCCTACTGAGCGATTGCTGGCTCTCAGTCACACTCTCTGCTGTCCTAGTGTCCATAGTTAGTGAATCCTTATCAGAGTTATTTCCAAAAGCAATTTTTTGAACAGCTCCATGATTTTTTTTTCCCTGGGAATTGCAGTCATTAGGAGATTGGACGATAATTCCTGGAGGTTCCATGGCAATGTGACGTAACCTGTGGTGAGAGGGAGGGTAGTGATCTAACCAAGCCTTGTTTCTTTCCTTTTCCTCCTCGTTGACTTGTCCCCCGGAAGAGGCCCAACGCTTGCCATATTACGCGTCCTACTCACCCGTCCGCCTCTTCATCCACACCATGTGCACCAGTCACTACCTGGATCTCTTCATCACCTTCACCATCTGCATCAATGTGGTTACCATGTCTCTGGAACACTACAATCAGCCCAAGGTAAGGACATACTGTTGGTAACACATCTGTGGTGCAGTGGTTAGCACAGCTGACTCACAGCACCAGGGATCCGGGTTCAATTCCAGCCTCAGGTCTCTGTCTATATGGAGGCTGCACATTCTCCCCGTGTCTGTGTGGATTTCCTCTGGGTTTCTCCTACACCGACTTCCTCCCACACTCCAAAGGTTAGGTGGGTTGACAATGCTAAGTTGCCCCTTAGTGTCCTCAGGTGTGAAGGTTAAGGGAATTGACCATCTAAATTTAAAATATGGTTCGTGAGCCTTGGGAGTCCCTGGGAAGTGTGTGAATAGATGATGATATTGATGTACTTGTTTTTATCCTACAGGTGCTTTGGTCCACCTTGTTGTCTAACAAGGGACATACACGTGATGGGTCGTGAGAGGGCTGCTCTTGGGTTTTTTTTTGAGAGTATCCTAATGCTTCACATCGTTAGTGTATGCTTGACCTGGACCATTTGATGGGCAACACGACAGCTCAGTGACTATCGCTGTGCTGTGCAGATACATGATTTGGGCCTGTGTCTGTGGGAGTTTGCGCATTCTCCCCGTGCTTGCGTGGGTTTTCTCCGGGTGCTCCGGTTTCCTCCCACATCCCAAAGATGTGCTCTTAGGCTAATTGGCAAAACAAATTCTCCATAAATTGTCTCAAATTTGGTTTTTAATCCATAGATCTATAAACATAGACAGAGATCACGGATAGAGGTGGGAACATCGGGGGGCGGCGCGGGCTCATTGGGCCAAAGGACCTGTTTCCCGTGCTGTTTTGTTCTTTGTTCCAAATTGACCGTTTGTGTCCGAAGATGTGTAGATTGAATGGATTGGCCACACTAAATGTGTGGAGTTACAGGAACAGGGCCTGGGTATGATGCTCTGTCAGGGAATCAGCGCAGACTCGATGGGCTGAATGGTTTCTGTTTGCACTGTAGGGATTCTGTGAGAGGAACTTTTAGGTGATGGTGTTCCCAGGTATCTTGATATTGAGGGTAGAGATGGTGGGTTGGGAAGGTACTGTTGATGGAGCCTTACTGAATTGGCCTCAGGATCAGGGATAATAGCAGAGTAAATATGTGGGATTATGGGGATCAGACCTGCATGGGATTGTGGTCAGTGCAGCCTCGATGGGCTGAACGGCCTCCTCCTGAACTGTAGGGACTCAATGGATTCTTTTCCCTGCAGACCCTCAAACCCAAGCGTTTATTTCCTATTCTATTCTCTCCCTATGTGTGGGTCTTGGCAGCCCCAGCTCAGTGAGCATCCTCTGGCCTCAGGAGGCTGGAGTGTTCAATTCCCACTCCAGCGGCCTGCTGACACCCTGCAGTGCAGTTCCATGGGAGTGCTGCACTGCCAGACTTCTTATATCTGCCTTGAGCTGCTCTGAAAGATAGAATCTCTGACAGTGCGGCACTCCCTCAGCACTGACCTTCTGACGGTGCGGCACTCCCTCAGCACTGACCTTCTGACGGTGCGGCACTCCCTCAGCACTGACCTTCTGACGGTGCGGCACTCCCTCAGCACTGACCCTCTGACAGTGCGGCATCTCCCTCAGCACTGACCCTCTGACAGTGCGGCACTCCTCAGCACTGACCCTCTGACAGTGCGGCACTCCCTCAGCACTGACCCTCTGACAGTGCGGCGCACTCCCTCAGCACTGACCCTCTGACAGTGCGGCACTCCCTCAGCACTGACCCTCTGACAGTGCGGCACTCCTCAGCACTGACCCTCTGACAGTGCGGCACTCCCTCAGCAATGACCCTCTGACAGTGCGGCACTCCCTCAGCACTGACCCTCTGACAGTGCGGCACTCCCTCAGCACTGACCCTCTGACAGTGCGGCACTCCCTCAGCACTGACCCTCTGACAGTGCGGCACTCCCTCAGCACTGACCCTCTGACAGTGCGGCACTCCCTCAGCACTGACCCTCTGACAGTGCGGCACTCCCTCAGCACTGACCCTCTGCAGTGCGGCCACTCCCTCAGCACTGACCCTCTGACAGTGCGGCACTCCCTCAGCACTGACCCTCTGACAGTGCGGCACTCCTCAGCACTGACCCTCTGACAGTGCGGCACTCCCTCAGCACTGACCCTCTGACAGTGCGGCAACTCCCTCAGCACTGACCCTCTGACAGTGCGGCACTCCCTCAGCACTGACCCTCTGACAGTGCGGCACTCCCTCAGCACTGACCCTCTGACAGTGCGGCACTCCCTCAGCACTGACCCTCTGACACTGCGGCACTCCCTCAGCACTGACCCTCTGACAGTGCGGCACTCCCTCAGCACTGACCCTCTGACACTGCGGCACTCCCTCAATCAGCACTGATCCTCTGACAGTGCGGCACTCCCTCAATCAGCACTGACCCTCTGACAGCGCGGCGCTCCCTCAGCACTGACCTTTTAACAGAGAGAGAGTGGAGTCAAACAGGAAGAGTGAATCAAATAACAACAGTGGCAGGGGAGGGAGAATGAGGCAGCAATAGTGACAGAGGGATAGGGAGTGAGGGAGGGAAAGTGACACCAGAGAGAGTGTGACACGTAGAGTGTCAGAGAGAGAAAATGAGACAGGGAGAGTGAAACAAAGAGGAGGAATGAGACGGAGAGAGATCGAGAATGAGATTGGACGGTGAGACAGAATTTGAATGTGTGACGTGAAGGTTGACAGTGAGAGAGTGAGAAACGGAGGGTGACTGAAAGAAAGTGTAAGACAGAAAGAGTGACAGAGAGAGGGAGTGAGACAGAGTAAGTGACAGAAGGAATTAGTGAGACAGAGTGAGTGAATGAGATGGAGTGACAGAGAGAGTGAGATGGAAAGAGAAAGAGACAGAGAGAGCGAGACAGGGAGAATGACAGAGAGGGAGGGAATGAGATGGTAAGGGAGGAAATGATTCAGATACAGTGGGAGTGAGACACGGATGAGAGAGAATCAGTCCGAGAGAGAGAGAGCAAGAGACAGTGATGGAAAAAAGGAAAGGTCGTTCATCACTAAAATGGAAAAAGATACTTTATTCAAGTGTTCTAAAATAGATTTAAAATGTTAAATGGGATATGCTCAAGGGACTGGTATGGTAAATCTAATGAAATCATTGAACTATTCATGTAGTTAATTAAAGGGCTGTTCAGATTTACACAGTGTATGAAAAGCTTTCGCACTGTTTGCCGTTTAGTTTTCTATTTGTTCGTGTGAACTTTAATGTTTCTCTCTGACAAACAATTGCAATCCATCATCTGTGATACATTTAATGGGGAATATATTACAGCCGTAATTCAGTACTGTTTAATGATCTGATAGCACTGTGGATAAGCCTGTATACATTTTACATTCCTATATGTATTTAATAAGAGGGTATTTGTGGAAATAACAGTGTGGTGTGTAGTTTGCCGAAGGCTCACTGTCTGCTGATGATACATCCTGAGCAGATTTGGCCAGAGGTAGTTAGACATTTGCCCTCTGTTCTCGAGACAGAGTGAGGGAGGAAAACAGCTGATGTGTTCACCTCGCTGGAGGGGAATTGTACCTTTGCCCTTACTCTGAACCACACTTCAGCAACTGAGCTAACTGACATCAAAAACACTAAATAAATAACACACTGCATCACTGGGTATAACACTGTGTATATTATACAATAACACACCGTGCGTCACTGGGTATAATGTCATGTATATTACATAATAACACAAGGTGTGTCACTGGGTATAACGCTGTGCATTTTACATAATAATGCACCATGCATCACTGGGTATAACATCAGTAGTGGGGAAATAATTGGAGAAGATTCTTAGGGACATGATGTATTCACATCTAGAGGAGACCAGGCTTATTAGCGATAGGCTGCATGATTTTGTGAAGGGGAGGTTGTGTCTCTCAAAGTTGATTAAATCCTTGAGCAGGGTAGGACAGTGGATGTTGTAGTCAAGGTTCCTCATGGCAGGCTGATAGCGAAGATAAAGCCATATGGGATCTGAGCTGAGCTGGTAAGATGGATACAAAACTGGCTTGGGCATAGAAAGCAGAGAGTAGCAGTGGAAGGATATTTTTCTAACTGGAGGTTTGTGACAAGGTTGTGTTCCACAAGGATCAGTGCTGATGCCTCTGTTGTACATAATATATATAAATGATTTGGAGGAAAATGTAGGTGCTTTGAGTCGTAGATGTGCAAATGAGACGAAAATTGGGGGATTTGCAGATAGTGAGGAAGATCATCAGACGATACAGCAGGATATAAATCAGCTGGAGACCTGGGCCAAAAGATGGCAAATGGAATTTAATCCTGATAAGTGTGAGGCGATGCGATTTGGAAGGTCTGCTGCGGAAGGAAAGTATACAGTAAATGTTAGTATACAGAAGGATCCAGACGTGCAGATCCACAGGTCTCTGAAAGTGGTAACTCAGGCAGACAAGGTGGTCAAGAAACCAGCCATCAGTCAGTGTATTGAGTATGAGAATTAGAAAATCATGTTGCAGCTGTATAATACTTTGGTTAGGCCACATTTGGAGTATTGTGTATAATCCTGGTTGCCACACTACCGGAAGAATGTTGATGCATTGGAAAGGGTGCAGAAGGGATTAAGCAGGATGTTGCCTGGTTTGGAAGACATGAACTGTGAAGAAAGGTTAACAAACTTGGATTGTTTTCATTGGAGTGTCAGAGGTGGGGACCTGATAAAGATTTACAAGATTATGACAGGCTTGGATAGAGCGGGCAGTCAGAGTCTTTTTCTCAGGATCAAAGAGTCGGGGAGCATGGGTTGAAAGTGAGAGGGGGAAGGTTTAAAAGAGATGTAAGGGGCAAGTTTTTCACACACAGAGGGTGGTGAATGCCTGGAATGTGCTGGCGGAGCAGGTAATGGAATCAGATTCTGTAACAACGTTCAAGAGGCATTTGGATAGATAGGCAGGGAATAGAGGGACATGGATCATGCAGAGGCAAGAAAATATTAGATTAAAGTGGCATCAGTACCAGCACAGACTTGATGGGCCGAAGGGCCTATTCCTAGGCTGTACTGTTCTTTATTCTTTGTAATGGGATCTTGCTGTGTGTACATTTGCTGCCGTGTTTCCTGTTTAACAGCAACTGAAGTATTTCATTAACAGTAAAGCATCCTGAAGATGTGGAATGTGCGATTTAAACGAGAGATCTTTATGATGTCCCTCCAGGGACAGGATATGAAGGGAAATGAACTGACACTCTTAGTAATTGTCCTGTTTTTGAAGGTTCTTGGACTTTGCAATAGAACCGGCTCCCTCAGTGAGCCTGCACTGTCTTGGTTCCACAGCTTGGTTTTGCTGAAGATGATTTTTTTTTCTCTCTTTGTCTCCCATCTCCCCCTCACCTCACTCCCCCTCACCTCACTCCCCCTCACCTCACTCCTCCCCCCTCGCCTCACTCCCCCCTCACCTCACTCCCCTACCCACTCCCCCTCACCTCACTACCCCTCCCCCCCCTCCCCCCCCCTCACACCCCCCTCCCCTCACACCCCCCTCGCCTCACAACCCCCCTCGGCCTCACACCCCCCTCCGCCTCACAACCCCCCCTCCGCCTCACACCCCCTCGCCTCACACCCCCCCCTCGCCTCACAGCCCCCCTCGCCCACACCCCCCCCTCGCCTCACACCGCCCCTCGCCTCATACACCCCCCCTCCCGCCTCACACCCCCCCTCGCCTCACACCCCCCCTCGCCTCACCCCCCCCTCGCCTCACACCCCCCCTCGCCTCACACCCCCCCTCGCCTCCCCCCCCCTCGCCTCACACCCCCCTCGCGCACTCCCCCCTCGCCTCACTCCCCCCCTCGCCTCACTCCCCCCCTCGTCCCTCACCCCCCCCTCGCCTCACACCCCCCCCTCGCCTCACACCCCCCCCTCGCCTCACTCCCCCCCCCCCTCGCCTCCCCCCCCCCCTCCCTCACACCCCCCACTCGCCTCACACCCCCCCTCGCTCACCTCCCCCCCGGCCTCCACACCCCCCCCTCGCTCACACCCCCCCCTCGCCTCACACCCCCCCCTCGCCTCACACCCCCCCCTCGCCTCACACCCCCCCTCGCCTCACACCCCCCCTCGCCTCACACCCCCCCGCCTCACACCCCCCCTCGCCTCACACCCCCCCCTCGCCTCACACCCCCCCTCGCCTCACTGCCGCCCCTTCGCCTCACTGCCCCCCCCTCCACCTCGCCTCACTCCCCTCCTCACCCCATGACAGTCGCTGGAAGTTTCCCTGAAGTACTGCAACTATATGTTCACGGCTGTGTTTGTACTGGAGGCCGTGCTTAAACTCCTTGCTTTCGGACTGCGGAGATTTTTCAAGGACAGGTAATTCAAAGACTTTTATCGTAGAACGTGATGGAAAGAGCGAAGGGCGGGGGGATGGGTGGGTGGGGGGAGTCAGATTCGTAAAATTTGGATCTTCCACAACAAAAATTGGTTTTCCAATTTCTGGATAAATCTCTGAAGCTGTCCTAATGTAAATAGGTGCTAATTGTTATTTTAAACCAGATTTGATCAGACCCTGTGTCCTGCTCCACCATAAGACCATTAGAGATGGGAGCGGAATGAGGCTAATCGACCCATCGAGTCTGCTCCTCCAATCAATCCTGCCTGATATTTTTCTCAATCCATTCTCCTGCCTTTTCTCCATAACCCCGATCCTCTTATTAATCAGGAACCTATCTATCTCTGTCTTAAAGACACTCAATGACCCGGCCTCCTCTACGGCAAAGAGTTCCACAGATTCCCCACCCTCTGGCTGAAGAAATCCTCCTCATTTCTGCTATAAAGGATCGTCCCTTTAGCCTGAGGTTGTGCCCTCTGGTTCTAATTTTTCCCACTGGTGGAAACATCCTCTCTTTGTCCACTCTATCCAGGCCTCGCAGTATCCTGTAAGTTTCAATAAGATTCCCCCTCATCCTTCTAAACTCCAACGAGTACAGACCCAGAGTTCTCAACCATTCCAGCCATGTCCACTATCAAAGGAACCCAAGAGGCCCAGTCAAAGAAGACTGGATTCATTCCACTATGGATCTAAAGTCTAAATAATTCTGGAATGTAAAGCCAATTCTACTAATGGTGACTGTGAACCAATTATCAATTGTCCTAAAGACCCATCTCATTCACTAACGTCCTTCCAGGGAAGTCTGCCATTCTTACCAGGTCTGGCCTACATGTTTTAGTTTTATTTTTATTTATTAGTGTCACAAGTAGGCTTATATTAACGCTGCAATGAAGTTATTGTGAAAATCCCCTAGTCACTACACTCTGGTGCCTGTTCAGGTACACTGAGGTGTGGCCAATGCACCCTAATGAGCATATCTTTCCGACTATGGGAGGAAATTGGAGCATCCTGAGGAAACCCACGCAGATACGGGGAGAATATGCAAACTCCATATGGACAGTGACCCAATATAGAAATCGAACCTGTATCTGTGCAAGTGTCCACTGAGTGCTCTGGTTTCTTCTCGCAGTCCAAGGATGTGTATGTTAGGTGGATCAGCCATGTCGAATTGCCCCTTAATGTCTGAAAATGTGCAGGCTAAGTGCATTGATCATGCTAAATTACCCCTTAGTGTCCAAAGATGTGTCGTTTAGGTGGATTAGCCATGCTATATTGTCCATTAGTATCCAAAGATGTGTAGGTTAGGTGGATTGGCCGCGTAGAATTACCCCTTAGTGTCCAAAGATGTGTGGGTTAGGTGCATTGATCATGCTAAATTACCCCTTTAGTGTCCAAAGATGGCCAAAATTGGCCAATGGGCATGGAGCTGGGATGTGGGCCTATGTAAGATGCTCTGCTGGAGAGTCGGTGCAGACTTGATGGGCCGAGTGGCCTCCTTCTGCATTGTTTGAATGGTGGCCCCAGTGATGTACCCTTACTGCTACTTCCTGCATTTTGATTGGGTGAACTGGAATAGAGGTTGGATCCCATCAGGGTCCACGAACCAGTCACTGAAAGGTGCGACACCAGAAATCCTTTCATCATAGCGTTGATGAACATTCCTGCAATCCTCTGACTGTAATGATTAATGGATGCTCTCAGAGACCAATTATTGGCCCCAGCGCTGGCTTCAACTCTGCAAATGAAATGGTAAAACAAAAGCGAATAAAGAATGAACAGAGGCTGGAAGTGAAGTGTTGGCAAAATGTCTGCAGAGGAGACAGGATGAGAAGCATCCTCTTTACTAAACCTCATTCAGCCGTGGCAAATCTGTATTTAAAACCCTGGCTGATCATTAATCTCCAGCAATCTTTGAACGAAAATTTATTTCTCACAGAGAGGCTGGAAATTGTGCTTTGTGAACTTGGTGCCAAATGTATTAGAGCACTCGACTCGGCTCGCTGTTTCAACAAGAGTTGGATCTGTTCGGTTTAAACTACTTTATGAATAAGCAAAGCCGTTTAATCTAAAGTGCCTGTTATTAGCGGAGCCTGTTCCCAATCCGTATTTTTCCTCTGCTTCTGAGGGAGAAGCTCTTCTGTGCTTTAGGGCTTTCCGTAACAGTGTGAATTTATTAGTGTCACAAGCAGGTTACATTAACACTGCAATGAAGTTACTCCCACATTCTAGCACACCGAGGGAGAATTTACCACGGCTAAAGCACCCTAACAAGCATGTAGTTTGGGGCCAAAGCGTTATATGATTTCATGAAGAAATTAGATTTAGTTCTTGGGGCTAAAAGGATTGAGGGATATGGAAGGGAGGGGGGGAGTCAGGATACTAGATTTGATCAGTCACGATCATAATGAATGGTGGAGCAGGTCGAAGGGCCGAATGGCCTCCTCCTGCTCCTATGTCTTCTGGATTGTGGAAGAAAACTGGAGGATGCAGATACAGGGGAGAACGTGCAGACAGTGACCCAAGCCAGGATTTGGACCCAGGTCCCTGGTGGTGCAAGGTAGCAGTGATAAACATTGTGCCGAAACGTCCTTAAGAAAGAAATTTAACTCAACAAACTGAAAAGCAATTGGCCGTCAATCAAACCACACCTCCTCCTGTCCCCCCACACCAGATTTAAACCCCCAATCCACCCAAAATTACAAATCCTGTGACTCAGTGGGTCGCAGCCTTCATTTCTGAGCCAAAAGCTCTGGGTTCAAGTTTTTCTTTTGTTTCTGAGACTTTTTTTATTCATTCGGAAGAAGTGTTAGCCAATCCACCTAACTTACACATCCTTGGACACTAAGGGACAATTTAGCGTGGCCAATCCACTTCACCTACACATCTTTGGACACTGACGGCAATTTAGCATAGTTAAATTTATTGCCCGTCCCTAGTTGCCCTTAGAGGGCAGTTGAGAGTCAACCACATTGCTGTGGCTCTGGAATCATACGTAGACCAGACCAGCTAAGGACAACAGATTTCTTTCTCTAAAGGACATCAGTGAACCAGGTGGGTTTTTCCAACAATCGACAATGGTTTCATTGTCATCAGTAGATATTTAATTCCAGATTTTATTTATTGAATTCAAATTCCACCATCTGCCATGGCGGGATTTGAACCCAGGTCTCCACGACATTCGCTGAGCTTCTGGATTAATAGTCTAGCGATAATACTACTAGGCCATTGCCTCCCCATTAAGTCCCCATCCCCAGGATTTGATGGCTGAGGAAGATGTGTTCATAACGCGGCAAAATAGGTCGAGCGTCAACCTGTAAGACCCCTCAAACACGCCAGTGGCTGGTGGTAATGGAGGGAAAGACTCCGAGTTAGCTACACTTGATGTGGAGTGGTGCCCCCTCAATCTATAAGCCCCCTGACAGATTAGAGATCTGTTCCTGGTTAAAAAAAAACAGTCTGAGCGCAGCTTCCTTAATAACGGGCTGGGAAGAATGGTGCAGCCTGCTGTAGAGGGATAGCCAGCAGACAATCTCTCCCTAGCTTTTTAGCTGAGGAATGATCAGTCGCAGGAGACGCGGAGTGCGAGCACAAGGCAATATCCTTTGAGGGGCAGGGGAGGAGTGAGCAAGCAGGAAAGGTAGCTAGAGGCATCCATGGGTTCCAAAGTTGGGGAGGAAACGTGGTGGGAAGTTCATGTGTCCTCAGCAGTGAACGTGTGCACCCTGCAAAGGGGATACATCTCCTAAATAACCCCACACATTGATAGAGAGACTTCCAGCTCAGATGATGCAAGCAACTCATCAATCTCCTCAACAGCTCACGGGGTCAGTGCAGAGTTTATGTTTTCCCAGTCTGGATTTTCTATAATCTCGGGCTGTTGCCACGGTTTTATTAGTTTATTATTATTAGCGCTGATCTGTGAGTTATTTCTGTTCTCACAACAAGATTGTTTTGTTAAGTTGGTGAGCGAGACAGCTTTGACTAGAAGCCAAGCTCTGCCTCGACTTCAACTCTCTCTGACCTGGAGCCAAGAATCAGTCAAACCCAAGGCAGCTCCCAGCCACAACTTACGTTTCCCGCACTCCCAAACTTAACATTCCATGCTGCTGGCCCATGCTGGCACGCATAGACCCTGCGAGTGTTTGATGGGGGGACAGTGTAGAGTGAGCTTTACTCTGTATCTAACCCCGTGCTGTCCCTGTCCTGGGAGTGTTTGATGGGGGACAGTGTAGAGTGAGCTTTACTCTGTATCTAACCCCGTGCTGTACCTGTCCTGGGAGTATTTGATGGGGAAAGTGTAGAGGGAGCTTTACTGTGTATCTAACCCCGTGCTCTACCTGTCCTGGGAGTGTTTGATGGGGGACAGTGTAAAGGGAGCTTTACTCTGTATCTAACCCCGTGCTGTACCTGTCCTGGGAGTGTTAGATGGGGGGACAGTGTAGAGGGAGCTTTACTCTGTATCTAACCCCGTGCTGTACCTGTCCTAGGAGTGTTAGATGGGGGGACAGTGTAGAGGGAGCTTTACTCTGTATCTAACCCCATGCTGTACCTGTCCTGGGAGTGTTTGATGGGGAACAGTGTAGAAGGAGCTTTACTCTGTATCTAACCCCATGCTGTACCTGTCCTGGGAGTGTTTGATGGGGGACAGTGTAGCAGGAGCTTTAGTCTATATCTAATCCTCTGCTGTTGTTACGGCTGGCAGTCATGCTATGTTTAATGTAGATGTTACTGTCCCAGTTTGATGTTATGTAATGAACCCTCTTTCCCGACGCGTGTGCACAGAGCTCTGGATAAACCGTTCCTTTTGCCACACAGGTGGAATCAGCTGGACCTGGCCATCGTGCTGCTGTCGGTGATGGGAATCACACTGGAGGAGATTGAGATCAGTGCCGCTCTTCCCATTAATCCCACCATCATCCGGATCATGAGGGTTCTCCGTATCACCAGGGGTAAGCTATGGAATTGTCGCTGCGGAGTGAGAGCCTGCTCCAAGGGGTGGCAGCTTCATTGCTGAGACAGATGAAGATGTGGGTGAGCAGAGATGGGGCTAGTTTGCACGTGAGACGGAGACCAAAACCAATGGCCTGTGAAACCAACCATCTTGCTCTGTGAGATCGCTCGCTGCACATTATCCACAGCACATCTATCTACTAAATCCGATTCCTCACAATCCTCTGTCATCGTAGTCCTCAGGTATCTATCTGCCTGGCACGGGTTAGCACTGCTGTCTCACAACACCAGGGATCTCGGTTCGATTCCCAGCTTGGATTACTATCTGTGTGGAGTCTGTATGTTCTCCCCGTGTCTGCATGGGTTTTCTCCCAGTCCACAGATGTGCAGATTAGATGGATTGACCGTGCTAAATTGCATCTGACTGTCAGGGGGGCTATCTAGGGTAAATGCATGGAGTTTTGGGGATAGGGCCTGGGTGGGATTGGTGTAGACTCGATGGGCTGAATGTACTCCTTCCTCACTGTAGGATTCTATGAAAGACTTGCTGTGCTAAATTCTCCCTCATTGTACCTGGACAGGCACCGAAGTGTGGTGTCTGGGAATTTTCACATTAACTTCATTGCAGTGTTAATGTAAACCGACCTGTGACGTGAATAAATAAACTTAATCAACTAAATTGTTTAAAAAGTTATGAATCGGTGACCTTTTCAAGCATGTTCCCTATTGTCACAATTCTTTGAAACATAGAAACTAAAAGCAGGTGGAGGCCACTTGGCCCTTTGAACCTGCTCCACCAATCATTTTGATCATGGCTGATCATCAAATTCAATATCCTGATTCCCTCCTCCCCCCTCCCCGCCATGTCCCTCGATCCCTTTAGCCCCAAAAGCGATATCTAATTCCTTCTTGAAATCACACAACATTTTGGCCTCAACTACTTTCTGAGGGAGTGAATTCCACACGTTCCCCACCCTCTGGGTGAAGAAATTTCTCCTCACCTCAGTTCTAAAAGGTTGACCCCTTATCCTCAAACCCTGGCCCCTAATTCTAGGCTCCCTGCACCATCGGGAACGTTCTTTCTTCCTGCGCCATCCGTTTCTCCTTGAAATCACACGACGTTTTGACCTCAATGACTTCCTGTGGAAACTCCTCCCACCCTCACGTCTCAACCTAACTCTCATTTTGATTTTCTCAGTGTTGAAACTACTGAAGATGGCGACTGGGATGAGAGCTCTGCTGGACACTGTGGTACAGGCCCTGCCTCAGGTAAACGCACAGGCCTCGGGTGGGAGCCTCCATTTTCCTTATTTTCAAGGAGAGCTTGCATGGATTGAGACTCAAACTTGAGGGGGTGTGAGGGGTTCTTCTCCAGACTGGACTGTGCCCAGTTCCCACTGACTGATTGGACCTCACGGAGTGATCAAGAGATCTCCCGTTGGATGCTCAGCTGGTTCGGGATCGGCCAATCGCAGCCATGTTTTTCCGGGGTCACGAATGATAATGAGTCATCGTATTGGAGGGGTAAAATCCATCCTGGTTCCCACACCCTGCCAAAGAGTTCTCACCTCTTACCCTGGAGTGCTCAGTGATCGGAGTTCAATCCCTCGACAATGCGCTGGGCAAATCCAGAAGAAAAATCGACAACACTAATTCCTTAGTATCTCACTCCCACTAATTAGTTACACAAATCATTGGAGATGCCGGGGCGGGGAAGGGCACGCAGTGGTTAGCACTGCCGCCTCACAGCACCAGAGACTGGGGTTCGATTCCCAGCTTGGTCTGTGTGGAGTCTGCACATTCTCCCTGTATCTGCGTGGGTTTCCTCCGGGTGCTCCGGTTTCATCACACATCTGAAAGATGTATGGATTAGGTGGATTGTTCATGCTAAATTGTCCCTTATTGTTGGACGGGGAGGGATTAGCAGGGTGATGGGTAAGAGGTTGGGTGCGATTGTTGCCGCTGCAGTTTTGATGGCTGAATGGCCTCTTGCACTGTAGGGATTCGATGTGTTATTCTATTCGATGAGATATCGCACCAATTGAATGGATATACAAAGAACAAAGAGCAAAGACAAATTACAGCACAGGAACAGACCCTTCAGCCCTTCCAAGCCTGCACCGACCATGCTGCCCCACTGAACTAAAAGCCCCTATCCTTCCGGGAAACATATCCCTCTATTCCCATCCTATTCGTGTATTTGTCCAGACACCCCTTAAAACTCACTATCGTATCTGCTTCCACTACCTTCCCCGGCAATGAGTTCCAGGCATCCAACACCCGTTGTGTAAAAAGCTTGCTTCGTACATCTCCTTTACACCTTGCCCCTCGCAGCTTAAACCTGTGCCCCCGAGTAATTGATTCTTCCACCCGCGGGAATCAGCTTCTGACTAATCAGAATCAAACCATTCCAAATGAACAGCAGATTAGATTCCGAGGATAAATGGCAAAGGTTGGATTTGTTCTGCCACCTCGGATTCGAGATAATGTCAGCAATGCTGTTTCACTTTGTGTCCAGGACAGCACCATGAGAGGTGCTGATTAATCAGATGCATTTCTTCCCTAAAATAATATTTTGGATTGCAGTTGAGCAAAATAAACCATGCATTTCAGCAAAGATCTGGTCCCCAGGACAGGTACAGCACAGGGTTAGATACAGAGTAAAGCTCCCTCTACACTGTCCCCATCAAACACTCCCAGGACAGGTAGAGCACGGGGTTAGATACAGAGTAAAGCTCCCTCTACACTGTCCCCCATCAAACACTCCCAGGACAGGTAAGCACGGGTTAGATACAGAGTAAGCTCCCTCTACACTGTCCCCTCAACAGGACAGGTGCGGTGTGCTCTCTACACTGTCCCATCAACTCCCAGGACAGACAGCAGGGGTTAGATACAGAGTAAAGCTCCCTCTAACTGTCCCCATCAAACGCTCCCAGGACAGGTACAGCACGGGGTTAGATACAGAGTAAAGCTCCCTCTATACTGTCCCCCATCAAACAGTCCCAGAACAGGTCTGTGGATTGGTAGATGTGATCGGTGCAACTCGTGGGCCGAAGGGCCTGTTTGTGCTGTATTGTTCTATGTAACAGGTACACCATGGGGGTTAGATACAGAGTATAGCTCCTTCTACACTGTCCCCCATCAAACACTCCCAGGACAGGTACAGCACGGGGATAGATACAGAATAAAGCTCCCTCTACATTGTCCCCCCATCAAACACTCCCAGGACAGGTACAGCACGGGGTTAGATACAGAGTATAGCTCCTTCTACACTGTCCCGCATTAGTATTTATACTCAGCAGATGGATGTATTAATCAATGTCCAGAGAGACCTAGTGGCAGATACGAACCATGGCATGATTTTATGGCCTCGCCCTCCCCAAAACCATAAAATCCAATTCCAATTCCATGCCACTTTCCGTGGTCCGTCCCTCGCCTGCTCCGATTCCTGTAGTGGGTGGGGCAGCAAAGTTCCGACCTTTGACAGGGGAATGGGGCTGAGAGAAAAGCACATGAGCAGGAAGGTATAAACAGTGGCATTGTGAGACAGAAAAGCAGCTGTATCAACAGGCAACAAAATAAGGTGGATTATAAAGCAGCAACGTACCTGGAGGTGGGTAGAGAGGCAGCGAGGCACGCATGTACAGATAACAAGACAGAGGTGTGTTTTAATAAACTGACTTCACATTTAACAAGGAAAATTTGAAGTTCTTTTTGCCGCTGCCCTGTAAATAAAATGGCACAAATTGAGACAAAAAATAGAAAGTTCTGGAAAATCTCGGCAGGTCTGACAGCATCTTTAGAGAGAGAATACAGGCAATGGTCGGAATTTTTCCAGGGTGCGCAAGGTTCGCAGGATGGCTTTAGGTGGGCGAGAGGTAAAATTCCAGCATAGAGGTTTACAGCACGGAAACAGGCCCTTCGGCCCAACTTGTCCATGCCGGCCTTCTTTTTAAAACCCCTAAGCTAACCGCAACTGCACAAGTTTGGCCCATATCCCTCTATACCCATCATATCCATGTAACTGTCTAAGTGCTTCGTAAAAGACAAAATTGTACCCGTCTCTACTACTACCTCTGACAGCTTCTTCCAGACACTCACCACCCTCTATGTGAAAAAAAATTGCCCCTCTGGACATTTTTATATTTCTTCCCTCTCACCTTAAACCTATGCCCTCTAGTTTTAGACTCCCCTACCTTTGGGAAAAGATATTGACTATCTCGTTGATCTGTGCCCCTCATTATTTTATAGACCTTTATAAGATCACCCCTCAGCCTCCTACACTCCAAACAGAAAAGTCCCAGCCTATCCAGCCTCAAGTCTGTCCTGAGTCTGGGTGACCCTCTGTCAGTGTAAATTACATCTTATTTTTTAGATGTCTGAAGAAGCAACAGGACTCGAAAAGTGGGCTCTATTCTCTCTCCACAGATGCTATCAGACCTGCTGAGATTTTTCCAGCATTTTCTGTTTTGGTTTCAGATTCCGCAGTTTTTTGCTGTTACATTCCCGCAAATTGTGTCTGTTACTGGTTGATGTCTTCCCACTCCTGTCTGCGATACTCAGGTACGGAGAGAAAAGGCTGTGTTAATGGCTGTCTATCTGTATCCTTGTGCTCTGCGGCTGCTGATATAGGAAGCCATTCTTTAGACCTTCCCAGCAGTTGCTTCTGGCAAGTGATCAGCACTTCGATCCGATACTGACAGCCTCTCGCCTTCCAACGGGTGAGAGTTAACCTTCTGTGTCTTCCTCCTGCAGGTGGGGAACCTTGGCTTACTTTTCATGCTCCTCTTCTTCATCTACGCAGCGCTGGGTGTCGAGCTGTTTGGTAAATTGGGTAGGTGACCGTGTGAAGTTTGGCGCCGCCATCTCGTGCTCACAATGATGGTCCGAAAATCCGGAACTCGAGTTGCCAATCGTGCTGTTGGCAGGTTGAGGAATAGGGGTCGCGGTTTGGTTTGGCACCGAGTTACACGACTTGCAATGATTGGCTTATGTTTCTCAGAGATGAGAAACTCCGTCCCTACGCGTTCTGGTCATGTTCTCCCTGTGTCTATGTGGGTTTCCTCTGGGTGCTCCAGTTTCCTCCCACAGTCTGAAAGACGTGCGGGTTAGGTGCATTTACCGTGCTAAATTCTCCCTCGGTGTACCCGAACAGCGGTTAGCACTGCTGCCTCGCAGCGCCAGGGACCCGGGTTCAATTTCCAGCTTGTCTGTGAGGAGTTTGTACCTTCTCCCCGTGTCTGCATGGGTTTCCTCTGGGTTCTCCAGATTCCGACCACAGTCCGAAATATGTGCTAGTTAGGTGCACTGGACTTGCTAAATTCTCCCTCAATGTACCTGAACAGTGGTTAATGCTGCTGCTTCACAGCGCCAGGGACCCGGATTCAATTCCCGGCTTGGGTCACTGTCTGTGCCAAGTCTGCATGTTCTCCCCATGTCTGCGTGGGTTTCCTCTGGGTGCTCCAGATTCCGACCACCGTCCGAAACACTTGCTGGTTAGGGTGCGCTGGCCATGCTAAATTCTCCCTCAGTGTACCTAAGCAAGCGCCAGAATGTGGTGTCAGGGGGATTTTCACAGTAACTTCATTGCAGTGTTAATGTAAGCCTACTTGTGATACAAATAAAGTTTTAAGAACATCCAGCGATGTAACTGGGAGCCTAATGGTGTTATCACCAGCCTATTAATCCAGAACTCAGCTAATATTCTGGGGACCTGCGTTCGAATCCCACCACGGCAGATGGTGAAATTTGAATTCAGTAAAAACAAAATCTGGAATTAAGAGCCTACTGATGATCAATTGTTGGAAAAACCCATCTGGTTCCTTTAGGGAAGGAAATCTGCCGTCCTTACCCAGTCTGGCCTACATGTGACTCCAGAGCCACAGCAATGTGGTTGACTCTCAACTGCTCCCCAAGGGCAACTAGGGATGGGCAATAAATGCTGGCCCAGCCAGCGATGACCATGAATGAATGAAAAATACCCAGCAGTTGCCTCAGTTTGTGGGGATTAGTGCACAGGTTTCCCCACTGGAAGCTGCATTGAATGGGGTTGTATCTTGGGGAAATTACAGCCGCAGCACCCCCTTGCTCTGACTGCACGTTGCTAATGATGGGTTCACCACCGGTTCAATCCAGACCCCCAGTCCCCTGTTTGATTGCTCTTTTCCTCAGCTTTTGACACTTTCCTTTTTGTTTCCAAGTTTGCGACGAGGACCACCCCTGTGAGGGGATGAGCCGCCACGCCACCTTTGAAAACTTCGGCATGGCGTTCCTGACGCTCTTCCAGGTGTCAACCGGGGACAACTGGAACGGGATAATGAAGGTAGGAAGTCGGGACTGATCCCTGGCTTGATCGCGCTGAGAAAGGGGCAGCAGTGCCCCTTGTGACTGCTGCAATCTGACAGGCTGAACACAGTTTGGTGTGAATGGCCTTTATACTCAGTGTGCTTGTACTAACTGTGTACGCCTGTGTGTGTGTGTGTGTGTGTGTGTGTGTGTCTTTTCACGAGTGTGTGCGTGTTCACATGCATGACGTGTGCGTGTTTTGCGTTATGAGGATCCTTTCCCCAGCTATTGAATGTTATACGAGTGTGGTCTGTGCACGGAACGTGTGGGGTAACTAACTTCTCTCTGTGCTGTTTGAGCAAAAGGCATTCGTACAAACAGGTTAATCGATGAACTGTGACCTTTCGCCCTCACTGTGCCGGGGTCCGGCCCATTCCTGTGAGAGGCTGCGGTGGGTTGAAGATCGATTTGGGCTGGTCGAGTGATCCACGGGGTCACAGTGAAAGGCCGGGGCTCCAGACTGGGGAACACTCAAAGCTGGGTCAGAAAGATCTCTCCCCACACTCTGGGTGTCACCGGGGAGAATGTGGGGGTGGGGGTGGGGGGGGTAATAGGGATAATAGGAGAAAACAGAAAACACAACCTTCCCCCCACCCCTCCAGAAAAATTGTCAATGTTAATCAAACACATGCAAACAATCACACACAAGTATGCACATAGGTGTACACACTGACACACAGGTATACAGCAACACACACGCGCGCGCGCACACACACAGGCGCGCGCACACACACACAGGCGCACGCACACACACACAGGTGCACGCACACAGGCACAAACACACTCACACGCACACATGCACAGAAGTACGCACACATGCACAGAAGTACACACACATGTTCGAGGGACACGTACACACACTCACTCTCACGTTCACGTTCACACTCACACTCACGTTCACACTCTCACTCTTATACACACACCCACCTTCTCCACTCTCAATCACCCACCCTCCAATGGTAGAAGCCTTTCTCCGTGGACTGTGTCCACCGTGTAGTCAGGGGAACAGGGACTGAAGGAGTGCCGCACTGCCAGGGGTGCCTTCTTTCACTGAACAGAATCAGGTTACAGTGCAGAAGGAGGCCATTTGCCCCATTGTGTCTGTGTTGGTGTGGGCCCCCCCCCCCCCCCACCCCATCCCGCTCTACTTGCCGTGGGCACTATTTCAAATACAGAATAGGGGGAGTCTTCCTGCCCCCACCCTCAACAGATATTCACCCCTCAACCGATACCACAGAGGGAAACAGCTGACCCTGCAGTTGTGGGATCTCACTGTGTAGCGACAGGCTGCTGCGTTTCTCTGCAATGACTGTGCTTCAGATAGTGACTGCGGGGAGACTTTGGGTGCTACAGGGATGCAAGAGTCAACCTTTTCGTGCAACTGCTGTTCACCCAGGACACACTGCGCGACTGTGCGAACGATGACCGGGGATGCTTCAGTAACCTGCAGCTGATCTCGCCGCTGTACTTTGTGAGCTTTGTGCTGACGGCTCAGTTTGTGCTGATTAACGTGGTGGTGGCTGTCCTCATGAAGCACCTGGACGACAGCAACAAAGAAGCGCAGGAGGACGCTGAGCTGGACGCCGAGATCGAGCTGGAGCTGGCCCAGGGACTCTGCTGCCAGCCGTCGGCGACCTCAGCCCCGGCACCCGGCGGCGGCTCAGACAATAACCACAAAGGAAACAAGAAGAAAGGAGAGAGGGCGGACCCCGGAAAACACATCTCGCCCGCGCAGGTACTTAAACATTCACCAGCAACACACACACACAGGCTGGGCAGACTGGGACTTCTCTCTCAGGAGCTTAGGAAGTTACGGGGTGATCTTATAGAGGTTGATTTTTTTTTGAGAGTACCCTAGTGCTTCAAGTCGTTTGTGTACGCTTGACCTGGACCATTTGATAGTCAACACAACAGCTCAGTGACTATCGCTGTGCTGTGCAGATACATGGATTTGGGCCTGTGTCTGTGGGAGTTTGCGCATTCTCCCTGTGCTTGTGTGGGTTTCCTCCCACATCCCAAAGATGTGCTCTTAGGCTAATTGGCAGAACAAATTCTCTCTAAATTGTCTCAAATTTGGTTTTCAATCCATAGATCTATAAACATTGACAGGGATCACGGGTAGAAGTGGGAACATTGGGGAGGCGGCACGGGCTCGTTGGGCCGAAGGGCCTGTTTCACATGCTGTTTTGTTCTATGTCCTTTGTCTATAAAATAATGAGGGGCACAGATCAACTAGATAGTCAATATCTTTTCCCCAAGATAGGGGAGTCTAAAACTAGATTTAAGGTGAGAGGGAAGAGTTATAAAGTGTCCAGAGGGCCAATTTTTTCACACAGAGGGTGCTGAGTGTCTGGAACGAGCTGCCAGAGGCAGTAGTAGAGGTGGGTACGGTTTTGTCTTCTAGACAATTACGTGAGTCAGATGGATATGGGCCAGATGCGAGCAATTGGGATTAGCTTTGAGGTTTTAATAAAGAAAGGGACGGCATGGACAAGTTGGGCCGAAGGGCCTGTTTCCATGTTGTAAACCTCAATGAGTCTCTACAACACGCTGGAGCAACTCACTCAAGATCAGTTTCTTTCCTGCTGCTGTGAGATTTTTGAATGGACCCTACCCTGCATTAAGTTGATCTTTCTCCACGTCCTAGCTGTGACTGTAACACTGCATTCTGCACCCTCTCTTTTCCTTCTCTATGAACAGTATGCTTTGCCTGTGTAGTACGCAAGAAACAATACTGTATGCTAATATATGTGACAATAATAAGTCAAATCAAACACGCAACACCGTCCAGGACAAAGCAGCCCCACTTGATTGGCACCATATTCACAAACACTCGCTCCCTCCACCACCCGTACACAGCCGTGTCTACCATCTACAAGATGCACTGCAGCAACTCGGTGAGGCTCCTTTGACAGCACCTTCCAAACTTATGACTCTATCCTCTAGAAGGACAAGCACGTTGGTGCAGCGGTTAGCACTGCGGCCTCACGTCTCCAGGAACCTGAGTTCCATTCCCGGTTTGGGTCATTGTGTGGAGTCTGCGTGTTCTCCCCGTATCTGCGTGGGTTTCCTTCCGGGTGCTCCGGTTTCCTCCAGTAACCCAAAGATGTGTGGGTTAGGTTGTTTGGCCATCCAAAATTACCCCTGAGTGTCCTGGGGTGTATGTACATTAGAGGGATTAGTGGGGGTAAATGTGTGAGGTTGTGGGGATAGGGCCTGGAGTGGGATTATTGTTGGTGCAGATTGAATGGGCTAAATGGCCGCCTCCTGCACTGTTGGGTTTTTATGATTCTACGTTCATGTGGATGCAAGATTTCCGTTTTTTTTAACTTCTGTAGACACGGTACAGACAGACACTTGACTTTTGACAGATTCCAATCTCCAAACTTCAGAGAGGGAAAGAGTTGCTTCTCTAAACATCTGCCCAGCAGTGACTGACTTATTTCTCTGCATAAGCTTAGTCTGCCCAGAGCCTCACTCTGGAAAAATCCAGGGGAAAATACTAAAGTAACAATCCTGTATTAATCCAAATTGGAACAAAGATTTTAGCCTTTAGGATCAATTACGCTGCTGCAGTAACAACAGGGACTCCAGACAAAGCAGCACCGATACACCGAACTGCCTGCTTCAAAAAAAAAACCTGCACAAGAAACATGACACAAATATATATCTTAAAGGCACAGTAGCATCACAATACAGAAGCATACAGAGCAATAATGAGTGGAAGGTTGTTTGGTCTGAATACAAGGATTGTTTCACATCTCTCTGTAACACTGCAGGAGAATCTGTGGCTGGACAGCGTCTCACTAATCATACGAGATACCTTTGAGAATGAGCTACTAATGATCGATAATCTCTCTGGATCGATCTTCCACCATTACACCTCTTCACCCACCTGTCGCAACTGCCAACACGACAAACAAGAGGTTAGCTGTTTTCCTTTTTTTTGATATATCTGTGACTTTCCTGATCAAGACCTCTCATTCTGGCCTTCCCTGACAAGTGGAAATGTTTTGTCAACGCCAATCCCGTCAAATCCATTCCTAATCGCAAAAGCAAAATCTCGATCAAATCACGGCCCCCGAGGATTCTCTGTCTGACATAATTAACAGGCCAATCTTTCTGAACAACTAGTGCGCTGTCTCGAAGGAGTTCCACTGCACTCTAGTTGCTTCACTAGAGATGTACAAACTGCCGGTGTGTTGTCTGCTGCATTTAGAATTTTACTCCTTCCTCCTTGATCATCTCCAATCTCCATCCTAAACCGCCAGTTTTTTCCCGACTCCTCTAACCGCAAGGCCTGAGGTAATTCCTTGTGCAGCGGACATTTGAGCGATGTTATTCCTTATCATTACAGAGCTGTGATCCACATCCTGTCAAATTAAGCCATGTTTTCAATACTTTTGCGAGGAAACTCTGGGGGGTGGGGGTGGCACAGTGGTTAGCACGGCTGCCTCTCAGCACCAGGGACCCGGGTTCAATTCCCGGTCACTGTCTGTGTGGAGTCTGCACATTCTCCCCGTGTCTGCGTGGGTTTCCTCCAGGTGCTCCAGTTTTCCCTCTCAGTGTGAAGGACATGCTGGTTAGGGTGCACTGGCCATGCTAAATTCTCCCTCAGTGTACCCGAACAGTAGTGTGGCGACTAGGGGCTTGTCACAGTGACTTTACTGCAGTGTTAATGTAAGCCTACTTGTGATACTAATAACTAAAACTTCAAACTTGAAGAATAAATCATTAAAAAAATCTCCCTGTAAATTTACCCCCTTCAGTTTTCCCTTTATAAAGATACTATTGAATCTGCTTCCACCGCACTGCCTTCCAGATCGTAATAAGTGTTTTTAAAAAAAAATTTCATTCTCTCTTGCCTCAAACAAAGAGCAGTATGGCACAGAAACAGGCCCTTGGGCCCACCAAGCCAATATCAAATAAACTGGGAGATAAAGTATAAGGGGTGGCTCCTTCAAGAGGAAAACCATACTAAACAAACAAGGCATAAAGGAACATCAAACCAACATGTGTTTACTGGTCAGTAATCCATCCCTGTTCCAGTGGGGCCCAACAGGCATCGACCTCTTGGGTGCCCATGGACATTGCATCCTCTGTTTCCCCTGTCAAGTATGTAGAGAGATGGACAGTCAGGTCAAAAGGTGCTTGGACCTGTTTACGGTGAGACTGGCCAGGCCCAGGAGCTGGGTCACAAGGCCCCACCGTCCCTATCTACGCTCGTGCCCCTCCCCCCCGCTGGTGCATCAGGATTGAAGTGCAAACAAAACCTCAATTAAAAGTAATGAAAGAGGGAGCGTAATAAATACAGGCCTGCACCGACACTTCAAAACTAAAGACCCTTTGCCTCTACGCAGTCCGTATCCCTCTATTCCCTGCCTATTCCTGTGTCTAAATGGAAGACATCCAGGATTCAGGCAACAGTTTGCTCTCGATTGTGTCGGGAAGCCGGGAGTGGGTGGTGACGGTCCGGTTCTTATTCCAGGTTCACCTCGCTGAGACAGAAGCTTTCTCCCTCAGCTCGGACTTCCTCTCGGATAAGTCATCCTCCGTGGTTCTGGCTGATGATCTGAGCTCGGATGATAGCGCCCCTCAGCTGGGCGCGAGGGAAAGCGATGAAAAGGTAGGCGAGGGTTCTCCCAGCTGGGGGCAGATTCCCAGGGGAAGAGGGGAATGGCACAGGGGAGATGGCAGGACAGGTGGTGCCAACTTCCGACCAGGTATTTGCATGGGCAGGACCCAAGTCTAACACAGGCTGAGTTAAGACCATCCAATGTCAGTAGTATCTCCCCTTGACTTTATATAGCGACCTATCACAGAAACGTGTCTAGCACTCAGTGAATTGCTTGGAAATGCAGTGACAGGGACAACTAAGGCCATTTGCAGAGATCTCATAATCAGCAAATTGGAACCCAGTGACCAATGTCTAATCATAGAGGTTTACAGCATGGCAATAGGCCCTTCAGCCCAACTTGTACATGCCACCCCTTTTTTAAATCCCAAAGCCAGTTCCAATTGCCCACATTTGGCTCATTCTCTCTATACCCATCTTACCCATGTAACTCTCTCAATGCTTTTTAAGAGATAAAATTGTACCTGCCTCTACTACTACCTCTGGCAGCTTGTTCCAGACACTCACCACCCTCTGTGTGAAAAAATTGCCCTTCTGAACCCTTTTGTATCTCTCCCCTCTCACCTTAAACCTTTGCCCTCTAGTTTTAGACTCCCCTACCTTTGGGAAAAGATATTGACTATCTAGCTGATCTGTGCCCCTCATTATTTTACAGACCTCTATAAGATCACCCCTAAACTCCTACACTTCAGGGAAAAAAGTCTCAGTTTATCCAGACTCTCCTTATAACTCAAACCAACAAGTTCAGGTAGCATCCCAGTAAATCTTTTCTGCACTCTTTCTAGTTTAATAATGTCCTTTCTAGTTTAATAATATCCTGGTCTGTGTACAGTGACCAGAGCTGCACACAGTGTTTCAAGTGTGGCCTTACCAATGTCTTGTACAACTTCAATAAGATGTATAGTAATCAATATTCTGACCAATGAACCAAGCATGCCGAATGTTACCTTCACCACCCTGTCCCTCTGTGGCTTCACTTTTAAGGAGCTATGAACTCATACCCCTAGATTTCTTTGTTCGATAATTCGCTCCAACACCCTACCAAACTCCAAACTACAAACTTCTTGCCAGAAGAACCTCTAATGTTGGGCACAGCTACAGACATACTCACCTGGCTAAACATTCTCTCCTTGCCTCACCTCCCGCCGCTGCCTTCCCTATCTCTCTACCCACTTCCTTTTCCTTAACCTTCTGAGATCTTTGAGCTCCACCAGTTTTGACCTCTTGCCTCTGTTCGCCCATGCCCTACTCTTCAGCCCTAATGCCTTTGGTTACCTGAGCCTGGGGACGTGACTTTTCTCACCCTGCCCACCTTGGGAATCGTAGCAGGCGAGGGGCGAACCAGGGAAAGATCAATCAAGCTCGGGCAGGATTTTCTGGCTTCGGGGCGAGCGTGGGTGGAAAATCCCATTCCTGAAGTTTTCTCCCTAAATCTCTGCACCCTATATAGAATGTAGAACATAGAGAAACTACAGCACAAACAGGCCCTTCGGCCCACAAGTTGTGCTGATGATATCCATACCTACAAGGCTTACCTATAACCCTCAATTCTATTAAGTCCCGTGTACTCATCCAGAAGTCTCTTGAAAGACCCTATCGAATTTGCCTCCACCACCACCGAGGGCAGTAATCCCACTCACCCATCAGCCTCTTACTTTAAAAAAAAACTTACCTTAAAACTTATCTCGTCCTCAACTAAACCTCTCGACCCTGGCCCGTTGGTCACCCATTTGAACATCGCTCGATGCCCGTCAACTTTGTTTGACAATCCGCGCGGTTGCTGCATTGAAAGTGGGGCGCAAAGATCGGGGTTCCGTGGGTGGGACGGGGAGGGGGGAATGGTCTCAGGTAAATGATGCACTGTGCTTTCTGTTTGCAGGGAGGAGCAGACAGTCCCGGTGTCCCTGAGAATGGCAACGTGAGTATGTTAACAGTGACGGAGACAGCAATTTACAGAACAAACTCGCTGCCTAACAACAGTTACATTTCACAAGCGGAGATCCCAGATTCTGGCCAAACCGTCACAGAGACACAGCCAGTGCCAACAGAGCAGATTACTGGTGAGGCGTTCTTCTGAGCCTTGCTTTGATTTGAGTCATTTGCTGTTTATAACAACCCAAACTTTGTTTCTCTCCCTTGCCCCTGTGTGGTCCATATCCCTCTATTCTCATATCTATCCGGATGCCTCTCATACATTGATATAGAATCTGCTTCCACCCCCTTCTCTGGCAGCGTGTTCCAGGCATTCACCACCCTCTGTGTGAAAAACTTGCCCCTTACACCTCTTTTAAACTTTCTCCCTCTCACTCTCAACCTATACTCCCCACCCTTCGATCCTGAGAAAAAGACTCTAACTGTCCCGCTCTATCCAACCCTGTTATAATCTTGTAAACCTCTATCAGGTCCCCTCTCATCCTCCAACGCTTCAATAAAAACAATCCAAGTTATTTCAAGCTTTCTTTCACAGTCCGTGTCCTGTAAACCAGGCAACTTCCTGCTAAATACTTTCCGCACCCTTTCCAATGCATCAACATCCTGTTGATAGTGTGGCGACCAGAATTGTACACTTTACTCCAAATGCAGCCTAACCAAAGTCTTATACAGCCGCAACATGATTTTCCAATTCCTATACTCAACATGCCTTCTTGACCACCTGAGTTGCCACCTTCAGGGAACTGTGGATCTGCACACCTAGATCCCTCTGTATGTTAATAACGATCCTTATATTTACATCTCTCCCACTCTCACCTCAACCACTGGGGCACTGGAGAACTTACAAATTGATACTCAACCTGTGTTTTGATTTGCTTTTGATTTATTATTGTCACATGTATTGGGATTCCGTGAAAAGCATTGTTTCTTGCATGCTTTATACACAAAGCATACCATTGATAGAGGGGAAAAAGAGAGGGTGCAGAATATAGTGTTACAGTCGTAGCTAGGGTGCAGAGAAAGATCAGCTTAGCGCGAGGTAGGTCCATTCAACAGTCAGATGGCAGTAGGGAAGAGTCCATTCTTGAGTCGGTTAGTGCGTGACCTGAGACTTTTGTATCTTTTTCTCGACGGAAGAAGGTGGAAGAGAGAATGTCCAGGGTGTGTGGGGACCTGAATTATTCTGGCTGCTTTGCCGAGGCAGCAGGAAGTGTAGACAGACTCAATGGATGGGAGGCTGGATTGGGCTACATTTACAACCCTTTATTATGGATGTACCTTCCTTGATACCAAGTCCTGGGATGGGACTCGAACCTGGAGTTTCAGGCTCAGAGACAGGGACACTAACCCCACTGTGCCACAAGACCACACCAGTTACCTAAATGCCCTGTGGGGGAGCCAGTTAGCTCAGTTGGGTCAGATCATGGGGTTTGATCCCACTTTCCAGGTAAAATCAACTCAGGAGCTGCTTCTTCACCTATCCTCGGCACAGATTCCGTGAGGAATCGCTAAGATCTGCTCTTCAGGTGAAGAACTTACAAAGGAAACTAAATGTCCCTTAGTCCAGCAATGAGTCCAGAAAGAGGGAGAGTGTCAAAGCAGAAAAGGGATCAGTTTCAAGCTTATTTATTAGTGTCACAATTAGGCTTACATTAATACTGCAATGAAGTTACAAGGAAATACCCTGGTTGCTACATTGCAATGTCTGTGCAGGTTCACTGAGGAAGAATTTAACACGGCCAATGCACCTAATGCACTCTTTATCCTGGAATCTAATCTGCTGATCATTTGGAATGGTTTCACTTCTCTTACCGTTCAATTGGTGCATGATCATGTGGAATGGAATAAGTCAATGAATCCCAACAGTGCAGGAGGATATTCAGCCCATCGAGCCTACACGAGCAACAATCCCATCGCACTCTATCCCCGTAACTCAAGATATTTATTCTGCTAACCCACTAAGGGGCAATTAATATGGCCAATCCACCTAGCCTGCACATCTTTGAATACTAAGAATTAATTTAGCGTGGCCAATCCACCTAACCTGCAAATGTTTGGACTGTGGGAGGAAACTGGAGCGCTCGGAGGAAACCCACGCAAACAATGGGAGAACATCTACACAGACAGTGACCCGAGGCTGGAATTGAACCCAGGTCCCTCGTGCTGTGAGGCAGCAGCACTAACCACGGTGGACAAGGGGATAGATTAATTCACATTTTGACTTTGCATCATATATCAGATAATGAAATGCAGCGGCTAAAAATCTGCAGTTACCGTGAGAAGAGGTGGAGGGTCTCAGTGAGGTGATTAACAAGTTTGTCAGGTTTTCAGTGATGTTGACTGAGGCTAGAATGTTGGTGAGGACATTGAGAGACCCTTGGAATTAACATTGAGAGACATGTCCACCTGGAGACTAGAACGGGCCACCTGAGGGAGACATCTTGTGTTGTAGCAATCTCTCAATGTTTCTCCATGGATAAAGTGCTTAGGTTTTCAAATGTGGCCTTGAAGATATGGTCTCCTGGTCCACAGATGAGTGTGTTACTGAGCCAAGCTGTTGTGACTTTGTGTGTGTGTGTCAATTTGGACAATGTACCTTTAAGAAGCTAGACACTACTATCTCTAGGACAACACTGTGTGCAAGGCTGGTGTACCCTCCATGTTAGACATTCCTGATTGTCCGTGACTCAGACTTCATGTACACTTTATCAGCCAGCGACCTGATCGATAATGAGAGACACAGACAGAGTGGATAAGGAGCAGCTGTCCCCCTGAGTTGAAGGGTCAGTTATGAGGGGACACAAATGAGGGGTGGGAGGTTTAGAAGGGGATGGGGGGAGAAAGCTTTTTTACCCAGGAGGTGATGAGGGTCTGGAATGTGCTGCGTGGGAGGGTGGTGAAGGTGGGATGGCCCACATCCTTTAACAAATACCTGGATGAGCACTTGACATTCAGGTCTATGGGCCAAGTGCTGGCAGATGGGAGTTCAGGTATTTCTCGTGTGTTAGTGCAGACCTGATGGGCTGAAGGGCCTCTTCTGCGCTGTGTGATTCTGAGGATAAATTTTTGGGTATCTCCTTATCTGGTAAGAGTTAATGTCATCTTCGATAGGCACTCCTGTAAGATGCAATGGAAAGTTGGAATGTGTAAAGCGTGCTGCATTAAGACACATTATTGTTGTTGATCCCAGCTCTGAATGAGAAGTGTCCTGACTTATCTCTCCGTTTCTTTTCTCAGTGACCCCTTTCCAGGCACCCTCTTCCGCTGCTAGCCTTCAATTTGAGACAGAGATCTTCCATCCAGTGACCCTCTCGTCCGGGGAGGAGGAGCGTAGCAACCAGCTGCCTGAGATCTCCTCTTCTGGCTCCTGGACCTTGTTGCAGTCTTCCAACATGGCCTGGTCGCTCCAGCGACAGGTGGGTCACCTGAGGTTCGGGTTATTAACAGCTGGAACTGGGATTGGTTCCAAGGGAGGATGGGACGGCAGACTGGATTAGCAAACAGCTGGAATCGGGAGACTAGAACGTTGTTCTAGATGTGCAGGTTAGATTGATTGGCCATGCTAAATTGCCCCAAGATGTGCGGGTTAGGGGATTTAGCAGGGTAAATACATGGGGTTACGGGATTAGGACCTGAATGGCCTCTCTCTGCACTTTAGAGATTCTGTGATACTTCTCTGATTGTTTAAAGCTTAGTTTATGTCGCAATTAGCCCAACATTAACACTGCAATGAAGTTACTGTGAAAATCCCCTCGTTGCCACTCTCTGGTGCCTGTTTGGATACGCTGAAGGAGAATTTAGCATGGCCAATGCACCCTAACCAGCATGTCTTTCAGACTGTGGGAGGAAACTGGAGCTCCCGGAAGAAACCCACGCAGACACAGGGAAAATGTGCAGACTCCACACAGACAGTGACCCAAGCTGTGAATTGAACCCAGCTCCCTAGTACTATGTGCCACCAATGAGATTCTGGACAAAAAGAAATGGGATGAAGGGTGTTCTTGGTCAGAAATGGTACTCTGATCTTTTGATGCTGTTATGATCCCTGATGGAGAGAAGCAAAAATGATCTTTTTTTCAGAATTTGAAAACTAGGTATTTACTAAAGGACAAAAGCAAAAAGTTTAGATCAAAAGAATTTTATTCCAAAATTCAAAGATCAGGAAAATTGATAACAGAACCATCTCAAATAGGCCGTTACATTAAAGGTATTAAAAGTGCAATCAGCCCTGTTAATTATTTTCTAGCCCCAATCTTTTAACTCAAATTTCATTCCACATCCATTTAACTTACACCGTCTCCAAAAATCAGAAATTGGGAGATTTCTTTTTGTTAATCTGTCACAGGACATGACTTGTGCCTTGTAGATGGTGGGACAGGCTTTGGGGAGTTACTCTCTGCAGTATTCCCAATCTCTGACCTGTTCTTGTAGCCACTGTGTTTATGTGGTGAGTCCAGTTGAGTTTCTGGACAATGGTAACCCCAAGGATTTTGACGGTGGGTGATTCAGCGATGTTAACGCCATTGAATGTTAAGGGGCGGTGGTTAGAGTGTCTCTTCTTGGTGTTAGTCATTGCCTTGTTGGTCTTCACCAGCCATGAGGTCGAGTGTTTCCCTAATGGTTGGTTATATTTCTCCTTAGGTCGCAATGAGTGATACCTCACTGAGCGATGGATCAGTGGACAGCTTGCAGACCACCCTGGAGGACAGCCTGAGGCTGGCCGTGTCTCCGCAGTGCACGCTGGCTCTCCCCATGGTCTGTACCGCCCTGTCAGCCCAAAGAACCCCCTCCTCGTTCACGCCCCCCTTCCGCAAGAACAACAACCTCCAGCGCCGGAGGGGCCACGGGCTCCAGCTGATGAGGGGCCGGCAGAGGAGCCAAAGCAGCGGGGGGAGCACCAGCCCCGGCTGCACCTACCAGGACTCCATAGACCCTTCGGACGAGGAAGGGCTCAGCCACTCGTTACGAGCTAACAGCGAGCAGTCAGAGACACTGAGCAGTCTCTCCCTGACCTCCCTCTTCTCTCCATCCCGCTCGCCGCCCACCCCAATTAAAAAATGTAATAGCACAGGCACTTTGGACGCCATCTCGCGAGGCAGAGACGGCAAGCAATTTTATACCGTTGACCAACAAGGATTCCTAACAGCGCCGTCCTGGGTGGCCGACTTCTGTAGGAATAACCACCCCGCCACCAGCTTAGAGGGTCAAGGAACCGACCCGGGGTCAGCAACCGAGGACATTAAAATAGCACACGGGCAGCCACCTTCCCAGGTCCAATCCGGCTCCGAGTACGATGCCGCGATGCAGAAGAAGAAAAGATGACTTTTGCGGCACCTGGTTCCTTTTTTTTAAAAAAATAAGAGAAAGACGTACTGGCTGAAACACTTAGTTTACCTCATCATGTGAGAGTTATGCAGTCCAGCTATCTTGTGGCGTTTATATGTACCGAAGGGAAGGTCACAGTTAACTCAGCTCTAGGTGTGTGGAGTCGAGCCTCGAAGCCTAGGTGACCAAAAGTGTTTCCTCGTTATTTCGTTCTCCTCCCAACTTCCAAAATCAACAAAGAATGTAACGGTCACTTGACGTAGCTAGTCGCTAAGATCCAAAATGAGGACGGGTGGAAGTGCGCTCCTGAGAAAGTGCTGGAATTTACCAACCCCTCCCAGCGAGGGAAGGGGGGAAAACAGCTCCATTTAGGCTCCATAGTGTCACGGTGACAAACTAGGCCCGAACCGCCGGAAGCGAATGCCCGCCAGCGAGTGGAGGGGACAAACTAAAAGATGGCTTTACGTTTTCTGGTCGGAAAGAGACGGGAGTTAAGATTTCAAAATTAACCAAGATGGATCTCACCGGGAAATTTGGGATTCAGTGCTGGAAAGTCTGTTTATTAAAAACAAAACCATTCGAGCTTTGCTGGAAACAGTCCTGTCGCTGGAGATTTTGGAGAGATTGCTTCAAAGAAGTATTCATACAAAATATTATTTTTTTAAGCATTTGTTTATTCCCATTTTATTTAAGTGCATGCTTTGAATATTTGGTTTGTGCCAAACCAGACTTATTCTTCTAGATGTACCAAATGTAATATTTATACAGAAATAATATATTAAAATATGTCAAGCCTGTAATTCTCGTAACCTTTTGCGGCAGTCCCAGAAGGGGTGGGGAGTGCGTTGGATATTGAGGGCTCATTCCTATGAGGGGCTGGTGGTGAATATTCGCATTGATTCAAGGTGAGTTCCCATCTGTTTTGTAATCGGATGAATCCGGCTCCTTGGTGTGTCTGGGGTGCGGGTCTAATTTTTCAGGTACCACCAAGATTGGGAAGATATTTCCCCCACCCTCAGTGCTTCTGTGTTGGTCTGGAGATGAAAGCTTGCATTTAAATAACGCCTTTCATTTACTAAAGGTGATTCGCAGAAGTGTGATTTGGACCAAATTTGACACAGGGCCACAAGGGAAGTAGGCCTGGAAATAGTAGATCCTTCATAGCGGGAGGATTTGAGGATAGAGATAGGAATCCAAAAGAGAAAAGGCTGGAAAACTTCAAGTCTGGCAGCATCCATGCAGAGAGAGAAGGGCTGATGTTTCGAATCCAGATGACCTTTGTCATTTTTTATAGGGATAGGATGTCATTTTTATTCAGGTAATGATGTTTTACTGCTCTTGTAGAGGGTGTTGGTGAGGCCACATCTGGAGTATTGTGTGCAGTTTTGGTCTCCTTATCTGAGGAAGGATGTCCTTGCTATAGAGGGAGCACAGCGAGGGTTTAGCAGGCTGATTCCTGGGATGGCAGGTTTGTCATATGAGGAGAGACTAAGTGGGTTAGGATTATATTCACTGGAATTTAGAAGAATTAGAGGGGATCTCACAGAAACTTATAAAATTCTAACAGGGTTAGACAGGGTAGATTCAGAAAGAATGATCTCGATGGTGGGGCATTCCAGAACTAGGGGGTCACAGTTTGAGGATAAGGGATAAACCTTTTAGAACTTGAGACAAGGAGAAATTTCTTCACCCAGAGGGTGGTGAATGTGTGGAATTCACTCCTACAGAAAGTAGTTGAGACCAAAATGTTGTGTGACTTCAAAAAGAAATTTAGATATGGCTGTTGGGGCTAAAGGGATATCGGGGGTAAAGGGGGGGAAATCAGGATATCGAATTTGATGATCAGCCATGATCATAATGAGTGGTGGAGCAGGCTCAAAGGGCCGAATGGCCTCCTCCTGCTTCTAGTTTCTATGTGGGTTTCCTCCAATTTTCACCTACACTCCAAAAGATGTGTACATTAGGTGGATTGGCCGTGCTAAATTGATCCTAGTGCTGGGTGGGGAGCGTTAACAGGGTAAAAATGTGGAGTTACGGGAATAGGGCCTGGATGGGATTGTAGTCGGTGCAGACTTGATGGGCCAAATGCACTGTGGGGATTCTATTCTGTTCCGTCTGTTCCTATAATCCAGCTCCGTCTTGAACGTTGGTTGGATTAGGCAGTGAACTCCAGATCTTAGGGCTCAGTCAAAGATACAGCTTCTGTGAGCTTAACTAAGGAAGTCAGGAATGTGTTAGAGCTCAGAATTCAGAGAGGACCCAGGATATCCTGGAGTTTTATCGGATTAGGTTACAGAGATGGGTCGGGGGGGTGGGGGAGGGGAGCATGGGATGGTGAGACCATGGTGGGACGTGAATGCGGCAATAAGAAGTTAATATCTGTGATGTGAACACAGTGCACCAACTCAGCACCAATCAAATCTCACTAGTAACCCTACTGAAATTTGAACTCTTATACTTGTGAGGAGAATATTGGCCGTGTTTCAAAGTGTCTATTCGTTCCGTCTGGCTATTTTATAGATTCAACTCCCTTCATTCTTGCCCCATGGCCCTGCAATGTTTTTACTTTCAAACATTGATCTGAATCCCTTTTGAAAGTTTCTGTTGAAGCTGCTTCTTTTCAGGCAGCATCTTCCAGACCACTCACTCTGTTAAGAGATTTATTCCCTCATGTTGTCTCCGATCTTTCTGTCAATCGTCCAAAACGCATCTCCTCTAAGTCCCGAGGCTTTGGAGATTGTGCGAATGTGCATCACCTCAGTTTCACGAGGGTAAATTGACATAATCTGTGTGTATAAAAATCATAGAATCCCTACAGAGCAAAAAAGAGGCCATTTGACCCATCGAGACTGCACCAATTCTCCAACGGAGCATCTTAGCTGGACCCTATCCTCGTAACCCTACACATTTACCACGGCCAATCCACCTAACCTGCGCATCTTTGACCTGCGGGAGGAAACCAGAGGAAACCCACGCAGACACGAGAAGACTGTCCAGCGATGTGCTGGTTAGGTGGATTGGCTAGGCTGAATACATGAGGTAAAGGGGATGTGGTTGGTCCTGGATAAGACGCTCTGTCAGCCAGTCACTGCAGACTGGATGAGCTGAATGGTCTCCTTCTGCATTGTAAAGATTCTATGGTTCCTCATCGAAGAGCCGAGGTCAATTTATTTGTGGGGATGAAGGAATTTTGAGGAATGACAGTAAGGTATGAGTTGAGATAGAAGGTATTAGTGAATGATGGAGCAAGCTTGATGGGCTGAATGGCCTTCCCCTGCTTTTATTTCTAATATTTTCACCTTCCTGCAGCAACATTACTCCAGCCTTTTCTACACCAGCGATATTAATCCTGGGATTGACAACAGTTCTTGACAGAATGGTTTCACTTTTTAGCACTGACACCTGCTATTAATCATCGCGTGTTTCAAAACTGATGCAAGCCTGAAAATAAAAAGGAGAATTAAAGCTCAACACCTTTTTAAAAAAAAACACACACACCGAGCAGAGAAGGAGGCTTGCCGTTAGTTTCCCACATTTTCTGATCTTTCCTCCAACAGGCGAGGTTATTGAATTGGGACGGCAGAACGGATTGAAGGGGCTGAATGGTCTCCTCCTCCCTCGCTGTGTTCCTGTGATGCCGGGTGGGGGAAGTACTGGGTTTACAAACGTGAAATGAGATTGGTCGCCTTGTTCAAAGTAACATCTAACATTCCTCCTATGATGGATGTGAAATAAAGGTGCCTCGCGTTTATTCAGGACAGGCTGGGATTTGCCAGTAATTGGTTTGTCTAAACAATCATCCCTTTACAGCTTTTCCCCGGCCTGGCGTCTGGTGACACATTGATCTAAAAATCATAGAGCTGTCAACTGAAAATATTAACTGTATAAAGTGAAGCAGGGACACAATGTAAATGGCCCATCAATATTCCAGTACAGAGAATCTGGGAAACATTATTCCTTTGAAGAGCAAATCTTTATGGAATTAATTGGGGGGGTGGGAGCGGGTAATGGGAGGTCTTCTTTTAAGAATTGTTGAATATTAGTACAATTCTCGTCGCTGACGAGACTGAAGTCTAACTGGGTCACTGGAAGGTGGTGATACTGGAATCATAGAACCCTTTGGTGCAGGAGGAGGCCATTCAGCCCATCACATCTGCACTGATCACCATCTCCCCACAGCATTTACCCTACTAAACACCCCCCCCTCCCCCCGACACTAAGGGGCAATTTACCATGGTCAATCAATCTAACCCCACATCTTTGGACTGTGGGAGGAAACCCACGCCGACATGGGGAGAACATGCAGACTCCGCAGGCACACACAGTGACCCGAGCCGGGAATCGAATCCGGGTCCCCGGCGCTGTGAGGTAGCAGTGCTGATCACCGTGCTGCCTTTTTGGAGCGTGGCAGTCCCTGATGTGTAGGCACAATGCTCTTCGGGACGGAGTTCCAGGACGATGATTGCACCTTTCCCTGGTAAGTAGAGACATATTTCCCCTTGAAAAATATGCAGTCTGATAATGGCCGTCCAACATCCTTCGATCGAGACACGTCCCTTTAAGTGGAATGTTAAAACGGATACAAGGAGATGGTCTGTGTTAGTATTCACCAAGCATTTCGTTGAGTGAAGTAAGTGTATCGCGATGGCCCTCTTCCCCATCACACCTCTCCAACGCTTTGACATTGACAATGGTGTACCCACCTCACATTTCCAGAACCCTGCACCATCCACACTCTCACCAGGCCAGTCAGTGTCAGCTGGGGGTTTACCAGCCAACAAAGAGAAGTACAGACAAAAGCAAAGTTAGCGCGGCTGCTGGAATCTGAAACAAAAACAGAAAATGCTGGAAAATCTCGTCAGATCTGGCAGCGTCCGTGGGGGGAGAGAATCGAATAGCTGATCCTTCATCAGAACAGTACAGGACCAGGCCCTTCATCCCTCCATCATGTTGTCCAAACTAAAGTGCAAAAAAAACTTCCTGTCTTTCTCGGTCCGAATCCCTCTATTCCCTCCCTACCCATGTGCCCATCCAGATGCCTCTTAAATGTTCCCGCTTCCACCACCTCCTCTTGCAGGCACCCATCACTCTCTGCGTGATAAACCTCACCCAACATCTCCCTTAAACTTACCCCCTTCTCAACTAGAATCTATGAAACCTCCCCCACCGCCCTGTGTAATGGACATTTCCACCCTGGGGAAAAAGCCTCTGATTGTCCACCCTGTCTATGCCTCTCATAATTCTGTAGCTCTCTAATCAGGTTGCCCCTCAAGCCTCTGCCTTTCCAGTGAAAACAATCCTGGTTTATTCAATCTTTCCTCACAGCCAACACCTTTGAACCAGGCAACATCCTGGTGAACCTACTTTGCACTCTCTCCAAAAACTTTGACATTCTTCTGGTAATGTGGCAACCAGAACAGTGCACAATACTCCAAAAGTGTCCTAAGCAACGTTTTATATCGCTGCAACGTGATTTCCCAATTCTTGTACTCAATCATAGAATCCTACACTGTAGAAGGAGGCTATTCGGCCCATCAGCTTTGACCAGTCTACAATCGCACCCAGGCTCTATGCTGTAATTCTAATCCCCCAGATACTAGAGTCAATTTAACATGGCCAATCAACCTAACCTGCATATCTTTGGACATCAGTGCCCGGATTGACAAAGGCAAGCATGCTATATGCCTTCTTAATCACCTTGGCTACCTGTGTTGTTACTTTTAGGGAACTGTGGACCTGCACACCCAGATCCCTCTGTATGTTAATGTTCCTAAAGGTTCTGCCATTTATCTTCTTACCTCAAATTGGAAACTGTGGGTTCAAGTCCCCACTCCATTCTCCTGTGAGACAAGAGCATTGCTAGCTGGCCAGCATTTATTGCCCATCCCAAGTTGCCGGGGGGCACAGTTGAGAATCGACCACATTGCTGTGGCTCTGGAGTCACACACTGGAAGGTGAGTATCTTGTCATGTAGGGCAGTGAGTGACTGGAGGGTGTGGGTGGGTGGGGACGGTAGACGGGGGAACAGTGTGGAACTGCAGTCCTCAGATGCTGAATCAAACAGAACCTGCGTACCTGATCCAGACTGAACACGCGTATCGTACTTGAATAAACATCTCCAGTTGCCGTGTTTTGGGGTTGTGTGTACGAGGCACCTTCTCGTGTGTTAAGGTATGTGTAATGGATTCTAAAAGCCTCCCTTGTCAGGTATTGTGTAAGTGCAGTAAATATGTTGACCTGATTAAGATCATAAAAGTGCTCGATGTAAAGGAGCTACCCGGCTGCAACACAGACACTGGGAAAAGGTTTAAAAGCTTTTTAAAACTGGTAATTGTCCTCATTAGATATTAATCCTGTGACCAGCCAGACAACCAGGTCTCTTACACAAACACACAAGCAACCCGGACACCACTGGGGTGAGGATTGCGTCAAATAGTTTGCAGGAAGCTTGAAGCAATTTCTGTTTACAAAATGCATCAGTAGCTCATTTTAATTGGGAATGGGTTGGAGGGCTATGGAGAGAAGGCAGGGAAATGGGGATGAGGAGCCTATCAGCCATGATCAAATGGGATGAATGGTCTAATTCTGCTCCTATATCTTATGGTCTGATGAGTAATTCGATTGCAGTGTTAATGTGAGCCTTACTTGTGACTAATAAATAAACTTTATGAACTTATTAAATGATGGAAACATACAGACTGGTGATAGAACATAGACTGTAAAACAGTCCAGTGCAGGAACAGGCCCTTCGGCCCACAATGTTGTACCGAACACGAGTCCAAATTGAACTTCTGCCTGCCCTTGCATATTCATGTGCTTATTTAAAAGCCCCTTAAACACTCCTATCACATCTGCCTCCACCAATATCCCTGGCAACAGACATCTATCACTCTAAAAAACTTGCCCCTCACATCACCTTTGAACTTTCCTCCTCTCGCCTTAAGTGCACAGCTCCTAGTCTTAGACATTTCAACTCTGGGATAAAGTTTCTGGCAGTCAAGCCTATTGCTGTCTCTCATCATTTTATAGACTTCTATCAGGTCTCCCCTCAGCCTCCACTGCTCCAGAGAAAAACAACCCCAGTTTGTCCAGCTTCTCCTTACAGTTCATAGGAGTCACAGTCTAAGAATAAAGGATGAGCCTTTATTCAGGATTGAGATGTGGAAGAACTTCTTCTCTCGGAGAGTTGTGAAGCTGTGGAATTCTCTGCCACAGAGAATCGCTGGGGCCAGTTTGTTAGGTATGTTGAAGAGGGAGGACGTGGCCTTGTAGATGAAGGAATTAAGGGAATATATGGAAAGAATAGAATCCTTACAGTGCAGAAGGAGGCCATTCAGCCCATCAAGTCCACAATCCCACCCAGGCTCGCTCCCTGTAACCCCACATATTTACCTTGCTTATCCTGACATTAGGGACAATTTACCATGGCCGGTTGACCTAAGGGATAAAGTGGAAGTGAGATACTAAAGGAGCATGCTCAGCCATGATCATGTTGAATGGTAGTATAAGCTCAAAGGGCTGAATGGCCTACTCCTGTACCTATTTTCTATGGTTCTATACCCTCTATTCCAGGCACCCTCTCCAAAGCCTCCACATCCTTCCTGTAACGTGCTGACCAGAAGTGCAGCCTAGCCAAAGGTTTATAAAGCTGCCACGTGACATCCTGACTCTTGTACTCAAAAGGACAGAACTATTTTGTCCAATGTAAGGCTTGCATTCTGTAGGGTTTACCAGTTTATTAGCTTCAGTCCCTAGATGTGTAGACATCCCTTCTCCCCTCCGTTCCTCCTCTGCGATTCCCCCTCCTTTTTTTTGAAATCAGAAGTGCTCGAAAATTCTGCAATGGGAAGAAATTAAATCCTCCCTCTTAAATAACAGAATCAGATGGTTAATTTGGATGTTGAAGGTAATTTCACAGGCCAGGTGGTGTGTTACATTGCTAGAAGCTCTCACTATCTCTCTGTACGCTTACTGATGTTTCTCTCTCCCTTCTCTAACCCCCACGCAGCCTTGATCATTTTTTTCCCCATCTCTTTGTCCCTTAGAACACAGAGAGTACAGCACAGGGACAGGCACTTCGGCCCACAATCTCATCCCCTAGTTGTCACACTCCAGTGCCTGTTCGGGTACGCTGAGGGAGAATTTAGCACGGTCGATGCTCCCGAACCAGCGCATCTTTCGGACTGTGGGAGGAAACCGGAGTACCCAGAGAAGACTCATGCAGACATGGGGAAAATGTGCCGACTCCACATAGACAGTGACCCGAGGCTGGGAATCAAACCCGGGTCCCTGGCGCTGTGAGGCAGTAGCGTTAACCACTGTGCCACCATGCCATCCCTCCAACTCAGACCCTGCTATTCCTTGGTTGAGCTGATAGAAGTCCTGATGAATATTTTTTTCACTGAGGGGTGTTGCTTCAGAATGCTGTGCGTTAATTCAGCATCAAGTGTGTGTTCAGTTTGTGAAACTCAGTGTACATGCCTTCCTGCGCAGGATAAAATGGTGACTCACTTTCTCCCCGTAGCTTCACTTCTCCATGGCGATTGGAAGAGAGTGGTGTAAAGAGTCTTTAAGGAACATCCTCTGAAAATGTCAGCCATTGCCCCACCGAGGGGAAAATCTGGCAGAGCTACAGCAGCCCATCCATCACTCCCTCGTCACTACCTCTCTCACAACACATCACAACTCACCAGCATGCCCGCTGAAAATTACTCATGTTTAATATATTTCAGACTTAGAAAGCAAACATGAAAAATTACCTTCCTTCTGGAGTTATATAGTGCAATAGAAATAATCCCAAGTGTGGCTACAACCACAGTTTTAGTCACAAAGTCTAATATTAGAAAAACGCCTCACTCACAATAAAGACTCATGGAATCCCTACATGCATAAGCAGGCCATTCAGCCCATCTACCCACACTGACAACTATCCCATCCAGGCTCTATCCCCATATTTACCCCATCTAGTCCCTCTGACACTAAGGGACAATTTAGCACGGCCAATCAAACTAATCAGCACATTTTCAGACTGTGGGAGGAAACCAGAGGAAATCCACACACAAATGGGGAGAACATGGAAACTCCACACTGACAGTGACCCAAGCTGGGAATTGAACCTGGGCCCCTGGCACCGAGAGGCAGCAGTGCTAACCACTGCGCCATCATGCTGCCTCCAGTATGGAGAAGTATACTCACCCATAATATTTGCTTCACATTCAGTAACATGGGCAGTTAGGATGATTAACAAATGCTTACAGCATGACATGACGGGGGAGACACAAGTGCGGTATGGTGGCACAGTGGTTAGCACTGCTGCCTCACAGCATCAGGGATCCGAGTTCGATTCCTGGCCTCGGGTCACTGTCTGTGTGGAGTTTCTCCCCATGTCTCCTCCAGTTTTCTCCCGCAGTCCAAAGATGTGCAGGTTAGGTGATTTGGCCACGCTAAATTGCCTCTTAGTGTGAGGGGACCAGCAGGGTAAACGTGCAGGGTTATGAGAATAGGGCCTGGGTGGGATTGTGGGCGATGCAGACTCGATGGGCCGAATGGCTTCTGCACTGTGGGGATTGTATTCCATGGCACCAGGAAGTTTTGTGGAACAAAAGGAACTGGGCATGTTAGTTCACAATCTCGAAAGGTGGAAGGGAATGTTCGTGGGATGGTGAGAAAAGTTTGTGGGGCACTTGCCTTTATCAATCGAGGCATAGATTACCAAAGCAGGGAAGCCATGTTGGAGTTGTGTAGAACTTTGTTGAGGCCACAGCTGGACCACTGGGTGCAGTTCTGGTCACCACATTATAGGGAGGATGTGATGGCACTGGAGGAGGTGCAGAGGAGATTCACCAGGATGCTGCCTGGAATGGAGCACTGAAGTTATGAAGAGAGGTTGGGTAGGATTGGGTTGTTTTCTCTGGGGCAGAGAAGACTGAGGGGCGACCCGACCGAGGTGTACAAGATGATGAGGAGCACGGACAGAGTGGATAAGGAGCAGATGTGGGCATCGCTGGCTGGACCAGCATTTATTGCCCATCCCAAGAGCTTTTAACAATCAATCACATTGCTGTGGGTCTGGAGTCACGTGTAGGCCAGGCCAGGTAAGGACGGCAGATTTCCTTCTCTAAAAGACTTTAGTTGAAGGGTCAGCCACAGGGGACACATAGGTTCAAGGTGAGGAGCAGGAGGTTTATGGAGGGATTTGAGGAACAACTTTTTTTACCCAGAGGGTGGTGAGGGTCCTGGAATGTGCTGCCTGGGAGGGCGGTGGGGGTGGGGCGCCTCACATCCTTTAAAAAGTACCTGGATGAGCACTTGGCCCATCATCACATTCAGGACTATGGGCCAAGTGCTGGCAGATAGGATTTAAGTGGGAGTTTGCATGTTTCTTGTGTGTCGGTGCAGACTCGATGGGCTGAAGGGCCTCTTCTGCACTGTTTGATTTGTGATTCTATGATCTTTTTTTCCCAACGACGCCCGTAGTCCATTGACTATTTCGGAATAGAGTTATAGATCGCGGTCACCAAAATCCTACCCAAAGTTCAATGGGCGTTTATATGTCTCACTACCCCTCCCCAACTCTGGACGCCACCGCTACAATTCCCATGGATGCCGACGAGATGGGAAACTCCCCCGTCTGATTACCATCTCAACATTCTACCAACTGGACAATGCTAAAGATCACGGGCGCAAACTGGGCAGTTATGGGTATTGAGATGACACAAATAATAATGTTGGCCAGTTATTTATTTACTGATCTGGAATTAAATTAAGCCACATCAAGGTTCTCCGATTAGCCACACGCAGTTTGTGTTTACCACACACTGTTGGACAATACTACCCCAGCTGATGACTACTGCACGCATCCCATCGCTTCTGTGAATGGAATAAAAGCTCCTCGTGTCAAAACGATGACCAATTCGATTCCAAGCAGGCCGTCAAAACAAAAAGAAGCACAACAAATAATTTATCTATCGAGGCCTTGGGAGACTTAATGGAACAGCGTGCAAACAAGACAACCTACTCAACGGAGATTTAAAAGGTTATCTCTCGCAGATATACATTCGGCACTTGTTGCAAAGATATTTGAGATGCGATTTAAGATGTTCATGCTCTGTCAATCCCATCATGTGTGTTTCATTTTCACAATTCATCAAGCCTAGAGACGCCAGGAGCTAGAGAGTGAGATATGCCAAACATAGAAATGTAGAAACATGAGGAGGCCATTTGGCCCATCGACCTTATCCCGCCATTCACTTTCACCATGTATGATCATCAAATTCAATATCCTGATTCCAACTCCCCTTTTCAAAATTCCTAATCGGATTTTTCCTGGCAGCACCTTCCAAATTACAACATCTTTACAAAAACAAATTCCCACCTACCTCTGGCTCTTTTGTCAATAATCCTAAATTTATATTCAACCCTCTCCCCAAAAACAGGTTTTGACCATTTCTATTAATTCCAATTCTCTCCCGGATCCATTGGCGCGATGCTTCTGCAGACTTCTATCTGTTTCCAATAGCTAGTCATTTCCGAAACAGTTAACTAGCCTGTTAAGGACTTATAGTTTGAGGGGTGCCACTTCCCATCAAGTGTGACTGACCAGCTCTCTCTCTCTCTTACTGCCAGCCATTGGTGTGTTTGGAAGGATTTACAGGTTTTGGCTGCGTTATTAACACACCTTCCTGGGCCATCAAGTCCTGGAGTGAGACTCGAACCCGGAGCTTCTGGCTAAGAGACAGGGGCACTAACCCCACTGCACTATAAGAATTCCAACTCTATCAAACCTTCCCTTCATTTTCTTTGCTTTAAAAGAACATCTCTGATTTCTCCAGTCCAAAGATGTGCGGGTTAGGTTGATTGGCCGTGCTAAAATTGCCCTTTGGTGTACTAAGATGCTTAGGTTAGAGGGATTAGTGGGTAAAATATGCAGTGATATGGCATAGGGCTTGGGTGGGATTGTGGTTGGTGCAGACTTGATGGGCCGAAGGGCCTCATTCTGCACTGTAGGGTTCTATGACTCCAATCTCTGAGCTTATTTGTTTAACTTTTGAACTATGCCCATTACTACAATGAATGAATCTAAGGTCAGAACTCCTTGCCTGCTACTGAATGGGAGCAAGGGTCCCACAACAGAAATCTCTGTTGACTCCGAGCAGGAATTTCCAGTCTCATCCGAGCAAGGCTGTAAAATCACAAAGTTTTTTTTTTCCCTTTTCCTTGACGTATTCTCCTTCAATGAAATTCCTGGGAAGATAACCCATTAATATTAAGTGATGCTTGAGGTAGTTGACAAATTCAGATTTTTATTTCCAGTGGGTGTGTGGATTACTTGTCTTTTGCCCCTACTCATTGTACAGTCATCAGGTTCTTGGCAATTGGAATTGACAAAATAACTGAATCTACAAATCTCTGCCCTATCCCTTATGAGTGGTTAGTGTGTAATAAAAACACAACACTGTACACCCAGCACTCATGAATCCATTGATTAAATGAAACCTTCTCGAAGAAATTGCATCCTTCTTTTCAAATAGCTCCATGATCTTACCCTTCCCGGCATCTATAACTCCGCCAGCCTCACAGCCCTCCAAGATCTCCCCTCCAATTCTGGTTTCTTGCACATTCCAGATTTTAATGTATGTTATGGTGGGACAGTGGTTAGCACTGCTGCCTCACAGTGCCAGGGACCCAGATTCAATTCCTGGCTTGGGTCACTGTCTGTGTGGAATGTGCACATTCTCGCCATGTTTGCGTGGGTTTCCTCTGGGTGCGCCGGTTTCTAAAGACGGTTTCCACAGTCTAAAGATGTGTGGGTTAGATGGATTCATCACGCTAAACTGCTCCCTAGTGTCCAAAGATATGCAGGTTAGGGATATTGGCCATGCTAAGTTGTCTCTTAGTATCCAAAGATGTGTGAGTTAGGGGGATTGGCCATGATCAATTGCTCCTAGTGTGTACCTTAGGCGGTTAGTTGTGATGGATGTTGCAAGGGGATGGGCCTGGATGGGCTGATCTTTGCAGTGTCAGTTCAGACTCGATGGGCCAAATGGTCTTTTCCTGTACTGTAGGGGTTTTATAATTCTATCACTCCACTTCCTGCCTTTCACTCAAATTTCAGATCTGAGTTCTGGATTTCCCTCCCCAAACCTTTCCGAAACTGCCTTTTAAGACGCTCTTTACAACCTAACTTTTTAATCAAGCTTTTAGTCTCCTGATCTAATATCTGCCTACATAACTCTGCGTCAAATTGTGTTGGTGAAACTCCAGTGAGGGGACTATTTTGTCACAGTTAAGGTGCAATATAAATGCAAATTAGTGTTGTTGAAATGCTTTCCGCTAATGTCAGGGCTACAGCTGTAAATTAGCCCAATTCTACGCACACACCCTGACAGCAAGTAACTTTTTGAATAAAGCTTGCTCATACAAGCACGGTGATTAGTACTGCTGTCTCACAGTGCCAGGGAACCAGGTTCAATTCCAGCCTCGGGTCACCGTCTGTGTGGAGTTCGCACATTCTCCCCGTGTCAGCATGGGCTCCAGTTTCCTCCCACACTCCAAAGATGTGCGGGTTAAAGGAGATTGACCATGTTAAATTGCCTCTTGCAGCTGAATTTTCCCATCTTGTCCATCCCAGGAATTGTAACGGACGGTACACGGACTATGCAAAGGCCTGATGATCTCGGGCGAGGTTTTCCAGTTTCGGGGCCGGCATGGCTGGAAAATCCTGCCTTTGGATGTGCAGGTTGGGTGGATTGGCCGTGTTAAATTGCTGCTTAGATGCCGAGATTAGCCGTAACCAAGATGTGGAGTTGGACTGGAGTGGGCACAGTAAATAGATGAAAGTCAAACAGGTTTATTTGGTAGAACGATCTTTCAGAGTGCCGCTCCTTCAGGCAACCATCTGATGTAGTGCTCCAAAAGCCTCATGCTACCAAATAAACCTGTTGGACTTTAACCTGGTGTTGTGAGACTACTTACATAACCTAGATTAGCGGGTTAGTGGGATAAATGAGTGGGGTTATGGGGAGAGGATTGAGACTGAGCCTGGGTGAGATGCTCTATCAATGTAGGCTCGATGGGCTGAGTGTCTTCCTTCTGTGCTGCCTGGATTCTGCTCCAAAGGAGTGTATATAAGTGGAGGCTGGAAGTGAAGCAGCCGGGAAACTTGTTCATTCCAATAGCGTCCCTCCCTTGTTCTCGATAATGAAAGAAGCTGGTCTAATGATGTGAAATCAATAGGCCAGCCTGGACCCATCTTTCTCAATTCACAAGCGTGAAATGACTGTCTTTTGTTTATTTTACAGCAAACTTCTGGTGTACAAAAACAGTGAGTGAAACAATTGATTAATTTGTCTTCAGGCAACTGGCAATGACAGCTGATTAACTCTACACTTTCCTTTCCAGTTTGCAAGCCTTGACTTTCCTCATAGTGTGACCTTCTAATCAATTGAAAAACTCCCAAACTTGGGCACCAGTTCCACCAGAACTGCTTCTTCCAACCTGCAGAGGGTTGAATGGTCTTCCTTGCCTGTGCTGTCTTGTGGTTTGGAATCATTTATAATATTCTTTACAATATACATTTGGGGCTAGCACGGTGGCGCAGTGGTTAGCACTGCCATCTCACAGTACCAGGGACCCGGGTTCGATCCCCGGTCTTGGGTCATTGTCTACACATGCAGCATCTACATGTTCACTTCGTGTCTGCATGAGTTCCCCCCCCCCACCCAACCAGACCTGGGGCTCTGGGGCACTTTATTCCCAGACCTCTCAGCCAGCCTCTGCTTCCCAGGCCCCTCTCCCCCAGGCCCCGCACCCCAGGCTTCTGCTTCCCAGGTCCCTCTCCCTAGGCCTCTCTTCCCCAGACCCTCACCGCAGGCTTCTGCTTCCCAGGCTCCTCTTCCGAGACCCCTCTCCCCCGAGGCCCCTCACCCAGGCCTCTCTCCCAGCCTCCTCTTTCCCAGGCCCCTCTCTCTCAGGTCCCTCTCTCCCCAGGCTTCTCTGTCAGGCCACTCTCTCCAATCCCCTCTCTCTCCAGGCCTCACTCCCTTAGCTCCTTTCCCCAGGCTCCTCTCCCAAGTCCCCCTTCCCCCAGGGCCCCTGTCTTCCAGGTTCCACCTCCCAGGCCTCTATCCCCAGGCCCCTCTCCTCTCAATCCTCTGTCCCAGGCCCTTCTCTCCGGATCCCCTCTCCCCAGGCCCTGTTCCCTGACACTCTGCTCGCTGTTAGGCTCTGCTTGGAGATGCTGGAGCAACCTTCCAGCGCGAAAACATGGAATATTCTCAAGAATCGGTTAGAAATAGCACCGGGGGTGGGGGGTGCGGGTCGGCGAAGGGGACCCAAGGATAAGTGGGGTGATGGGGGAGGGAGAAGGGGATCAGGTAATTGAATTGGACCATCAGCCACGATCACAGTGGATGACGGAGCAGGCTCGATGGGCCGAATGTCCTACTCCTGCGCTGGTTTACTATGTTTCGACAAGAATGATGAAAGATATGGAAAGGGGAACTAGAACAAAATGTGAAATAAAAAGCATCAGGCCGAGAAGGAAAGAGAAACAGGGATATATTCAGCGGGAAGATGTGACAGCACTCTCAATTCGCTGAGCAAGTTTAGACATGCTCGCGCTGCTAATGTAAATGCTAAACAGCAGGCCAGGCTCTGTCAGGTACAAAGTTCCCTCAGCAATCTCCGCTTCCAGCAATTCATACAGATGATTACTTGTGAAAATGTTTATCATTTTCCTGATTAATACCCCCTGCGTTTGTGTCTCGCTTATACAGGCAGCAGGGAAGATTGCACCGGCCAGGCCTACACCTCACCTGGAAAACAGGAGGCTGAGAGGAGACCTGATAAGAGGTCTGTCAGACAGAGAAGGCATTCAACAGTGGAAAAGCCACGAGGATCTTTCACTTGTGCTGGAGCCCAAAACTGGGGATGGCCCCTCACAAATCCCGTGGGGTGTTCAGGAGATACAGCTTTACACTGGGAGCGGTAGCAATGTGGAACTGACTGAGTGGCTGAGGTAAATCACATTTCATAGGAAACCAGATGAACAAATGAATAATAAAGGAAGAGAGGATTGTTCAGTGGTTAGCACCACCTCCCCGCAGCGCCAGGGACCCCGGTTCGATTCCCGCCTCAGCTCACTGCCTGCCTGGAGTCTGCATGTTCCCCCCATGTCTGCGTGTGTTTCCTCCGGGTGCTCTGGTTTCCTCCCATAATCCAAAGATGTTCGAGAGATTGCCCAAACATATGCAGACAAGGCGAATAGCCACGCTAAATTGCCTCTTAGTGTCTAAAGATGTGTAGGTTAGGGTGGATTGGCCAGGCTAAATTGCCCCTTAATTTCCAAAGGTGTGCAGGTTAGGGTGGATTGGCCATGCTAAATTGCCCCTTAGTGTCCAAAAATGTGCAGGTTAGGTGAATTGGCCATGCTAAATTGCCCCTTAATGTCCAAAAATGTGCGGGTTAGGTGAATTGGCCATGCTAAATTGCCTCTTAGTGTCCAAAAATGTGCGGGTTAGGTGAATTGGCCATGCTAAATTGCCCCTTAGTGACCAGGGGCTTAGCAGATTGAATACATGGGTCAGGGTAGGATTGTTGTCAGTGCAGGTTAGGTGGATTGGCGAGGTTAAATGCTCAGGGTTAGATAGGGCCGGGGTTTGGGCCTATCGGAGAATCAGTGCGGACTCAATGGGCTGAATGGCCTCCTTCTGCACTGTAGTGATTCTATGGCACAGGAGACAATGCCTGAGTGAGTTGAACACCGAGTGAGTGGCAAACTAGGTTTTGGGAAGTCTTTTTCAGGTTTAAATATAGATTAAGCATTAGGTTCTGACATAGAACGAGCAATCGTTCAAGTCAGAACACCTTGTTGAACAGGAAACTGCCTGGCAGTGACAGCGAATTGTCAATCGGCTGAAAGTAACTGGTTCAATTGGAGTTAATTACTGCAGCAGGGAGCTAAACTGGGTGGTGATGCTTCAGAGGGTCTACATAAAAGACAACCTCTACAAAGCACACAGTCAGTAAGGGAAACAAAGGGAGACTATGTCTGAGTGAGATGGACACTGGGTGAGAAGTGGATTAGGACAATTTCGCTGCAAGTGGTGTAGTTAAATGATTAAGTGAAGGAGGAATGATTCGGTGCAAATATAATGCATTTACATCCTTCCTTAAATATGGAGACCAATACTGTACACAATACTCCAGATGTGGTCTGTCCAAATCCCTGTATAACTGAAACATAACCTCCCTACCTTTGTAATCAATTCCCCCCACAGTAGGGGGGAATCGTGCAGAAAGAGGCCATTTGGCCCATCGAATCTGCACCGCCAACAATCCCACCCGGACACTATCCCCGTATTTACCCACTAATCCCTGTAACCTACACATCCCAGGACACTAAGGGGGAATTTAAAATGGCCAATCCACCTAAATCGCACATCTTTGGAGTGTGGGAGGAAACCGGAGCACCCACAGGAAACCCACACAAACATGAGGAGAATGTGCAAACTCCACACAGACAGTGACCCAAGGCGGGAATCGAACCCAGATCCTTGGAGCTGTGAAACAGCAGTGCTAACCCTTCTGCTAATTTTCCTACTCATTTGATGTATCTGTATACTCGCTTTTTGTGATTTGATTTGATTCGATTTATTATTGTCACATGCATTAACGTACAGTGAAAAATATTGTTTCTTGCACACTATACAGACAAAGCATACCATTCATAGAGAATGAAACAAGGGCGTGCAGAACATAGTGTTATAGTCATAGCTACGCTGCAGAGAAAGATCAACTTAATGCAAGGTGAGTCCATTCAAAAGTCTGACAGCAGCAGGGAAGAAGCTGTTCTTGAGTTGGTTGGTACGTGACCTCAGACTTTTGTATCTTTTTCCCAATGGAAGAAGGTGGAAGGGAGAATATCCGGGTTGCATGGGGCCCCTGATTATGCTGGCTGCTTTGCCGAGGCAGTGGGAAGTGTAGATGAAGTTAATGGATGGTTTGTGTGATGGATTGGGCTACATTCACGATCTTTTGCGGCTTTGGGCAGAGCAGGAGCCCATACCAAGCTGTGATACAATCAGAAAGAATGCTTTCTATGGGACATCTGTAAAAGTTGGTGAGAATCGTAGCTGACATGCCAAATTTCCTTTGTTTTCTCTTTGACACATTTAACTAATTTCCTTTGACTCATGTGCTAGGGCACCTAGATCCCTCTGTACCTCAGTCTCCCACCATTTCAATAATAAGCTTGTTTTTCATTCTCCCTGCCCAAAATAGACAATTTCACATTTTTCATAACCCGGTTTCCCTGATCAGTAGGTAGCTTGGCCTTGGTAAATTGCCCCTAAGTGTTAGAGGGATTAACAGGGTAAATACATGGGGTGACAAGGATGGGATGTAGCAGTGGCTTGATGGGCTGAATGGCCTCCCCTGCACTGTACATATTCTGTTCTATTCACAGTCACACTGAATCATTTCCTCTTCGCTTAACCATTTAACTGCATCATTTGCCAGTGGACGGAGTCTGCAATTCACCACCTGGATTGGTGGGGTTAAGGCAGAAACACTCGACTCATTTGCTAGGTAGCTGGATTTGCATCTGCAGTGCTGGAACCTGCAAAGCCAGGGACCAGGAGCTGGCAAGTCGGATTGGAAAGAGACAGCTGGTTTTTAGACTCAGCCAGCACTGACACGATGGGTTGAATAGCTACTTTCTGTGCTGTAAAACTCTGAGACATTTCATGAAACATTTGACCTAATTTTAGGAGTTACCTGTGGGAGTTACCTGCAGGAGTTATCTATAGGAGTTACCTGTGGGAGTTACCTGTGGGATTGTCTGTGGGATTACCTGTGGGAGTTACCTGTGGGAATTATCTGCGGGATTACCTGTGGGAGTTATCTGTGGGAGTTAACTGTAGGAATTATGTCAGGGACCTTATCGTTCAGGCTAAAGGACCTCACATTTATTTTAAAGTTAGCTGTAGCATTTTGGAGTGAAATAGTTCTATTCCATTCCGTTCCCTAAACACAGTTATCTGTCTGACAATTAAATTATTGATGTCCTGGAGCCCTTCATTCATCTACTTCCCAAGAAGGGCAGATAAGGCACAGTTTAACCACAGAAATATATCAAACAAAACCCTGGGGAACTTGGTTGAATGCCAGTGTGTTTTAACACTGAAGGTTTATGTGAAAGATTTGATACACAGCTTTCCCAAAAACTGCATAATTTCCAGGCCAAAAACATTGATATCTTGGAATATTCAAAACAAACTTGCAGCAGCAGCATTCTGAGTCTATTTCACAGCAGTATGGTGTTGTTGGTTAGTGATTTGATTTATTATTGTCACATGTATTGGGATACAATGAAAAGTATTGTTTCTTGCGCGCTATACGGAGTAAAATATACTGCTCATAGGGAAGGATAGGAGAGGGTTCAGAAAACGTGGTGTTACACTCATAGCTAGGATGCAGAGAAAGATCAACTTAATGCAAGGTAGGTCCATTCAAAAGTCTGACAGCAGCAAGAGAGAAGCTGTTCTTAAGTCGGTTGGTACACGACCTCAGATTTTCCAATCTTCTTCCTGATGGAAGGAGGTGGAAAAGAGAATGTAGAATAGAATCATACAATCCGACAGCGCAGAAGGAGGCCATTTTGCCCATCAAGTCTGCACCCACCACAATCCCACCCAGGCCCCATCACCACAACCCCATGTATTCACCCTAGCTAACTCCCCCAACACCAAAGGACAATTTAGTGTGGCTAATTGTCAAGTGGTTAGGGCCCTCAGTTGGTCCCATTTCCCAATATGTTTCCACAATTTATTTTCATCGGCTTCTCATCCAACTTACATTCAAAAAACCCAATCATGCTATTTTTATTTATTCGTGGGACATGGGCATCGCTGGCTGGTCAGTATCTATTGCCCATCCCTAATTATCCTTATTGGAGGGAAGTTGACAGTCAACAACATTGCTGTAGCTCTGGAGTCACACGTAGAGTCATAGAATCATAGAGTCATAGAGGTTTATAGCATGGAAACAGACTTTGTCCATGCTGCTCCTTTTTTTAACACCTAATCTGGCTGCAATTGCCCCCACTTGGCCCAAGTGACTGTCTAAATGTTTCTTAAAAAGCAAAATTGTGCCCGCCTCTACTATTGCCTCTGGCAGCTTGTTCCAGACACTCACCATCTCTATGTGAAAAAATTGCCTCTCTGTGCACATTTGTACCTGTCCTCTCTCACCTTAAACCTAAGCCCTCTAATTTTAGACTCCCCTACCTTTGGGAAAAGATATTGACTATCTAGCTGATCTGTGCCCCTGATTATTTTATAGACTTCTTTAAGATCATCTCTGAACATCCTATGCTCCCGAGAGAAAATTCCCAGTCTATTCTGCTTCTCCTTATAACTCAAACCATCAAGTCCCGATAGCATCCTAGCAAATCTTTTCTGCACTCTTTCTAGTTTAATAATATCTTTTCCATAATAGGTGACCAGAACTGTACACAGTATTCTAAGTACGGTCTTATGAACGTCTTGTACAACTTCAACAAGACATTCCAACTCCTGTATTGAATGTTCTGACCAATGAAACCAAAATTGTTGAATGCCTTCTTCACCACTCTGTCCACCTGTGACTCCACTTTCAAGGAGCTACGAAATCTCTTTGTTCTATAACTCTCTCCAACACCCTACTGAATAAATTAATTCAAGGACAGCAGATTTCCTTTCCTAAAGGGCATTAATGAACCAGATGGGTTTTTCCGATAATTATTTCATGGTCATCAATAAATTTTTAATTCCAAATTTTTTTTATTGAATTCAAGTGCCGTGGCAGGATTTGAACCCGGGTCTCCAGAACATCAGCTGAGTTTCTGGATTAATAGTCTAGTGATAATACCACTGGGCCATCAGCTCCCCCGGCCTTTGGTCTCCACCGCCCGCTCAGTCCTGCGAAACTGTCCCTTGTTTGGAAATTTGGATAAACATTTGTCACGAGAGTGAAGCTGGAACTGAACACAGGTCTGTGAGTCAGAGAGCAATGTTTTGACTCGGTTGAAGAACTGTCACTTGCGGTGGGTGTAACTTCAGGACAAATTCTCTCCGTGGGCAGATATCCTTTGAAAAAGAAATCCTCTCAGAGAGCTAACAGCGAGGATTTAAAATTCAGACCAAAAAGATTTTGAACATTTATGCTATCACCGAGCGTGTGGGTGAGAGATGAGAGGGTCTAAATGGAATGGATCCTTTGCTTGGAGAAGCAAGGGGTAATAATAACAGGGACGGCACAGTGGTTAGCACTGCTGCCTCACAATGCCAGGGACCCGGGTTCAATTCCAGCCATAGATTACATTCCCCCTGTGTCTGCATGGGTTTCCTCTGGGTGCTCCGGTTTCCTCTCATTGTGCAAAGATGTGTGGGTTAGATGGATTGGCCATGTTAAATTTCCCCTTAGTGTCCAAAGATGTGCGGGTTAGGTGGATTACACAAGGTAAATGAGTAGGGTTACAGTGATAGGGGTGGTCCTGGGTAAGAGACTCTTTCAGAGTGTTGGTGCAGACTTGATGGGCCGAATGATCTCTTTCTGCACCGTAGGGATTCAATAGTAGGAAGAGACCTGATAAAGCCCCGTGAATAGTTACATAAGAATGGATCCAGGTAAGAGCAATCCTACCCAGATAGCCAATCACAGAATTGTTACAGTGCGAAAGCAGACCATTCAGCCCATCGTGTCTGCACTGGCTCTCCAATCGAGCATTATGACTTAATGCGATTCACCTGCCTTTTCTCCATACCCCTGCACATTATTTCTATTCAAATAATCATCTAATGCCCTCTTGAACATCTTAATTAAACCTGCCTCCACCATATTCCCAGGCAGCACATTCCAGACCCAAACCACTCGCTGGGTAAATAAGTTTTCCACACATTTGCTTCTTCTGTAAATCACTTTAAATCCGTGTCCCTCTCATTCTGGGTCCTTTTTCCAGCAGGAACAGTTTTTCTCTGTCCAGTTCCCCTCTATCTCTACCAAAACTCCCCTTAGCCTTCCTCTCGCCAAGGAGAACGGTCCCAACCTCTCCAATCTATCCTCATAACTGAAGTTTCTCCTCTCTGGAATTATTCCTGTCAACTTCTTTTGCACTCTCTCCAATGTGTACACAATATTCCAGCTGAGATCAACTCCTCTACTTTCTCAGAAGGCTGAGGAAATTTGACCCTCACCAACTTTTACAGGTGCACTACAGAAAGCACTCTTTTTGGTTGTATCACAGCTTGGTATGGGCTCCTGCTCTGCCCAAGACTGCAGGAAACTATAAAAGGTTGTGAATGTAGCCCAGTCCATCACGCTAACCAGCCTCCCATCCATTGACTCTGTCTACACTTCCCAGTGCCTTGGAAAAGCAGCCAGCATACTCAAGGACCCCACGCATCCCCTCCTCCACCTTCTTCCATCAGGAAAAAGATACAAAAGTCTGAGGTCACGTGCCACCTGACTCAAGAACAGCTTCTTCCCTGCTGCCATCAGACTCTTGAATGGACCCACCTCGCATTAAGTTGATCTTTGTCTGCACCCTAGCTATGACTGTAACACTACATTCTGCACTCTCTCCTTTCCTTCTCAGTGACTGGTATGCTTCGCCCGTATAGAGCATGAGAAACTTTCACTGTATACTAATACATGTGACAATAATAAATCAAATCAAATTAACTGGTACCAAAGACAGTTTTTCAGCCAGAGAGTGGTGAATCTGTGGAACTCATTGCCACAAAAGGCTGTGGAGGCCAGGTTACTGAGTGTCTTTAAGACAGAGATAGACAGGTTCTTGATTAATAAAGAGATCAGGGGTTATGGGGAAAAGGCAGGAGAATGGGGATTGAGAAACCTATCAGCCATGATTGAATGTTGGAACAGACTCGATGGGCTGAGTGGTCTAATTCTGCTCCCACTGACTTATGGCCTTATGAAGGTACTGCAAATCTCTCTCGCAGATTATTGCAGCAAAAACAAAATTAGTCTTTGGCAAGAGTGTTTACTTTTTTTGATTTATTATCAGAGAATTACATTTTATGTCCCTTTTGTTCTTGTCTCTGGATGAAAATGCACAAAAATTGTCATTGTTTTTTTGTTCCTCTTTGTCCTGCTGTACCCATAAACGAGGGAAGCGATTTAATTTCTCCCTGCCAACAGTTTCACAAAAAATCCACTGGCTCCAAAATCTTAGAGTAAATTCTAGCCTGCAGACAGGATAATCACAAGCTGGAGTCTGATACCATCCACACTCACACTCTGACATTCTAAACTCTCAGCTAAAGCTAATGGGGCAACCCATCGAAGCTGCCCCTCTCTCAAACCCAGGTTTACTGTGTCCCTCTCTTCATCCGTGTGATGTGTATTGTGTCTCAAATGGGGGCCGTGGGCTAGGGTCATAGCATCAAAAAGTCCACTGAAAATGGGGTTCATAACCAGGATCTGCGTGAGGCCCTGGGTACATTACCAGGACCCCCAGATCCCTCTGCACTGAGTTCTGTAATCTCTTCTGCCCAAGATGACAAGCTCACATTTTTTCCATATTATAATCATAGAATCATTGAATCCCTGCAGTGCAGAAGGAGGCCGTTCGGCCCATCAACTCTGCATTAATTTCGACAGCATCTGACCTAGGCCTTGCTCTCTAACCCCGTGTTTACCACAGTCAATGCGTTATTCAATTCTTTACCCAATGTGTTTACCCAATTCTTGATTAATTGGGCCGGCGAATGACAGATGAAGTTTAATTCAGATAAACGCGAGATAGGTTTAAGGTGAGAAGGGAGAGATAAAAAAGCATCCAGAGAGACAACTATTTTCACACAGAGGGTGGTGAGTGTCTGGAACAGGCTGCCAGAGGTAGTAGTAGAGGCAGGTACAATTTTTTTTCTTTTAAGAAACATTTACGCAGTTATGTGGGTAAGAGGAGTAGAGAGGGGTACGGGCCAAATGCAGGTAATTGAGATTATTGGCAATTGGAATCCGAAGCTATTGAGTCCCCACCTTCCCACTCTCCTTACCCACCCCCACCCCCCCACCCCCCCCCCCCCCCCCCCCCCCACCCCCCCAATCCCACTGCCTCTCACTGGAGAGGTAGAGGGCAAGGACGGTGTTGCACTTTGGGGCAGTGCCAGCGTGACACCATGGCCTGAAAACAGATCAGGAACCTTCCTAATTTCATGCTCGCGGGACTCTTAGCATCATTCTCATAAAATTCCTTATGTCCTCTTCACAACTTACTTTTCTACTCCTGTTGTGTTCTCAGAGAACCTGGCAACTTCAATCCCTCCATCCATATCATCAAGGTAAATTGTCGATAGCTGAGAACCCAGCCCTGATCCCAATGGTGCTCTATACATCACATCTGTGCAACCAGGAAAAGACCCATTCATCCTGACGCTGAGTCCCAGAAACCTGGAACCCCACAGGCCATTCAGCCCATCGAGCCCAGGCGAGTTCTTTGGAAGAGCTATCCAGTTAGTCCCACTTTCTCTGTTTGTACAGGGCCCTAACAAACACTTGAGTTAATTTGTCAACTCAGGGACCGAGCTGGATTCTCAGCGGCTGTTAAAATGCTGCGATGACAGGCAGAGCCCCAAGCTAATGGGTTCTGTCGGCTGATGTTAATCCAGCTCAGTCACTCAGTGAATACAGCCAGATCTCAGCAACAATGGAGAGAAAATGAATATTCCACAATCTTTGACATCCGTCCTGTGGAATGTTCTCTGTCTTGTCTTAGGAAACTCCTTACCCTCTTCCCACCACTGCATGCCTCACACTATCTCCACCCCCTCCTCCCCCCACTTCTCATTCCCCCCAAACCCCTTATCTCCTACGTTGCATTCTGCCCCCCCCCCGTATATCCCCTCTCTTACCTCCAACCCCATCCCCCCAAAACCCCCTTTCTTACTCCCCACCCCTCATCCCCTCCCAACCTCGTACCCTCCCTCCCTCAGAAAAAAGCAACCATCTCTCAACCTTCCCTTTCTCAGAGGGCGAATGATTCATTTAGATCACCATTCCTCATGATGCAATGTCTCCATCCTCTCACCCAGTCTGGTTCCTCTCTCCTTCATCCTTTCAATCACTGGAATGTCCTTTAGAATCATAGAATCCCTACAGTGCAGAAGGAGGCCATTCAGCCCATCGAGTCTGCACCAACACCATCCTACCCAAGCTCTATCCCCATATCCCCACATATTTACCCTGCTAACCCCCTGACAATAAGGGGTAATTTAGCCTGGTCAATCCACTTAACTGCATCAAGGGCAGTTCTCTCCCTCTCTCTATCTCTGTCTCCCCATCTTCCTGTTTCTCTCTCTATCTCTGTCTCCCCATCTCCCTATCTTCCCTCTCTCTTTCTCTACCTCTATCTCCCCATCTCCAATTCTCTGCCTCTGTCTCTCTCTCTTTCCCTCTATTTCTGTTTGTCAACCCCCCTCTCTCTCTCTGTCTGTCTGTCTCCCCATCTCCCTCCCTCCCTCTGTTCCTCTGCGTCTCTCATTCCCCATCTCCCTCTTTCTGTCTTTCTTCTCTGTCTCTCCCTCCCTCTCTCTTTCCAGGGTGCTTTTGGAGCCAATATTTATCCCACCCACCCCCCCGAACCTGAACACCCAGAGAAAACCCACACAGACATGGGGAGAATGTGCAGACTCCGCACAGACGGTGACCAGGGCTGGAATTGAACCCGGGTCCCTGGCGCTGTGAGGCAGCCGTTGCTAACCCACTGTGCCACCCAGAACTGTCCCTGAACTATATGTAGGTCTCACCAATGATTATTCCATAAAAGCAACAGCTTATCCTCCCTATTTCAGTTCAATATTGATCTTTTGCATAAATCCCTAAATCTGATTTGTCTTCCTCACCCACTCATGGCATCATTCAGTTGTATTTACCAGTCATTAAGCTTTTATTTCTTTTTGTTTTGTTATTTTGAAATATTCATGATTGCGTGTGCGTGTTTTGGGACTTTCCGTGTTGCTTCAGTTTGATTGTTCCAGTACGCTGATGCTGAGTTATATCCATGGATTAGAATGCACACTTTTGTTGTGTGTTATGCCTGGGAGATACGCAGAGATGACACACCAGCTGTGATGTGAGATGGGACTTTATTCAATTCTTCAAAATGCCTGCATTCTCGAGCTTGCACCAACTTGCTTCAGTTTAGTTTCATTGCCAAGTGATAACACCCCAGGCTTAACTAATCGCCCGTGATGTGCCATCAACAGGCAAACATAATCAAACACTGAGCAATTCAACACTAGGGACAGGGATGTCCAGCTGCATTTGCCCCAAGACCAGAAAAAGTCAATAGATATGAAAGTTCCAAAGATGCAAGACCACCTCCTCAGCACTGCTCTGAATCCATAAGACCATAAGACTTAGGAGCAGAGTTAGGCCACTCGGCCCATTGAGTCTGTTCCATCATTCAATCAAGGCTGATATTTTTCTTATTTCCATTCTCCCACCTTTTCCCATAGCCCCTGATCCCCTTATTAATCCCCTTATCTATCTCTGTCTTAAAGACACTCAATGACCCGGCCTCCACAGCTTCTGCGGCAAAGATTTCCACAGGTTCCCCACTCTCTGGCTGAAGAAATTCCTCCTCATCTCTGTTTTAAAGGATCGTCCCTTTAGCCCGAGGTTTGCCCTCTGGTTCTAGTTTTTCCAACTAGTTGAAACATCTTCTCCATGTCCACTCTATCCAGGCCTCACAGTATCCTGTAAGTTTCAATGAAATCCCCCACTTATCCTTCTAAACTCCAACGAGTACAGACCCAGAGTCCTCAACCATTCCTCGTACGACAAGCTCTTCCAGAGATCATTCTTGCAAACATCCTTTGGACCTCTTCCAGGGCCAGCACATCCTTCCTTAGATATGAGGTCCAAAACTGCTCACTAAATGGGGTCTGACCAGAGCCTTTGGCAACTTTGAAGTATATCCAGTTGTCTTTATTTATGATCTTGATTAAGTGCAGATCCTGTCCTGCTCGCTGGGGCACGGTGGCACAGTGGTTAGTATTGCTGCCTCACAGTGCCAGGGTTCAAATCCCAGCTTGGGTCACTGACTGCGTGGAGTCTGCATATTCTCCCCGTGCCTGCGAGGGTTTACTCTGGATGCTCCAGTTTCCTCTCACAGTCCAAAGATGTGTGGGTTTTGTGGATTGGCCATGCTAAATTGTCCCTAGTGTCAGGGGATTGGCAGGGTAAATACACAGGTTTATCGGGATAGGGCCTGGATGGGGTTGTGGCTATGCAGACTCAATAAGCCGAATGGGCCTCTTTTTGCACTGCAGGGAGTCTGTGATTCCGTGATTCGCTGATGCTTCACAGTGCCTGGGTCCCAGGTTAGATTCTGGCCTCAGATCACTGTCTGTGTGGAGGCTGCATGTTCTCCCCGTGTCTGCATGGGTTTCCTCTGCGTGCTCTGCTTTCCTCCCACAGTCTAAATTTGTGCAGATTAAGCTGATTGGCTATGATAAATTGCCCCTTAGTGTTTGGGGGATTAGCAGGGTAAATATGTGGGGTTATGGAAATAGGGCTTGGGTGGGATTGTGGTCGATGCAGAATGGCCTCCTTCTGCAGTGTGGGGATTCTGTGGTTCTACGATTCCCGTGGTAGGAATTCCACCCGATGCCCTGGCTTTTCAACACCGAAGCAGATAGCAGAAGTTTGGAAAATTCCTACGTTGGAAGGAATGCTTGTGAGAGCGGGATGGTCATTGCCAGAGGGCGGGTGGGAGCTACAGATGGGCCAGTAGATCAGGGACACAGGCTAGAGGCAGCCATGGGTTTGTCAAGTGAGCGAGTTGGGCTACTGAAAAATCCCACCTCAGTGGAATGGGGTTTCATCCTAGCTAAAATGAAAGGGAAAGGCCCTTCAGTCCTGACCTCTTCACCCCCACATACTCCCATAAATGCCCACTCATAGCCCCAACACATGCCCTACAGCCCCTAATATCCCCATGCCGGGTTATGCTCCTCCAACTGCCCTCCATGTTCCCTTTACAAATCTATGGCACTCCTCTTGCCCTTTATACCAAGTTATATTGTGAAATTAACAGCAGACTTGTTAACCAAACAATATTTTCCCTGGGGCTCAGGTGTTTCAGCAGAGTAATGGATGTCTACGTTCTCAACTAGGGGCTCAGGTGTTTCAACAGAGTAATGGATGTACAAACTCTCAGCCTGGGGCTCAGGTTTTTTCAACACTGTACTAGGTGTCTCAGCTCTCAGCCTTGGGCTCAGATGTTGCAACGGCATAATGGATGTCTAAGCTCTCAGCCTGGAGCTTAGATGTTTCAACAGAGTAATGGATATCTAAGTTCTCCGCCTGGGATTCAGATGTTTCAACAGAATAATATATGTCTAAGTTCTCAAACTGGGGCTCAGATGTTTCAACAAAGTAATGGATATCTAAGGTTTCAGCCTGGGGCTCAGGTGTTTCAACAGAATAATGGATGTCTAAGCTTTCAGCCTGGCATATAGAGTGTTACACATTCTGAAAAATGAGTTCAGATCATTAAAACCCCTTGAAATTATGATTTTAAAAATCATTTTAATGTGAAGTTAGACTTCCAGGAACATGGAGAGTTAACTGAGCACAGCTACAATACTCCTGAATGTTTAATATAGTTACTGCAGCAATGATTAAAACAGTACCAAACTCTTCAATTCACAAATACAGAACTCGCAACTTGTGTTGCTGTGGTTACTGGAGGGCGGGTCACTTTCCTGTCATCCTTTCAATCCTATTTTTCTATTTTTTTGGGGGGGGAGGACACTAACAATACTTATTTTGTTGCCATTGGCAATATTACAGAATCCGCTTCTCCAGCCAACAAAGACAAACTGCTTTCATAAATATTTTTGCATAATGAGGTTTGGGATTGTTTTATACATTCTCTGTCTGCACAAAAAAATAAACTTCACTTCTCGCAACCTCTGAGCACTTGGTCTAATGTACCAGCGACTCTGCGGAAAGAACGTGATTAGAAGGAGTGAGTGGGTGAATGAGGGACGACACTTTGAATAAAGAACAAAGTATCGTACTGTGGGAGGAAACTGGAGCAGCCGGAGGAAACGCACGCAGACACGGAGAGAACGTGCAAACCCCATACAGACAGTGACTCAAGCCAGTAATCAAACCCAGTTCCCTGGCGCTGTGAGGCTGAATGATCTCCTCCTGCCCCTATCTTCCCTGTTTCTATGTGAATGAAGCCCAATCCATCACGCAAAAGAGTCTCCCATCCACTGACTCTGTCTACACTTCTCACGCACCCCGGATGTTCTCTCTTCCACTTTCTTCCATCAGGAGAAAAACGTAAAAATCTGAGCTCACGTACCAACTTCTTCAGATTTTTGAATGGACCTACTTCGCATTAAGTTGATCTTTCTCTACATCTAGCTATGACTGTAACACTATGTTCGGCACAGTCTCCTTCTCTTCTCTATGAACGGTATGCTGTGTCTGTATCGCGTGCAAGAAACAATACTCTTCACTGTATGTTAACACATGTGGCAATAATAAATCAAATCAAGTGTTTTCTGCTGCAGCACAAATTTGTGTGAAAGACCTCGGGGTGTTTTACGATGTCAAAGGTTTTACATAAAACGTGAGTTGTTCTCACTGCCAGAAAAGAAAGATGTAAGAACAAATTTCTCCTCAGCTGGCTTGCTGGGGAGTTTGGTGCTGTGTGTTCCTGGGAACTGCAGTGACATCTACTGCTAACTTTCAGCAACATCCGTGTAGTGAAGCCTCCCAGTCAGAGAATCAGTGTGCAGCTAGTAACCCAGAACTGGTTACAGCAACGCAGGGAGGGGTAAATCCCCCTTCCCTACTCTATCATCCCCAAGTCTGAAACCCCGCCCAGGGCTTTTCTCTGGGAATTTGCCAATGTTGCAAAGATCCCACTGCACAGTGGGCGGCATATCGGCACAGTGGTTAGCACAGCTGCCTCACAGTGCCAGAGACCCCCAGGTTCGATTCCCAGCTTGTCTGTGTGGAGTCTGCACGTTTTCCCTCGTGTCTGCGTGGGTTTCCTCCGGGTGCTCCAGTTTCCTCCCACAGTCCAAAAGACCTGAGGGTTGGGTGGATTGGCCAGACTAAATTGCCCCTCAAATGAGATAAATTCGCCATGGGACAGGTGTGGTGTTACAGGGAGTCAGCGCATTCTCCCCGTGTCTGCATGGGTTATCTCCAGGTGGTCCAGTTTTCTCCCACAGTTGAAAAGACATACTAGTTATGTGGCCTGGCTATGCTAAATTCCCCCTCAGTGTATCCAAACAGGAGCCGGACTGTGTTAATTAGGGGATTTTCACAGTAACTTCATTGCAGTGTTAATGTAAGCCTTAATTGTGACACTGAACAATTTGATAATCTATCATTTTATTGATGATGGAGCTAGTTCAATGGGCCGAATGGCCTGCTCCCATTTTCTAATGATCTTTCAGTGGACACAGACCCTCAGCACATCCGTGGGTGACTGAATATTAACACAAGACTGGCCAGAGATGGGTACAATCCACAAAGGAGAATTCCATCAGATTCCCCATTCCCGGGAGGAAATGGATTGCAGACAGACGTTCCTGATGCTTCTCTGGGTTCCTCCCGTGTGTGTTTTTATCATTCCTGGGACATGTGTGTTACTGGCTGAGCCAGCATTTATTACCCATCCCTAGTTGCTCTTAGAGGGCAGTTGAGAGTCAACCACACTGCTGTGGTTCTGGAGTCACATGTAGGCCAGACTGGGTTAGGACAGCAGATTTCCTTCCCTATAGGGGACATTAGTGAACCAGATGGGTTTTTCCCACGTTGATTTCATGGTCATCAGTAAATTCATAATTCCAGATTTTTTTTTGTTGTATTCAAATCCCACCACCCGCCACAGTGGGATTCGAACCCGGGTCCTCAGAACAACAGTTTCTGGATTATGAATCTAGCAATTCATAATTTGGCCATCGCCTCCTTGGATGTGAGTGTTGGGTGGATTTGCCATATTAAACTGCCCCTTTGTGTCGGAGGGGCCTAGCTGGTGTAAAATGCATGGGGTTATGGGGATAGGGCCTGGTTGGGATTGGGGTTAGTGCAGTCTCAATGGGCCGAATGGCCTCGTTCTGTGCTGCAGAGATTCTATGATTCTAAGACTATGTCTTCAACTGCCATGTCCCAAACTCTGACAATGCTCCCCCCCCCAACACCCCCAATCCATGAAACTTTTTCTTTTTTTAAGATGATGCTTAAACTTTATAAAGTTTTTAGTTGTCTGTGTGATCCAGTGTTAAATGTTGACCTGTTGTTCCTGCCATGGGCCTTGGATTGTTTCACTGTGTGACAGTGTTTATATCAGAGCAAGTGCTACTGTGAGCAATTACGGTCCCAGTCTGGGTTCCATAATTTCAACCAGGACAGTCTCTCTCTCTCCACCTCCCTCCCCCATCCTCTCTCTCACTCTATCTCTCTCTCTCTCTCTCTTTCTTTCTCTCTTCCCCATCCTCTTTCTCTTACTCGCTTCCCCCCATCTTCTCTCTCGCTCTCTCTCTCTCTCTTTCTCTCATTCTCTCTCCGCCATCCTCTCTCTCACTCTCTCTCTCTCTCTCTCTCTCCTCCACCTCTCGCTCCCCCAATTCTCTGCTCTCGCTCGCTCCATCTACAAGGCTGCTTACTATTCCGACGCAGGGCTCTCACCAGACATGGGCACGGTGGGGGTGGGAGGGGGTGGTGTACCCCTACAACGCAGAACGGGTCACTCGACCCATCGAATCTGCACAAGCCAACAGTATCTTACCCCCAGTCCCGCCACCCGTCCCCTACACCCATGCATTTAGAATCATAGAATCCTACAATTCAGAAGAGACCATTCAGCCCATCAAGTCTGCACCGATGACAATCCCAACCAGACCTTACGCCATGACCCCACGGATTAACCCTCTTGACACAAATTTATTATGGCCAAGTTACCGAACCTACATATCTTTGAAGTATGGGAGGAAACGGAGCTCCTGGAGGAAATCCATGCAGACATGGGGAGAATGTACAGACTCCGCGCTGACAGTCACCCAAAGCTGGAATTGAACCTGGGTCCCCGGTACTGTGAGGCAGCAATGCTAATCACTGTGCCATCTTTACAATGGAACACATGCTAGGGGCAATAGCAAACTCAACACCAATCAACGGAGGGGTGATGCCAGCATTTATTGCCCATCCCTAGTTGCCCTTGGAGGGCAGTTGAGAGTCAACCACATTGCTGTGGCTCTGAAGTCACATGTAGGCCAGATTGGGTAAGGATGGCAGATTTCTTTCTTTTTATTTTATTAGTGTCACAAGTAGGCTGACATTAACACTGCAATGAAGTTACTGTAAAAATCCCCTAGTCGCCACACTCCAGCACCAGTTCAGGTACACTGAGGGAGAATTTAGCATGTTCAATGCATCTATCCGACACATCTTTCGGACTGTGGGAGGGAACAGGAGCAGCCGGAGGAAACCCATGCAGACATGGGGAGAACATGCAGACTCCACGCAGACAGTGACCCAAAGTGGGAATCGAACCCATGTCCCTGGTGCTGTGAGGCAGCAGCACTAACCACTGTGCCACCATGCCTAAAAGGGGACCCCTCCGAATCTCCCATCAAGTTCTCCTCGGACCCAGTGCTGGGAATTAAGATTGGGTGGCAAGGTATCACAGTGAGTTAGCACAGCTACTTCACAGCTCCAAGGTCCTGGGTTCCATTCCTGGCTCGGGTCGCTGTCTGTGGGGAGTTTGCACATTCTCCTCCTGTCTGCGTGGGTTTCCTCCGGGTGCTCCGGTTTCCTCCCACGGTCCAAAGATGTGTGGGTTAGGTGGATTGGCCATTGATCTAGGGATGTGTAGGTTAGAGGGATTAGTGGGTATAATATATAGGGGTAGGGCCTGGGTGGGATTGTGTACAGTGCAGACTCAATGGGCCGAAGGGCCTTTTTCTGCACTGTAGGCTTCCATGATTCTATGATAATGTTCCGGCAGAGAAACAGGAGGAAGGGCTTGTGGATCTTAGCGCTGGAATAATACTCCAAGTAACTGCACTATCATGAAGCTATTTCAAAGGGGGTTGAGTGTAAATACAATCTCCTTCATTGTATAATCTGAATTGGCTGACATGTGTGTGTGGTAAATGCTACTTTAAAGCACAGTACATCTTTCTGATAAAGAGTGCAAAGGTTTTGTTTTGAAGAGTCAGTCTCTGGCTGTCCAAACGAGACTTCAGCAGTGTAAAGTATTAAAGCTATAATTAGGGGTCTGTGCTTGATGTCTGAGCAATATCTAACATTCCGCGCGATGGTTTGAAGCGGATTTGCATTATTCATTCCCTTGTATCCCGTTATATTTCTCCAGCTCGTAAGTGCTGTTGACAGGCCTCGCGTCTCGGGAGGGTTGTAAGCAAATCACAGTGTAGCGATCACTCACTGCCGGCGCGGAGATTGTACAGCCTTCATGAGTCACTTCTGCAAGGCCTGCTTTCTTAAATAATTCAAGGAGAAATGCAGGGAGGATACAACAGGGAAAGAGCAGAGTGAAATTGTAGCAGGAGACAGCATCTCCGCTTTGTTCCAACAAAACTGATCTGTATATTAACTGTCTGCTTTGGATCTGTAATTCTGAATTCTTTATCAAATAAAATCTCAGTATTCTTAATAGGTTTATTTATTACTGTCACAAGTAAGGCTTACGTTAATGAAGTTGCTGTGAAATCACCACAGTTCTGTTCGGGTAGACTGAGGGAGAATTTAGCACGGCCAATGCACCCTGACCCGCACATCTTTCAGACTGTGGGAAGAAACTGGAGGAAACCCACGCAGACATGGGGAGAGTGTGCAAACTCCACACAGATAATGACCTAAGCCAGGAATCGAACCCAGGCCCCTGTGAGGCTGCAATAATAACCATCATGCATCCTACCAATTTTGAAATTTTCAATTAATTTCCGCCCCCCCCCCCACCCACCCCCGACAACCCCCCACATCCCCCCACCAGTCTGCACAGTGATTAGCACGCTGCCTCACAGCGCCAGGGAGCCAGGTTCGATTCCCGGCTCGGGTCACTGTCTGTGTGGAGACTGTACGTTCTCCCCATGTCTGCATGGGTTTCCTCTGGATGCTCCGGCTTCTTCCCACAGTCCAAAAGATGTGCGGGTCAGGGTGCATTGGCCGTGCTAAATTCTCCCTCAGTCTACCCGAACAGAACTGTGGTGATTTCACAGCAACTTCATTAATATAAGCCTTACTTGTGACAGTAATAAATAAACCTATTAAGAATACTGAGATTTTATTTGATAAAGAATTCGGAATTACCCCCAAGCGTCCAAAGATGTGTAGGTTAGTTGGATAAACGGTGAAATGGTAGCACAGTGGTTAGCATTGCTGCCTCACAGGCTCCAGAGTTCGGCCCATCGAGTCTGCACCAACCACAATCCCACTCAGGCCCTATCCTCATACATTTACCCACTAATCCCTCTAACCTATGCATCTCAGGATACTAAGGGCAATTTTAGCCAATCAACCTAACCCGCAAATCTCTGGACTGTGGGAGGAAACCTCAGCACCCGGAGGAAACCCCTGTAGACATGGGGAGAACATGCAGACTCCACACAGACAGTGACCCTAGCCAGGAATTCAACCCGGGTCCCTGGAGCTGTGAAACAGCAGTGCTAACCACTGTGCTACCGTGCCACCGGGTTATGGGGAAAAGGCAAGAGAAAAATATCAGCCACGATTGGATGGTGGAGCAGACTCGATGGGCTGAGTGGCCTAATTCTGCCCCTATGTCTTATGGTCTTATGGTTATTGGCTGGAAATTATTTTAGTGAGAACGTGGAAGGAGCTATAGAAATTCAAATTCTTACCCCTTTTGCAAAGTTTATAGTTTATTTATTAGTTTCACCAGTACGCTTATATTAACACTGCAATGAAGTTACTGTGAAAATCCTCTAGTCGCCACACTGCGGCATCATTGCCTAATCTTACTCCGGGTTTAAAGGTTAGCAGTAAAAGCAGGGCCTTCCCCTCCATTATGTCCAGGGAAAGAGTGAGCAAGATTCCGATGGATTTTCAACAGCTGTCATCTGAATTCCAGCCCCAATTACAAAGTATGCATCATAGAAAACATTCTTTCTAGTTGTATCACGGCTTGGTCTGGGCTCCTGCTCTGCCCTAGAACGCAAGGAATTACAAAAGATCATGAATGTAGCCCAATCCATCGCACAAACCAGCCTCCCATCCATTGACTCACTACCAGAATAATTAAGGACCCCACGCACGCTGGACATTCTCTCTTCCACCTTTTTCAGTTGGGAAAATGATCCAAAAATCTGAGGTCACATACCAACCACCTCAAGAACAGCTTCCTCCCTGCTGCTATCAGACTTTTGAATGGATCTATTATATATTAAGTTGATCTTTCTCTATACCCTAGCTATGACTGTAACACTACATTAAGACCATAAGATATAGGAGCAGAATTAGGCCTCTTGGCCCATTGAGCCTGCTCCACCATTCAGTCAAGGTCATTTTTTTCTCATCCCCATTTTTCTGCCTTTTCCCCATAACCCCCAATTCCCTTATAAATCAAGATCACAGTCATTGCTTTTTGCATTCTCTTGTTTCCTTCTCTATGAACAGTATGCTTTGTCTGTGTAGCGTGCGAGAAACAATACTTTTCACTGTATACTAATGCACATGACAATAATAACTCCAATCAAATACATTAAGTTGATCTTTCTCTACACCCTAGCTATGACTGTAACACTATATTCTGCACTCTCTTCTTTCCTTCTCTGTACTCTATGAATGGTATGCTGTATCCCAATACATGTGACAATAATAAATCGAATCAAATTGACTTAATCACGGCTCACTCCCACATGAGTTGACAGAAGCCGCTTTCGATTCTCTGTTCCTTCTTTTCTCCTCTCTATCCTCTTGTCCCTCCTCACTCCCATCCTCTGCAGCCACACGCTGACCCTTTTAAAATAATCAATCACAAGTGTTGTAAGTGTGACCATTCTCTGAGATACAGGTGGCTCTGAGAAGATTGAAAGGGATCGAACGCCCAATGATCTTAGACTTGACGATAATGGATGAATCCTTAATGAGGGACTGAGGACAAGGGAACTTAAATGAGTTTAATCAGGCAATTGGGGAGGGCCCTTTTAGAATCTGAACTCCATGATTAAGGGTCAAAATGATGGGCCAATCAGGGAGCTCGTGCTTTGTACTGGGCCAATCAGGGAGCTCTTGCTTTGTACTGGGCCAATCAGGGAGCTCTTGCTTTGTACTGAGCCAATCAGGGAGCTCTTGCTTTGTACTGGGCCAATCAGGGAGCTCTTGCTTTGTACTGGGCCAATCAGGGAGCTCTTGCTTTGTACTGGGCCAATCAGGGAGCTCTTGCTTTGTACTGGGCCAATCAGGGAGCTCTTGCTTTGTACTGAGCCAATCAGGGAGCTCTTGCTTTGTACTGGGCCAATCAGGGAGCTCTTGCTTTGTACTGGGCCAATCAGGGAGCTCTTGCTTTGTACTGGGCCAATCAGGGAGCTCTTGCTTTGTACTGGGCCAATCAGGGAGCTCTTGCTTTGTACTGAGCCAATCAGGGAGCTCTTGCTTTGTACTGGGCCAATCAGGGAGCTCTTGCTTTGTACTGAGCCAATCAGGGAGCTCTTGCTTTGTACTGGGCCAATCAGGGAGCTCTTGCTTTGTACTGGGCCAATCAGGGAGCTCTTGCTTTGTACTTTCCCTCCTTTTATCTTCAACCCACATCCCCTAGTCGCTGACATTTTTACCCTGGGAAAAAGACATTAATTGTCGATTTTATCCATGTCTCTTTATGATGTTATAGACCTCTATAAGATTGCCCCCCACTCCTCCGCACCCCACCCAGCCTAGCGAAACAATCTAGTGAAAAACAATCCAAATTTATCTAACCTTCCTCAAGCCAACACCCCCCCAGACCAGGTTAACATCCTGGTCAACCTTCCTTGCACTCTCTCCAAACCTTCCATGTCCTTCTGGTGACCAGAACTGCACACAAGGTTCCAAATGCAACCTAATTAAAGTTTTATACAGTTGCTGCGATGTAGGAAACACTGAGGCCGATGGGTGCACAGCAAGATCCCACACACAGCGATGTGATGATTTTCAGAAAGCCTGTTTTAGTGATGTTGGCTTCTTTGATTTGTTGACATTGAATGAATATTATCTGGGAGGACTCCCCCCCCCCCCCTGATCTTCTTTGCAGTAAAGGCCACGGGATCTTCTACATCCTCCTGAACAGGTCGGTGGGAACTCGGTTTAATACGTCATCCAGAGAATGAGGGTCTGACAGTTGAGTACTACACTCTGGAGTGTCAGCGATACTGTGCAGAGGCCTTCGAACAGAACTTGAACCCCAGAACCAGCACCAAGCCATGACTGGCTGCCCAGAGAGATTAACCCTCTGCCCTCTCTGATTCTTGGTTAAGAAAGTCCCACCAACGTCTCTACTTTCTCAGGAGATTAAAGAAATTTGGCGTGTCAGCTACGACTCTCACCAACTTTTACAGATGCCCCATAGGAAGCATTCTTTCTGGTTGTATCGCAGCTTGGTATGGGCTCCTGCTCTGCCCAAGACTGCAAAGAACTACAAAAGGTTGTGAATGTAGCCCAATCCATCACACAAACCAGCCTCCCATCCATTGACTCTGTCTACACTTCCCACTGCCTTGGCAAAGCAGCCAGCATAATTAAGGACCCCATGCATCCCGGACATTCTTTCTTCCACCTTCTTCCGTCGGGAAAAAGATACAAAAGTTTGAGATTACGTACCAACTGACACAAGAACAGCTGCTTCCCTGCTACCATCAGACTTTTGAACGGATCTACCTTGCAATAAGTTGAACTTGCTCTACACCCTAGCTACAGGACAGCACAAAGCACAATGGTTAGCACTGCTACCTCGTAGCACCAGGAATCCAGGTTCAATTCCCAGCGTGGATCACTGTCTGTGTGGTGTCTGCATGTTCTCCTTGTGTCTGTTTGGGTTTCCTCTGAGTGCTCCAATTTCCTCTCATAATCCAACAACCTGGGTGTTATTGTGCAGGAATCTCAAGGAATTGGTTTGCAGGTGCAGCGGGTAATTAAGAAGACAAATGGAATTTTGTCCTTTATTTCTCGAGGGATGGAGTTTTAAAAACAGCGAGGTTATATTGCAGCTGTATAAGGTGCTGGTGAGGCCACACCTGGAGTTACCGTGTACAGTTTTAGTCTCCTTACTTGAGAAAGGATATACTGGTGCTGGAGGGGGTGCAGAGGAGATTCACTAGGTTGATTCCGGAGTTGAGAGGGTTGGCTTATGGGCAGAGATCAAGTAGATTGGGGCTATACTCATTGGAATTCAGAAGAATGAGGGGTGATCTTATAGAAACATATAAGATTATGAAGGGAATGTCCTAGGAAGTTGTTTCCACTGGCACATGAAACTAGAACTAGGGGACATGGCCTCAAAATAAGGAGAAGAAGATTTAGGACTGAGTTGAGGAGGAACTTCTTCACACAAAGGATTGTGAATCTGTGGAATTCCCTGCCCAGTGAAGCAGCTGGGGCTCCCTCATTGAATGTTTTTAAGACAAGGATAGATAAATTTTTGAACAGTAAAGGAATTAAGGGTTATGGTGAGCGGGCAGGAAAGTGGAGCTGAGTCCATGAAATGATTAACCATGATCTTATTGGATGGCGGAGCAGGCTCGAGGGGGTCAGATGGCCAACCCCTGCTCCTAGTTCTTATGTTCTTATTCTGCACTCTCTCGCTTCCTTCTCGATGAATGGTATGTTTTGTAGAGTGCGCAAGAAACAATAATTTTCACTGTTTGCTAATACATGTGATAATAATAAATCAAATCGAAAAAGTGATGCCTTTAATTCGAGGATTACCTTTTTAAAAGAAGACCAGAATTGGAGACCTTCAACTATTGCGTTTGGGCAGAATTTCTCCAAACTCCAATCGGATGCGGGAATTTCCATGTGAGAAACTCTGATTAAAATTTAAACAGCAATTTATATGAAAATTGACTTTGCCCCAACCTGAAATGACAACATGAGGTCTGAGTGACTTGTTAAAAAGTCAATTGGAAGAAATATATAATTTATTGAGAAGCTAATAAACAAATGCTGTGACAATTGCCTCCATGACTGGTTGGTCATTGGTTGAACTGACTATTCCATCCACTCACCCTTTGACCGTTTGTCTTTGAATTTGGTCGGAGGTTTCCGATCTTCCATCACCATCTGAGATTCTGGCCCTCGTTTGAGGAGAAAAGCTCTGGAAATAAGATGAGGACAATATTATGGGCGGTGCGATGGCACTGTGGTTAGCACGGCTGCCTCTTCACATTAGGGGCTCGGGTTCAATTCCCGGCTTGGATCACTATCTGTGTGGAGTCTGCACATTCTCTCTGTGTCTGCGTGGGTTTCCTCTGGGTGCTCCGGTTTCCTCCCACACTCCAAAGATGTGCAGGTTAGGTGGGTTGGCTGTGCTAAATTGCCCCTTAGTATCCAAAGGTGTGCAGATTAGGGTGATTAATGTGTTAAATATGTGGGGTTTTGGGAATAGGGCTTGGGTGGGATTGTTGTTGGAGAGTAGGTGCAAGCTTGATGGACAGAATGGCCTCATTCTGCACTGTCAGGATTCTGTGACTGAAGACTTGTCAAGATTCCAAGGAGCACCTTAAAGGAGGCGACAGAGGCCTGACAATAATGGAATGATGAAAATCAGTGTTGGGCCGCTGGAGGACCATGGGGGTGTGGCGATGGCACAGCGGTATTGTTACTGGATGAGTAATCCAGAAACTCAGGCTGATGATCCCTGGATCCAGGTTCAAATCCCACTACAGAACATAGTGGAATTTGAGTTCGATAAGAACATAGAATTAAGAATCTACTGATGACCATGAAACCATTGTTGATTGGTTGGAAAAACCCATCGGGTTCACTTTAGGGAAATAAATCTGCCTATTGAGATTTAACAGGATGCTGCCTGGATTAGAGGGTTTGAGCTATAAAGAGAGGCTGGATAAACTAGGTAATTTTCTCTGGAGTGGCAGAGGCTGAGGGGAGACCCGGTAGGAGTGTATATAATAAAGTGAGGCTTGGAAAGGGGTGACACTCAGAATCTTTCCCCCCCCAGAGTTGAAATGTCTAATGCTAGAGAGTGTGTGCTTAAGGTGAGAGAGGGGAATATTCAAAGGGGATGTGAAGGGCAACTTTTACAGAAAGTGTCGGGAATGTGCTGCCAGGGGTGTTGGTGGAGGTGGATATGATAGGGCTGCTTAAAATAGATAAGAAGATGATTTTTTTTTATTCGTGGGACATGGATGTCACTGGCTGGGCCAGCATTTATTGCCCATCCCTAGTTGCCCCTTGAGAAGTTGGTGGTGAGCTGCCTTCTTGAATCACTGCAGTCCACATGCTGTGGGTTGACCCAAAATACAGTTAGAGAGGGAATTCCAGGATTTTGACCCTCACCTTCACAGGGTAATTAGCAATGAGCATTCAGTGCTCAAAAAATACTCCAGAGTTCAGCCCTCTGAAGGCCAAATGACTCTTCTGTCAATCTGCGGCACTCCCTCAGCACTGACCCTCTGACAGTGCGGCACTCCCTCAGCACTGACCCTCTGACAGTGCAGCACCCCCTCAGCACTGACCCTCTGACAGTGCGGCACTCTCGCAGCACTGACCCTCTGACAGTGCGGCACTCTCTCAGCACTGACCCTCTGACAGTGCGGCACTCCCTCAGCACTGACCCTCTGACAGTGCGGCACTCCCTCAGCACTGACCCTCTGACAGTGCGGCACTCTCTCAGCACTGACCCTCTGACAGTGCGGCACTCCCTCAGCACTGACCCTCTGACAGTGCGGCACTCCTCAGCACTGACCCTCTGACAGTGCGGCACTCCCTCAGCACTGACCCTCTGACAGTGCGGCACTCTCTCAGCACTGACCCTCTGACAGTGCGGCACTCCCTCAGCACTGACCCTCTGATAGTGTGGCACTCCCTCAGTACTGACCCTCTGACAGTGTGGCACCCTGTCAGCACTGACCCTCTGACAGTGCGGCACCCTCTCAGCACTGACCCTCTGACAGTGCAGCACTCCCTCAGCACTGACCCTCTGACAGTGCGGCACTCTCTCAGCACTGACTCTCTGACAGTGCGGCACTCCCTCAGTACTGACCCTCTGACAGTGCGGCACTCTCTCAGCACTAACCCTCTGACAGTGCGGCACTCCCTCAGCACTGGCCCTCTGATAGTGCGGCACTCCCTCAGCACTAACCCTCTGACAGTGCGGCACTCCCTCAGCACTGGCCCTCTGATAGTGCGGCACTCCCTCAGTGCTGCGCTGGGAGTGTCAGCCTGGTTTGTGTGACATTCTCAGAAATGAGTCTCAAATTAATGAATCTTCTGTTTCGGAATTGCTGCCCCCTGAGTCACAAAGTCCTGGGGGAGCGCTGTGTCTATTAAATCAGGATTGAAATTGGTAGGGTTTTTGACTCGGAAGGGAACTAAGAGATGGGGATGAAAAATTGGAGTTTGGGTCAAAAATTGGCTGAGATATTATTGGATGGCAGAGCAAGTTTGATGGGCTGAATGGCTGTCTCCTATAAATGCTGACAAGAAACCCGGGGAGAGGCAGTTCATCAGAATGTCACTTGATGGCAGCATTGTACAGCATTGCATCCTTTCCAGTACTCACTCTGTCTCAGTCCATGAACAGATTACCTACCCCTTACTGACCAGCTCTAACCCCACCCTGCCATCAGTACCAGCTCCCCAATCGATGTGCTAAACGCAAACGAGGAGCTTTTCTCTTGAGGCCTCCCACGTTATGTAGTGCTGCTTCATAGCGACAGGGACGTGGGTTCAATCCTGGTTTGGGTCACTGTCTGTGTGCACATTCTCCCCATGTCAGCATGGGTTTCCTCCAGGTGCTCCGGTTTCCTCCCACAGTCCGAAGATCTGTGGGCTCGATTGATGGGCCATGATTAAAAATTACACTCAACACCGCACTCCCTCAGCGCTGACCCTCTGACAGTGCGGAGCTCCCTCAGCGCTGACCCTCTGAAAGTGCGGAGCTCCCTCAGCACTGACTCTCTGACATTGCGGCACTCCCTCAGCGCTGACCCTCTGACAGTGCAGCACTCCCTCAGCACTGACCCTCTGACAGTGCGGCACTCCCTCAGCACTGACCCTCTGACAGTGCGGCACTCCCTCAGCACTGACCCTCTGACAGTGCGGCACTCCCTCAGCACTGACCCTCTGACAGTGCAGCACTCCCTCAGCACTGACCCTCTGACAGTGCGGCACTCCCTCAGCACTGACCCTCTGACAGTGCGGCACTCCCTCAGCCCTGACCCTCTGACAGTGCGGCACTCCCTCAGCACTGACCCTCTGACAGTGCGGCACTCCCTGAGCACTGACCCTCTGACAGTGCGGCACTCCCTCGGCACTGACACTCTGACAGTGCGGCACTCCCTCGGCACTGACACTCTGACAGTGCGGCACTCCCTCAGCACTGACCCTCTGACAGTGCGGCACTCCCTCGGCACTGACCTCTGACACTGTGGCACTCCCTCGGCACTGACCCTCTGACAGTGCGGCACTCCCTCAGCACTGACCCTCTGACAGTGCGGCACTCCGTCAGCACTGACCCTCTGACAGTGCAGCACTCCCTCAGCACTGACCCTCTGACAGTGCAGCACTCTTCAGCACTGACCCTCTGACAGTGCAGCACTCCCTCAGCACTGACCCTCTGACAGTGCGGCACTCCCTCAGTACTGACCCTCTGACAGTGTGGCACTCCCTCAGACTGACCCTCTGACAGTGCGGCCTCCCTCAGCACTGACCGTCTGACAGTGCGGCACTCCCTCAGCACTGACCCTCTGACAGTGCAGCACTCCCTCAGCACTGACCCTCTAACAGTGCGGCACTCCCTCAGCACTGACCCTCTGACAGTGCGGCACTCCCTCAGCACTGACCCTCTGACAGTGCGGCACTCCCTCAGCACTGACCCTCTGACAGTGCGGCACTCCCTCAGCACTGACCCTCTGACAGTGCGGCACTCCCTCAGCACTGACCCTCTGACAGTGCGGCACTCCCTCAGTACTGACCCTCTAACAGTGCGGCACTCCCTCAGCACTGACCCTCTGACAGTGTGGCAGTCCGTTAGCTGATATTCCCTTTGGTGCTCTGTCTAATGCTTTCCTGGTGAACGAACATCACATAGAAACAAAGGATTTTTTGGGTTGTAGCTTGTGGGATCTTGCTGTGTGTAACTCAGCTTCCACATCTCCTACAGAAAAACAGTAACCATAACTTCAAAAGTATTTGTGCGCAAGTTGCTCAGGATATCCTGAGATCGGGAAGGTTTAGTTTTACAATTTATTTATTAGTGTCACAAGGAGGTCTCCATTAACACTGCAGTGAAGTTACTGTGAAAATCCCCTAGTTGCCACGCTCCAGCACTGTTCGGGTACACTGAGGGAGAATTTAGCACGGCCAATGCACTCTGGCCAGCACGTCTTTTGGACTGTGAGGAAATTAGAGCGCCCAGAGGAAACCCATGCAGACATGGGGAGAATGTGCAGCCTCACACAAACAGTGACCCAAGCTGCAAATCGAACCCGGGTCCCTGGCGTTGTGAGGCAGCAGCACTAACCACAGTGCCACCGTGCCACTAAATAAACGCAAGTCCCTTCTTTTTCCTTCTCTCCCTCATTCTTTCCGCCTCCTCTTTATTCCTTATTGGGCATCGAGTACAAGAGGTCACGGTTTATAAAACTTTGCTTCGGCCGTACTTAAGTGTACTGCTTTCAATTCTGGTCGCCACATTACTGGAAGGATGTGGAGGCTTTGGAGAGGTTACAGAAGACGTTTATCGGGATGCTGCCTGGTTTAGAGAGTATGAGCTATAAGGAGCAGCTGGATAAACTAGGGTTGTTTTCTCTGGAATGGCAGAGACTGAGGGGAGACCTGATAGAAGTGTAGAGAATTATGAGAGGCGTGGATAGGGGTGACAGTCACTTTTCTGCCCGCTCACCCCAAGCCTCTAAATCTACCGATTGACTTTGTCTAAATTTCCAGCTTCCTCAGAAAAGCAGCCAGCATAATCAAAGACCCCACAAACCCCGGACATTCTGTCTCCCACCTTCTTCCATTGGGAAAAACATACAAAACTCTGAGGCTACATATCAACCAACTCAAGAACAGCTTCTCCCCTGCTGCTGTCAGACGTTTGAATGGACCTACCTGGCACTAAGTTGATCTTTCTCTACGCCCTAGCTACGAATGTAACACTACATTCTGCACTCTCTCCTTTATTTCTCCTCTGTGTACTCTATGAACAGTATGCTTTGTATAGCGCAAGCAACGATATTTTTCACTGTATGTGCCAATAATAAATCAAATTAAAGCACTACAACATCGCACCTGAGGTCAGTAGAACTTTGACTGGTCCATGTCCCACCCCACTGCGATTCCCATGGTGGGTGAGACAGGAAAACTTTACCCCAGAGTTGAAATGCACTCCAAGTGAGAGGACGAAGTTTCAAAGGAGATGTGTGGGGCACGTTTTTCGAGGAGAGTGGTAGGTGTCTGGTAGGCATCGTGTGAGGGACAGTCGAGGACTCTGGATCTGTATTCATTGGTGTTTGGAAGGGTGAGGGGGGATCTTGTTGAAACTTACAGATGTGAATTAGATGTGAGGGACTGAGATTCCTACACTGCGGATCATGGAACAGTACAGCAGAGGAACAGGCCTTCGGCCTACCATGCTGTGTCGAACGTGACTCCAAATTAAACTAATTGACCATTTGATGGGCAACACAACAGCTCAGTGACTATCACTGTGCTGTGCAGATACATGGATTTGGGCCTGCGTCTGTGGGAGTTTGCGCATTCTCCCCGTGAGGCCTGGATAGAGTGGACGTGGAGAGGGTGTTTCCACTAGTGGGAAAATTAGAACCAGAGGCCTCAGGCTAAAGGGACGATCCTTTAAAACAGAGATGAGGTGGAATTCCTTCAGCCAGAGAGTGGGGAAGTGTGGAACTATTTCCCGCAGAGGAGGCCGGATCACTGAGTGTCTGTAACATAGAGATAGATAGGTTCCTGATTAATAAGGGGAGCAGGACTTATGGGAAAAAGTCAGAGCGGGGATGAGAAAAATATCAGACATGATGGAATGGCGGAGCAGGCTCGATGGGCCGAGTGGCCTCATTCTGCTCCTATGTCTTTTAATGTTATGGTATCTGGAACATGCTGTAAGGGGTAGTGGTGGAGGCAGACACAATAGGAGGGGGGGGGGTCTAAGAGGCTTTTAGATAAGCACAGGAACATGTGAGGGATAGAAGGATATGGAGCAAGAGCAGGCAGAAGGAATTAAAGAACAAAGAACAAAACAGCACGGGAAACAGGCCCTTCGGCCCAACGAGCCCGCGCCACCACCCCAATGTTCCCACCTCTATCTGCGATCCCTGTCCATGTCTATAGATCTATGGATTAAAAACCAAATTGAAACTTGAGACAATTTAGGGAGAATTTATTTTGCCATTTAGCCTAAGAGCACATCTTTGGGATGTGGGAGGAAACTGGGTCACCCGGAGAAAACCCACGGAGAATGCACAAACTCCTACAGACACAGGCCCACATCCATGTATCTGCACAGCACAGTGATAGTCACTGAGCTGTCATGTTGCCCATCAAATGGTCAATTAGTTTAATTTGGAGTCATGTTCGACACAGCATGGTAGGCCGAAGGCCTGTTCCTCTGCTGTACTGTTCCATGATCCGCAATGAGGAATCTCAGTCCCTCACATCTAATTCCAACATTATTTGCTCAGTTATGTTTGCCCCTGGCCTTTGTCCTACGTTGGGGTTCAGACAATGGCAGAATTCCTCCGCTGTCCCTGGAGTGAAGGTGTTGTCCCATCGCCATGCCGACTCTCTTAGGCCTGGCTTGGGTTTTTGGAGCCTGACTTTACCACGTTCCGCTATCCACCCTGCCCTCTCCCCGCTCCCTCACCCCCACACTGTAAAACAGTTTAACCAGAGGAACATGGAGAGATGGAGGAAAGAAAGACAGCATTCTTATTGTGACATTTAAGTGATGTTTGTAAATCACTGATTAACCATGATGTCAGCAGACTGTTTAATCAAATTAAGGAAAAATCAGATTTAATGAAAGGCTCATTCAGAGCTGCCTCAACAGCCATCCCAGGACCATGTGATATGTGAACATTTCCATAAACGAATACCTCCTCCAGTTAATGTTGAAATTTACTAGCCTCAGGCAGGATTCACAGAAACAGAGAAGATAGGGGCAGGAGGAGGCCATTCAGCCCTTTGAGCCTGCCCCGCCCTTCACCACCATCATGCCTGATCATCCAACTCAATAGTCTAATCCTGCTTTCTCCCCAGAACCTCTGATCCCGTTCACCCCAAGTGCTATATCCAGCCGTCTCTTGAATACATTCAACATTTTGGCTTCAACTACTTCCTGTGGTAATGAACTCCACAGGCTCACCATTCTTCCTTCAACTACTTCCTTCAGTGAAATCTCAAGGCTTTGTCTTGGATATCACTGAGAGGGGGAAAATCAGCCAGATACTCTACCCCGCCCCCGATCATCATCTATGTAGTGTGTGGGTGAGTGTGTGAGATTGTGTGTGGGGAAGTGAAATCTGGGGAGGATATCAGGGGACATTCTTGACCTCAGAGCTTTATGTGGAGAAATCTTGACTGGAGATTGGATTTAAGAAAGTCAGTCTCTCCATTTGAAGATCTCTTTACAGTGGAGAGAACTCTGCCTCTGTTACACACTTTGACTATTAGATACAATCTGCTCCTACCCTCTCCAATCCTTCAATCCGATCGCCCCTACATTCAGAGAGGAGTTAGATCAGCCAGGTTCCGGCTCCTTCTCGATGTGTGGCTTCAAGCAAAGGCAGACTAACCAAAGCTGAGGCTGTATAAAGCTCTGGTCAGACCCCATTTGGAGTATTGTGAGCAGTTCTGGGCCCCATATCTAAGGAAAGATGTGCTGGGCCTTGGAAAGGACCCAGAATAAGTTCACTAAAATGATCCCTGGAATGAAAACCTTGACATATGAGGACCACTTGAGGGCTCTGGGTCTGTACTTGATGGAGTTTAGCAGGATGAGGGAGGATCTCATTGAAACTTCCAGAACACTGAAAGGTAAAGTGGACATTGGGAAGATGTTTCCATTAGTGGGAGAGGGTGGGATCCGAGGGCACAGCCTCAGAGTAAAGGGACATCTTTTAGAACCGAGATGAGAAAGAATTTCTTCAGCCACAGGGTGGGGAATCTGTGGAACTCTTTGCCCTGGTCATTGAGCGTCTGAGATAGAGACAGATAGGTTCCTAATTGGTAAAGGGATCGAAGGTTATGGGGAAAAGGGCGGGACTATGGGATTGAGAAACGTATCTGCCATGAATGAATGGCAGAACAGATTCAATGGGCTGAACGACCTAATTCTGCTCCTATATGCCTGGGGAGAGATACAAAAGGGGCAACAGAGGCAACTTTTTCACACAGAGGGTGGCGAGTGTCTGGAACAAGTTGCCAGGGGTAGTAGTAGAGGCGGGTACAATTTTGTCTTTTAAAAATGTTTAGATTGTTACATGGGCACAATGGGTATAGAGGGATATGAGCCAAACATGGGCAATTGGGACTAGTTTCGGGGTTTAAAAAAAGATGGGGCATGGATAAGTTGGGCTCCTGGTGGGTGAAGCACAGAAGGGTTTGCCAGCGAGCGGGTTAGAGGGGATTGGGTAATGGTGGCACTGACCCTGGTGGTCAAAGTTCAAAGCCTGCAACTTGTCAAAACTTGTCACTAATGTTCGGCAGCAGGTTAGTGAAAAACAACCATCGCTGCCAAATTAACTCTCAACAAGCTCCCAATATCTGGCAGAGAGGAGTTCCAGGATCCAGGCACAGCCTCCAATGGCGGAGCAATGGGGGAGCAGGAATGGGAAGCCTGGATTGGAAGAGCATTGAGAATTACAGAGACAGGGAAGGCAAGGCCAGGGAGGAGTTCAAAATAATGAAGGAACGTTTCAATTCAAGCTGTTATTGGGCAAATTAGATCTCTGTACCAGAGAGATATCACACCAATGATGGGTAAATGGCCTCCTTCTGTGAAGATTCATTCTATGATTCCAGCACTCATTGCCAGAGTTTGAGCTGTTGTTCCAGAAACGTCATTCTGCTCGTGAAGCTGACAGGTCAACGGAATTCAACAAATTCTCATTTTGAGTGCCCGCTTTCTGGTTCCCATCAAACACTCCCAGGACAGGTACAGCACGGGGTTAGATACAGAGTAAAGCTCCCTCTGCACTGTCCCCCATCAAACAGTTCCAGGACAAGATACAGACTAAAGCTCCCTGTGCTGTGTGTGTGTGTGTGTGTGTGTGTGTGTGTGTGTGTGTGTGTGTGTGTGTGTGTGTGTGTGTGTGTGTGTGTGTGGGGTGTTGTGTGTGTGTGTGTGTGTGTGTGTGTGTGTTTTCACTCTATTGCAGGGTTCTCCAACAGTGGCACAGCTGTGAACGGCAGAGTTAGGGAAGTCGAGAAAAAGTTGCCTTAGGGACATCTTAATCTCAGTTGGCCAGCTCAGGTCGACACGATCACTTTGCAAGGGGAAATAATGGAGGTGTGGACAGCAGAATCTGCCTTACATTTCCCCTGGAGATTTGAGGGTGAGGGAGAAGGAAATCCCAGATGGCTTTGGGGAGGTGGGGGGGGGGGGGGTTGCGGTTTTAAGGAACTCAGTCTCACTCTGTTCTCCAAAACAAAAGAGACAATTTCACAGTAACTTCATTGCAGTGTTAATGCGAGCCTGACTTGTGACTAATAAAGAAACTTCAGACTAACTTTACGAAGCTGGGTATCGTCCCCAAGAGAGGTGTGTGGGTGCGTGGGCGGCCCGGGGGGGGCGGGTGGTGACGCAGGGATTGGGGGGAGTGGGGTGGGGGCTTTAAACCCTCCAAAGGACCTCGTCAGTGGCAACGGGATGGAGCGCAGTTCTGTGCAGGGTTGGCGAAGGAGAAGCTGGGCGAGGGAGCCTGGAACAATTGGGCAGTGTGAATCAGCGATTGTACGGACAATGAACAATGGGGGCTTGTGGTGGGAACAGGCCCGAGATACCCCCTTCCCCCACCGTCACTGGGGTCACTTTAATCACCCACAGCAGAGGTCGTGAGGTCACAGCGTCACCCTTATTGAAATAAGCGGCCCATGAAAGGCTTGGGTGAAATGTATTCCTTTTTTTTATATTATTGAAGAGCTGTTGACAAGTTTTTAATTAAATCCCTGGTAATAAAACTAATTACCTCTCTCCGGGGAGGGGACTGGGGGTGGCGATGGGTGGGAGGCAGGGGGGGTGGTGAGGCCTCACTGCCTGAATTCGTGTCTCGTAGAAATAAAAATAATGAGAAGGAACCGGTTTCAAACTTTTTAAACCGCCCCCGACCCCCACCAGAACCCCAAGGATGGTTTTCGACACGCAAGATGATTTTACATCATCACATCAACAATAACTTGCATTTGTGTGGCGCCTTTGGAGTCCCAGGCTGTTTCACCGGAGGGATTATTAAACAGAACTGTTAACACTCAGCCACACCAGGATCTCCGAGGATAGGGGCTACGGAAATAGGGCCTGGGTGGGGTTGTGGTCGGCGCACACCCAATGGGTCAAATGGCCTCCTTCCGCACAATAGGGATTCTATGATTCTATCTCCTATCTCCAACAAACGGGGAGGCATCATGGAGTGTCCAAAGGAGAGAGATGCAGTGAGATTAGGCCAGGAAATTTCCTGACATTAAGCCCAAACAGTCAAAGGCCCAACTGGCAGTGATGAAGCGACGGAGGTCGAGGGAGACCAGCATTGGTGGAGCGCAGAGATCTCGGAGGGTCGTGGGGCTGGAAGGGGTTGCAGAGATAGGGAGGGGCAGAACCATAGAATCCCTACAGTGCAGAAAGAGGCCATTCAGCCCATCAGGTCTGCCCCGACACAATCCCACCCAGGCGCTATTGCCATCACCCCATGTACTTACTCTGCTAATTCCCCTGATGCTTGAGTCAATTTGGCGCAGCTAATTCGCCTAACCTGCACACCTTTGGAGTGCGGGAGGAAACTGGAGGAAACCCACACAGACACGAGGAGAATGTGCAGACTCCACACAGGCAGTGACCCAAGCCTGGAATCGAACTGGGTCCCTGGCTCAGTGAGGCAGAAGTGCTAGCCATGCCACTTATTCCCAACGGAAGAAGGTGGAAGGGGGAATGTCCGGGATGTGTGGGATCCTGGCTTATGCCGGCTGCTTTTCCGAGGCAGCGGGAAGTGTAGACAGAGTCAATGGATGGGAGGCTGGTTTAGGTGATGGATTGGGCCACATTCACAACCCTTTGTAGTTCCTTGCGGTTTTGGGCAGAGCAATCCAACTGGATAATCCCTACGGACAATATTTAGGGAAGCGCTGGGGAGGAGTGTATGGATCCCCTTTAGTGTCGGTATCGGAATCTGTTGAAACTATAATGATGGAGCAGCGTTACAGAGTGCTGAATCCCCGGGGTACACCTCACGTTACAGAGACGGAATGTTCCAGTAGGAAGTCACATGGGCGTGAATCATGGTGGGGGGGAGGGGTTCGAAGGCCATTGAATCCCTCCCTCGTAGTGACCGGACAGTGTCTGCTGGGCACGCTAATAGTACCAATTGGGCACTGCCAGTGAGCCAAGGGGCAATGCCTAATGGTGGAGCACAGAGGGTAGCACTGCTGCCTCACAGCGCCCGGGTCCTGGATTCGAATCTCGGCTTGGGTCACTGTCTGTATGGAGCTTGCACATACTCCCCGTGTCTGCGTGGGTTTCTTCCGGGTGCTCCAGTTTCCTCCCAGTCTGAAAGACGTGCTGGTTAGAGGGTGGCGACTAGGGGATTTTCGCAGTAACTTCATTGCAGCGTTAATGTAAGCCTACTCCTGATTAATAAATAACTTTGATGTGGGGGGGGGGTGGGGTGGGGACAGGGGGGGTGGGCTATGACAGAATGACCTGAGTGCAGGTTTGACTGGGGGGGTGGGGGGTGGTGGGAAGGGTTCTGAGTGGGGGGGGGGGCTATGAAAGGGTCAAACAGGTGGGGGGGGGGGGGGGGGGGGGGGGTCCCACCGGGATGGATCTAATGCCGGCAATCCGTGTCAGGAACATGCCACCAATGGGGCAAGGGCAGATGTGGGGGAGGGAAAGGACCTGATGTCAGTGCGGGACGAGGGGGAGTCTCCCAGTGCATTCAGATCCGGCCATCCTTTTGAAATGGTGCCTAAGTACCCTGAAGCCTCGCTCACTGGCACAGGATAATCGCGGTGCGGATCATGCCTTAGAGTCCAGCGCGGATCAAGCCATTCCTGAGACACCATGACACTGTGTTTCTTTGATTTGGTGGGGGGCAGGTTCACCCTACGCCGAATATTAAGAGGTGACTTAATAGAGGCATAAAAAAATGGTCAGAGGGTTAGATAGGGTGGACAGTGAGAGCCTTTTTCCTCGGATGGAGATGGCTAACACAAGGGGACACAACTTTAAATTAAGGGGTGGTAGTTATAGGACGGATGTTAGAGGTAGGTTCTTCACTCAGAGAGGGTTAAGGGCGTGGAATTCCGTGCCTGCAGCTGTAGTGCACTCGCCAACATTAAGGGCAGTTAAATGGTCATTGGATAAACATATGGGTGATTTTGGAATAGTGCAGGTTAGATGGGCTTTAGATTAGTTTCACAAGTTGGGGCAACATCAAGGGCTGAAGGGCCTGTACTGCACTGTGATGTTCGATGTTCTGTGTTGTCTGGAGTTGTGCACCCTGCTGCACTGTTCTAACTAGGGGCTCTGGATAACTGCAGCAAGACTTTGCTCTGATATCTTAATCTTTTCAGTCCCGTAGAGAATCTTATTGTACCCAATTGTTTGAATGATTGCGCAGGGAGTCAACGCAGTGCGACCTGAAGGGGAGGGGAATAATTGTGTTATTCTAATGCACACCCACCCCACCCAAACCCCCACGCCTTCCCTCCCTCCCTCCCTCTTTGTTTATCCAGCGGTTTCAGCTGGGATGGGTGGGGAAGAGTTAAATTCGGGAATCGCAAAGCAGTGACAACCTGAACTATTGCACGGGACAGTGAGAGAGGCCGCCTCTAATTTGATCAGCTTGACCCCCTCTGCCCCTTAGATAACTTTTCAATTGACTTCACCCCGTGTCCCGTCTTCCTTGATCTGCGTCGGAGATGAGTTGCTGGCTGGCCAGGTGGCTCCCAGCGAGAAGGAGAAGTGTCGAACACACAGAGCTGCTGACCTCCAGGGTGTTAATTAGCCAGAGGTTAATCAGAAAAGCTTTGGTGGTGTCAATAGGTCTTTGCTCTTTTCTCGTGCTGAGATTTACCACCCTCTCTTTCCGACGTCACCAAGGAGAAGGACATGCATTGGTTTAAACATTCTCTCCCTTTCCCCCCAACAGGTACCTACCGTAAACACTGGCCTAGAAATGAGCTGGCCAGTGACGTAATGACCCACATTTAACTGTCTAATCACCCAAAGATGTGGCAATGCCGGCATTGGACTGGGGTAAACACAGTAAGAAGTCTGACAACACCAGGTTTAAATCCAACCTGACGAAGGGGTAAACCCCAAAAGCTTGTGAGTTTACTATCAAATAAATCGGTTGGACTTAAACCTAATGTTGTCAGACTTCTTACAGTAATCACCCAATGACACAGGGGAAAACGTTTGGGGTGGAATTTTACAGCCTCATTTAAGCAAGGTGGGAAATTCCTGTCCGAAATCAACGGAGATTCCTGTTGTCCGCCCTCACCCACTCCAATTCTATGGTGGACAAGATGATAGCGTTCCGATAATAATGTCTTTGCAAGCTCTGATTCAGTCTGTCCCGCTCCACTCCCCCAGAGCAAGATGTACATCTCCCCGCTCCCCCAGGCCCACCCCGGGTTCCAGATGCTCTAGTGAGTGACCCAGCACTGCCCCGCCAACAGAAAGTAAACGCTCCAGCATTTATGTAGCACCTGTCATCCTCGGTATAACTCCAAATCACAGGCAGTGAAGCTGTTCTGCATTCATTGCCGCCATGTAGGAGACAGCAGCAGCAGCCAATTTTCACACAGAAAGATCCCACAAACAGCAAGGTCGTAATAGCCAAATCATAGAATCTCTACAATGCAGAAGGAGGCCATTCGAATCAACAACTATCCACCCAGAGCCTATCCCCACTCTGCTAATCCGACTGACACTAAGGGGCAATTTAGCAAGGCCAATTCTCTTAACTGCACGTTTTGGGACATTAAGTAGCAATTCAGCATTGCCCAATCCATCTAACCTGCACATCCTTCAGACTGTGGGAAGAAACCGGAGCACCCAGAGGAAATCCATGCAGACACAGGGAGAATGTTCATACTCCACACAGATCTGAGGCCGGGAATCAAACCCAGGTTCCTGGCACTGTGAGGCAGCAGTGCTAACCACTGTGTCAGCGTGCCACCACAAACAAACCCTTTTCTTTGGTCGCCTTGCTTGAGGGCTCAATGTGGGCCATGGAAGAAGTGAGTGAGAGAACTCCCTTGCTAATTCTGCAGAATAGTGGCCACTGCAGCATTTACCAGAGCAGGGATGGTGGAGTGGGGAGCGGGTCCTCAGTTTAACACCTCACCGGAAAACAAAACAGAGTCAAACAATCAAACTCTGGGGTATTTGGATAGTGGAGAAGGTGAGGTGTGGTTGGAGCAGGGGGAGAGATTTCTCTGGGACGTAGCGAAAGCGATGGGAGAGGCTAAACTGGAGTGGCACAGTTGACAAGAAGGTGTAACTGGGGTGCTGCTGTCCCCCTCAGATGTTGCCAGCCTCAGGCACTGTCTCCCACGGGTGCTGTCTCCTTCGGGGACTGTCTCCCTCGTCTGCCACGTACCTTGGGTGTTGCATCCCTCGGGTGCTGCCACCCTCGGGTGCTACCTCCGGGGGCCAGGAAGAAGCAAAGTTGACCATTATGGCCCCCCACACTTGCCCACTGATCTGTTGCCCCCTCTGTGCCCGCTTGCCAAGGCAGAGACTGTGGAGAAACCTCCCCATTAGGTGCCACCTTGTAGTACCTGTTTGTAAAGAGACAGAACAGTCGGGTGTAACTTGCAATGTCTGTTGTGATTTTTAGGCAGAGAGATTTGGGTGCTGAATACAAAAACTCCCAGGATCAATAGAACTATTCATTCCTGAACAGATATTTATTAAGGAAATCGCCTTGGGCAATCTCCCAAGACAATAATTGGAATTAATCTCGCAGTTGTACCACTGATAACTCAATACTCTATTTCATGACAAATGTACACTGGCTGCCCAGTTAACATCTTCGACAATATCCTTTGAATAGATCCCTCTGTAATGAATATGAATTATTCATCGGGGCGAGAAAATTAGCATGTTACACAGCGACAGCTCCGCACAGTCAACCTTTGACACAGTCAGCTGGGGTTTGAGGTTCGTGCTTTGAATTGGTACTACAACAACAACTTGGGTTGGCGCCTGTCAGCTGAGGTGAGGGGGTGGGGATGGACGGTCCCAAGAGGCAAGAGGGTGAATCGGACCCACATGGACAAACAAAAAAATGGCAAGGATCGAATCATTAAGAGGGGTTAAAATCTTTGGGTTCTCAGAAGAGTCTCAAAGAAGGAGAGCGAGATGGAGAGGCAGGTGATATACGGGATCCTTACAGTGCACAGGGAGGCTGTTCAGCCCATCGGGTTGCTACTGGCTCTCTGAAAGGACATTTTCTTGAGTCTCACTTTCTTTCCTTATCCCGGGAATCCTGCACATTCTCTCTTTTCAGATAGCAATCCAATTCCCTTTGGAATATCTCAGCCAAACTTGCCTCCACCATCTTCCGAGGGTGTTCTTCCCAGATTCCAACCACTATCAGGGTGAAAATCATATTTAGAATCTGTTGCCTCTGGATCTTGATATATTCTTGAGAGGGAACAGTTTCTCACTGTTTAGCTCAGCATCTTAATCACAAAATTCCTACAGTGCAGGAAGAGGCCATTTGGCCCATTGAGTTGTACCCACTCTCCAAAAATGTATCCCACTAGGTCCATCCCCTGCCCTATCCTATAATCTCACACAGGTAGCCCACTAATCCACCTAACCTATACATCTTTGGACACTAAGGGGCAATTTAGCATGGCCAATCCACCCTAACTTGCACATCTTTGGACACAAAGGGACAATGCATCATGACTAATCTACCCAACCTGCACATTTTTGGAGTGTGGGAGGAGTACACGGAGGAAACTCACATCGACATGGGGGAGAACATGCAGACTCCACACAGACAGTGACCCGAGCCGGGAATCGAACCCAGGTCCCTGGTGCTGTGAGGCAGCAGTACTAACCACTGAAACCACTGTGCCACCCATCAGTATTTCTCAATTCCAGATATGTTTTATTGAATTCAAATTCCACTGTTTAAGTGTTGGAACCCGGGTCCCCAGAAGTTTTGTTGAGTTTTTGGATTAATAGTCTAGTGATTGTACCATTGGGCTGTCACCTCCCCTAACCTGAGTAAGAGTTCAGTGGAGAAATCAAACTGTGACTCCAGATCCAGTATCAAAAATGCGCCTCCATCAAGATCAGCCTGATGCACAGATCAGTCAGAGCGTCAACACCTTTTCCCAAAGGTAGGGGAGTCTAAATCTAGAGGGCAAAGTTTTAAGGACAGAGATATGAAAGAGTCCAGAGGAGCAATTTTTTTCACTCAGAGGGTGGTGAGTGTCTGGAACAAGCTGCCAGAGAGGCGGGTACGATTTTATGTTTCAAAAAGCACAGTTAAGTAGGCTCACAACACCAGGTTAAAGTTCAACAGGTTTATTTGACAGCATGAGCTTTCGGAGCACTGCTCCTTCATCAGGCGAGTGCATTAAAAAGCGTTTAGACAGTTACATGGGTAAGATGGGCATAGAGGGATGTGGGCCAAACGGGGGCAATTGGGATTAGCTTAGTGGTTAAAAAAATGGTGGCACGGACAAGTTGGGCCGAAGAGCCTGTTTCCTCTGAGATTGAGGACAGGACCAACCTCAGCTGACACCCCCTCCCCTCTCAATTAGTTAGACATGATGGACGAGTGACACACTCGAAGGGAGCTACTGTAAATGAACGAGCAATATATTCCCCCAAGTGAATCCCCAGCGAGGTAACCTATTGATCTAATATGTAATTCTTTATTAAATAGCGTTACCAGTTACGTTTGGAGTGCCAAAGTGGAAAATGTTATCACCGTGACCTTTAAGAACCTAACTTACTCCCACGGATGTTGAGTCAGTTCGGAATCATGAGGTTTTTTTTTTAGGAATATCCAATTAAGAAGCGTGGAGAGACCTGGAGGTAAAGGCCTCACAGTGAATTGGCCAAATGAATGGGGCCCTTGTTGTCAGCAGATCAGAGAGCCTGGATGAAAGCGACGGAGATACATGAGTTCATTTCTTATTTTATTTAACTTGCAACTCATCTGTGACACACCACGTGAGAGAGGGTTCAGGCAGCTGATCCCATCGCTCAGTGTTGGCCAAGACCAGAGGCATGCAGAGCTCCAAGTTTTTGTTTACCAGGTTTGGCTCCACAGTTCACCTCTGTCACAACAGGAGCCTCTTCCCTGGTGTAGGGATTAAGGAACACATCTTGCAGTTATTAACTCAGAGTAAATTAAGCAGAGCAGTGGGGGGGAGGCCATTCAGCCCACTGAGCCTGTTCCACAAATTAATGATGTGGAAATGCTGGCGTTAGACTGGACAAGGCACTGTAAGAAGTCTCACAACACCAGGTTAAAGTCCAACAGGTTTATTTATAGCACCGACACCAACATTTGGTAGCACCAAATAAACCTGTGGGACTTTAACCTGGTGTCGTGAGACTAATTAATGAGATTACGGTGATTCTGTATGGCAGAATCCAGTCTGAGGATTCAGGGTGGACCATTTAGGACGGAGATGAGGAGACATTTCTTCACCCAGTGAGCCTGTGGAATTCATTCCCACAGGAAGTAGTTGATACCAAAACATTGAATGTATTGAAGAGGCGGCCGGATAAAGCACTTGGGGAGAATGGGATTGAAGGTTACGGGGAGAAAGCAGGATTCGGCTATTGAGTTGGACAATCAGCCATGATCGTGATTGATGGCAGGGCAGTCTCAAAGGGCCGAATGGCCTCCTCCTGCCCCTCCTATTTTTTTTATATTTTTACGTTAAGATCGAGTGAGCTTGGGATCGCCAATGTCTCCTGGTGGGGCCTCTTACACCCCTGACAGGGCCGCACTCCCTCATTGCTGGGCCAACACCTACTGGGTGGAGTTTTACCATCCCGCCTGCCACGGGAATTGTAACGGGGCGAGTTGGAGGGGGTGGGGATGGGTTGGGGGATGGGTTGGGGGATGGGGGTTGGCGGTGAAGTTGGACCATGAAAAGGTCTGTTGACCTTAGGTGGGGCGTTTTCTATCTCTATGGAATGAGTGTGGCTCAATGCCAGCCCGCTGAGTGGTGGTTTGAAGGTGGCCATTAAATGTGTGCTGGTGGCCTTTCATAATCTCCTGAGCGAGGACCAGTGTGGATGATGGAGGCCTCAGGGTCGCTGGTTCCTGGGGTCGCTTTGGCTACTGTTGCAGGGCTGGTTGTGAAGAGCAAGATCTGTGGAGACAGAACATGAAGTTCGTGAGGATTATATAATGAATTAAGACAGTTGCATCACTCTTGGAGATTCTTGTAACATCCAGCGAGGAAAGATAATCTTGCACATTGTGACACCACAGAAAAATGTCTAAGAGTACGGTGCAGTTGATATTTTATATCCTATTTCTCAAACATTGCGTACTGCAATTTTATTACATTTAAACACTTAATGGCAGTTATTGGAATCAATGTTAATCTGATGGATTCATCCAACTCTGAGGCAAAGGGTCTCTCTCTTCCTCAGTGTTACTCGACTTTTTGTACTTCAGAGGCTAGAAGCTGGGATTGTTTTTTGAACAGGAAGGTTAACGAGGGATCTATCAGCAGTCTTCATCACCACAAAGGATTTTTGATTGAGTAAATGTAGGGAAATCGTGATGTGAGGTTTGGGAAACACTGGATTAATGTTGTTTAACAAACAAGCTATCATGAAGAAACATTCTTGACCAGTTATGATCTGCTTGGGGAAGCAGATTCAATAAAAGGTAATTGGATCAATACTTGAAGGAGAGAGGCCTTGTGGTGTTCATTGGGGTGAGAATCATTGAGTCCCCCACAGAGCAGAAAAGGCCACTCAGCCCATCGAGTCAGCACCAACTCTCTGATGGACTATTTTACCCAGGCTCTTTCCCCCAGCCTATCCCTGTAACCCCAAACACATTTAGCATAGTGAGAAGTCTCACAACACCAGGCTACTGTTCAACAGGTTTATTGGAATCACAAGCTTTCAGAGCGCTGCTCCTTCATCAATCTGCAGTCAAACAATTGCTGACGATTGCGCCATGTTCTGCACATTCGTGAGTTCTCAGATACTGAAGCAGTCCCCGTCCAAATGCGACAGGATCTGGACAATATCCAGGCTTGGGCTGACAACTGGCAAATAATATTCACACCACACAAATGCCAGGCAATGACCATCACTAATAAGAGACACTCTAACCACCGCGCCTTGACACTCAATAGTGTTACCATCACTGAATTCCCCACTATCAACATCCTTAGGATTACTATTGACCAGAAACTCAGCTGGATTCGCCACATAAACACAGTGGCTACAAGACCAGGTCAGAGACTGGGAATACTGCAGTGAGTAACTCACCTCCTGATTCCCCAAAGCCTGTCCCATCATCTACAAGGCACAAGTCAGGACTGTGATGGAATACTCCCCACTTGCCTGGGTGGGTGCAGCTCCAACAACACTCAAGAAGCTCAACACCATCCAGGACAAAGCAGCCCCGCTTGATTGGCACCACATCCACAAACATTCACTCCCTCCACCACCGACGCTCAGTAGCAGCAGTGTGTACCATTTACAAGATGCACCACAGCAACTCACCAAAGATCCTTAGACTGCACCTTCCAAACCCATCACCACTTCCATCTAGAAGGACAAGGGCAGCAGATACATGGGGAACACCACCACCTGCAAGTTCCCCTCCAAACCACTCACCATCCTGACTTGAAAATATATCCGCTGTTCCTTCAGTGGCTGGGTCAAAATCCTGGAATTCCCTCCCTAACAGCATTGTGGGTCAACCCACAGCATATGGACTGCAGCAATTCAAGAAGGCAGCTCACCCCCACCTTCTCAAGGGGCAACTAGGGATGGGTAATAAATGCTGGCCCAGCCAGTGACGCCCATGTTCCCATGAATGAATAAAAAAAAGATCAGGAGCCATACCAAGCTATAATATAACCAAAAAGAATGCTTTCTATGGGGCATTTGTAAAAGTTGGTGACTGTTGTAGCGGACATGCCAAATTTCCTTAGCCTGTTGAGAAAGTAGAGGCGTTAGTGAGGCTTTGTGTCAGCACGGGGGAACCAGGACAAGTTGTTAGTGATGTGTTCACCTAGAAACACAAAGTTCTCAACCATTTCCACTTCGTTCTTGTTGATGTAGACACGGGCATGTCCTCCACCACACTTCCAGCAGTTCGATAACTATCTCTTTTGTTTTGCTGACATTATTGAGATTACTTTGACCGACCAGTTCATCGGATTCTCTATCTGTGTCCTGCACTCCATCTCATTTTCGCCTGATGGTGTGAAGCATGTTGAGATCTTGGTTAAAGGTGCCATAGAAATATTCTTCTTCTCCCTGGTCAAAGTTTAGACATTCGCTGATGCTCATCTCAAATTTTGCTCATTTCGTTCTGTGCATCAAACCAATGGACAGGCTGGTGGGGAGAAGACAGGAGAGGAAATTTTGCAATTTAATGCTCTGGTTCCTGGACCCAATTTCCCTTTCTGTCCTTTTCCTCCCAATTTATTCCCATTAATCTTCACTGGTGAAGAGTCTATTTTGGCCCACTCTTGCCCCCGAAACAAGGAAGGTCGTGTGTTCACAGCTCACTCCTGCAGTGTGCAGCACTGTTGGGGGTGCCTGTTTTCAACTGAAACATCTTGTTAAGACTGAAACCATCAACTTTGAAAGAGATTAACACGCCGCTTTAGGTAAAATGGTGAACCCCAAAATAAAGAGGGTCCAGATCAGTGGCTACTGTGGCACACTGGTATGCCGTGGAACCACTCCCCACACACCCCCAACCCCCACATTCTTTCTGGTTGTATCGCAGCTTGGTATAGGTTCCTGCTCTGCCCAAGACCACAAGAAACTACAAAAGGTCATGAATGTAGCCCAATCCATCACGCAAACCAGCCTCCCATCCATTGACTCTGTCTACACTTCCCGCCGCCTCAGAAAAGCAGCCGGCATAATTAAGGACCCCACGCACCTCGGACATTCTCTCTTCCACCTTCTTCCATTGGGAAAAAGATACAAAATTCTGAGGTCACGTACCGACCGACTCAAGAACAGCTTCTTCCCTGCTGCGGTCAGACTTTTGAATGGACCAACCTCGCATTAAACTGATCTTTCTCTACACCCTAGCTATGACTGTAACACTACGTTCTGCAGCCCCTCCTTTCCTTCTCTATGAACGGTATGCTTTGTATTAGCAACAAGAAACAATACTTTTCACTGTATGCCAATACATGTGACAATAATAAATCAGATCAAATCAAATCAAAATTTAAAAAATCAAAATGTACCACACAAAAAAAGTTTCAAAACTCATATCATTAAATTCAAGCTCTACCTTCAGCTGAGTGCTTGGCATCTCGAAGACCTAACAATTCTCGAGCCTCCCGTGTATGCGGCAACTGGGAATGAGCCGCACGTGCGATTAGATTCTTCATGTTGGTCAGGCCGGTGAGCATTGGCCAACAGGACTCAGAGCTGAATACAAAGAGACCACAGCCGCCCAAACAAATCATGCAAACCTGACCCTGAGGAGGATAGAGATAGAGACACAAAGAGGTTAAAAGAAAACAGGTAAGAAAACAGGGAGAAGTTAGAAATAAAGTTCTCAATAAGGGAATAAGACAGAGCCAATAGACCTCAGAATCTTTCGCTTGTAGGGAGATGTGCTGTAACGTATAGAAAGGTTGGAAACTATTCATCTAGGTGATCCACTCAAGGAAGCAGATGAGTCAGAGAGCAATGCAAACCAACAGCCACCGTTACTCAAAATCACAGAATCTGTACAATGCAGAAGGAGGCCATTCAGCCCATCAGGCACACATCAACAATGACCCCATCTAGGGCCCTATTTCTGTAATCCCACATATTTACCCTGCTAATCCTGCTGATTCAATTCACCGTGGTCAATCCTGCCAATCTGCACACCTTGAGTCACTAAGGGGCAATTTAACATGACCAATACACCCAACCTGAACGTCTTTGGACCTTAAGGGGGGCAATTTATCATGGTCCATCCATCTAATCTATACATCTTTAGATATTAAGGGGTAATTTGGCATGGCCAATCTACCTAACTTGCACATTTTTAGACACTAAGGGGTAATTTAGCGTGGTCAATCCAGCTAACCTACACATCTTGGGACGCTAAGGGGCAATTTACCATGGTCAATCCACCTAATCTACACATCTTTGGAACTTAGGGGCAATTTAGTATGGCTAATCCACCTAATTTCACATATTTCAGACTGTGGGAGCAGATATGGTGCAGATATGGGGAGAATGTGCAGACTCTGCACAAGACTCTGCACAGACTCTGACTCTTCACTCTCTCACTTTTAGATAGTGAAGAGGGGTGTTTTAGTTTACAGAGTGACTTGGACAAGTTGCAGAGCTGGGCCGAGAGGTGGCAAATGGAGTTTAATGTGGAAAAGTGTGAGGTAATGCACTTTGGCAGGAACAATAAATGTGTAGAGTATAGGGCTAATGGTAGGACTCTTAATAGTGTTGAGGAACAGAAGGATCTTGGTGTATGTGTCAATAGATCCCTGAAAGTAGGCAGTCAAGTGGATAAAGTTGTTAAGAAGGCATATGGAGTCTTAGCTTTTATTGGTAGGGGGATTGAATTTCGGAGCCGCAGCATCATGTTGCAACTGTACAAAACTCTAGTGCGGCCGCACTTGGAGTATTGTGTGCAGTTCTGGTCCCCACATTATAAGAAAGATGTGGAGGCATTGGAGAGGGTACAGAGGAGGTTTACCAGGATGTTGCCTGGTATGGAGGGCAGGTCCTATGAAGAGAGGTTGAAGGATTTGAGGTTGTTTTCGTTAGAAAGGAGGCGGCTAAGAGGGGATCTTATTGAAGCATATAAGATGATTAGAGGTTTAGATAGGGTGGACAGTGTTAGCCTTTTTCCTAGGATGGAGAAAGCTAGCACGAGGGGACACAGCTTTAAATTAAGGGGTATGAGTTATAGGACGGATATCAGAGGTAGGTTCTTTACTCAAAGAGTGATTAGGGAGTGGAATGCCCTGCCTGCAGCTGTTGTAGATGCGCCAAGTTTGGTGGCGTTTAAGAGGTTAATTGATAAGTATATGGAAGAGAAGGGAATGGTTTAGTTTGGAGGGGCATTGCTTTTTATTTCGGTCGGCACAACATCGAAGGCCGAAGGGCCTGTTCTGTGCTGTATTGTTCTATGTTCTATGTTCTAAAACTGTGACCCGAGGCTGGAATTGAACCCGAATCCCAGGCACTGTGAGGCAGCAGTGCTAACCACCTTGCACTTGCCTCACCAGTGACCTTGAGAATGATAGACGCACAGCTGGGCCTACAAGTACTGAGTGTTTCAGCTCCTGCGTCTGAGCCCACATTGAAATCTACAACAATTGAAACAAACATCCCCTGTTCTGAGATCAACTCTTGCTTTTATATTTATATATTTGTTTTATTCCTGGGATGTGAGTAATGCTGAATGAATTCACTCCTCAGAGAGTGATGTCTCTTCACCTGAATCCCTTTATTTTCAAATTCTATTCCATTTCTAAGGGCACTTCAGTTACAAAATCAGAATTCTGAATGTCTAAAGTCCCGGCACTCCTCAGCATTTTATTTAATCATTCATGGGGCATGGGCATCGTTGGCTGGGCCAGTATTTATTGCCCATCTCTTGTTGCCCTTGAGAAGGTGGAGGTGAACTTCTTTTTGATAAAATGTACACAGGTAAGACTACCTGATTGGGCAAATAATCATTACCTCATACTCTAGGTATTGCTACAATCAGGGAGCTTATACTCCAATCATTACCTCAATCAGGGAGCTTATACTCCAATCATTACCTCAATCAGGGAGCTTATACTCCAATCATTACCTCAGTCAGGAAGGTATTTTACACAGGGATTGGTTAGGATCGGGGGTGTATTGCTAAAGATTGTGGTGCAGGCAGATTTAATCAAAGCTTTCAGACGTGAACTGGTTATAGGACAGCCTATAGGGGAAGGATGGAAAAATGAATGAGCAAAATTGCTCTTGTATGGAGCTGGGATGGTCTTAAAGGGCAGAATGGCCTCCTTTCAGTGTACTCTTCGAAGAATGTGGGCACTGCTGGCACGACCACATTTAATACCCATCCCTAATTGCCCTAGAGAAGGTGGTGGTGAGTTGCTTTCTTGAACCACTGCAGTCTGTGTGTTGTGTAGGTACACCCACAGTGCTGTTAGAGAGGGAGATCTAGGATTTTGACCCAGCAACAGTGAAGGAACGGTGGATATATTTCCAAGTCAGGATGGTGAGTGATTTGGACAGGAACCTTGGAGAGATGGTGTTCCCAGGTATCTGTCCTTCTAGATGGAAGTGGCCGTGGGTTTGGAAGGTGCCGTCTAAAGAGTCTGGGAGAGTCACTGCAGTGCATCTTGTAGATAGTACACACGTCTGCCACTGTGCATCAGTGATGGGAGGGAATGGACGTTTGTGGATGGGGTGCCAATCAAGCTGGGCTGCTTTGTCCTGGTGTCGAGATTCTTGAGTGTTGTTGGAGCTGCACCCAGCCAGGCCAGTGGGGAGTGTTCCATCACACTCCTGACCTGTGCCTTATAGGCAGGATTTGGGGGATTAGGATGTGAGTTACACATGGCAGAACGCCCAGTCTCTGACCTGTTCTGGTAGCCACAGTGGTTATATGAGTCCAGTTCAGTTTCTGGTCAAGGGTAACCCCCACGATGATGACAGTGAGGTTAGGGATAGGATTCAGGATGATGGGTACTGTGACAATGCTGTAACAATCTGACTGAACTAATAAGTCACAAACTCAACACAGACTCCGGCCTGACAGATGAATTACAGGCAACACGGAGAGAATTTATGTTTCAATATCCCATTGGCACTGCTCAGTTTTAACAATCCTGTAACCACTTTGGAACTTTGGCACGGTGGCACAGTGGGTTAGCACTGCTGCCTCATAGCACCAGGGTTTAATTCCAACCTTCAGTCGTGTCTGTGCAGAGTCTACACTTTTTCCCCGTGTCTGCCTCTAGTTCCTCCAGATGCTCCCGTTTCCTCCCACACTCCAAGGACATGTAAATGAGGTGGATTGGCCACACTAAATTGCCCGTTCGTGTCCAAAGATGTGCAGGTTAGATGGATTGGCCATGATCAATGCTTGGGATTATGGTGTTAGTGCGGGGAATTGGGCCTAGGCTGGATTCACTTTCGGAGAATCAGTGCAGACTCGATGGGCCGAATGGCCTCTTCTACACTGTTAGCATTCTACAATTGGTGGGAATGCAGCCTTAGCCTCTGGGCCAGGAACAGCTCTTTGTCAGGGACTCTCGGCCATTGGGGTTGCATGATTATCAATTCTCCTCTGTGTTCTCCGACCCATCGTTGGCCCATCATCCTGAGGCAGTGCTGAGGCTGCAACAAAGAGACAGCATTGGTCCTGTGACTGGGCTCAGCTTCCAACCAGGAACATCAGAGCAAGTGAAAACACATCACATGATCTGTCTTGAGATGTTGTTGGATTTTGCTCTGGACAGGAAGAGGCTTGTGTTAACTCTCTCATTGCCAACCTTATCTCTACATGCTTGTTTTTCTTCCCCAATCTTCCCAGAAGGATAAAAGAGACAGCAGAGGCCATTCAGCCCCTTGAGCATGTCCGATGAGGTCACAGCTGACCTCTGTCTGAATGTTGCTTTGTCCACCTTTGTCCCATGACCCTCACAACGGGATGGGTGATAAAAATACTTACCCCAGCAATGCCCCCATCCTGTGAAAGATTAAAGAACAAAGCAACATCAAACTCAGTCTAAAAAGCTAGTCATAGAATCCCAATAGTGCAGAAGGAGGCCATTCAGCCCATTGAACCTGCACTGACAACAATCCCACCCAGGCCCTATCCCCATAACCCCATGTATTTACCCTGCTAATTTCCCTAATACAATTTACTCTGGCCAATCCATCGAACCAACACACTTTTTGACACTAAGGGACAATTTAACATGGCCAGTCCACCTAACCTGCACATCTTTAGACTCTCAGGGGCAATTTAGCATGGTCAATGCACATCTTTGGACCATGGGAGAAAACCGGAGCACTAGGAGGGAAACTCATGCAAACATAGGGAGAACGTGCAAAATCCACACAGTCAGTCACCCAAGCCGGGAATTGAACCTGGGTCCCTGGCACAGTGTTAACCCATTGACCGTCACTGTCTGGGGAAGTGGATTCCAGATTTCTGTCACCCTCTCGATCTCCCTCTTCTTCTTCATTTAGCTTAGCAGAGGAAATGGTGGCGGAGAATTTTCCATTCCCGCCTGCCATGGGAATCGAAGCAGGCGGGGTGGAGGGGAGGAGGGGCAGACCATGGAAAGTCCGTTGACTTCAGGTGGGTTTTCCCAGTTTCAAGACGAATATAGCTGGAAAATGGCACCCGGTGTCTCCGGATTCACCTCTGGAGAAACTGACTTTTTCCAGCATCTCTCCTCCAGACCTTATCCAGTCTCACTCCTGCTCAGCCATCCAGCACTGCAGCTGGGGCGGGGGGCAATACGCTCTGCCCTATTCCATCACCAGGGGTAAACTGAGGAAACCCTGTACCAGAGATTAGCACCTGAGGAATACTAGGCCAAAGCAGGAGTGGAGCAGTGGGAAACATTTAGAGAGAGAGCCAGAAGGGATGGGATATCTGGAAGCCCTCAGGTCTTATTCGTTTGTGGGACGTGGGTGTCGCTGGCTCTGCCAGCATTTATTGCCCCTTCTTACTTGCCTTTGAACTGGGTGTCTCACTCAGCCATTTCAGAGGGTACAAAGAACAAAGAGTAAAGAAAATTACAGCACGGAACAGGCCCTTCGGCCCCTCCAAGTCTGCGCCAACAATGCTGCCCGACTGAATTAAAACCCCCTACCCTTCCAGGGACCATTTCCCTCCATTCCCATTCTATTCATGGATTTGCCAAGACACCTCTTAAAACTCACTATCGTATCCGCTTCCACTACGTCCCCGGCAGTGAGTTCCAGGCACTCACCACCCTCGGTTTAAAAAACTTGCCTCATACATCTCCTTTACATCTTACCCCTCGCACCTTAAACCTGTGCCCCCTAGTAATTGACTCTTCCACCCTGGGAAAAAGCTTCTGACTATCCACTCTGTTCATGCCCCTCATAATCTTGTAGACTTCTATCAGGTCTCCCCTCAACCTCCGTCATTCCAGTGAGAACAAACCAAGTTTCTCCAACCTCTCTCATAACTAATGCCCTCCATACCAGGGCAACATCGTGGTAAATCTTTCCTGTACCTTCTCCAAAGCCTCCACATCCTTCAATAGTGTTACTACCAGAACTGAACACTATATTCCAAGCCTAATTAAGGTTCTATAAAGCTGCGACATGACCTGCCAATCTTTAAACTCAGTACCCCAGCCGATGAAAGCAAGCATGCTGTATGCCTTCTTGACTACCTTCTTCACCTACATTGCCACCTGCATAGTTTAAGAGACACTGCTGTGGCTCTGGAATCACATGTAGGCCAGACCGGATAAGGACAGCAGATTTCCTTCCCTAAAGGGACAGTAATGAACCAGAAGGGTTTTTCTGACAATCGACAATGATTCCACGGTCATCAGCTGATTCTTAATTCCAGATTTCTAATTTCACCATCTGTTGTGGTGGGATGCAAATCCCGGATCCCTAAAATATTACCCTGGGTCTCTGGGTTACTACCACTGTGTCACCATCTCCCCTCTGAAGAATGTATCCATGGAAATAGAACCAAAGTCGAGAGATGAAGATAAGAAGTGCATGAGCCTTCACCTAATTAGAGAGTACTAGTTCAAACGGGCTGAATGGCCTCCTCCTGTTCCAATTGTTTGATGGATAAGGGTGAAATATCAGGATCGGTACATTAGATATACCAAACATTGGATCAGTTAGACTGCAGTGCTGCTAATCTATCCCATAGGATGGAATAATCTGAACCTCTCCTCTAGGAAAGGAAAACTGAGAAACAAGAGATGTTTAAATTATGAAGGGGAATGATAGGGCTTATATTCAGTTTAGTTTTAGTATCACAAATAGGTTTATATTAATATGGCATTGAAATTACTGTGAAAATTCCCTAGTTGCCACACTCCAGTGCCTGTTTGGGTACGTTGAGGGAGAATTTAGCACGGTCAATGTACCCTAACCAGCACATCATTTGGACTGTGGGAGGAAACCGGAGCACCCAGAGGAAACCCACGCAGACACAGAGAGAACGTGCAGACTCCGCACATACAGTGACCCAAGCTGGGAATCAAACCCAGGACCCTGGCATTGTGTAGCAGCGGTGCTAACCACTGTGCCACCATGCTGCCCCTACATAAGCATAAATATGATTCTATCTATGCTGAAACCAGGGGCCATAAAGATAAGACAGTCACTAATAAATGCAATAAGGTATTTGTTACACAGAGAGTGGCGGCAACACAGCCAGAGCGAGTATTTGAAGTGAATAATAGTGATATGTTTAAGGAGCAAGCTGGATAGGGGAGAAAGAAATGCAGGAATACCCCACTTTAAGTCACCCCGAATAGTGTGATTCCTTTATTAAGCTGTTATAAAAGTGGCTATCCATTTATTTATTCTTAATATTTCCCACCCTATTAGAAAGTGGTTAGGACCCAGGCTTTTTGCGTTTATCCGCACAGTGAGCAGCTGGTGAAGCAACATAAGGGCAGTTTCACCATTCTGTAGAAGGTTTTGATTTTAGATTTGATTTGATTAACTGTGACTGAGTGAGTTGCTGTGATCTGGAAGGGGCTGCCTGAGAGAGCAGCGGAAGCACATTCAACAATTGATTTAATTTGATTTGATTTTATTACTGTCAAATATACTGGGAAACAGTGAAAAGTATTGTTCCTTGCGTGCTATACAGACAAAGTATACTCTTCATAGAGTACATAGGGGAGAAGGAAAGGAGAGGGTGCAGAATATAGTGTTACACTCATAGCTAGGGTGCAGAGAAAGACCTCTTGCACACTACGCAGACAAAACATACCATTCATAGAGTATTAATTTGATTTATTATTGTCACATTTACTGGGACACAAAAAGAATTGTTTCTTGCTCACTATGCAAACAAAGCATACCGTTCATAGAATACGTAGGGGAGAAGGAAAGGAGAGGATGCAGAGTGTAGTGTTACAGTCACAGCGAGGGTGTAGAGAGAGATCAACTTAATGCGAGGTAGGTCCATTCAAAAGTCTGACAGCAGCAGGGAAGAAGCTGTTCTTGAGTCGGTCGGTACGCGACCTCAGACTTTTGTATCTTTATCTCGGTGGAAGAAGGTGGAAGAGAGAATGTCCGAGGTGCGTGGGGTCGTTAATTATTCTGGCTGCTTTTCCAAGGCCGCTGATCTAATCCAATGCAGAAGTTTTTGGAAAAGAGAATTGGGTTACGTGAGGAACCGTCCTTTATCACACACACTTTAGAATCAGAATCTTCCACAAACCGAGGTTTTAATTTTTATTCTCAATGTCATATGGGCCAGCTGAACTGTGGTGTCCCTAATCTGATTAAAAATCTCGCTATAGAACGCACTTGCTGAATTTGTCACATGCTATTTCTGAACACGCGATTGGAGTCACATTTTCCTGTGATGATTTGTTGATTACCCCAGCGATGCCATTGATGAGTTATCTGCCAAGTATTTCAGCAATCAATTGGCAAGGATTCACCTGCAACAACAACTTGCATTTGCATAGCCTCTGGTTTGATTTGATTTATTATTGTCACATGTATTAACATACAGTGAAAAGTATCATTCCTCGTGTGCTATACAGACAAAGCATACCATTCATAGAGAAAGAAACAAGAGCCTGCAGAATATAGTGATACAGTCATAGCTAGGGTGTACAGAAGGATCAACTTAATGTGAGGTAGGTCCATTCAAAAGTCTGACAGCAGCAGGGAAGAAGCTGTTCTTGAGTCGGTTGGTAAGTGACCTCAGAATTTTGTATCTTTTCCCCAGTGGAAGAAAGTGGAAGAGAGAATGTCCTGGGTGCGTGGGGTCCTTAATTATGCTGGCTGTTTTTCTGAGGCAGCGGGAAGTCTTGACAGAGTCAATGGATGGGAGACTGGCTTGTGTGATGGATTGGGCTACATTCACGACCTTTTATGGTTCCTTGCATTCTTTCTGGTTGTATCACAGCTTGGTATGGGCTCCTGCTCTGCCCAAGATCTTGGTCAAAGCAGGAGCCCATACCAAGCTGTGATACAACCAGAAAGAATACTTTCGATGGTGCATATGTAAAAGTTGGTGGGAGTTGTAACTGACATGTCAAATTTCCGTAGAAGTGTCGGGGCAGGAGGGGAACCAGGACAATTGTTGATGATCTGGACATGCAAAAACTTGAAGCTCTCAACCCTTTTACTTCATCCCCATTGATGTAGACAGAGACATGTTCTCCTTTACATTTGCTGAAGTTGATGACAATTTCCTTTGTGTTGTTGACATTGAGGGAGAGATTATTGTTGCTGCACCAGTTCACCAGACCCCCTGGAGTCAGTCAACTGGTCAGTATTTAAGAATTCAGACAACAAGAGATTTGACACAAAGTCCTCTGACACAGTGAACCATCCATCCCAAGCTGAATGATTTCCATGACAAGCGTGATATTTTCCAGTTGTCCAGGCCAGCAGGATTCTCCAGCCCCGCTGCAGTGAATGGAGATTGGACTGGGCACCCAAACTCTCCATCCTCGCTGACAGAGGAGGTGGGACACGAGAACTGGTAGAATATTCCATCCCAGCTCTCATCGGCAGCTAGTCAGGAAAAGAGCTCGTTCAAAGGGGTCCATTTTACTCGAAGGAGAGATTGGGATAGGGTTCAGGCTGAAGGGGTCGTTTTCCAGAACTTCAGGCCTAGGCAGTTGTAGATCCGGTTCTGAAAGAGATGTTGGATTTGCCAATGAGGTGTTGAGTCGAGGCAACTGTCAACTATCTCGGGTGGAACTGAAGGATCTCACGGGGCTACTTGGGAGAAGGGTGGCAGGGTGGCACAATGGCTGGTGCTGCTGCTTCATAATGCCAGGGACCCAGGTTCAATTTCCGGCTTGTGTGGAGTTTACACATTCATAGAAACCCTACAGTGCAGAAGGAGGCCATTTGGCCCATCGAGTCTGCACTGACTACAATCCAATTCAGGCCCTATTCCCATAACCCCATGCATTTACCCTAGTTAGTCCCCCTGACATTAAGAAATAATTTAATATGGCCAATCCACCTAACCCGCTCATCTTTGGACCGTTCTCCCCCGTGTCTGCGTGGGTTTCCTCTGGGTGCTCCAGTTTCCTCCCACAGTCCAAAGATGTGCAGGTTAGGTTGATGGGCAATGTTGTAGAATCATAGAAGCCGTACAGTGCACAAGGAGGCCATTCAGTCCATCGAATCCGTACTGACCACAATCCAATCCACATACTTACCTTGCAAATCCCCTAGCACTAAGAGTCAAGTTAGCGTGGCCAATCCACCCTAACCTGCATGTCTTTGGAGTGTGGGAGGAAACTGGAGCACCTGGAGGAAACCCACACAGACACGGGGAGAACATGCAGACTCAGCACAGACAGTGACCCGAGCCCAGAATTGAACCCTGGCCCCCGGCACTATGAGGCAGCGGTGCTAAACCATTGTGCCACTGTGCTGTCTAAGTTGCTGCTTAGTGTCAGGGGGATTAGCAGGTAAATAAGTGGGGTTAAGGGGATAAGGTCTAGTGGGAGCAGACTCGAAGGGCTGAATGTAGGGATTCTGTGATTCTAACCCCTGACTGTCCAGCATCTGCTCATTGATGCACATCACAAAAAACAATGTCCTGATCATTGTAGGTTTATGGGATCTTGCAGTGCACAAAATGGCTGCAGAGTTTGATGCAGTATGATGGTGACTACACTCCAAGGTGGAGATTTTGCTGCTCCGCCCGTCATGAGAATCACAGGGAGGGTAGGGGGGCAGTGAGGGAGGTGTGTGAATGGTGTATGGGGTGGATTTGGGGGTGAGGGAGGGTGTGGGGATGGGGTATGGTGGGGGAGGTTGGGGTATAGCACCAGGCAAAGATCTGTTGACCTCGGGTGGAACTTTCCGGCCTTGTAGTGAGTGTGGACGTAAAATCCATCTCCAAAACCACTTCATTCCCTGGAATGCTGTTTGGGGAGAGAAGGGGACGTGGGGGTGGGCAGCATCTGGGCTATATATAAATGCACGCACTTCTTGGTTATCCCTGGATTGGCATAGGACGCCCAATGAGGTCAACGTGGAATTTGCTTTCTCTCGGGCTACCCCCCTCCCTGGGTGGAGGGTGGGGGGGTTACGCAGCTGCCCCCTGGTGTGGGGAGAGCCCGAGTGGTGACCACACCGGACAGACCACAGGAAGAGGCGGGAGGGTAGGGAGGAGGGGGGTGGCAGGCGATGTCCCATGACCCATCCCAGCGCCCCCCCCACGTCAGTCCGTCGCGCTGTGAGTCAGTCCTCCCCGGAGTGGGAGGGGAGGGTACAAACTTATCAGCGGCTCACAGCCGTGGCTGTTCCACTATTATCGCGCGCTGTAACTTCACATTCCTGGAGAAGAACGTTATGTTCAGCCCACCATCACTGTTGTCATCCCTCTGTCCCGGAATTCAGGCAGAAGGTATCCAAAAAGCCTTCTGCCAGTGCAGAGCGCAAGAGTGATTAAATACTGAAGTATTTGTTTCTCAAGGCTGGAGCACAGATGTGCTGTGGCAGCGAGACATCATTAACGTCCTGTAATCTGGTGGAGCCCCAACTGTTTGACTGCCTGAACGCAGCTGGAAAGACGTGTCTGAGTTTGATTAAGGAATGAGAGCAGGGCCTCGCACTCTTCAGTTAAATCCTCACACTTTGATAGTGAAGGATTCACACTCTAGGGAGTACAGTCATGCAGCTGGGAACAGGAGTGTCTCAGGCTGGCTCAGCAGGGTACAGCTCTCGACTCCAGCTCAGAAGGTAACAGGTTCGAACCACGCCCTCCAGGGACCCGGCTGTGACTAACCTGCAGCTGGGCGCTATATAAATGCACGCTTTTCTCTCGGGTGGGGAGAGGAGAACAAGCCATTGGGTGTGCACGCGCCCATCTCCCTGTTGACAGGGAGTCAGTCGGGCGCGTGCACAGTGGCGCACTCAACAAGCTGACACCAGCTTCTCGAGCAGGATTAGACCCCATCCCTTACCAACATGAACCTACCAAGCAGACTCTGTGATGCAGACATTCACTTAGAGTCCCTACAATGCAGAAGGAGGCCATTCAGCCCATCGAGTCTGCACCGACCACAATTCCATCCAGGCCCTATTCCCATACCCTAGCTAGTCGCCCTAAGTGATAATTTAGCATAGTCAATCTACCTAACCCACACGTCTTTGGACTGTGGGAGAAAACCGGAGCACTCAGAGGAAACCCACACAGACACGGGGAGAATGTGCAAACTCCACACAGATGGTGACCCGAAGCCAGAATTGTACCCTGGCCCCTGGTGCTGTGAGGCAGCAGTGCTAACCACTGTGCCAATATTTGACTAATTGCACCCAAAAAACAAACAAGAAAATATACTTCACCCTTTCTTTTCCTTCTCCCCTGTGTATTTCATGAACGGTATGCTTTGTCTGTATAATGCGCTAGAAACAATACTTTTCACTTGTCCCAATACCTGACAATAATAAATCAAATCAAATCGAATTAAATAAAGAACAAGTCCAGCTTCCTCTAGTCTGATAGTTGTACATTTTTATAGCGGAATATTCCAGAATGAGTTCCAGCCACTTTCCGAAAATGTCCTCCCTGTTGGAATGCCTGAAATGCAACAGCAAAATTGTGCACAGCAGGATCCCACAACAAGATTAATGATAAACTGCTCGAAGTGAGGTTTGGCTGGAAGGTAAATGTTGACCAAATACTGGTGAGAATTTGCAAATAAACTGCGAAAGATGCTGGAAATCTAAAATAAAAACAGGAGATTTCTGGATAAACTCGGCAGCATCTGCGGAGAGTGAAACAGAAACCGGAATTCTCCAGCCGTTCATCCCGGTGGGATTCTCCTGTCCCATCAGCCACGTAGCCCCAGCCCGTGGCTTTCCCGCTGGTGTTTGGTGATGTCAGTGGGACACGGCAGGATCACAAGGGATACGCTTGTCCACATTAGAGAGCGGATAAAGCCTTACTTCCATCCAGAATGTCCGGGGTGGGTGAGGTCCTTAATTATGCTGGCTGCTTTTCCAAGGCAGTGGGAAGTGTAGACAGAGTCAATGGATGGGAGGCTGGTTTGCATAATGGATTGGGCTACATTCACGACCTTTTGTAGTTTCTTGCGGTCTTGGGCAGAGCAGGCGCCCATACCAAGCTGTGATACAACCAGAAAATGCTTTCTGTAATACATAGAACATAGAACACTACAGCACAAACAGGCCCTTCGGCCCACAAGTTGTGCCGAACACATCAAAACCTACCCAGCCATAGACCTATCTATAACCCCCAATCCCATTGGATCCCATATATGTGCAAATACATGTGCAAAAGTTGGTCAGATTTGGAGCAGACATGCCAAATTGCCTTAATCTCCTGAGAAAGTAGAGGCATTTGTGGGCTTTCTTAACTATAGTATTACCATGGAGACAGGTTGTTGATGATCCAGACACCTAAAAATCTGAAGCTCTTGACCCTTTCTACTTCAACCCCATTGCTGTTCTCCTTTACACTTCCTGAAGTTGATGACAATCTCCTTCGTTTTGTTGACATTGAGGGAGAGATTATTGTTGCTGCCCCAGTTCACCAGCTTCTCTATCTCATTCCTTGACTCCACCTTATCATTGTTTGAGATCTGTCCCACTACAGTAGCATCATCGACAAAATCAAGTTGGATTTGGCCGCACAGTCACAGGTGTATAAAAAGTATTGTAGGGGGCTGAGAACACAGCCTTATGGGGCACCGGTGTTGAGGATGATCGTGGGGAAGGTGTTGTTGCCTTTCCTTACTGATTGTGGTCTGTGAGGTAGGAAGTTCAGGATTCCATCGCAGAGAGAGGAGCCGGGGCCCAGGCCACGGAGTTTGGAGATGAATTCTGTGGGAATAATGATGTTGAAGGCTGAGCTGTAGTTAATGAAAAGAGACTGACATAGGTGTCCTTATTATCTAGGTTTGATCTGATTTGATTTATTATTGTCACATGTATTAGCATACAGTGAAAAGTATTGTTTCTGGCACACTGTCCAGACAAAGCATACTGTTCATAGAAAAGAAAAGGAACAGGTGCAGAATGTAGTGTTACAGTCATAGCTAGGGTGTGGAGAAAGGTCAACTTAATGCAAGCTAAGTCCATTCAAAAGTCTGACAAAGCTGTTATTGAGTCACTTGGTATATAATCTCAGACTTTTGTGTCTTTTTCCCAATGGAAGAAGATAGAAGAGAGAATGTCCGGGATGCATGGAGTCTTTAATTATTCTGGCTGCTCTGCCGAGGCAGTAGGAAGTGTAGTTAGAGTCAATGGATGGGAGGACAGTGTTCCAGGGTTGACTGTAGTGGACAGGGAGATAGCATCTGCTGTGGACCTGTTGTGGCGATAGATGAACTGTAATGGATCCAACAGTCTGGGAGGTCAGAATTGATTCATGCCATGGCCAATGCTTCGAAGCACTTCATAATGATGGGTATCAGAACAACCGAACAATAGTCATTAAGGCACGCTGCCTGGTTTCTCTTTGGTATCAGGATGATGATGAAGTTTATTTATTAGTGTCACAGCTTACATTACAGTGAGCTTACATTAACACTGCAATGAAGTTACTGTGAAAATCCCCTAACCGCCACGCTCCGGAGCCTGTTCAGCTACACCGAGAGTGAATTCAGCGTGGCCGATGGACCTAACCAGCACGTCTTTCAGACTGTGGGAGGAAACCGAAGCACCCCGAGGAAACCCACACAGACACGAGGACAATGTGCAAACTCCACACACACAGCGACCCGAGCCAGGAATTGAACCCGGGTCCCTGGCACCGTGAGGCAGCAGTGCTAACCAATGAAAGGTGAAAGAGAAGATGTCCAGAGCGCGTGGGTTCCTTGACTATGTCCCTGCCACTGTGCTGCCAGGCCTCTGAAGTGGGGTTTGGACCCTTGTATTGTTGTCTCTTGAACAGGGGGCACAGCTGAGAGAGCGCGCAAATATATTTCCTACGATCACGGGAGAAAGATGAATGCTTATCAAGGAAGGAAGGGTAAAGGACGAGATTTCTGGATCTGGGCCAGTGAACAGACAGTGACAGGAATAGCCGAGAATGAGTTAACAAAATGAATAAAGATCAGAGGACAAGACAAGGAAGTATTATGTCACACGTCCCGTTCACCATATATATTCTGAATTCATTATGAAAGACAGTCTGAATGGCTGTAATTTAGGATATCGGTAAACAATGTCTGATCCACCGAGGGCTCACCATTGCTGATTTCCAGAGGGCAAACATGAGACAAAGTTTGTAACTTGGATTGTAGATAAAATGCCTTGGAAACAAAACCATGTTGGGGGGATCACACAGAGGTGATTTTCCCCACAGTTAACACAGTGTGAGCTCTAGGGGAGTAGAAACCAGCTAATCAGAATGTTCCCTCGGGTTGTCTCAGTGATACCTGGGGGCTGAAGCAATGAAGATGTTAAACCGAGAGGAAGCAGAGACAAAAGAGGCATTTAACACCATGAAGGAGTTTCTATAGAGCTGTAAGATCAATATCGGTGGTAAGTAATGCGTCTGAGTGCTGTCTGTGCTTAGCAGTAGCTGTGAGGGGTTGCTTTATTCAGAGGGATGAAGTGTCAAGCAGTTAGATCTCCGAGGTTTCAGCAAAAACCAGAAGAATGGGTGGGAGACAGGAATAAACTGCAACAGCAAGAGAGAGAAGAGATGGAGAGAGAATATAATGAGAAAATAGAAAGTTTGTGGCTACATTAGTGAAGAGGTTGACAGGAGGATGTTTGATGTGTTGATGTCTGGAAAGGTTGGTGAAGCTGACAGTTCCAAAAAAGGAAGACAGAGATTTTCTCCAGATGATGATTTGGTGAACGGGATGGGCCAATAATCAGCTGATCCATACCTGGCAATCTCCCAAAGAATAGATTGGAGTTGATATCGGGCACACAAAGTGGGAATGGTTGTGGCAATGGTTGGTTGAAGGGTAGTTAAGTCATACATAGTTACATCTTAACCTTTGAATTTAAAAAGAAATATTCATTCATGAGATACGAGGGTGATTAGCCAGTCCAGCATTCATTGCTCTCAAGAACGTGGTGAAGAACTACCTTCTTGAACAGTTGCTGGTGATGACATTCTCAGTGCGGTTCACTCAGAGTCTGATCTAACAACGTTGAAAGAATGGCTGATATTATCCTTGGGCACTACCCCACCCACTCCCTCCTACCTGTTGCCAGCCTATGCCTGGGTAACATCACTCGAAAAGGCTGTATCTAGTCACTGATGTCACCCAAGCTCTCTGATATCACAACCCCTCCACTGACTCTTAGTGATCAGGCCAACATCCAGGATGGGACAAGCTAAAGCCTCCTCCAACTAAATTTTCAGAAGGCTGAGAACTTGTGCAAACTCTGTTCCCCGATGTATCACCTCTATCCCTCACCCTAACAACAGGCTGAGGTTGAAGGAAATGCAATACAACCTGGGAATAGTGTTTGACGTTAAATTTATTTATAAGCAAGTAGGCTTACATTAACACTGCAATGAAGTTACTGTGAAAAATCCCCTTGCCGCCACACTCTGGAGCCTGTTCGGGTACACCGAGGGAGGATTTAGCATGGCAAATACATCTAACTGGCACATCTTTCAGATCACCCAGAGGAAACCCATGCAGACACGGGGAGAACATGCAGACTTTGCATAGACAGTGACCTGAGCCGGGAATCGAACCTGGGTCCCTCGCGCCGTGAGGTAGCAGTGCTAACTACTGTGCCGCCCCATCCAAAAGATAGCTTTAACATCCCCAAAGATGGCATGCTGGCACAGTGCTTAGAGGACATGCTGGTGCATTGGTGGTGGAGGGAGTGGGTGTTTGTGGATGGAGTGCCAATTAAATGGGGCTGCTTTGTCCTGGATGGTGTTGTGCTTCTTGAGTTTTGTTGGAGCTGCACCCATCCAGGCAAGTGGGGAGTATTCCATCACAATCCTGACTTGTGCCTTGTAGATGATGGACAGGCTCTGGGGAGTCAGGAATCGCATGTTAACTCTCCAACATGCAGAATAGACAGGTTTCAACTTTCTCTTATAACCGCAGTGTTTACGTCACTGGTCCAGTTCAGTCTCTGGTCAACGGAGCAGCAGAAGGTAATTGGGACTGGAACACTTCCCTGAGAAATTCCTGCAATGCTGTGCAGAAGATCAGCTAATGGTCAGAAGATTGGTTTCTGATTTCCAAAGCAGAATTCTAACCACCTTCTCTCAGAGAGGCAGAGAAATGGCAAGAGATTTGAATAAGTATAAATCATGTGGAGCTCCACAATGTCAGATCTCAGTGTATTACATTGCAGAATCAAACTTCCCTCACTGGAATGTTCACCGTCTTGAAACATGCTCCTGTCCAAGGTGGAGAACTTGGCAGAAATTTTACCGTCTCGCCCACCACGGGAATCGGAGCAGGGGAGAGACAGACCATGAAGAGGCCTGTTGACCCTCGGGTGGAATTTTATAGTTCCGGGACAAGCGAGTCCATATAATTTCATCCCTTGAGTATTTCTGGAAACTCTCACTTATAAAGAGTGGTTGGCCAATGGGGAACAGTGAGATGGCTCCCTATATCCCTCTGCAGACTGAGGGTAATGTCAATGGTGGGAATGGGGGAGGAGGCAAAGATTTGGGAGGAAAATACCCATTTCCTTTTCCATTCACTGGCTATTTGCAGTGAAGTGTAGGCTTTAACCCGGTGTCCAGTTTAACCAGGATGGCTTTGCCCAAATCATGGACCCTCCAACATATAGTCAAGTACGATTCATCAATTAGCAACATTGGAATGAAAGAGGCCATTCAGCCCCTCAGGCCTAGTTCACCATTCATTAGATCCTGGATCGTAAGTCCAATCATCTTCCCATCTCCCTGATACCCTTAATCATCAAACATCCATCTATCTCTGTCTCAGAAGAGGCAGCCACATCCCACACCCACAGAGACAAGTTTGGTGTGAAGAAATAGGCTGGAATTTTACCATCCTGTCTGCCATGGGAATCAGAGCGAGCGAAGGACAGACCACAGGAAGGTCTGTTAACCTTGAAGAGGGGGGTGGTTTTAATGGGTTCGGGATGAGCAAGGCAATAAAATTCCAACCCATACTTCCTACTTTCTGCAAAGTGGCCTGGCTATAATCATAAGGTTGTGTCCCTTTGTTCTGGAACCAGCCCCTCCTTCCCCATATCAGAGGGAATAGTTTCTCTCTGTCTACACTTCGAAATCCTTCCATCATTTTTAAAATGTCACAATTAGATTTCCAATGCTCCTCAATACAAGGCAACAATTTTGTAGGTTGTTCTCACAGTTTAACCCTTTAAGCCGTGGTATTATTCTGATGAATTCACCCTGTAACCCCCTTTTCCAAGGTCAAGATAGACTCCTGGGGTATGACACCCAGCACTCAATCTGCTTACTCCAGTCTCGTGGGAAAATAAATCATAAAACCATTCGCCGCAACTTCCCCAATAAACACTGAAAGCTTTCTAAAACACAGCAAAGCCCTCTAACTTTCCCCTGCACTCCCAACCTTTCCGATAATTGACATTTGACCCCTCACACATGATAGCCATGTGATTCATCAGCATGCAAAAGCTGCGTGACATTTTCCTATTTATGGCCCTGTTTTTCAAATTGTGGTTCCACAAGTGAAGAGGACATAAAGATTACTGTAATTTGCTGTGACCATCGAGTTGCTCGTCCCACTGTTCACTCACCATGAACGAAAGTCAAAGAACAAAGAAGCATTCTTCAGAGCGGCCAGCTAGAGTCACGAAATACTGAGCTGCCATTTTTTTTCAACAACAGATCCATTGATTCACCATTCTGTAGGAGAAAAAGTCTGCTGTCGGGCGTATATCTTAACCCTGAACAGCCAAGGGTCTTTGCGAGCTAACTGTTTCGCCGTTTATGCCTCCTCATTCGCTGTTACACAGCTAAGTACAACATCGCGGATGGCAACCAGTTGTAAAGGCACCATTGTCCGCCTTAATGTCCATCACTGCTCACCACTCCTCAGATAGCGAAGCAGCCCAAATGCAGCAAGTTCTGGACAATATCCAGGTTTGGGCTGACAAGTGGCAAATAACATTCGCACCACACAAATGCCAGGCAATGACCATCACCAATAAGAGACACTCTCACCACTGTTCCTTAACATTCAATGGTGTTCAAAGGAAGAAGTCTCACAACACCAGGTTAAAGTCTAACAGGTTTATTTGGAATCACAAGCTTTTGGAACACCGCTCCTTCATCAAGTGAGTGACCATTCGCCCGATGAAGGAGCAACACTCCAAAAGCTCATAGCCACTCCTCACACATGGACTTTAAGGCTTCTTACTGCGCCTATTCCAGTCCAATACCAGCATCTCCACTTCAATGGCATTACCATCACTGAATCCCCTGCAGTTAACATTCTTGGGGTTACCATTGACCAGAAATTCGACTGGATTTGCCACATAAACATAGTGGCTACAAGAACAGATCAGAGATTGGGAATACTGCGGTGAGTAACTCACCTCCTGACTCCCCAAAGCCAAAATACCATCATCAAGGCACAAGTCAGGAGTGTGATGGAGTACTCCTCACTCGCCTGGGTGGGTGCAGCTCCAACAACACTCAAGAAGCTCGACACCATCCAGGACAAAGCAGCTTGATTGGCACCCCATCCACAAACATCCACTCCCTTCACTACCAACGCTCAGTAGCAGCAGTGTGTATCATCTACAAGATACACTGCAGCAATTCACCAAAGATCCTTAGACAGCACCTCCCAAACCCACCACCATTTCCATCTAGAAGGACAAGGGCAGCCGATAATTGGGAACACCATCACCTGCAAGTTCCCATCCAAGCCGCTCACCATCCTGACTTTATATCGGCATCCCTTCACTGTTGCTGGGTCAAAATCCTGGAATTCCCTCTCTAACGGCATTGTGGGTCAACCCACAGCACATGGGCTGCAGTGATTCAAGAAGGCAGCTCACCCCCACCTTCACAAGGGGCAACTAGGGATGAGTAGTAAATGCTGGTTTCTGGCACTGTGAGGCAGCAGTGTGCCACCGTTCTTTGCTTCCCAAGCCATGCTGTTGATAGTTTCACGAACCCTCCCCAATCTGGTACTGAGGGAGTGCCGCACTATCAGAGGGTCAGTGCTGATGGGAGTGCCGCACTGTCAAAGGGTCAGCGCTGATGGGAGTGCCGCACTGTCAAAGGGTCAGCGCTGATGGGAGTGCCGCACTGTCAAAGGGTCAGCGCTGATGGGAGTGCCGCACTGTCAAAGGGTCAGCGCTGATGGGAGTGCCGATGTCAAGGGTCCGCTGAGGAGTGCCGCACTGTCAAGGGTGGTATGGGAGTGCCGCACTGTCAAAGGGTCAGCGCTGATGGGAGTGCCGCACTGTCAAAGGGTCAGCGCTGATGGGAGTGCCGCACTGTCAAAGGGTCAGCGCTGATGGGAGTGCCGCACTGTCAAAGGGTCAGCGCTGATGGGAGTGCCGCACTGTCAAAGGGTCAGCGCTGATGGGAGTGCCGCACTGTCAGAGGGTCAGCGCTGATGGGAGCTATGATGGGGACAGACAGGGAGGAGAACTCTGCCGGTGGTAGGGAACAGGGTTGCGGGGGGAGGGTTGCGAGAGGAGTGGGAGGGGGGGTGGAATTCTGCAGGAGGTGAGTGGGGGGCTCTCGTCAGGGGTTGTGAATTGGTGGGGGGTGGGGACATGCCATTATGGCATTCCTTAGGTCACGGATTGTGGCTAGCTCGGGCTTGCGTTACAAGCATTCCCCCGGCCACTGAATGAGAGTGGTGAATCTGTGGAACTCTTCTCCACAGAAGGCTGTGGAGGCAGGGTCACTGAGTGTCTTTAAGACAGAGATAGATAGTTTTTAAAGGGATCAGGGATTATGGGGAAAAGGCAGGAGAATGAGGGTGAGAAAAATTATCAGCCCAAAGTTGATGGACCGAGTGGCCTTATTCTGCTTCTATATCTTGTGGGTCTTATGGTTAATGGGGATCTCCTCATAGCCACTTGCTCCCACCATGGCAATGATGTGGCAACAATTGGCAGTCCATTTAAGTAACACATGGCACCGGGGGATAGTATTGGGTTGCCAGTATCCAGACTCATGGGGGTGGGGGGAGGGAGAGCGAGGGAGATGTGGAGGGAGTGAGAGGATTGGATTTGATACACTTACTAACTGTCTCTGTTCTTTGTCCTTTCCCTCCCTCTCCATGCCCCCACTGTGCATCCCCATTTCTCCATCATTCCTCCCATTATGCAAGGAAGAATTCTTGAACAACCACATGAAGCACATCCTGATATAATCCGGAAGGAGGAATAAGTATGCAGTTATTTTTGGTGGTCGGGTCTAAATGCTTGGATCGATGGAAAAATGGGAGAGAGTCACAATTAATAGTGCTCTCGTGTGCACGATGAAAGGATTCACCACCATTGCCTCCTTTACATCCTCGGGAGTGGTCTGAAATACCACGGCAACGATTCCATGTCAATTTTACTGGTCCATTTGAGTGTTACACGTTCTTAGTCACATTGCTACACATTCAAAGTGGCGAGAGGTTGTTACTATGAGATCCACTACATCGGAACAAACCATTAACAAACGTGAATTAATATTTGCAAGATTTGGTAAACCAGAGAAGATTGTTAACGATGATGATTCACAATTCATTTTTGAAAAGTGTGAGGATTATATCAAAATAAATGGTATTTTGTAAACAAAATCCACACCTTATCAACTCTCAACCAATAGATAAACTAAAAAATTCGTACCAATGCTTGGAAAACTCTTTAAACCTTCAAGAGAGCAAGGCAGATTATCCTGTTGTGTGAAGAGCTTTTTGGCATCTTATAGAAACACAAATAAAGCAACTACCCAAAGTTTACCTGCATTACAAATTTTCTAGAGAAAGTTGAGAACTATGTTTGATTTGTTCTTACCTCCAGAAGCTTCAGAGATTGTATTGCGTCAAGCACAATCTCAAGTTGTTCGCGGAGAAATGAGGATAAAGCAATGCTCACTTCAGCAAGGAGATTGAGTGCTGGTGCGTAATGATATCACATGTAAGAAACGGGAACCAGTCACAGTTTCAACAAAAAAGGTCCAATTTCTTACACAGTTCAAACTGAAGATTAACTAGTTTGGCGACACCATGCTGACCAATTGCTGTCATCTGAATCATCTCCAGAAGTACCAACTTCTTCAATTCTTCCTGCTGTGAATGTTGCTCCGGAAGACTGAGTGGAATCTGAGTTGTCTGATGCTGTGTCTATGTGACTTTCCCGTGTGAGAATGATGCAGGATTGGTTCTAAGAGAAAAAGATCCACTGAATTCCAAATCATGGTTCTAGAGTCAAAGACAACCAGATTCCAGAACATGATACACAACCAAAGAAGAATAGATATCATCTTGATTGACTATATATAATAATTAATGATGCATAGTGCTGTGTCTAGGGTATTATTGATCCTATCTAGAACATAGTAATTTGATGTCATGACCATAGAAGTTAAGGGGAATTATATTACCAATATCACCAATATTACACTCCAGAACACCGTAATTTATCAATATTACTCTCCAGTGAGTGCACTGCTACCGAGCGATGTTACGCTCCAGTAAACTGTCAGTGACCAATATTACACTCCAGTACACTGTAATTTATCAATTTATCCAGTGCACTGTCACTTACCATTACACTCCGGTATTCTATGACAGACTAAAATTATATCCAGTACATTGTCATTGAGCAATATTACACTCTAACAACTGTAATTTTAGGGTGGCACGGTAGCACAGTGGTTAGCACTGCTGCCTCACAGCAAGAGGGATCGGGTTCGATTCCAGTTTCAGGTCACTGTCTGTGTGGAATTTGCACATTCTCTTTGTAACTATGTGGGTTTCCTCCAGGTGGTCCAGTTTTCTCCCACTTTTCAAAGATGTGCAGGTGAGGTGGATTGGTCATGATAAATTGCCCCTTAGTGTCAGGGAGGCTAGCTGGGTAAAAACATGGCGTTTTGAGGTAGGGTCTGGGTGGAGCTGGTCGGCACAGGCTTAAAAGGCTTAATAGCCTCCTCCTGTACTGTAGATTCTGTGAATATTACTTCGATATTATATATTTAACTGGTTGCATGATTGCTTTCAGAGGTGGTCACGTGATTCGATGATGATGTAATTGAGGTGCTTCACAGGCTCCTGTTTTAGTTCCAGTTTCTACTCTGTACAGGCAGCAACTCCTCAATAAACTATTGTTGTTAGTTCGAATCTACATGTGCAAACCACATCTTTTCCTTTTCGTTTAAAACCCACAACCTCCAACACAACTGGGACATTACAGCAGGAGAAACAGTGTAGGAGCTTTAAAGAATTGTATTCTTACATTTTCTTTCAGCTAGAAAAAATATTGAACATGAAAACTGTTTGACAGTACTAATCATCCAATCAGGTGACAAGGAGTCTGTTGCTATAGCAATTGGTTGATTTGCTTTGATTCACATGTATTAACATACAGTGAAAAGTATTGTTTCTTGTGCACTATACAGACAAAACATATCATTTAGGGAAGGAAAAGAGTGCAGAATGCAGTGTTACAGTCATAGCTAGGGTGTAGAGAAAGATCAACTTACTGCGAGGTAGGTCCATTCAAAAGTCTGACAGCAGCAGAGAAGGAGCTGTTCTTGAGTCAGTTGGTACGTGACTTCAGTCTTTTGTATCTTTTTCCCGACAGAAGAAGGTGGAAGAGAGAATGTCCAGGGTGCATAGGGTCCTTAATTATGCTGGCTGCTTTGCCAAGGCAGCGGGAAGTGTAGACAGAGTCAATGGATGGGAGGCTGGTTTGAGTCCTCCCTCAGTGTACCTGAACAGGCGCCAGAGTGTGGCAACTTGGGGACTTGCATAGTAACTTCATTGTAAACTGACTTGTGACAAATAAATAAATGTTAAATTTTAAACATTCTGATTCTACGGCCGGAATTTTACTAGCCCTGTTCGCTCAGGGAATCAGTGAGGGCGGGGTGGGGGGTGGATCATTGTCAAAGGAGCTTTCCCATCGGTGGATCTTCTGGATTTGGAACAAGCGAGGTTGTAAGATCCTATAATTCTACAGACGTACTAGAGTAGAGGGCATTGGAGAATGTGACAGGAACTTTTATAATGCACTGTAGAAAGCATTCTTTCTGGTTGCATCACAGCTTGGTATGGGCTCCTGCTCTGCCCAAGACCACAAGGAACTACAAAGGGTCATAGCCCAGTCCATCACACAAACCAGCCTCCCATCCATTGACTCTGCCTACACTTCCCGCTGCCTCGGCAAAGCAGCCAGCATAATTAAGAATTAAGAATGCATGCCAGACATTCTCTCTTCCACCTTCTCCCGTCGGGAAAAAGATACAAAAGTCTGAGGTCACGTACCTACCGACTCAAGAACAGCTTCTTCCCTGCTGCTGTCAGACTTTTAAATGGACCTACCTCGCTGATCTTTCTCTACACCCTAGTGCGACTGTAACACTACATTCTGCACTCTCTTCTTTCCTTCTTTATGAACAGTATGCTTCTATAGTGTGCAAGAACCAATACTTTTCACTGTATCCCAATACATATGACAATAATAAATCAAATTAAAGACAGCAAGTCTTAACTTAACATAAAAAAAACGCGAGGAGAGTGTGTTACGTGGAGATTTATTTTGCAGAACGACACGTTCAAGGTGAGACTCAGAAAACGCGTCCATGAATCCCGTCAATCCACCATTTTAAAGAGCTACTCTTAATCACGTTTTATCTTGTTCCTTCTCTTTGAATATATTTCCTTTTCAAATGTTTATCTAATTTCTTTCCAGTTAAGAATGTCTCGATCTTTCATTTCTAACGCTCAAAAGTGTTTGAAAGTTTTGGCGGTCAGATTCCTCCTTAACTTCCCCGGGCCCAGTTAGGAAAGGGGATTCTTCAAGGCAGCGTTGATAATGGACTTCGCCTTGTGCAGATTGGACATCAATGACTCACTCAACTCGTGACCACTGGAGTGCCGCAGGGTTCAGAGTCGGGAGCTTTTCATTTCTATTCTACAAAGTAAAGGAGAAAAATAACTTGTTTTTGTGCTCCAGGCATCTCTAAACCATTTAATACCAAAGAAAAGACTTTTGAAATGCAGCCACTGTTCGTATGCAGACATGCATGGCAGGATCCCAGAACAGTGCCTGAGATCAACGGCCATGAAAAGTTGCTTCGGGTGGTGTCGCAGGAGAAAGGGGCTGTGCCCAGGACATGATCAAAGTTCCCCATGATTTCATGCACAGATCCAAGAGATTTTTAACATTCAGCACAACAGGGATCTCAAACTCCAAAACAAAAACTGAAAATGTCAGAAAAAGTCAAACAGTTCCAAAGAGTAAAAAGCAAAATGCTGCAGGATGCCAGAATCTGAAACCGAAACAGAAAGTGCTGGAAAATCTCAGCAGGTCTGACAAAATCTGTGAGGTGAGAATAGAGCCAACGTTTCAAATCCGGATGACCCCGTGTCAGAGCTTGAAACACCTAGATGAGCAGAAGGGCCATCCAAACTCAAAACGTTGGCTCCATTCTCTCCCCACAGATGCTGCCAGACCTGAGATTTTCCAGCACTTTCTGTTTTGGTGATGGGATCTTACTGACTGTCAAGGGTTGAGGGATTGGAGGGTGTGCAGAGCCTGAAGATCCCTGTCCTCCATTTCTCTCCCCACAGATGCTGTCAGGCCTGCCGAATATTTCCAACATTTTCACTCGTTCATTCATGAGACATGGGTGTCGCTGGCTGAGCCAGCATTTATTGCCCATCCCTAGTTGCCCCTTGAGCTGCCTTCTTGAATCGCTGCAGTCCATGTGCTGTGGGTTGGCCCACAATGCCGTTAGGGAGGGAATTCCAGGATTTTGACCGAGCCACGGTGAAGGAACGGCTGATACATTTCCAAATCAGGATGGTGAAAGGCTTGGAGGGGAACTTGAAGTGCGTGGTGTTCCCATGTATCTGCTGTCCTTGTCCTTCTAGATGAAAGTGGTTGTGGATTTGGAGGGTGCTGTCTAAGGATCTTTGGTAAGTTGCTGCAGTGTATCTTGTAGATGGTACATACTGCTGCTATTGAGCGTCAGTGGTGGAGGGAGTGGGTGTTTGTGGATGGGATGCCAATCAAGCAGGGCTGCTTTCTGCTGGATGGTGTTGAGCTTCTTCAGTGTTGTTGGAGCTGCACCCATCCAGGCAAGTGGGGAGTATTCCATCACACTCCTGACTTGTGCCTTGTAGATGTGGACAGGCTTCGGGGAGTCAAGAGGTGAGTCACTGACCGCAGTATTCCTAGCCTCCGACCTGCTCTTGTAGCCACTGTGTTTGTATGGCGAGTTTTTGACCAATGGCAACCCTAAAGATATTTGAGCCTTTATTAAAAAGAAATAACTTCACTGAAAACGGGGTCAGCTAGTGTGTACAGGTTACATAGGCGAGATTTATATTCCTGGAGTGTAGAAGCACTGGTCTAAGTCAGGTCTTGAAGTAATTAGAGGCAGATGGAAAGAAATATTTGTCTCTCCTGGGGGAGTCAAGAACAAGGGGGGGCCTAAATTTAAGATTAGAGTTAAGCTGTTCAGGAGCAGTAAATGCATCTTGTTATTGTGAATATTTGGTGGGTGTTCTGTAAAAGTATAAATATAAAGAACAACCAATCATGATTTTTTTTTATACCTAATGAAACATTGGTATCCTGGAGACCTAGCCCATGTCTGAAATAGGGAGCTCTAATCTCAGGAAGCTGAATGATTGTGAATCAAATTTCCATCCAGCTCCAATCCAGAGAGGTGGTGACACAGTAGCATTGTTACTGGACTAATAATCCAGAGACTAAGGGTAATTTTTTGGGGACCCAGGTTTGAATCTCAATGCAGCGGACTGAAGTTTGAACATTTTATGTTTAATGGGGGGCATATGGCGACACAGATGTTAGCACTGCTGCCTCAAGTGACAAAGACCCAGGTTTGATTCCCAGCTTGGGTCACTGTCTGTGTGGAGTTTGCACACACTCCCCGTGTCCACATGGGTTTCCTCCGGGTGCTCCAGTTTGCTCCCACACTCCAAAGACATGCTGGTAAAATGGATTGGCCACGCTCAATTGCCCCTTAGTGTCAGGGGACTAGCAGGGTAAGTGCATGGGGTTTCGGGGATAGAGTCTGGGTGGGATTGTGGTCGTGCAGACTCGATGGACCAAATGGTCTCCTTTTGCACTGTAGGGATTCTATCATCCTGTGTTTATTTATAAACGTCACATTTAGGCTTACATTAACACTGCAATGAAGTTATGGTGAAAATCCTCTAGTTGCCACACTCTGGCACCTGTTCAGGTACACTGAGGGAGAATTTAGCACAGTCAATGCACCCTAACCAGCATGTCTTTCAGACTGTGGGAGGAAACCAGAACACTGGAGGAAACCCACGCAGACATGGGAAGAATGTGCAGACTCCACAAGAGGGGAATTGAGCCCGGGTCCCTCAAACAATGAGACAGTGGTGCTGACGACTGTGCAGTATTTACATTCCCGGCAATCCCAATAATCATTAAGCATTGTCGCAATTGCTATTTCCACCTTCGGAGTTTGAGAGTTTGGAACCTGTCACTGAAGTTTGAGGAACTAAACGGTGGATGTGGAAGTGATCGTGAAGCAGTTGTAGGGACAAATGCCCCTTTAGAGTGGGAAAGCTGCCCTCCTGATCCAGCCCTGGCCCTTGGAGGTGTCTCCAGTCCCACGCTAATGGGATGCAGGTTTGACTGCCCTCAATGGGTCACTCAGTAGTCACATTCCCAGGGCAGCCCAGGACAGGAATGAAAGGCAGCTTGGCGCCTCTCAGTGACGCCCACATCCCAGGAATAAATAATCAACCTAACATCCCCTTTATATACAAAAGATTTTATCACTTTTCACATTGCATTCCTTCTGTAACGTGTCTCTTTATGATGCATTCACAAAAAAAAGCCAATAACCAAATTAATTTAGATAAAGATGGATTTATACGGAACCAGTGTCACCCATCAAACACTCCCAGGACAGGTACAGCACGGGGTTAGATACAGAGTAAAGCTCCCTCTACACTGTCCCCCCATTAAACACTCCCAGAACAGGTACAGCACGAGGTTAGATGCAGAGTAAAGCTCCCTCTACACTGTCCCCTATCAAACACTCCCAGGACAGGTACAGCAGGGGGTTGGATATTGAGGAAAGCTCCTTTTACATTGTTCTAATGAGTAGAATGAATATGAATCTGATATTTCTAGTTCCCACACTAAACAACAATTTGAACTTTCTAATGAGATGAGAACTATTGCTCTTTATTTGCCTATAAGTACATTTTGCAAATGGTGTAGTGATCTCTAGAAACTAGTGTACCCTAAATCATTGGCTCACGAGCCTTGCATTTTAATCTAACTTGATTTTCCTTTCCAAAGCATTGTTTCTGGTTGCACCGCAGCTCGGTATGGCTCCTGCTCTGCAAATGTTTAGACATTTGGACGGGAAAGGTTTAGAGGGATATGGGCCAAACATAGGCAAATGGGGCTAGTTCAGTTCAGGAAAGCTGGCCAGCATAGACAGGTTGGGCCGAAGGGCCTGTTTCTGTGCTGGATATCGCTATGACTTTATAACTCTGATTGTAATTGGCAGTCTGAGTTCCATTTAAATTCTAATGCTCAGTACAAGTGCACAGTGAGTCTACACCAGGCCTGGCAACAATGCCCTGCTTTTTATTATTCTTACTTGCGCCTTTATGTTAAGGACGTTCTTAATTCTGTGTTGCAATTGTCGGTCCAGGATAAACAGTCCATGGGGAGCAGGAGTCAGTGAATAAAATAATTACTCATCACCCCAGTAACTCAAACTGTAGATACAAACTGAAGCTTGTTGCTTCTACACAGCAGATGCAAAACGTATTTAGTCGTGGCCAATTCTAGAAAATTCTCACCCTCTCTTATCTTCCCCCGACCATCTCATGCTTTTCCCTCACCATTCCTGCAGACTCTGCACAGACAGTGACCCGAGGTTGGAATCTAACCCGGGTCCCTGGCTCTGTGAGGCAGCAGTGCCAACCACTGTGCCAATGTGCCACCATTATTCACCACTTCTGTTTTTACTTTTCTCCTTTTATTTTGCTGTTTCCCTCTCCTCCTCTGCCCTCCCCCCATCTCCACCCACATTCCCTCCACCCCCAGCTGCTCATTGCCTTCTTTTTTGCGCACTCGCTTTTGCACTACCTCCCTCTCTCCTTCTCCCTCCCTCTCTTTCTTTCTCTCGCACCTGACTCCTCTTTTTCTCTTTCCCTCTGTCTTTCTCTCTCACTCTCTCTCCTAAATTTGTCTGTCTCTGTAACTCTCTCTCTCTCTCTCTTTCTCCGCCTGTGTGTTTCTTTCCTCCTTCTGGGGCACTAGTGGCACAGTGGGTTAGCACTGCTGCCTCACTGCCAGGGACCCAGATTCAACCCTGACCCCGGGTGACTGTCTGCGAGGAGTTTGCGTGTTCACCCCATGTCTGTGTGGGTTTCCTCCGGTTCCCTCCCACACTCCAAAGACGTGCGGGTTAGGTGGATTGCCATGCCAAATTGCCCCTTAGTGTGCAAAGATGTGCAGGTTAAGGAGATAACCAGGGTAAATACTGAGGGTTACAGGGAACAGACCTGGGTGGGACTGCCCTTTAGTGTCAGGGGGATTATCAGGGTAAATATGTGGGGTTACAAGGATAGGTAACCCCATAGGGATTGCGGCTGCTGCAGGCTCGAGGGGCTGAATGGCCTCCTTCTACCCTGTAGGTATTTTATCACTCCCCTCATGCTTTCTATCTGTATCACTCTGTGCCTTTTGATCTGTTTTTCTCTGTCTCTCGCTGTCTCTCTCTCTATCCCCTTCCACACTCTTTAACCCTTTACAGCCTGTGCTCCAGACATTGCAGTGAGAGTGCCGCATCAACACCCCTCCCTTCCTGTGTAAATACAGGGGTGGGACTGAAGGTGATACAGACTCAACCTGCTCACGGGGGGTTGAAATCACGCTCAACAAACCCAGATTATATTAACCTGCCAGAAAGGCAGAGGCAGCAGAACACTCTGTCCTCATTACAAAACTAACATTCTGGGGACTGTCGATCCTCTGGTTAAATCCAAAATATCTTTGGAGCCACTCATTGACTGGTAATGTCGTTTTACTTTGTTTTCAGGACTGATTTCTACAATGGGTTTGTTCATGGCTGCGCAAAGAAAATTTGGCATGTCAGCTGCAACTCTCACCAACTTTTACAGAGGCACCATAGAAAGCATTCTTTCTGGTTGTTTCACAGCTTGGTATGGGTTCCTGCTCTGACCACGACATGGAACCACAAAAGATCACGAATGTAGCCCAATCCATCACGCAAACCAGCCTCCCATCCATTGACTCTGTCTACACTTCCAGCTGTCTCAGTAAAGCAGCCAGCATAATTAAGGAACCCCACCTCCCCCATGATAACATTTTGTTTAATAAATTGTCTTAAATCTCTGACATCCCATTAGCAACAGTAACTCAAATGAAATCGACAACATCTTCCAAACCCATGACAACTACCAAAAGGATGAGAGCGGCACAGTGGTTAGTGCTGCTGCCTCTCAGTGCCAAGGACCTGGGTTCGATTCCCGGCTTGGGTCACTGTCTATGTGGAGTCAGCACGTTCTCCCAGTATCTGCGTGGGTTCCCTCCAGATGCTCCGGTTTCCTCCCACAGTCCGGGTTAGGGTGCACTGGCCATGCTAAATTCCCCCTCAGTGTACCCAAACAGGTGCCAGAATGTGGCGACTAGGAGGTTTTCACAGTAATTTCATTGTACTGTTAATTAATGTAAGCCGATTTGTGACACTAATAAATAAACCTGAAAAGAGCAGCAGATACCTGGGAACACCTTCACCTGGGAAGTTCCCCTCCAAGCTACACACCATCCAAACCACAGTCATAAAATCCTACCATGCAGAAAGAGGCCATTCAGCCCTTCAAGTCTGCACCACCTACAATCCCACACAGGCCCCAGCACCATAACCCCATCTATTTATCCAAGCTAGTCCCCCTGACACTAAGGGGCAGTTTAGTACAGGCAGTTTAGTACGGCCAGTTAACCTAATCTGCATACCTTTGGAGTGTGGAAGCAGCACCACAGGAAACCCACACAGACATGGGGAGGATGTGCAAACAGACAGTGAACCAAGCTGGGAATCAAACCAGGGTCCCTGGCGCTGTGAGGCAGCAGTGCTAACCACTGTGTCAGCATGTCGCCCCTTTGGAAACATATTGGCTGTTTCTACATTGTGTCTTGGGTCAAACTCCCTCCCTAACAGCGCTGTGGATGCACCTACACCACCTGGCACTGCAGCAGATTCAAGATGACGGTTCACCTTCCGAGCGGCAACTAGGGTGGAAAGTGTTAGACCTTGTCAGCGACACCCCCATCCCACAAAGTAATAAAAGGGAGCAGAAATAAACATACATACAAAGAGTTTAACAGCAATGCGGAAACAGAATGAGTCCATTCAGCCTCTCCAGTGTGACTATCTCATTAACTCCGTCCACCTGCCTTGATTTCATAATCCTTAATACCCCGCCTCACTATCAAAAATCCAATAATATGTTTTTGAAAATTTCAGGGTTTTGTGGGGCTGAGTTCCAGATTTCCAACACCCTTCGTGATGCTTCCTGACATCTTACTGATTGGCTGGGTAGGAATTTTAAGGGCATACACTCCCCACTTTGTTCTGAACCCCTGTGCCCTCCACTACCACATGGTGCGCCCACAGACCTCAGGCTCACGGTCAGCTCTTGGCAGCATCACTTAAACACAAAGCAAGCATTGCAATTCCCCTTCAGGGCAAGTCAGATACCAGTTCTTACAAAGTCAAAGGGAACTTCCTTTTTAAGCAAATCTGATTGATATAATCGCCATCAAAAGATATTAACATCATGCTCCAATTCGAGTAAGGGCAGAAAAAGCCTATTGTAAAATCAGAGAGTCTCCACAGTGCAGGAGGTGGTCATTCGGCCCATCGAGTCTGCACCAACTCTCCAACCCAAGCCAAGCCCCCATCCTATCTACATATTTACCTCACTAATCTACCTTAATGTCCATTTAAGCTCAATTTACCATGGTCACTCCATCTAAGGAGCAATTTAGCATGGCCAATCCATCGTATCTGCACATTTTTGGACACAAAGGGGCAATTTAACATGACCAATCCATCCAACTTACCATATTTGGACATTAAAGGGCAATTTAGCATGGCCAATCCACCGAACCTGCACATCTTGGGAAACTAAGGGGCAATTCAGCTCAGCCAATTCGCCTAACATCTTTGGACCGTGGGAAGAAACCAGAGCACCCAGAGGAAACCCAGGCAGACATGGGGAGAACATGCAAACTCCACACAGACAGTGATCCGCGCTGAGAATCGAACCCAGGTCCCTGGCGCTATGAGGCAGCGATGTCACCGCGCCATCCACCTTTCTGTCGCGGTTATCTTCTTGGTGGTGCCGGCACTGTTACGGGCAGGGAGGATGGGAGGGCCAGCGAGGCAGCTTGAGGAGTTGGGCAGTGGGAAAGTGGGGGAGGGTTAAAGACAGCCAGTGACAGGAAATGTCTAGAGAATGGCTCCACTGATGAACATCTGCATCTTTGAATCTGAAGGCACTCATCTTTAGAATGAAAGGCTGCATTCTTTCCTTCTCTTTTATGGGACATCAGCACTCGCTGCATCTCTAATAAGCTAACAAAAAAAGTATATTATATAAAGAAAATATCAATTTTTTGTTTCTCTGCAGCTGTGGAACCAAGAAGCATGAGAAAGAAATCTCGTCAAATTCTCCCTCTTCCAAGCGAACGTTCACGGCTCCCATCTCAGCAATTCGCTGATGTCAAAAAATATAGCATTAAAAACAAAGTGTGGTGGGTTGACTACGAAGGCATTGTTTTGACAAACCTGTGCTCAAACTTTGTCGAGTTTACACTACAAAGAATCTGGCAATTTGGCCCATCGTGCCCGTGGTGGCTCTTTGTAAGATATTGGCTGAAATGTTACCGTCCTGCTCGCTATGGGAATCGGAGCGGGCGAGGGTGACCCATGGAAAGGTCTGTTGACCTCAGGCACGCTTTTACGATTTCAGGATAAGCGAGACTGTAAAATCCTGCCTATTATCGTGAAAGTAGCCCAGTCCATCACACAAACCAGCCTCCCATCCATTGACTCTGTCTACACTTCCTGCTGCCTCGGCAAAGCAGCCAGAATAATCAAGAACCCCAAGCACCCTGGGCACTCTCTCTTCCACCTTCTTCCGTCAGGGAAAAGATACAGAAGTCTGAAGATACGTATCAACCAACTCAAGAACAGCTCCTTTCCTGCTGCTGTCAGACTTCTGAATGGACCTACCTCACATTAAGTTGATCTTTCTCTATACCCTACCCGTGACTGTAACACTACATTCTGCACTCTCCCCTTTCCTTCTCTATGAATGGTATGTTTTGTCTGTACAGCGTGCAAGAAACAATACTTTTCACTGTATGTTAATAAATGTGACAATAATAAATCAAATCAATGATCTAATTGGTCCAATTCTCTACTGATTCCCGAGATCTATTCAAGTCTTTGTAGCTTCAAAGCTTTCTCCAATTCCCCAATTCTGAAAGTTCCTATTGAATCAGATTCCACTGCCCTTTCAGTCAATGTCTTCCAGATCACAACAACTTGCTGCACAAAATTAAATTCTTTTTATGCTGTTCTTGGTTTTTAATCCTGGTCAGGGAGGATTTTGTCTTTAATTTGTGTCCATCTGAATTCCATCCCTTCTGCCATTGGAAACTGTTTCTCCTTACTTATCCCATCAAAGCGGAAGGCGATGGTATTATCGCTAGATTATTAAATCCAGAAACTCAGCTAATGTTCTGGGGGACCCGGGTTCGAATCCCACTGCAGCAGATGGTGGAATTTGAATGTAATAAAAAATATCTGGAATTAAGAATCTACTGATGACCATGATCAGTAGATCATGGAAAAACTGTTGGAAAAGCCCATCTGGTTCACTAATGTTCCCTTTAGGGAAGGAAATCTGCCGTCCATACCCAATCTGGCCTACATGTGACTCCAGAGCCACAGTAATGTGGTTGACTCTCAACTGCTCTCCAAGGGATGGGCAATAAATGTTGGCCCAGCCAGCGACACCCATGAATGTATTTTTTAAAAATCTATGATTTCGAACACATTAAAATGTCCGAACTTTCTTGTTTTTTGATCTCCCATGCTCCACACGGTCAAGATAGTGGACAGGCCAGAGACAGGCAGGGGTAAGTTTGATTATTGTTGTTACGGTCCGAGAATGAGGCCCCCACTCGAGCAGTATACCATATGAAAAGTTGGGAGGTACGGATGTTCTACCAATATCTGCCCAAAGTGCCTACCAGACAAAATAGGTGTTAAATATCGAGCACAAAGGAAGATGGGTGTGGTGACTGGAGGTCAATTATCTCAGCCCTGGGACATCTCAATGGTAGTTAGTGTTCGAGGCCCTTCAGCTGCTTCATCAATGACCCTCCCTCCATCATAAGGTCAGAGGTGGGGACGTTCGCTGAGGATTGTACAATGTTCACCATTCAGTAACTGCTCAGATACTGAAGTGGTCCACGTCCAAATGCAGCAAGACCTGAGGTTGGACTCACAAGTGGCAAGTAACGTTCACACCACACAAGTGCCAGGCAATGACCATCTCCAAGAGAGAACCTAACCATCTCCTCTTGGCATTCAACAGCATTCCCATTACCGAATCCCCCCGCTGTCACCATTCTGGGCGTTACCATTGAGCAGAAACTGAATGGACCCAGACAAAGTAATGCAGCCAATGGTTGGGAATTCTGCGCTGAGTATCTCACCTCCTGATTCCCTAAAGCCTATCCACCATCTGCAAGGTACAAGTCAGGAGAGGGATGGAATACGCCCCACTTCCCTGAATGGGTGCAGGTTTGACACCACCCAGGACAACGCAGCCCTGCTTCATTGGCACACCCACAAACATTCACTCCTTCCATCACCGACACTCAGTAATAGCAGTGTGTACCATCTACAGGATGTACTGCAGCAACTCGCCAAGGCTCCAAACCTACAACACCACGTGATTGAAAAAATACTTTTCCACCCAGCTAGAGGCTCAAGGTCTGGAATGCACTGTCTAGGAGGGTGGTGGAGGCAGTTTCAATCGAGGCGTTCAAGGGAGCTTTGGATGATTATTTGAATAGAAACAATTTGCAAGGGTACAGGGAAAAGGCAGAGGAACAGCACTAAACCATGATGCACGTTTGGAGAGTCAGTACAGATACGATGGGCCGAACGCCCTCCTGGTAACAATTCTGTAATCTGTAATCTAGAAGGACAATGGCAGCAGATACCTGGGAACGCCATCACCTGCAAGTTCCCCTCCAAGCCACTCACCATCCTGACTCGGAAATAAAATCGGCTATTCCTTTACCGTCACTGGATCAAAATCTGGGAATTCCATCCCTAGCAGCACTGTGGGTGTACCTACACCACGCGGACTGCTGCAGTTCAAGATGGCGGCTCACCACTATCTTCGAGGGCGATAAATGCTGGCCTAGTGAGTGACCCCAAAGATCCAAGAGAATGAAAAGGAGAATGCCTGTGTTCAAATGTGGGAAATTTTCCCACAGCGCAATCCCACAAACAGCAGCGAGATCAGTGACCAGATAGACTGTTTCTTGTGGCTCTAGTATCAGAAGCAGCTTTGTCACTGAGAGGACGAAGGGATGAGAAGCGAACAAGCCAGTGTAAAAGAAAACCACAGTGGAGCTATTTGGGTGGCACAGTGGTTAGTGCTGCTGCCTCAGAGTGCCAGGGACCCAGGTTTGATTCCCAGCTTGGGTCACTGTCTGTGTGGAGTTTGCACATTCTCCTCATACCTGCGTAGGTTTCCTCCAGGTGCTCCAGTTTCCTCTCACATTCCAAAGATGTGCAGGTTAGGTGGATGGGCCATGTTAATATGACGCTTAGTGACCCGGGATGCGTAGATTAGAGGGATTAGTAGGGTAAATGTGTGGGGTTACAGGGATAAAGCCTGGCTGAGATTATTGTTGGTGCAGGCACAATGGGCTGAATGGCGTCCTCCTGCAACGTAGGTACTCTATGAATAAAGATCAAAATGAGAGACAAAAAAATGAACGAACAAGATGGAGGCACAGGCTAGGATCTAAAATTGTCCAACTCAGTCCAGGAAGCTGTTGGTAGCAAGATGAGGTTCTGTTTATTGAGATGGTGTTGAATTCCATTGGAGTAGTCCAGGAGGCCGAGGACGGAGGGTCATGGTGGAGCAAGCGGTTGATTGATCAGGAATCTCTCTCACTCTTACCGCCAGGCCATTGGTGAGAGAGAGAAGGATTTCACCATCTATTTGGTTGCGTTATGGACGCACCTTCCTTGGCCGTCACATCCTGGAGTGGGATCGGAGCCTTAGCTTCTGATTCAGAGGCAGAGGTGCTAACCCCACTGCACCAAAAGACTCTTCAAGTTAAGATAACCCTTAATAAATTCAATAGGAATTTCAGGAGAATCATTCTTGTCCAGAAGGTGGTTAGAATTTAGAACTCATGGCCACAGGGAGGAGAATTTGAGGCAAATCGGGAAGACTCTTTGGACAGGACTTTCCAAACCTGTGGCCTCTATCACCACAAAGAACAAGGGCAGCAGATACATGGGAACATCACAACCTACAAGATACCCCTCCAAGCCACACACCACCCTGACTTGGAAATATATTGGCCGTTCCTTCACTGTCACTGGGTCAAAATCCTGGAACTCCGTCCCTAACAGCACTATGGGTGTATCTACACTTTAGGAACTGCATCAATCCAAGATGGTGGCTCACCACCACCTTCTCAAGGGGCAGTTTGGGTTGAGCAATAAATGCTGGTCTGGCCTCCTTCAGCCCATGAAGAAATGAGATAAGGTGCGGGCCAGATCAGCAGATGAGGGGAAGGAAAAGGTGGATCTCCTGAAAGGCTGAGGAAGAGGTCCATGTGGAACATAAAGACCAGCACAGACCTGATGGGCCAACAAGCCTGCTGCTCTGTTCTAAGTGCTTTATCATTGGAATTCTATTGAAGCGGAGGGTAACAATCCTTCCAAGGCAGAGAACAATGGGGAGAGAACCTACTGACAAAACAAAAACACATACCACAGCATGAATTCATGGAAACAGGGTTTACTGAACATGTGGAGAATTCAGCCTTCAGTTATAACTCTCAGTCTAGTTTCCAGTTTCTTCCCACAGTCCGCCGATTAGTTAAATTGGCCATACTAAATTCATCCTTTGTGTCAGGGGGGTGATGGCCTAGTGATATTATCGCTGGACTATTAATCCAGAAACTCAGTTAATGTTCTGGGGACCCGGGTTCAAATCCCACTGCAGCAGATGGTGGAATTTGAATTCAATAAAAAATATCTAGAATTAGGAATCTACTGATGACCATGAAACCATTGTTGGAAAAACCCATCGGGTTCACTAATGTCCTTTAGGAAGGAAATCTGCCGTCCTTACCCAGTCTGGCCTACATGTGACTCCAGAGCCACAGCAATGTGGTTGACTCTCAACTGCCCTCCAAGAGCAACTAGGGATGAGCAATAAATGCTGACCCAGCCAGCGATCCCATGAATGTATTACAAAAATGTGCCGGTGGTGGGTTGACCATGCTAAATTGCCCCTTGGTGTCCAAAGATAGAAAATTACAGTGCAGTACAGGCCCTTCAACCCTTGATGTTGTATCAACCTGTGAAATCAATCTAAAGCCCATCTAACCTACACTATTCCAATCTCATCCATATGTTTATCCAATGACCATTTAAATGCCCTTAATGTTGGCGAGTGCACTACTGTTGCAGGCAGGGCATTCCATGCCCTTACTACTGATATCTGTCCTATATCTATCACTCCTCAATTTAAAGCTATGTCCCCCCCGTGTTAGCCATCTCCATCCGAGGCTCTCACTGTTCACCCTATCTAAACCTCTGATCATCTTATATGCCTCTATTAAGTCACCTCTTAACCTTCTTCTAACAAAAACAACTTCAAATCCCTCAGCCCTTTCTTCATAAGACCTTCCCACCATACCAGGCAACATCCTGGTAAATGTCCTCTGCACCCTTTCCAATGCTTCCACATCCTTCCTATAACGCGGTGACCAGAACTGTACGCAATACTCCAGATGTGAAGGTTAGGTGGATCGGCCATGCTAAATTGCCCCTGGGCGTCAGGGGAGATTAGCAGGATAACGATGTAGGGTTAGGATGATAGAGTCTCGTAGGATTGTCCTTGATGCAGGCTAGATATGCCAAATGGCCTCTTCCTGCACTACAGGGATTCTATCATTCTGTGAAACATCTCAGCCACATGGGAGAGACTAAGCTGCGATTATTCACCTGATGTAGCAAGTGTAGCGTGGCTGATGGATATTTCTTTAAAAAACTGCCTTCCCTCCCAATTTTTTTCCTTTCAAGCACTGGTGGAACAAGGAATTCCCTCTCCGGAGCCTCGAACACATCCCAGTCTATGCCAGCAACCTGCCATTCTGATGCAGGAACCAAAACAAGTGGGAGCACAAAGGCGGGATTCATTTGCCTCAACACTGGGAAGGCTGACAAGGTCACGCAGCTGCTGAACCCCACTCAAACCCTCTGCAATTCTGAAAGGTCAGAGTTCAGCATGTTTAAAAGGTTATTTCCTTAGAAAATGAAGAAAGGAGCATACAAGGCAGTACAAGAGGACCAGCCATTACAGTCAGCCCTGTCTTAGTGACCATGAATAGTAATACACTTTCCGAATAATGCTTCCTTGTGTTCTCCCTCCTACACGCACAAAGCCAGCGATGGAATTACACAAATGACAGTGCCATTATCACAGCACTTTGAGACAGACCCAGAGGACACAAGGAACCCCTGACTCGCCCATTCTAATCAAAGCAACTTCCCGCAACATTCTCTTACATATGGGGTAGCTTGAACCCAACAGACAGCACAGGAGAGCGTTAAATCCAATAACATACGGTGTGTTATATATAAAATACACACTGCGTTATATCCAATAACACACTGTTATTATACAATACATACTGCGTTATACCCGTGATACGGTGTGTTATTATATAATATACACAGCATTATACCCAGTGACACACTTATTATATAATATACACAGCGTTATACCCAGTGACACACATTATACAATATACACAGCGTTATACCCAGTGACACACTTATTATACAATATACACAGCGTTATACCTAGTGACACACTGTTATTATGTAATATACACAGCGTTATACCCAGTGACACACGGTGTGTTTTTATATAATATACACAGCGTTATACCCAGTGACACACGGTGTGCTTTCATATAATACACACAGCATTATACCCAGTGACACATTGTGTTATTATATAATTTACACAGCATTATACCCAGTGACGCGCGGTGTGTTACTATATAATATACACAGCGTTATATCCAGTGAAGCACGGTTTGTTATTATATAAAATATACACACCTGGTTTCTCATACTCGCACTGACACACATGACAGTCACATTTGTACAAAAACACACACACACACACACCTTGATTCCCCTCCAGTGCAATTTTCAAATTTGCTGATGACACTACCACTCTGACGAGATAGAGTACAGGAATGAGATAGAGAATCTGGTGAACTGGTCAGCAACAATAATCTCTCCCTCAATGTCAACAAAACAGAGGAGATTGTCATTGACTTCAGGGAAGCGTAAAGGAAAACATGCCCCCATCTACATAACAAGGACCATATAGAAATAGTCGAAAGCTTCAAGTTTTTAGGTGTCCAGCTCACGAACAACCTGTCCTGGTCCCCCCCCCCCGTGCTGAAATTATTGTTAAGAAAGCCCATTAACGCCTCTATTTTCTCAGAAGACTAAGAAAATTTGGCATGTCCGCTGCGACTCTCATCAAGTTTTACAGATGTACCATTGAACGCATTCTTTCTGGTTGTATCACAGCTTGGTATGGGCTCCTGCTCTGCCCAAGACCACAAGAAACTACAAAAGTTCGTGAACGTAGCCCAATCCATCGCACAAACCAGCCTCTCATCCATAGACTCTGTCTACACTTCCCACTGCCTCGGGAAAAGCAGCCAGAATAATTAAGGACCCCACACAGCCCAGATATTCTCTCTTCCACCTTCTTCCATCAGGAAAAAGATACAAAAGTCTGAGGTCATGTATCAACCAATTCAAAAAACAGCTTCTTCCCTGCTGCTGTCAGACTTTTGAATGGACCTACCTCGCATTAAGTTGATCTTTCTCAACACTAGAGGTGAAAAATCGGGATCGCACCTGATTTACCACCTCTCGCGATCTTACCGGCACTGATTTCTGATTTTATTACTCACAGCCTGCATTGCATGTAATTAGTGAGATCTGGACATTATCACCTAGACTCACTTGCCTTCTCAGTGGAGAGGATCACAGATGGTTCCCCATTGACAGGGACACTGACGCTATGGCCTCGCTGCTGACACCAGAGGCTAATGCAACACCCTCCCAGTGACTGAGGGATTGAGGCCCAAGGAAGGGGCATGATGAGGAGGCTCCATAGTGGGGTAGGGAAAGAGGTAACTCTGCAGAGAGGGGGATTGATCAGTGGAGGCACTGATTTTGGGGGATGGAGGTGCAATCTTGGAGGCAACAATCAGTGGGGTGGAAAAGGAGACCAGCACAGCAACTGATTGCCCCCTGGTTTCGATCTCCAACAGTACACTGAGAGCTTGGGGCACCTGTGCAATGGTACCCCTCGAGTTCAACAGCTGGCTCCACCAGCATGATTAAGCTCCATCCTACCACCTACTGGCGTGAATCACATCCTGGTGCTCATTTTGACTAACTGCCACAAGAACTTTAAACTTAAACTTTTAAACTTAAAAAGCAGACTCACCCAAAAAATTGAGTCTAAAACAATTTATTTTTCATAACGTTCTGCTCAGGATGTTTCTTTTTGATACGACATGTCTCCCATTGTCTCCAGCAGAGATGACAATTAGTAACCTTGTCTGGAAACAGGGCAGGATTCAATTGTCTCTCAAAGTATCACCAACCCATAATTCAGCCAGTGACTGATTTTGTGGATGGAATTTCCCCATCCCGCCTGCCATGGGAATTGTAGCAAATGAGACATGAACTTGCAAAGGCCCATTGACCTCAGGTGTGGTTTTCTAGTCCTGGGGCAAGACCAAGCTGGAAATCCTCACCCTTCAGCTTTATCCATTTTTAAAAACACATACATCTTTTAATATTTCTGGATGGTTTCTTATAGGAAGCAGAGTTGAAATCAATGGGTGCTATTCTGGTTGGCACTTGGTGACTAGTGGAGTGCCGCAGGGATCAGTGCTGGGGCCTCAACTGTTTACCACTTACATAGACAATTTGGAGGAGGGGACTGAGTGCAGGGTAACAAAATTTGCTGATGACACGAAGACGAGTGGAAAAGCAAATTGCGTGGAAGGCACAGAAAGTCTGCAGAGGGACCTGGATAGGCTGAGTGAGTGGGCAAGGACCCAGCAGGTGGAGTATAATGTTAGCAAATGTGAGGTTATCCACTTTAGAAGAAATAATAATAGGAGGGATTATTATTTAAAAGGCAAAAAGCTGCAGCATGCTACAGTGCAGAGGGACCTGGGAGTCCTTGTGCATGAATCGCAAAAACCCAGTCTGCAGGTACAGCAGGTAAACAAGAAGGTGAATGGAATGTTGGCCTTTGTAGTGAGGGGGATAGAATATAAAAGCAGGGAGGTCTTGCTGCAACTGTATAGGGCACTGGTGAGGCCAAAACTGGAGTACTGTGTGCAGTTTTGGTCATCACATTTGCGAAAGGATCTCTTGGCCTTGGAGGGAGTGCAGAGAAGGTTCACTAGGCTGATACCAGAAATGACAGGATTAGCCTATGAGGAGAGATTGAATAGACTCAGAGTTTAGAAGGCTGAAGGGGGAATCTTATAGAGACATAAAATAATGAAGGAGATAGATAGGTAGAGAGATTCTTCCCACTTAGAAAGGATAGCAGAACTAGAGGGCACAGCCTCAAAATAAGGTGTGGTGGGGTGGGGGCAGGGTGCATTTTAGACCAGAGTTGAGGAGGAACTTCTTCACTTAAAGGTGGTGAGTCTCTGGAATTCTCTGCCCATTGAAGTGATGAAGGCTACCTCGCTGAATATACTTAAGTCATGGATAGATAGGTTTTCTGATAGGCAAGGAATTAAGGGTTTTGGGGAGACAGCAGGGAAGTGGAACTAATCCACTTCAGATCAGCCATGATCTTACTGAATGGCAGGGCAAGCTAGAAGGCCTACACTTCTCCTATTTCTTAGGTTTTTATGTATTTTGGTCTTTAATCTAATATGTTTTTGTATAATATATGCAGTGTTAAAGTCAGTAACACATGGTATTTTGTAATATATTCATGGAGTGGGATTCTACAGAGATTTTGTTAATTTATTAATCCCAAGTAAGCTACCATTAACACCACAATGAAGTTGCAGTGAAAATCCCCTAGTCACCACACTTCAGGTATACTGAGGGATAATTTAGCATGGCTAACACATCCTAACCAGCACATTTTTCAGACTGAGGGGAAGCTAGAGACCAGGAGGAAACTCACACAGACTTGGGGAGAACATGCAAACTCCAGAGTGACCCAAGTTAGGAATCAAACCCAGGACCCTAGCTGCATGAGGCAGCAGTGCTAACACTGTACCACCATGTCTTAAATATACAAAGCCTGCTAGATTCTCCCAGTTGCCAGGATCGTCTGACCCTCAGGCATAGTACAAAGCCAACAAGAATCATGACTGGTGCCCCTAGTAGCAACCAGGGAAGATAGCCACTCAAGTGGAGGGGGCTCAGCAGTCGTTGAAGCCCCTGAATGGTTGGGGGTTACAGCTAAGCAATAACCATCATGGCACAATTGCTGTACCAGCTCAGCACTGCCAGGATATCAAGGCAGAGCTTGTTTCTTCAGAAGGAACTCTTCAAAATGCTGCTAATGAAACCACAACTTACATCAAATTATAAATCAAAGCCCATGCTGAACAAAGAAACATCATAACTCTTCACCCTGAGCTACTCCAAGCTCCCCACAATGCCACACAGGTTCTTATTTATAGTGAATCAGTTGGTCAGCTGACTATTGCATCACACTGTGATTGGTTCCATGGTTTACTGGTCAGCTGACCCTTACACCTTCTTCCCATTGATCACACTACATCCAATACAAAGTTGTCAGCAGTTACATTTTAAGAGTGCCAAGGGGGTAAAGCCAGAATGGGGGTAGAGTCTGATTGTGGGTGGAGCCTAAGTGTGGGTGGAGCCTGAGTGTGGGTGGAGCCTGAGTGTGGGTGGGGTTTGAATGGGAGCGGGACCTGAGTACAGATGGAGCCTGAGAGGGGGTGGAGCCTCAGCACGGGTGGGACCTGAGTGGGGTGGAGCCTGAGTGAAGATATTGCCTGAGTGGGAGTAGAGCTTGAATGGGGGTTATGACATTGGGACTATGCAGGAGGAGATACGAGGGGTCAAGCGGGGGGACCCAATGGTGGAGCTCCATTGATCCGTGTCAGGGAGGGGGTAGGGAAAGATGTGATGGGGCAGGAGGGTGTCAATCTCAGTGTGGGGAGGGGAAAGTGAGTGTCCCAGTGCACAGTGAGATCAAAACACTTTTTCTGGGCTAGGTGGTGTACTTAGGCCCCAACCTCTTCACACCTTCCTCGTCCCCCTACTCCCCGCAACCTCCTCCCCACCTTCCCTTCTCCCCATCACTCTATCCACCTGCCCCAGAGCAAGCGTGCAACTCACCTCTCCCTCCAAAAAATGACTGCGGACATGATCTTACCAGCTGTGCGAGCCATGCTGTCACTGCAGCAAGCTCGGAGAATATGGCAACTGGTTCACTGCAGTGGGATTAGAAAATTCCCACACTGGCATGAACACTCAGTGTTACACCCACTAACGCACAGCGTGCTGGGTGATTTATACACTGTTATGCCCACTAACGCACAGTGCATTGGATAATTTATACAGTGTTATACCCACTGATGTACAACATACTGGATAATTTATACAGTATTATACCCATTGATGTACAACACACAGGATAATTTATACACTGTTATACCCACTGACGTACAACATACTGGATAATTTATACAGTGTTATACCCACTGACATACAGTGCACTGGATAATTTATACAGTGTTATACCCACTAACGCACAGTGCACTGGATAATTTAAACAGTGTTATATCCACTGATGTACAATGTACTGGATAATTTATACAGTGTTATACCCACTGACGCACAGTGCACTGGATAATTTATACAGTGTTATACCCACTGATGTACAACATACAGGATAATTTATACAGTGTTATACCCTCTGATGTACAACATACAGGATAATTTATACAGTGTTATACCCACTGATGTACAACATACTGGATAATTTATACAGTGTTATACCCACTGATGTACAACATACTGGATAATTTATACAGTGTTATACCCACTGACACACAGTGTAATGTTTAATTTATACAGTGTTATACCCACTGACATACAGTGCACTGGATAATTTATACAGTGTTATACCCACTGATGAACAACATACTGGATAATTTATACAGTGTTATATCCACTGACATACAGTGTACTGGATAATTTGTACAGTGTTATACCCACTGACACACAGTGTACTGGATAATTTGTACAGTGTTATACCCACTGACACACAGTGTACTGGATAATTTATACACTGTTATACCCACTAACAAACAGCGTACTGGATAATTTGTACAGTGTTATACCCACTGACACATAGTGTACTGGATAATTTATACAGTGTTGTACCCACTGACGCACAATGTACTGGATAATTTATTCAGTGTTACACCAACTAACGTACAGTGTAATGGATAATTTATACAGTGTTATACCCACTGACGTACAATGTACTGGATAATTTATACAGTGTGATACCCACTGACGCACAGTGTACTGGATAATTTATACAGTGTTATACCCACTGACATACCGTGCACTAGATAATTTATACAGTGTTATACCCACTGACGCACAGTGTACTGGATAATTTATAGTGTTATACCCACTGACATACAGTGTACTGGATAATTTGTACAGTGTTATACCCACTGACACATAGTGTACTGGATAATTTATACAGTGTTGTACCCACTGACGCACAATGTACTGGATAATTTATTCAGTGTTACACCAACTAACGTACAGTGTAACGGATAATTTATACAGTGTTATACCCACTGACGTACAATGTACTGGATAATTTATACAGTGTTATACCCACTGACGCACAGTGTACTGGATAATTTATACAGTGTTATACCCACTGACATACCGTGTACTAGATAATTTATACAGTGTTATACCCACTGACGCACAGTGTACTGGATAATTTATAGTGTTATACCCACTGACATACAGTGTACTGGATAATTTATAGTGTTAGACCCACTGACATACAGTGTACTGGATAATTTATACAGTGTTATACCCACTGACATACAGTGTACTGGATAATTTATAGTGTTATACCCACTGACACACAGTGCACTGGATAATTTATACAGTGTTATACCCACTGACATACAGTGTACTGGATAATTTATAGTGTTAGACCCACTGACATACAGTGTACTGGATAATTTATACAGTGTTATACCCACTAACGCACAGTGTACTGGAATCTAATTGAGGGGTTTGGGGTGGTTTATATATAGGATAACAGATACCCAGGAGTGAGTTACAAACTGGAATCTAATCGAGGGGTTCGGGTTAGTTTATATATAGGATAACAGATACCCAGAAGTGAATTACAGACTGGAATCTAATCGAGGGGTTCAGTATGGTTTATATATAGAATAACATATACCCAGGAGTGAGTTACAGACTGGAATCTAATCGAGGGGTTCGGGTTAGTTTATATATAGGATAACAGATACCCAGAAGTGAGTTACAGACTGGAATCTAATCGAGGGGTTCGGGTTAGTTTATATATAGGATAACAGATACCCAGAAGTGAGTTATAGACTGGAATCTAATCGAGGGGTTCAGTATGCTTTATATATAGGATAACAGATACCCAGGAGTGAGTTACATACTGGAATCTAATCGAGGGGTTCAGTATGGTTTATATATAGAATAACATATACCCAGGAGTGAGTTACAGACTGGAATCTAATCGAGGGGTTCGGGGTGGTTTATATTCAGAATAACAGATATCCGGGAATGAGTTACAGACTGGAATCTAATTGAGGGATTCAGGATGGTTTATATACAGAATAACAGATATCCAGGAGTGAGTTACAGACTGGAATCTAATTGAGGGATTCAGGATGGTTTATATACAGAATAACAGATATCCGGAAGTGAGTTACAGACTGGAATCTAATCGAGGGGTTCAGGATGGTTTATATATAGAATAACAGATACCCGGGAGTGAGTTACAGACTAGAATCTAATTGAGGGATTCAAGATGGTTTATATTCAGAATAACAGATACCAGGGAGTGAGTTACAGACTGGAATCTAATCGAGCGATTTGGGGGTTTATATATTGAGTAACTGAGTGAGAGATTTGTTACGAGATGGAATCTGAGGTCCCTGACATGAGATTTGTGAGCTTTCTCATGAAGTCAATCTTGTGCCCGCTGTGGACTGTGAGGTCTGTACTATTGATATGTGGGAATGTTCATAGCTGGGGAAGGACATCGAGTAACACTGCACAACTGATTACCTGGAAATGTAACGGTCGGGGAACTCTTGTTTGACCATTCTGCTAACTGACAGATTAAACAGCAACATTCAGAGCTGCCAGCGTGTCACTGTTTAGCCAAAAAAAGAGGGTCACAGACTTCTAAAAAGTTAGTCTGAAGTTTTGTCTCTTTCTTTCTTCTTCAGGTTTCTCTCCCTTTTCTCCAAGCCCGCTCACAAAGCTGGCATCAGTAACCCCCGACCCACTTTACTATCCAGTACCCTCTCCACCCCCATGACAACCTTGGTAGCCTGCTGATTTTGGGGGTGCTGTACCCTGCCCCCACTCCAGTTGTAACTCCTCAATATTTAAATGTATACCAATAATCTCATTGTCGACCTTTTCAACAGTTTTGCACTTCAGAAAGCACTTTTTAAGTTTTGAGAACACTCTCTCCAAGGTTCAGCCACTGAAGGGTCAGACAGGGACCAATTTGCTCTCAGTAAGATCCCGCAATCAGCAAAGTGATCATTACCCAGATAACCTTTGTCTTTCATCATGATGTTCAAAGGATAGACATTGGTCTAGGGCACCAGCACAAACACCCCCAGTGATTATGTCACCTGGAATGATGGACAGAGACCTCAGTTTAATATCTTATCAAGGTGGCACATCCAACAGTGCGGCACTCCCTCAGTACTGCACCAAATCAGCGGCCTAAATTAGGGGCTTCAACCCCTGGATTTGAGCCATCTAACCTCTGAGGTGCGAAAGCGCTGTCCACCCATCAATCCATGATGGAATCACACCCAGGACCGTCTCTGCCAAGTTACACTTACGACAGAGAGGCCTTGCGCCACCATCTTGATGTCCAACCCCGCAGCTGTGAGAACATTTGCTCCCACTGAGCGACTGCCGAAAGTTCTTTAAAGAAGTTAGTCAGAACGAGGGACAAGGAAAACTGAGGAAACCCCCCCCCCCCCAACTATAGTAAGCAGAAAGTGCAGGGAGCAAGGGGAGAGTTTGCACTGTACAACCGCTGAGAATCTTGCCCATTCTTCTTACACCTACCCAGTTGTTACATCAGGTGGAACTGGACCTCGATTTATTCTCTCTTCAGTTTCTGTTCAACCCTCCAGGTCCCAGACAAACTTTAGATTTGCTGCATCTATTCCCCCCCCCAAACAAACCACCTGCCCCTCACCCCCGCCGCACTGCCAACACCCCCACACCCTGGTTACAGAACAGATCATTTAGCAAACTATAATTTGTTTCCCTGCTTTTTATTTTCAAAAAATAATCTAAAACCGTTATCTCTGCTGTCAAATGCAAAGCAAGACAATTTCACAAACCTTTGTCGGGTCCCCGAGAAAACAGGATGCCATTCCTCCCTCACCAGCGAAGCAGGCCGGCCGTGGGTTCCACTAGGGCTGGTGGCTGAGTAGGCCCCAAAATCCAACTACTACGTGAGGTAAATTTTGGTCGTTTCTGGCATTTTTCTCTGCGTTCAAAAGGAGACGGACAGCAACCAGACTGAAAACATGTTGTCGTTCTGTGACTCTGTCCCTTCAGCTATTCATTTAACAAGCTTTTACATTTGATCACATGGTTCCAGTTCACCTGGGCCCGAACAAAGGGGATACACAACTAGGCCCCAAAGTCTTATCTAACTTACCATTCATACTGCAAAATCGGAAACACAAGTCGAATTGTTCTGGGCCCGTTTGCTTCTAAAAGGCCTCACTGTATATTAAATTCATTGTTGCCACACTAAACTGAAAACTACGCCAGACCAGCACAATACCAGTCTTATATCAGAGTATCAGAGCGTTTGACCATATATAAAGACTGCTCTGTGTAAGGAATTGGTGTGGTGGGGCTGCCCCAGGTAAGGGGCAAGGGTGTGGCAGGGATGGTTGGGGGGAAGAGGGGGATGGTGGGGAGAGGAGTGAAGTGGGTTGAAAGGGTTGAGGTGAGGAGAAGAGGGGAATGGTGGGGGGGAAGAGGGGCGCAGTCGGGGGGAGAAGGGCGCAGTGAAGGGGAGAGGGATGCGGCGGAGAGAAGAAGGGTGCAGCAGTGTGGGACAAGGCAGCAGTGGGGGCAGAGGGGTACAGTGAGGGGTAGAGGGAGGGGCACAGTGGGGGCGAGAGAGGTGCGTCTGGGAGAGCAGGGGTGCAGCTGAGGGGGGAGGGGTGCGGTGGGGGGGCAGAGAGGTACAGTGGGTAGAGGGGCACAGTGGGGGCGAGAGGGGTGCGTCTGGGAGACAGGGGTGCAGTTGGGGGAGAGGGGTGCGGTGGGGGGGCAGAGGGTTAGAGTGGGAGTAGAGGGGCTAGTGGGGGTAGAGGGGCTAGTGGGGATAGAGGGGGTGCGGCAGGGAGGAGAAGGGGGCACCACGGGAGGGAGAGAGGTGACAATGGTGGGGGGGGCGGAATGGGTGGGGCAGGGAGAGAGGGGTGCAGCAGAGGGGAAGAGAAATATGGTTTCGGGGAGAAGGGTGCAGCAGGGCGGAGAGGGGTATAGTGTTAGGGAGTGGGGTGTAGTTTAGCTATCTGTAACACTCCTTTAGCAGTTTGGGCAGAAGGGCTGAGCTTTCAGCAACACCTGATGGGAAGCCAACACCCTGATGACTCCCTGTGACACCCCCTGCTTTATTTAAACACGATTTCTATCCGTTTACAGCCTCAGCACCAACCTGCTTCATTACTGCTCACCCTGTCCACAAACTACACTCAGGAGCTGCTGCAAATACACACAGAGATCTGAATCACCCCGGTTCCCCCACCTTGTCACACACAGCAGCAAAAATGGGAAGGATTTGGATAGTTTTGGTTCTGCCATTTTGTTTAAACATCAGAGGTTTCCACAAATGACAACTCACACTCAGATCATTCCCTTCACACACACAAATGCTCACAGCGCCAGGGACCTGTGTTCGATTCCCAGCTCGGGTCACTGTCTGTGTGGAGTCTGCACATTCTCCCCATGTCTGCATGGGTTTCCTCTGGTTTCCTCCCACAGTCCGAAAAATGTGCTGGTCAGGTGCGTTGGCCGTGCTAAATTCTCCCTCCATTTAAAGTTTATTTATTAGTGTCACAAGTAGGCTTACGTTAACACTGCAATGAAATTATTGTGAAAATCCCCGAGTCGCCACACTCCAGCGCCTGTTCGGGTACACTGAGGGAGAATTTAGCGTGGCCAATGCACCCTAAGCAGAAATCCTTTCTGACTGTGGGAGGAAACTGGAGCACCCAGAGGAAACCCACACAGACACGGGGAGAATGTGCAGCCTCTGCACAGACAGTGACCGAAGGCCAGGAATTGAACCTGGATCCCTGGCGCTGTGAGGCAGCAATGCTAACCCACTGTGCTGCTCCTTCATCACAATGTTGTCCTATTTTTCAATCAATATCCTGGGGAGACGGACTGGTGGATATTTATCATCGTGTAAAATTGCAGAAATTAGAAAAATTCGGGGAAAAAACTCATTTTTCCTTCTTCAGAATATGTAGGAATAAGAGGGGGGGTGGTCTTTGAGGAGCCGGGTTGGTGGTTTTAACGCTGAAATTTGGGGTGGTTACAACTCATCTCTCAATCCTGACAGGCTCTGGCCTGTACCGGCTGCGATTGTCTCTTGGCCATTGCCCTGCCGATTGCAATAATGTGGGAACGGGCCACAAACAAAGGCCTCGACTGTAACTCTTTATCACATCCTCTTCCCACTGATCCGCCCACTCCCGGGACAGCCCCTGTAATGATCCCTTTTCATCAGCGCTGCGTAAGAATGCTGTGGGGGAGGCATCGGAAAGCGAAGGACGGGGGTTGGAGGAGGGGGAACCAGCGTACAAGTAGGTTGACTGGAATCAGGAGCTCGGTTGTCCTCACCGGCAACCCTCCACATTTAATTTACCAATTCCCAGGTTGGGCATTTCTTGGAGAGGGAGATGGCAGTGAAGGAGGTGACTGGGAAGGGAGTGCGAGATGGGGACAATGTAGAGGGAGCTTTACTCTGTATCTAACCCCGTGCTGTACCTGTCCTGGGAGTGTTTGATGGGGGGACAGTGTAGATGGAGCTTTACTCTGTATCTAACCCCGTGCTGTACCTGTCCTGGGAGTGTTTGATGGGGGGACAGTGTAGAGGGAGCTTTACTCTGTATCTAACCCCGTGCTGTACCTGTCCTGGGAGTGTTTGATAGGGACAGTGTAGAGGGAGCTTTACTCTGTATCTAATCCCGTGCTGTACCTGTCCTGGGAGTGTTTGATGGGGGGACAGTGTAGAGGGAGCTTTACTCTGTATCTAACCCTGGGCTGTACCTGTCCTGGGAGTGTTTGATGGGGGGACAGTGTAGAGGGAGCTTTACTCTGTATCTAACCCCATGCTGTACCTGTCCTGGGAGTGTTTGATGGAGGACAGTGTAGAGAGAGCTTTACTCTGTATCTAACCCCATGCTGTACCTGTCCTGGGAGTGTTTGATAGGGGACAGTGTAGAGGGAGCTTTACTCTGCATCTAACCCTGTGCTATACCTGTCCTGGGACCTCAGCCTTTTGTAATATTTTCCTGACAGAAGAAGCTGGAAGAGAGAATTCCTTGCATCAAGTTGATCTTTCTCTATACCCTACGTGTAACACTACATTCTGCACTCTCTCCTTTCCTTCTCTATAAATAGTATGCTTCGTCTGAATAGCGCACAAGAAACAATACTTTTCACTGTATCCCAATACATGTGACAATAATAAATCAATTCCTTTTCCTTCTCCCCTCTATATGCTATGAACGGTATGCTTTGTGAGTATAGCGCACAAGAACAATACTTTTCACTGTATACTAATACATGTGACAATAATAAATCAAATCAAATGTCTGGTCCTTAATGATGCTGGCTGCTTTCCTGAGGGAGAGGGATGTGTATACAGAATCAGTGGATAGGAGTGTGGTTTGCGTGATGGATTGGGCTGCATTCACAATCTTTTGTAATTTCTTGTGGTCTTGGACAGGGCAGAGTGAGAGGGTGTGAAGAGATATCATCATCAAACTCCATTTATCGGAGAGCTGGGAGAATGAGTCACTGTCAGTGATTCGCGCTCCATTTGTATACATCAATACATTGAAACAATCCCAGGGTATTCCTCAAGGGAAAATGAATAGGAATTCAAGGCAGGGAAAAGCAAAGGGAGACCAAAAGCTTACTCTGCTCGGAAATAGATGAGTCTGGAAATAAATTCCAGGAGGGTTGTTGACTCAGCTACTGAATTCGAAAAGGATGGAGTGAAGGGATGCACAAAAAGTCAGATTCAGGGTCTGATGGATTCCAGAGAGGGAACGAGGCTGGAGTGGGAGTTTGGGAGATGAGGTGGGCAGGGAGAATGTCAGGATTTGATGTGAAGGGAATCCAAAAATCCAGAATCAATGCAGAAACATAAAAAAAGCTCGAAGCAGGACAACCTCAGAACCTCACAAGCTGCTTCACAACTAGTTACACAGACATGGTTATAAAGTAGGAAAAGCAGTAGCCAATTGGTGCACGCTGGTGCACAGAGCCAGTGTGTCAGAGCTGGTGTGATATAGAAAACCAAACATCCCAACCATTAGTGAATTGAATCGAACAGAGCGTTGCTTTAGTTGTTGCTAATAGGTAGAATGAAGATCATAACCATCCAACCCATGCAAACCTTCCCCTCTCCCCACAAAATAATCCACTGTTGGATGGAATTTTGTGATTGGGCAGCACTTAACGAACAATCCTGAGTGTGCTAATCGCTACACGAACAACCAATTTCAGACAATCACTTGTCTTGGTAACATGGTATTTTTACACTTGCTGTACACAACCGACCATTCACAGGACCCCTTCTCCACAAATAAAAGGAATCTGTTTGCACCTTGCACCTTTTATACAACAGTTACCGCTGCTGCCTCACAGCACCAAGGACCCGGGTTCGATTCCCGGCACCGGCCACTGTCTGTGTAGAGTCTGCATCTTCTCCCAGTTTCCGTGTGGGTTTCCTCCATGTGTTCCGGTTTCCTCCCATGGTCTGAAGGCCATGCTGGTTCAGGTGCGTTCGCCATACTAAATTCTCCCTCAGTGTACCCAAACAGGTGCAGGAGTGTGAGGGCTGGGCGATTTTCACAGGAACTTCATTGCAGTGTTAATGTAAACCTTACCTGTGACACTAATAAATAAACTTTGAAAAAAACACATAGGACCTGGGGAGCCTGTAGCTCCCAGTTTCTTTCTCCGTGGTTACATTCCAGTCAATCAGAGTGAACTTGTCAACCAACCAACAACCTGTTTTGCTGTAGTAGAAATCATTGTGATTGTTGGCAATTTGACATTCTCACGCTTGTCCAGGTGAGTGGAGAAAACATCAAAACATAGAAACTAGAAGCAGGAGGAGGCCATTCGGCCCTTCGAGCCTGCTCGGCCATTCATTTTGATCATGGCTGATCATCAAATTCAATATTCTGACCACCCCCCCACCCCCCGCCCCCCCCCGTCCTCCTTGATTCCTTTAACCCCAAGAGCTATATCTCATTCCTTCTTGAAACCAGTTGTCAGTAACACCTCTTTTCAGGAAAACATTCTGTGCTACTAAGCGGTTAGATGTGTTGAAAGAAAATCTTGAATGCTTTCATCAAAGGGACGTGAAATAAAGACAGAACGATTATCAGTGAGTAACTGTGAGCAGGGCTGTGAATCAATGAATCCTCAGTCTCTCAATAACATACACATTATTACATGAGAAATATTAAATTGGTCCCACGTGACATCGTGGGAAACAGGGCTGTGTATTTGTCAAGAAATAAAACTCCCTCTACACTGTTCCTAGCAAACACTCCCAGGACAGGTACAGCATGGGGTTAGATACAGAGTAAAGCTCTCTCTACACTGTCCCCCTCAAACACTCCCAGGACAGGTACAGCATGGGGTTAGATACAGAGTAAAGCTCTCTCTACACTGTCCCCATCAAACACTCCCAGGACAGGTACAGCATGGGGTTAGCTACAGAGTAAAGCTCTCTCTACACTGTCCCCCCATCAAACACTCCCAGGACAGGTACAGCATGGGGTTAGATACAGAGTAAAGTTCCCTCTACACTATCCCCCTCAAACACTCCCAGGACAGGTACAGCACGGGGTTAGATACAGAGTAAAGCTCCCTCTACACTGTCCCCCATCAAACACTCCCAGGACAGGTACAGCACGGGGTTAGATACAGAGTAAAGCTCTCTCTACACTGTCTCCCATCAAACACTCCCAGGACAGGTACAGCATGGGGTTAGATACAGAGTAAAGCTCCCTCTACACTGTCCCCCCATCAAATACTCCCAGGAGAGGGACAGCACGGGGTTAGATACAGAGTAAAACATTCTGTCCTGATGTCTGTCCTTTCTGGACTGTAAAATCCACAAAACCATTGAATTTCTACAGTGCCGAAGGAGGCCATTTGGCCATCAAATCTGCACTGACTGTCCTAAATTGCATGTTTTGCAAACCTAGTCTCCAGCCCTATTCCCATCACCCACACCTTTACTGGGGCTAATCCCTCTAATGTATACATCTTAGGAACCTAATAACAATTTTGCGCAGCCAATCCTTCTCACTCAGGGAACATGGGAAAGAGCTTGCACATCTTTCAGACTGTGGGAGAAAACCAGAACACCCGGAGGAAACCCACACAGACATGGGAAGAACGTACAGATTCCACACGTCCAGTGACCCAAGGGTGGAATTGATTTGGAACTCTGGCACTGTGATGCTGACCACTGTGCCACCATGCTACCCAAGTGTTTGGGACCTGGGTGGCTTTGGGTGGGTGGTCAGAGAATCCTACAGTGCAGAACGAGGCCATTCAGCCCATAGAGTCTGCACCGGTCACAATCCCATCCAGGCCTTATCCCCATAACCTCATGCATTTACCCTAGAAAGTCTCACTGACACTAAGCATCAAGTTAGTATGGTCAATCCACCAAAATCCACACACCTTTCGGGCTGTGGGAAGAAACTGGAGCACCCGGAGGAAACCCGCGCAGACATGTGGAGAATGTGCAGACCCTGAACAGACAGTGACCTGTGCTGGGAATCATAGAACATAGAACACTACAGCACAAACAGGCCCTTCAGCCCACAAGTTGTGCCAATCATATCTATACCTACCAGGCCATAGAACTATCTGTAATTCCCAATCCCATTAAATCCCATGTACTCATCCAGAAGTCTCTTAAAAGACCCCAGCGAGTTCGCCTCTATCACCACTGACGGCAACCGATTCCATTCACTCACCACCCTCTGAGTGAAAAACTTACCTCTAACATCTCCTCTGTACTTACCCCCCAGCACCTTGAACCTGTGTCCTCTCGTAGCGACCATTTCAGCCCTGGGAAATAGCCTCCGAGAATCCACTCTATCTATTCCTCTCAACTTCTTATAAACCTCTATCAGGTCACCTCTCAACCTTCGTCTCTCCAGGGAGAAGAGACCTAGCTCTCTCAACCCATCTTCATAAGGCATGAAGATGCCCCCCCCACCACAACCCAGGCAACATCCTTGTAAAAGAATCGAACCCGGGACCCTCACGAGACATTTTTTGGTGGACTTCACAGTGACAGGAATCCCCGAGTGTAAGAGAAATAAAAGATAGGGAAGATGTCAACTTTTGGACACAGAAATGTCTGTCCAGCGACTCCATCATCAACCACGCAGTCATTGCACAACGATATACCAACTGGGAAGATTCTGGAGGCCGAACATTCCAGCACAAAAAATGAACCATTGACAGTGTGTGATGTGGAAGAATGGAATACAGTGTTAACACTCCAGGACATAAAACATCTCCAACCGCAGAAGACCATTCCATCTCCAACTAGCAAGGCAAGCTGTCGCTTTAACACTTGGAATATTTGCAGATATAAGTTCTTTTTTTTTCAAAAAAAAAGTCTCCAGTCTTTGTATGTGGGAATGTTTTACTTCTTTCAAAATCTCAAGGCTACCTTAAAACATCCTCCCAATTCTTGCAAATACAGAGTGTCCTGCCCCTGGGAGGGACCCTGCTTTAATCCCACCCAGAGCTTGGAGAAGTCACCAATGACTCCAGGGGAGGGGGGTCTGGCCAATGGCAGAGAGAGTGACCACTGGGGGTATGGGGAGGCGGGCATCATATTTAAAGCCCAGAAGCCGAGGCTCTACAAATTTCTTTTGTCAAAAGTTTCATGCGAGCTTGACTTTTTACTAACATTCTGGAGGGGAGTGAGAGAGGGAAGGAGAGAGGGAGAGGGAAAGAGATACAGCATCTCAGCTCAGAGCTGGAGTGCACTGTTGTCTTTTAATTAAACGCCAAATGAACTTCAACAACGAGATGAACTTTTAATCCAGCAAGCAATAGTGTTTGAAAAGTTTTTAAGAAAGTTTTTCTCTGTGGCTGTGTGTGTTGGGGGGGAGAGAGAAAAGTTGCTCAAACGCTGGATTTATACCTGAGAAATCTTAACCTTGCCAAACTAGTTTGACAACTTGTGAAATTTTCTGTGTGTGTGTGTATGGGCAGAGGGTTTTCCCCCTTTTTGTGAATCTGTTGTCTTTTTTAAAAAATTTAGATCCTTTCCTGAATCAGCAGCAATAATAAAATTGGGGTTTTGTGTGTGTGTGTGTGTGTGTGTCTGGGAGAGGAGAGTTTTCAGCAGGGAACGATGACGGATGATCGCAGTGTATCAGACGTGGCCAGCCCGGGAGGATCTGAGAGTGACTCTGTTGTATCCCCGGGATCTTCCTTTGCAGCCGATGGGGAGGAGAAATCCCAGCTGCAGCCCAGTGCGGTGGAAGGGAGTGGGAAGCGAGAGGACGAGGAGGACAAGTTCCCCCTGTGTATCAGGGAGGCTGTGAGCCAGGTGCTGGAAGGTTATGACTGGACTCTGGTGCCCATGCCCGTCCGGGTTAACGGATCTTCCAAGAACAAGCCCCATGTCAAGAGGCCGATGAATGCTTTCATGGTGTGGGCACAGGCGGCACGGAGGAAGCTGGCAGACCAGTACCCACACCTACACAACGCGGAGCTCAGCAAAACTCTGGGGAAACTCTGGAGGTAAGTCTTAAATAACAAACAAATAATATCCCCCCCCCAACTTATCCCTGCCTGATTTACACTCCACCGAACACATTCTGCATCCCCACCCCTAAACACAGACACACATAGAGACACACACACATAGAGACACACACACATAGAGACATACACACAGACAGATACAGAGAGACACACACGGACAGAGACACACACACACAGACACACATACAGAGAGACATGCAGACACACATAGACAGAGACACGCACACACAGAGACACACAGACAGACATACACAGATACAGAGACACACAGACACACACATACAGAGATACAGACAGACACATACATACCCAGACACACACAGATAGAGACAGACACATATACTGACAGACAGACATCAGCACATACAAATAGACACTCAGACACACACATACTGACAGACACACACACACACACACACACACAAACTGGTTAATCAACTCTGCTTTGGATTTGATTCCCAGCTCGGGTCACTGTCTGTGTGAAGTGTGCACATTCTTTCTGTGTCTGGGTGGGTTTCTTTCAGGTGCTCCGGTTTCTTCCCACAGTCCAAAGATGTGCAGATTATGTGAATTGGCCATGCAAAATTGTCCTTTCATGTACTAAGATGTGTAGATTAGGGGAATTAACAGAGTAAATATGTTGGGTTATGGGGATAGAGCCTGGATACAATACCCCGTCAGAGAGTCGGTGCAGACTCGATGGGCTGAATGACCTCCTTCTGTACTGTTGGGATTGAATGATTCTATTCATGAAATCAAAACTTTTGAGAGAGAAAAATATCAGAAACTTTTCTCCATAAAAAACAGTCCTTTATTTGTCGTGAACCCTGGGTTTAAATTGTGGGATTCCAAGTCGGTATTTTGTTTAGGATACATTGTGGAATTTGTGAGCACCTGAATCGGATTTGGATTGTAAAATTTCCTTCTAACGCAGACTGAGTTAAATTTTCAACAATTCACTGTTCATCCCCACCCACCCCCAGAAAAATAAAGAAACCTATAGACACAGAAAAAGTGAAGTCCAGAATAATTCCGGTATCTCCTACACGTTTTAATCTTGATTGTGATGGAGGGATGGTGGTGTTTTTGGAGCCAGTAGCTTGTTACTTTTACAAGTTTTGACTAGTTTGTCATCAACTTAATTCAAGGAGAGAAGTCAAAGTTCTGGTGGAGAGCAAAGGGTTAACTTGGATTGCTAGCTTTATTGGCAACACATTCTCCTCTTGTCTTCTTCAACCTCCAAAGATTTGCTCTTTTTTTTTCCTTAATTCTTCTTGGAAGAAATCTAGTGAAGTAGGTCTAAGTAAAGATTCTAAAAAGGGTTATTGGATTGAGAGGGATTTCAATGCGAGGAGTGTGATTCTTTAATCTCCAAATTCTCTAACCTAGTGAGAAGAAAAATCTCTTTCCGTCAACCTAAAGTGAATGCGTTGGGGTTGGCTGTCCATCTGAGACTCCATGGGCAGAATAACCTGCTTCTGTTTTTTTTGATTATTTATCAATCTCACAAGGAGGCTTACATTAAGCCTGAGGATGGCACAGTGGCACAATGGTTAGCACTGCTGCCTCACACCACTAAGGAGCAGGTTCGATTCCCACCTTGTCTGTGTGTAGTTTGCACGTTTTACCCATATCTACGTGAGTTTCCTCTGGGTGCTCCACTTTCCTCCCACACTCCGAAAGACATGCTGGTTAAGTGGATTAGCCAGGCTGAATTCTCCCTCTGCGTACCCGAACAGGCGCCGGAGTGTGGCGACTAGTGGATTTTCACAGTAACTTCATTGTAGTGTTAACGTAAGCTGACTTGCAACATAGATAAATAAATTTTAAACTTAAAACTCCTGCCCCATTTCCCTGTGGTCTCACCAACAGCCTGTAACACTCCCATTGTCCTGTACCCATGACAGTTTTGTCAAAACTCTCTTAGTTCCTACCTAAAAATTTATTTTAAAGCTTATTTATTAATGTCACAAGTAAGCTTACATTAACACTGCAATGAAGTTACTGTGAAAGTTCCCCAGTCGCCACACGCCAGCGCCTGTTTGGGTTACACTGAGGGAGAATTTAACACGGCCAATCCACCCAACCTGCATGTCTTTCAGACTGAGAGAAAACCGGAGCACCTGGAGGAAACCCACACAGACATGGGGAGAACATGCACACTCCGCACAGACAGTGACCCAAGCCGGGAATCGAATCCAGGTTCCTGGTGCTGTGAGGCAGCAGTGCTAAGCGTTGTGCCACCCACTGTGCTATCGTGATTCTATCAGCATAAAGTTAGGGACAAGAGGAAGCAACAAAAAATGGAGAAGGGGAGAGAGTGATGGTTAAGGACTCCAGAGAATTGGATTGAGCAGGAGGGAGCGAGAGAGAATATGTAGAGGATGAAGGGAGATTAAGCGAGGAGAAAGATCGCTAGTTGGAAAAGAGTGAGATGGGCGCATGGATTAGGCGGAGTGGGGTGGGGTGGGTGGAGAGGAGAGCAAAAGAGAGAGAAGGAGGCTCACTGGAACTCGGGCAGAGAATGAAAAGATTAAAAGAGAGACGATGGACAGGATGCAAAAAATAGACATGGAAAGTAAAGGGAAGAATAGACAAAGTGGAAAAATATGGATGAGTGATTCAGGCAGAGTTAGACAGAGCAAATAGCTTGATTAATAGTGTGTGTGAGAGAGGAGAAGATGGTGAAAAAGGACAACAGAAGGAAACAGAAAGCAGAGAGAGTAATATTGACAATGACAGAAGCAAAGAAAGAAATGGAGAGGCAGAGAGAGAGGAATGTATAAGAATGAACAGAGCTGACAGCAGAAGAGAGAGTGACCAGTTTCTCTTTAAACAGATTACTCGTGAGCTCACAGAGTTTAGTGATGTCAACACAAAGTCATCGAGTGAGCAATATCCTGAGAAGACAATGCTGTCGGCAGAGGAAATACTAGTTCTGGGAATGGGACAGTACGTAATATCGTCTGGCACTCAGAGGGTGTGGTTGGGTGGGTTAAATTGGCTCGGTGACAGTGATTGCGAGCACAGCCTCACTCACCCACTACCCCCCCCAAACCACTCCCCCCCCCCCCCCCCCCCCCCCCCCCCCCCACACCACCACCACCCACCACCACGCTCCCCCAACCCTGGCACAGCAGAGGATTTCACCCCAGAGACCTGATTGCAAATATTAAACTGATGGTCTGAGTACATGCATGAGGGAGTGCCGCAATGTCGGAGGGTCAGTGCTGAGGGAGTGTGCTGCACTGTCAGACGGTCAGTGCTGAGGGAGTGCTGCACTGTCAGAGGGTCAGTACTGAGGGAGTGCTGCACTGTCAGAGGGTCAGTGCTGAGGGATTGCTGCACTGTCAGAGGGTCAGTACTGAGGGAGTGCTGCACTGTCAGAGGGTCAGTGCTGAGGGAGTGTCACACTGTCAGAGGGTCAGTGCTGAGGAGTGCTGCACTGTCAGAGGGTCAGTGCTGGGGAGTGCCGCACTGTCAGAGTCAGTGCTGAGGGAGTGTCACACTGTCAGACGGTCAGTGCTGAGGGAATGTCACACTGTCAGAGGGTCACTGCTGAGGGAGTGTGCTGCACTGTCAGAGGGTCAGTGCTGAAGGAGTGCCGCACTGTCAGAAGGTCAGTGCTGAGGGAGTGTCACACTGTCAGAGGGTCAGTGCTGAGGGAGTGTCACACTGTCAGAGGGTTAGTGCTGAGGGAGCGCCACACTGTCAGAGGGTTAGTGCTGAGGGAGCGCCACACTGTCAGAGGGTCAGTGCTGAGGGAGCGCCGCACTGTCAGAGGGTCAGTGCTGAGGGAGTGCCGCACTGTCAGAGGGTCAGTGCTGAGGGAGTGCCGCACTGTCAGAGGGTCAGTGCTGAGGGAGTGCCGCACTGTCAGAGGGTCAGTGCTGAGGGAGTGCCGCACTGTCAGAGGGTCAGTGCTGAGGGAGTGCCGCACTGTCAGAAGTGCCTTATCCTTGCTGGGGACCTATTTCCCTCTCAAATTAACATAAATGGCCCACATAACCCCGAAGCAAAGAAGTATAAAGGATTCTGCCCGGGATCCTGGCCAACATTCACCCCTCAGCGATGATCTGTTCACTGTTTCTGGGATAATGCTGTGTGAAAATATCATTCCTACATTCCTATAGGGTGACACAGTGGTTAGTGCTGCTGCCTCACTGTGCCAGAAACCCAGATTCAATTCCTGGCTTGGCAATCACTGTCTGCGCGGAGTCTGCATGTTCTCCCCATGTCTGTGTGGGTTTCCTCCAGGTGCTCCAGTTTCCTTCCACACTCCAAAGATGTACGGGTTGGCTGGGTGAGTGGATTGGCTGTGCTAAATTATCCTTAGTGTTGAAGAGACGGAAAGGTAAATATGTGGGAATTACAGGGAAAGGGCTGGGTTGGGATTGTGGTCAGTGCAGACTTGATGGGCCAAATGGTCTCCTTCTGCACTGTCAGAGTTCTTAATTCCCCGGCTGGAAAGCATTATGGGATGTTCTGAAGTTGCAGAAGATGATTCATTAGTGCAAATTCTTCCTGTCTGTTTGCTTATATCACAATTAGAGAGGAACATGTCGGAAGAGAGGAATAGAAATGAATAAATGCTCACATGTCCAGTTCCATATCCCAGATCTGAATCTGTTTCTTTTTCTCTCTCTTCATCCCTGACGGATTTGCCCCTATCTTCTCCTCCTCCTCCTCCCTATCCCGATCACCTCCAGCTCCCTCCGAGACCTCCGCGCTCCTCCAATTCCGACCTCATTGCCCAATTCACCATTGTTGGCCGTTCCTTCAATGCCCACTCCCAAAACTCTGTCCATAGACAATATCAGCTCGCAGTTCTCCTTTAAGATTCTTCTTTTGGGCCCTCATCCCAATATCTCACGCGCTTCGAGGGGCAGAGCGGCAAACTCTGTTTGAGCACCGACAAGGTGCTACATAAATGTACAATGTTGTTACTTGGCTGGGTTCCCTCCCTCACTATCACAAGTAGCCCCTGGCCTGCCAACAGACTCCCACACATTATCCCCATCCCTCCCCTCACCCAAGCGCTGGAGACACTCACGGTGCAGTTGGAAAAGAGTTGGGAGGTCCCAGAAGGAAAGAGGGTCTTTTCTGATACAGCCAGACTTTGCCCCGGAGCTGACTGTCACCCCACCCCCAAAACTTCTATGTGGCCCACCCGCTCACACCATGGCCAATGAAAGGTTGACGAGAACAATGACAGTGGGGGGAGGTGGGGAATGCTGCAATAGGCAGGCCACCCAGGGAGGGGGGAATCTGAGGAAGGGCGCTCACACAGCGAACGGGCTTTAAACCAGGTGCCCACTCAGGGAGGTGGGGCTATTTGGGCAGGATGCTCGCTGGAGGAGGGGGCACGGGGTAGGGTACCCTCTAGGACAGGGGGCTTCAAGGCAGTTGCCTGCTTGGGAGGGGACACTGGGGAGGGTGCCCACTCGTGAAGGGGGCTGCGAGCAGGGTGTCCATTTGGAGAGGGGGCACGGGGGAGGATGCCCACGTCTGTGGGGGGGAGGGGGGGGGAGGGTGTGGGGGGGGCCTAGTTTGTGAGCAGGGTGCCCATACGGGAAGGGAGGCTCTGTGTGTGCGGGGAAGGTGGGGGGGGGTACAAGATGCCCCCCCCTCAGCTTCCGGTCTCAAGGCCAGAACGCCCGTGGAAGCTGGCAATGTGTGCGGGGATTGGTGAGACAGAGTTTGGAATACTCTCCAGCGAAAATTAAACTGACTTTTCAAAAATAAACTGTGGAGTTATTTATAAAATGGACAGTGAGTGGCATCCGGCAGGGAGACAGGAATCGGAGAGCTCTGGGCTGTGCCGGCTCCGCGGTGCTTGTTGGCACTGAGTGACTGCGGAGGTTGAGTAATTGGTCCGGAATCTCTGGCCCTCGGGCGATAGGTACGGCTTGGCAGAGACTCACGGAGAGGGGTAGGATCTCAGGGAACAGAGGCTTCCTAATCCCTCTGAATATTGCTCCCAACCTTTTCTATTTTTGGGAATTGCTTTTAGAGTTGGGAAAGGGGGTTGATGGGAGCAGTGCGTGTTAAGAAAGCTGCCAGATTGGGCACAGTTTGGTGACAACATAGCCTGCAGCTAACTTTGGCAAGGATCCTTCTTTCTTCCACACTCAGTGGGATTCTTTCCAGCAACTGCACAGGATCCAATTCCAACCGATATTCCCTCCAAGCCATAAGATAATCAAGGAAAAGGCGTATGTCACCTCCAGACTCGATCACATCACTGATGTTCTGATCAGCTTCCCACCTTTGATCCTCTCTAATTAAGGACCTCACCCACCCTGGACATTCTCTCTTCCACCTTCTTCCATCACAATAAGGATACAAAAGTCTGAGGTCATGTACCGACTGACTTCTTCCCTGCTGCCGTCAGACTTTGGAATGGATTTATCTTATAATCATGGAACCATAGAATCCCTACAGTGCAGAAGGAAGCCATTCAGCCCATCGGATCTGCACCAGCTACCATCTCACCCAGACCCTATTCCCGTAATCCCTCGTATTTACCCTGCTAATCCCCCTGACACTAGGGTTAATTTATCATGGCCAATCGACCTAACCTACACATTTTTGGACTGTGGGAGGAAAGCGGAGCACCTGGAGGGAACCCATGCAGACACGGAGAGAACATGCAAACTCCACACAGTGACCCGAGGCCGGACTTGAACCGGGGTTACTGGAACTGTGAAGCGGCAGTGCTAACCACTGTGCCACCTTACAGATTGCACCCTCTCCTTTCCTTCTCTATAAACAGTATGCTTGTCTGTATGGCGCACAAGAAACAATTCTTTTCGCTGTATGATAATATGTGTGACAGTATAAATCAAATCAAATCAAAAATTTCAGCTAATGCCTTTGCCCAACCCTCCTCACTGACCAGCATCGACATTCTGTCAAATTATATTTTAACTTTAAACTTCTCTCTCATGATTTCAATCCGTTACCATTCCCCCATCTCTGGGATTTCTTCTATTACTGTTTTTACTGGTTCCTTGGATTTCATTCAGTGCATTTTTAGAATCAGAGATTCCTAACAGTGCAGAAGAAGCCATTCGGCCCTTTCCCCTGCCCTATCCCTCTAATTATGGTCAATCCATCTAATCTGCCCCATCTTTGGACACTGAGAGATAATTTAGCATGGCCAATTCACTTAACCTACAAATCTTTGGATACGAAGGGGCAATTTTTAGCATGGCCAATCCACGTAACCTGCACATCTTTGAACTGTGACAGGAAACCGGAGCACCCAAAGGAAACCCTACGCAGACACAGGGAGAATGTGCAAACTCCGCACAGACAGTGACCCAAGCCAGCAATCGAATCCAGGTCCCTGGCTCTGAGAGGCAGCAGCGCTAGCCACTGTGCAATCAAGGGTTAACAGTCGGTGCTTTGCTTATCGCCGCGATTTTGGAATTCTCAAAAATTTGCTACTTTTGCACAGATTAATTTACAGAGAAAGGGTGTGTGGGAGTGAGAGGATGAGAGTTCCCAGCTGACACTGGCTTGAGTTCAGGGTCACAGCTGTGACATTCTGCGCTTCCCACCCCGACTCTCCCCGCTCTGCCCACTGCCCAATCTCCCTTCCACGAGCACAAATTTCAAATCAAACACTGACTTTTTTTCCCTCCTGCTTAGGGGAAAGGGTTACATCTGACCCGCGTCAGTGTAGCACCAGTGAGGTACACTCCCAGCTGCAATTAAATACTTCAGATACACAGAGACCCTCGACCCAAACAGGGGGCTGTGGCGGGGGGAAGGAGGGGATGGGATGGTATCAGGGTCCGGCTTTGAGAGGTTAGGGATCGCACAGAAAATTGAATGAGGGAAAAGTGAAGAGAAGGAACAGATCTCTGGGCTGACCCTGATGTGAAGAACGATTTTCTGCACTCCGTACATTAGAGCAGAATAAACTCAGCGACTTCAAGGCAGTAACTTTCTCTCAGTTATCCCTTAGTGTGGCAACTAGGGGATTTTCACAGTAACTTCATTGCAGCGTTAATGTAAGCCAACTTGTGACACTAATAAATAAACTTAATTTATGGGTGTCAGTATTCCAACTCTGTACTGCTTACCTCAAACCGAACATTTCAAGTTTGTCTTAAAAATGCTTTTACACATTTTTCAAATACTTTCCTTCACTGAGGGTTAGTTGTTCATTCTAAAACTTAAGCAACAGTGTTACTTGAAGTACAGCATGGAGTTAGATACAGAGTAAAGCTCCCTCTACACTGTCCCCCCATCAAACACTCCCAGGACAGGTACAGCACGGGGTTAGATACAGAGTAAAGCTCCCTCTACACTGTCCCCCCCATCAAACACTCCCAGGACAGGTACAGCACGGGGTTAGATACAGAGTAAAGCTCCCTCTACACTGTCCCCATCAAACACTCCCAGGACAGGTATAGCATTGGGTTAGATACAGAGTAAAGCTCCCTCTACACTGTCCCCATCAAACACTCCCAGGATAGGCACAGCACAGGGTTAGATACAGAGTAAAGCTCCCTCTACACTGTCCCGCATCAAACACACCCAGGACAGATATAGCATTGGGTTAGATACAGAGTAAAGCTTCCTCCACACTGTCCCCATCAAGCACTCCCAGGACAGGTACAGTACGGGGTTAGATACAGAGTAAAGCTCTAATATCTCCTTGTTTGGCTGCGTGTTGAAATTTGTTGAATCTGCTGGAGAATCTGCCAGAGGGCCAGTGCTGAGGGAGTGCCAATCAAACGGGGCTGCTTTGTACTGGATGGTGTTGAGTTTCTTGAGTGTTGTTGGAGCTGCACCCACCCAGGCAAGCGGGGAGTATTCCATCACACTCCTGACTTGTGCCTTGTAGACGGTGGACAGGCTTTGGGGAGTCAGGAAGGGAATTATTGAGTGCAGGATTCCCAGTCTCTGACTTGCTCTGGTAGCCACAGTATTTACATGGCTGGGTCCAGATCAGTGGCTGGTCAATGGCGATCCCCAGGATGTTGATAGTGGGAGATTCAGGAATGATAATTTTATTGAATCTTAGGGGGAGTTGGTTGGATTCTCTCTCATTGGAGTTGTGGAAAAATCAAAGCTTTAATTCCACAGCTTGAGAATCGTGTTATTTCTGCTTCTTCCGACTTAGTTGAGGTGGCTTCATGTAGTAATGTCTACATTGTACCAACAGAGACATGAGCAGCGATGTGAATTCCTTCACACAGACGGTCACTGTCATTGATGGGATAGAAATAGTGGGGAAATGGGGTAATTTGTTAACCATAAGAAACAGCTGGAGCCTGTTAGAATCACAGAAACTTATACCATGGAAGGAGGCCATTTGGTCCATCATGCTTTGTCCTGCTGTCCCAACACATTGTCCATAATCCTGACAGTTCCTTGTGGAGCTGTCCAACTCCCACTCTGAGTTATTTACAGAGTCAGATTCTGCCACCTTCTCAAGCTGAGCGTTCCAGATCCCGATGATTCCAGGAAAGAAAGCGATTTTCCCCTTCCAGATCTCTGACCTCCAGCTACTTCCTTGTGGAGAATGGGAGCTTACTCCATCGAAGCATCACGGGGGTGATTCTCCCATCCCACGGCGCTGGGTTTGTCACACGGCGAGCCGGGAGATTTGAGCGGAGGCCATTCCACGGGCTTCGCACCCTCCGTGAGCCTCCGGATTCCCGGCTTCATCAGCACCGCACAAGAACCTAGCATAATTTATTGAAATCTTCATTTCCCCGCAAATTAAATAGCGTTGGCAGACACGGGACTGAAATGTCCAACACTGCTGCCTCACTCCCTCCCCCAACCCTACCCCACCACCACCCACCAGGAGTTTTTCACTCCAGTTCGCTTGCGAGGAACTGGTAGCCCAATCCCATTGGAGTGAAAGGAGGGGGGGGGCATCAAGGCTCCCCACATGGTTGGGCCCGACATGTTGTGTGGGCTAGCAATGCGGTGTTGGGAGGGTGGGCAGGCCAACAATTGAGCATGAACATGCAGGGATCTCAGTGCTGATAGATCGGCGCACACGCAATTGCGCTCACAGTGATATGCTGTCGGCCTCTCCAGTGGGAATAGACCCTGGACCCTGATATTTACCGTGATTCTTTCTACTGCATTCTGAGAGTGTGGGAGATCCATTTTGAAACTCCACTGAATAAATCAGTGGGATTTACTCCAGTTTTTACATGCATTTGACACCTAGAATTTTTTTGGGGACATTTGCCCCCCTCATCTTGATTATATCACCTCTTCACAAGGGAGAACAGTCTGAACTTTTCCAACTGCTGCTGAAGTTCCTCTCCCCGGTAACATGCTGGAAAATCACCCCGTCCTCACGCCATTGCACCCTTCCTGAAATGTGATTCCAGTGATTTTAAAGTTCCAATTTTGTCTCTTTTCCTGTCGGAAGCATTTTGGAAAGTCTTTAAATCAGAGAACTTTCATTCCTGTAGCAAAAAAGCACCACCTCAGGACATCCTAAAAGTATTTTCTAGCCAATCAGATAGATTTAAATTTTGGCCATCGGTATAAAGCCAATGGCTGTCAGAGATTCTGAGTGCTTTCCGCTCCCCTTCCCACCATGACAGAGGTTTCTGTCCACACCATCCCAACACTCCAGAATGTTCTCTCTCATCTGCAGCCACTTCACAGATCTCCAAATCCATTCTCCCTTTTAGTCAATAGAATGAATTGTTGGGGGGTGGCACGGTGATTAGCACTGTTGCCTCACAGCACCCGGGACCTGGGTTCGATTCCCAGTCTTGGGTCACTGTCTGTGTGGGGTTTGCACATTCTCCCCGTGTCTGTGTGGGTTTTCTCTGGGTGCTCCGGTTTCCTCCCACAAGATCTGCAGATTAGGTGGATTAGCCATGCTAAATTGCCCCTTAATGTCAGGGGACTGGCAGGATAAATACCTGCAGTTACAGGGCTAGGGCCTGGGTGGGATTGTGGTCAGTACAGACTTGATGAGCTGAACGGCCTCCTGCACTGTAGGGATTCTATGATTCCCTTGCCCTCCTCCTTGCTTACCCTTACTACAACATGTTTGTTTGGGTATTTACAAAGTTGGGCCTCTTGGTCATAAAAATTACTAATCTGATCATTCACCGTACAATTGTTACTTTTAATAAACTTCTAAATGGCTGTGTATAACTAATGCTGAGAGAGAGAGAGGTCTGAGAGACACCAGTGTACAAATATCTCCCTGAGAAAGAGAGAGGACTGAGAGACACCAGTTAGTGTACACATATCTCCCTAAGAGAAAGAGAGAGGGGACTGAGAGAAACCAGTCAGTGTAGATATCTCGCTGAGAGCGAGAGAGGGGACAGAGAGACACCAGTCAGAGAACAGATATCTCCCTGAGAGAGAGAGAGGGGACTGAGAGACACAAGTCAGTGTACACATATCTCCCTAAGAGAAAGAGAGAGGGGACTGAGAGAAACCAGTCAGTGTACAGATATCTCCCTGAGAGAGAGGGGACTGAGAGACACGAGTCAGTGTACAGATATCTCTCTGAGAGAGAGAGAGGGGACAGAGAGACACCAGTCAGTGTACACATATCTCCCTAAGAGAAAGAGAGAGGGGACTGAGAGATACCAGTCAGTGTACAGATATCTCCCTAAGAGAAGGAGAGAGGGGACTGAGAGAAACCAGTCAGTGTACAGATATCTCCCTGAGAGAAAGAGACGGGACTGAGAGACACGAGTCAGTGTAAAGATATGTCCCTGAGAGAGAGAGAGGGGACTGAGAGACACGAGTCAGTGTACAGATATCTCCCTGAGAGAGAGAGAGGGGACTGAGAGACACCAGTCAGTGTACAGATATCGCCTTGAGAGAGAGAGAGGGGGGACTGAGAAACACCAGTCAGTGTACAGATATCTCCCTGAGAGGGAGAGAGAGAGAGAGACACCAGTCAGTGTACAGATATCTCCCTGAGAGAGAGAGGACTGAGAGACACCAGTCAGTGTATTGATATCTCCCTGAGAGAGAGAGAGAGGGAACTGAGCGACAGAGGTCAGTGGACAGATATCTCCCTTTAGCAGTATTTGAAGTTTTAATGTGCTTGTTTTAAATGTAGACTCAGTAATTTGGAGCTGACTATTTGACCTGGGTAGGAGAACACCTCAAAGTGTTTGACAGCCAAGGCCGTCACTGCTGTAACACAGGAAACATGGCAGCCATTTTGTGCACAACAGGATCCCACAAACAGAGCGAGGCAATGTTTGGATCATCTGTAGCCCCAGGACACCATAGAATCCCTACAGTATAGGAGACCATTCAGCCCATCAAGTCTGCGCTGACCACAATCCCACCCAGGCCCTAGTCCCATAATTGCAAGTATTTACCCTGCTAATCCTCTGCTCTTAGTTGCAATAATGTTCTGTGTGGTCTTGTCTGATGGTCAGTTGTTGCTGTTAACTGTTCTGTTGGCAGTGTCAGTGGGAACTGTCAGAAATAATATAGTGGTGAAGGAGGCCATTCAGCCCATTGTGCCTGTGCTAGCTCTTTGACAGAGCTATCTGATGAGTCACATTTCCCTGCCCTTTCCCTACAGCCTTGCAAATTCCTCTGGCATTCATCCAATCTCTTTGGAAAGCTCCTATTGAACCTGGTCCCTGCGTCCTTTCAGGCAGAGCCCTCCCAACCACCGCAACTCACCACACAGGAGATTTTTCTCCAAACGGGGCAGGGCTCCTGGGGAAACGAGTTGGAGAGGGAGACAAGTTGGGTAAAGAGCCGACATCAGCATGATGGGCCAAATGGCCCCTTTTGTACTGTATCTGTTCTCTGATTGCCTGAATGCAAGACGGGGAAGCGTTTCACGTGTGCCGGATGGTCTAGATCGTGAGGCTGTAAGGTATAGCAGCAGAACGAGGCCACTCGGCCCATCGAGTCTGCTCCATCATTCAATCATGGCTGATATTCTTTTCATCCCCGTTCTCCTGCCTTTTCCCCAAAACCCCTGATCCCCTTATTAATCCCGAATCTATCTATCTCTGTCTTAAAGACATTCAGTGACCCGGCCTCCTCTGCAGCAAAGAGTTCCACACATTCTCCACTCTCTGACTGAAGAAATTCCTCCTCATCTCTGTTTTAAAGGATCGTCCCTTTAGCCTGAGGTTGTGCCCTCTGGTTCTAATTTTTCCTACTAGCGGGAACACCCTCTCCATGTCCGCCCTAACCAGGGTCTCGCGAACAAAACAGCACGGGAAACAGGCCCTTTGGCCCAACGAGCCCGCGCCACCACCCCAATGTTCCCACCTCTACCCGTGATCCCTGTCTATGTTTATAGATCTATGGATTAAAAACCAAATTTGAGACAATTTAGGGAGAATTTGTTTTGCCAATTAGCCTAAGAGCACATCTTTGGGATGTGGGAGGAAACCGGAGCACCCGGAGAAAACCCACGCAAGCACGGGGAGAATGCGCAAACTCCCACAGACACAGGCCCAAATCCATGTATCTGCGCAGCACAGCGATAGTCACTGAGCTGTCGTGTTGCCCATCAAATGGTGCAGGTCAAGCGTACACTAACGACTCTCGAAAAAAATCCAAGAGCAGCCCTCTCACGACCCATCGCGCGTATGCCCCTCGTTAGACAACAAGGTGGACCAAAGCACCTGTAGGATAAAAACAAAGAGCAAGGCATGTGTTTCCCTGTGCCCCGGGACTACAGATTACCCAGCCATTGTCTCACTGCTGTTTGTGGGATCTTGCTGTGCACAAAAATGACTGCCGTGTTACAAGAGTGATGACCTTGGTTGCAAAACACTTTGAGATGTAGATTCCAATAAGATTCCCCCCCCCCCCATTCCTTCTAAATTCCAGCGAGTACAGGCCCAGAGTGCTCACTTATCCCTTTGCTGCAGGTTGCTGAATGAGAATGATAAGAGGCCGTTTGTGGAGGAGGCAGAGAGACTCCGCTCGCAGCACAAGAAGGACCACCCCGATTACAAATACCAGCCGCGGCGGCGCAAGAACATGAAACCCGGCCAGGCTGATACCGAGACCCACCCGGATGACAGCCACATCTCCTCCGTGCAGCCTCACTACAAGGCCGTGCCTCAGGATCGCGGACGCGGAGCAGGAAGCTCCCCGCTCTCGGAGGGACACAGCGAGCACACAGGTGAGCCGTTCGACCCACCCTGGGGCTCCTGTCACCGCTCCAATCTCCCGCTCCCAATTGCTGACGACAATTATCCCATCTAACATTGTTCAGCAACACAGGGTCACCTTGGGTATGATCTGCTCCCCAAAAATACTGGTGAGAAAAGCATTAACATCTGGAAGCAAAAAATATCTGGAATTAAGAATCATTTACGATCATGAAACCATTGTCATAAAGATCCATCTAAAGATCACTCATTGAATATTACTGCACAGAAAGAGGCCATTCAGCCCATCGAGTCTGCACCGACCACTATCCCACCCAGGCCCTACACCCATCTATTTACTCCAGCCAGTTCCCCTGACACTAAGGGTCAATTTAACATGGCCAATCCACCTAACCAGCACATCCTTCGGATACAGGGAGATGCAGGGAGAATGTGCAAACTCCACACAGACAGTGCCCCAAGGCCAGGAATTGAACCCAGGTTGCAAGCACTGCAAGGCAACGGCATTAACCAGTGTGTCGCCCACCACTCATTAGGGAAGGAAATCTGCTGTCCTTACCACGTCTGGCTTACGTGTAACTCCAGAGCCACAGCAATGTGGTTGACTCTCAACTGTTCTCCAAGGGCAACTAGGGATGGGCAATAAAAGCTGGCCCAGCCAGCGATGCCCATCTCTCATTAATGAATAACAAAAATAATCTTTTTCCATCACTGGTGTTGTATTTCACCAGTCAATCTGTGCCAGGCAAGAGCGAGCACCGCCAATGACCATCCTTGTTGCCAGTTGACCACCCTCTGTCCATGCGCCCACCCTTTAACCCCTCCAGGGAACTCATCCTTGGACATATCCCCCAACCCTCGCCTAGCAGTACGATTCAGAGAGGGACTGAGGCACTCAGTGGCCCCTCTTGGTCTTGATCATTCCACATTCGGCTGAGCACCATATTCCCTGTCCTCACTGGCAGCGGAGTGAACAAGATCAGAGAATCCCGTCTGCCGAGTTTTAAACTTTTGGAGTGTTTCTCTGTGTCAAAGGTGCTATGGAAATGCATTTTTTTTTCCTCGACTGCATTTGCCGCCTATCTGCCCACTGGTGCACCCACCCCACTATAGTTCCTGCACCCCCCCCCCCCCCCGCCCCCCGTTCTGCCTCTGCTGCTAATTTGCCCCTAAACGGTGATGTCGTTCCCTCTCTGCCAGCGTCCAGATATTGTTTCAGTGCCCTTTACTTTTTCCTCTCTCTCTCTCTCTCTCTCTCTCTCGTACAGGGCAGAACCACGGTCCTCCGACCCCCCCCACCACCCCCAAGACAGAGATACAGCCCGGGAAAGCGGATGGTAAACGGGAAGGGCGCCCGCTGGTGGAAGGAGGGAAGCCGCACATTGACTTTGGCAACATGGATATCGGTGACCTGAGTCACGACGTCATGTCCAACATGGAGAGCTTCGACGTCCACGAGTTTGACCAGTACCTGCCCCCCAACGGGCACCCGGGGCACCCGGGGCAGGCCTTGGGGGGTGGGCCGTACGTGGGGAATTACGGGCTGGGGGGAGCGCTGGCCGCCTCGGGCGGACATTCTGCGTGGATCTCCAAGCAACACGGTGGCAGTACCTCATCCTCCGCCTCGGCCAACGCCTCAGCCGAGTCCAAAACTCAGATCAAGACGGAGCAAGCCCATCCGAGTCACTACGCGGATCAGCAACACTCCTCCGCCCAGATCACCTACACCTCCCTCAGCCTCCCTCATTACGGAGCGGCCTTCCCGAGCATCACCAGGTCTCAGTTCGACTACCCCGAGCACCAGCCTTCCGGATCCTACTACAGCCCGTCCGGCCAGGGCTCCGGACTCTACACTGCTTTCTCCTACATGGGAGCATCTCAGCGTCCGCTCTACACGTCCATCAGCGACCCTTCCTCAGTGCCGCAGTCTCGCAGCCCCACTCACTGGGAGCAACCGGTCTACACAACACTCACTCGTCCATAGGAAAACCAATCCCCCCCTCCCAAAAGCCTGGGCCCAAACCACCCCCCCCTTCTCTTCAAGGCGAGGGTCAAATGGGGCTTTTTTATTTTGCCAGTAAAAAAGATCTCAAAAAAAAACAAATCCACAAGTAAGGTTCTAACGATCGACCCTGTTTTCGAGCACTTCACGTATTCCCCTGGGTCAGACTGAAGTCTCTTGCCCCACAGACCGAGAGGGACAACGCAAGCAAACACGAGAGGCTGATCCGCGCCTTTGAGCAAAGACATCAGCGCGAACCCAAACGTGAACCGGACCCGCCGCCCACAGGACAGAGCGTGGTCGCCATCCCAGTGTCAAGTGACACACAGCGATCAGCCCAAGCTTCTGGAAAGATCAATCTCTTGTACATACAGCGCCTGCCAAGAACCCCACAGAGAACCGTAAGGTCACGCTAACCCCACCCTCCTTCTCCTCCGCCCCAGGGTTAAGTGACCGGAGATGCCAGCCTTGCTGTTGTCGGGACAGACCCATCCAACCACCCCACCGTGGCCTTCAACTGTGGTGGAAGCTGTTGTGAAGAACTCTTAAGAAACTGTCATTAAAATAGGCCGAAGGCAATGTGAGCCTTCGATTGCCAACTGCTGCGTAATCTTGTCAAAAAAATTGTTTAAATCTGCTTTGCTTCAGTTGCGTGTAACACTCCTCTCTCCTCTCTCCTCTGTTTCTCTGTTTTGTTTTAATCTGTTTAACTCTCTCTCGCAGGCGGAGGTTTGGTTTAACCAGGGCCACTTTACTAGAACATCGCTAATATTCTATGTGCGAGCGGATATTTGTACAAAAAAATGTGCTTGAGTTGTTTGGGGGGGTGGGGGGGAGGGGGAAAGGGGGGAGGGAAGGGGGAATCGGGAGAGAAAGAACACTGCACCCCCCATTTTGTGGATTCAGGAGATCCCAAAGCCAGTCCAGAGAAGAGTCTTTATGAAATATCACCATTGCTATAATGTAAGACTTGAAAAAACCAATTTACAACCAGACCCCCTGTTCTCACTCACACACACACACACACACACACACACACACACACACACACACACACACACACACACACACACACACACACACACACACACACACACACACACACACACACACACACCACACACACAACAGTCACATTCTCACACCACACACAGTCACATTCTCACACACACACACACACACACACACACACACACACACATCACATTCTCACACACACCAGTCACATTCTCACACACACACACAGTCACATTCTCACCACACACACACACACCACACACACACACACACACACACAAACACACACACACAGTCACATTCTCACACACACACACAGTCACATTCTCACACACGCACACACACACACACACACACAGTCACATTCTCACACACACACAGTCACATTCTCACAAACCACACACACACTCACACAGTCACATTCTCTCTCACACACACCACACACACACAGAGTCACATTCTCACACACACACACCTCACAGTCACATTCTCACACACGCACACGCACACACACACACTCACAGTCACATTCTCACACACGCACACACACACACACTCACACAGTCACATTCTCACACACGCACCACACACACACGCACACACACACTCACACACGCACAACACACACTCACACAGTCACATCTCACACACGCACACACTCACACACACACACCCTCACACAGTCACATTCTCACACAAGCACACAACACAGTCACATTCTCATACACGCACACACACACACACACAGTCACATTCTCATACACGCACACACCCACACACACACACAGTCACATTCTCACACACACATACTCACATTCTCACACATGCACACACACACTCACACAGTCACATTCTCACACACACACACAGTCACATTCTTACACACACACTCACACAGTCACATTCTCACACACACTCACACAGTCACATTCCCACACACACACACACACACACAGTCACATTCCCACACACACACACACACACACACACACTCACACACACACACTCTCTCACACACACACAGTCACATTCTCACACACACATACACACTCTCACACACATTCTCACTCTCACTCTGTCTCACACACACTCTCTCACACACACTCTCTCTCACACACACTCTCTCACACACACTCTCTCACACACACTCTCTCACACACACACTCTCTCACACACTCTCTCACACACTCTCTCTCACACTCTCTCACTCTCTCTCACAGCAATGTGATATAATCTACTTTCTTTGGTGTGATTTGATTGAAAGATGGATATTGGCCCCAGCACTCCGGGGAGAACCCTCATGAACTTTAACGGAGGCAATGGCCTAGCGGTATTATCGCTAGGCTATTAATCCAGAAACTCAGCTAATGTTCTGGGGCCCCGGGTTTGAATCTTGCCATGCCAGATGATGGAATTTGAATTCAATTAAAAAATAATCTGAATTAAGAATCTATTGATGACCAAGAAACCATTGTCGGAAAAACCCATCTGGTCCCTTTAGGGAAGGAAATCTGCCATCCTTACCCAGTCTGGCCTACATGTGACTCCAGAGCCACAGCAATGTGGTTGACTCTCAGCTGCTCTCTGACATAGAAATACAGAAACTAGATAAAAGCAAATTACTGCAGATGCTGGAATCTGAAACCAGAAGGGAAAACGCTGGAAAATCTCAGCAGGTCTGGCAGCATCTGTGAGGAGAGAAAAGAGCTGACGTTTCGATTCCAGATGAGCCTTTGCCAAAGCTCTGACCAAGGGTCAACTGGACTCAAAACATCAATTCTATTTTCCTCCCCTTACAGATGCTGCCAGACCTGCTGAGATTTTCCAGCGTTTTCTCTTTTGGACATAGAAACTAGAAGCAGGAGGAGGCCATTCGGCCCCTCGAGCCTGCTCCACCATTCATTTTGATCATGGCTGATCATCCAATTCAATATCCTGACCATCCCTCCCTTCTCCCATATCCCTTCATCCCAAGAGCTATATCTAATTTCTTCTTGAAATCAGCAAACCAATTCAGTTTCAACTGGGGAAGGGTGGTAAATGCTAACCTAGCCAGTGACACAAGAATGAATACAAAGAAAATAGGGGCAGTGGAATTTTATACATTCATTCAAGAGGGCAGGTGGACCCCCCCCTTACTCCCCCCACAGTGCAACATCCTCTCTGAGAGACAGTAATGTGCATATATTTGATAAGGAAATTGGAGGCTAGCTTCAAAGGAAACTCTCTTGCCTTCTTTAGTCTTTGCGCTGGGTCAGATCATGCCACCTCTTGATACATCGTGAAGTTTGTGCGACGGAAGTTTTGTCGAATTCATTCCCTCACACCCTTACCAGCTGCTGATAAATATTATTGAGGGGAGGAACTTAGACCCTCGTATTTTAACTCGGTGTAGGTGTATAAAGTATAGCTTTTTGTGTTGATTAGTTTCGCCGCAGTGAGGGTCCATCAGAAAGTGTTGGACTCCCTATCCTCGGGCTCGAGGCTGAGTAACAGGTTCCCACCCCCTCCAGGACGTGTCTGAGAGGCTCCTGGATTTGAAAATTGATCTCCAGGGAGGAAGATCGGGCACCGATTAAAAAGATGTGTGTTACTTTGTTGATTACATTAGCAAGTATTGGAGGTGGAACACTGGGTGAATTGAGGGTGGACGGAGGAGGCAGGGAAGGTTGACTTAACAGTCAAGAGTCACCCTGGGGAACCCGTCCACAATCGATTTGCTTTCTGATGAGGGTGGATGTGTCAGGTGACCGCTGAGGGTCATGTGATGAAATCTCCGGCAATATTTCCAGATAGTGTTGCGTGTTAGCACTGCTGCCCCCACAGCGCCTGGCACCCAGGTTCGATTCTGGCCTTGGGCCTTGTGTGGAATTTGCACATTCTCCCTGTGTCTGCGTGGGTTTCCTCCCACACTCCAAAGACGTGCGGGTTAAGTTGATTAGCCATGTGAAATTGCCCCCCAAGTGTCCCAAGAGATGTCGGTTAGGAGGATTAGCAGGGTAATTAAATGGGTTTATGGGGATAGGGCCTGAGTGGGATTATTGTGGGTGCAGGCCCAATATGCTGAATGGCCTCCTTCTGCACTGGAGCAATTCTATGATTCTATTAAATCAGCCTCATAATTACCCTCTGAAATTTTATTTCTAATTTATTCATTCACGGGATGTGGGTGATGCTCGCTGGGCCAGCAGTTAGTGGCCCTGGAGAAGGAGGTGCTGAGCTGCCTTCCTGAACCCGCTGCAGTCCCTAAAGTGTAGGTACACCCACAGTGCTGTTAGAGAGAGAGAGTTCCAGGACTTTGACCCAGCAACTGTGAAGAAACGGCTGTTACATTTCCAAATCAGGATGGTGAGTGACTTGGAGGGGATCTTTCTAAGATTCCCACCACTCAGAAAAGTTACTGCACCAAAGGAGGCCATTCAGCCCATCCTGTCCATGCCAGCCCGTGGACACCCAGATGCCCTTTCTAATCTGACCTTCCTGCCCCTGGCCCGTAGCCCCGTAGCTTACATCACTTAAAGTGCAGACCCAGTTTTATCCGTCCACCCAATCTCTTCCCCTTGTAATTTTGGACACCTCAGTCAATCCCCCGCCCCTCAGGCTTCTTTGTTTGAGGGAAAATCAGCCCAACCTCTCCTCGTGGCTACAATTTTCTAATCCTGGCACCATTCCTGTAAACCTCCTCTGCCAAGGATGGCAGATTTCCTCTCCTGGAGGAATATTAGTAAAGCAGTTGGGTTTTTAATGACAATCACTGATAGTTTCAGGGTCACCATTGCTGAGTTGGACCTTGTCATTCCAGATTCATTCATTACATTTCAATTCTACCAGCGGCCCTGGTGGGATTTGAACCCGTGTCCACGGAGCATTAGGTCTGGATGATATTACCACTATGGCACCACCTTCCCCTGAAAAATACAATTAGGAGTGTCAGTAATGAGCAATTAAACTTAGGCATGAGGTACTCAGCAAGAATAAATAGCAAACATCTAGACGCACACACCCTGGGAGCTCAAGACTGCATCCTTAACCAAGGTTCACCTTAACTGTTCAACCAATTTTCCCATTCCAGTTTCCCAAGCAGGTTTTAATCATAGAATCCTACAATAAGAGAGAGGCCATTCGGCCCATTGAGTCTGCACCGACCATCCTCCACCCCCCCCACCTCCTGGACCCTAAGTCCGTACCCCACGCAGTTACCCTGGCTAATCCCCCTGATGTTAAGGGGCAATTTTAGCATCACCCTAACCCGCACATCTTTTGAATTATGGGAGGAAACCGGAGCACCAGGAAGAAACCCACATAGGCATGGGGAGAATGTACGGACTCCACATAGACAGTGACCCAGGCTGGAATTCAACCCGGGTACTTGGCACTGTGGGGTAGCAGTGCTAATCACTGTGCTGCCATGCCACTTGAGGAATTAGAACAAAGCAGAATCTCCTCCTCGTGCACTATAGCACAGTGGGCAGGGGTGGTAGAGTGGTTAGCACTGCTGCCTCATAGCACCAGGGACCCGGGTTCGATTCCCACCTTGGGTCACTGTCTGTGTGGAGTTTGCACGTTATCCCCGTGTCTGTGTGGGTTCCCTCCAGGTGCTCCGGTTTCCTCCCACAGTTGGAAAGACGTACTGGTTAGCGTGCATTGACCATGCCAAATTCTCCCTCAGTGTAACCCAAATAGGCATATGGGCTGTATGGCGACTAGGGGATTTTCACAGTAACTTCATTGCAGTGTTAATGTAAGACTACTTGTGACACTAATAAATAAACTTTAAACTGAAACTCCCATCCCATTTCCCTCAGGGAAAACCTGCGTCTAATTGTTTCAGAGGCAATGGAACTTCTTGAAAAAGGCAAATCCCGGCCTCCTGTTCGGAAGGAAGATCCTTTTAACCTTGTAGAAAAACATGAGGTGATCTCTGGATGCCTTGAGTGTTGCTATAGAAACATGGTAGAATAGCGGGATTGTTGACAGTTGTGATAAAGGCATATTTATTTTCCAGTGTTAAGGAATTCTGTCATTTGTTTTGTTATAGATGTTTTACTTAATAATCCTATGTTCTAACAGCTAGATTCTCCTTCCCACAGCTGCCGTGAAGCGTGAGGGGCGGGCGGGGAAGTATGTCGTGTTGGAGGTGATAATTTCCTGGATGGTCTGAATTCCTCACTGCCTCACCCACTGAGAGAGCAGTCACCATTCAACCAGGACCCAGGAATATCTCCAGTCTCTGTTGGGTTGCCTGATCTCAAGAGGGAAAGTGTTCAGAACACGAGGACTTACTGATTGAGAACGACACAGGAGATGATCGTTCAGCCCATCATTTGGCCCCATCATTTGGGGGGCGACATGGTGGCACAGTGGTTAGCACTGCTGCCTCACAGTGCCAGGGACCCGGGTTCGATTCCTGTCTTGGCTCACTGTCTATGCAGAACTTGCACATTCTCCCCGTGTCTGCGTGGGTTTCCTCCAGGAACTCTAGTATCCCTCCCACAGTCTGAAAAATGTGCTGGTTAGGGTGCATTGGCCGTGCTACATTTTCCTTCAGTGTACCCAAACAGGTGCTGGAGTGTGGCAACTCCGGGATTTTCACAGTAGCTTCATTGCAGTGTAAATGTAAGCAAACTTGTGACACTAATAAATAAACTTTAAACATCCACAGTGTTATTAGGGAGGGAGCTCCAAGATTTTGACCTGGTGATAGTGAAGGAACAGCTGATATATTTCCAAGTCAGGATGGTGAATGACTTGGAGGGTTCAGTATTTATCGGATATGTTAGAAGGGAACTTGTTGCAGGCAAACACTCTCAGCTGAGCCACTATTCAAAAAAAAAACGCCCTAAAATCGTATTTAAGAAAAACCTTTTTTCTCCTTTGTGGCCGGGGTTAATCTTTCACAGACTACACCTGCCCAGGATGAATCCAATCTGATTATGAACAATCCTACCTAGGACACCTATGCTTTATCTGTACAGCGTGCAAGAAGCAATATTTTTCGCTGCATCCCAGTATGTATGACAATAATAAATCAAATCAAATCAATCCATTGCACAAACCATCCTCCCATCCACTGACTCTGTCTACACTTCCCGCTGTCTCGGCAAAGCAGCCAGCGTAATTAAGAACCCCACGCACCCCGGACGTTCTCTCTTCCACCTTCTTCTGTCAGGAAAATAATACAAAAGTCTTGAGGTCACGTACCAACCGACTCAAGAACAGCTTCTTCCCTGCTGCTGTCAGGCTTTTGAATGGACCTACCTGATATTAAGTTGATCTTTCGCCACACCCTAGCTGTGACTGTAACACTGCATTCTGCACTCTCTCTCCTTTCCTTCTCCCCTCTGTACTCTATAAACTGTATGCTTTGTCTGTATAGAGCACAGGAAACAATAATTTTTACAGCATCCCAATACACATGACAATAATAAATCAGAATTGACAGTTTTCTGGATTTAGGAATAGAACAATGTACATTGTGGGAATGATACTGAGGTCCATGGGGGTCCTGACTGGGGGGTGGGGGGGGGGGGGAAAGGTGGGGGGGTGTCAGTGAGCAGATGATGAGAGTGATGGAGTGAGAAGTAAGCGGGGGGGGGATGTGTTGTTGGGAAGGGGGTTCATGATGTTAGTCCATTTCTATTGTATTATTTATTACTGTCCGGGGTCACACACGGGGGACTATCAGATGATGGAAAATGTTTGTGTTTTTTCAGAGTTTATTCACAGGGGTTTGGGTGGCACGGCGGGTGGTGGGGGGGGTAGGGTAAGGGGAGTTTGTTGATATTTTGGTAGGCTGATGGCGCAAAGATTTCCCCCCTCCGCCACCAACAGTGCACCTACCCCCACCACCCCTCCTCCCGCCGCCCCCCCCCCCCCACCCCACACTCACACACACACAAACCGCACTCCCCCAGTGAACGAGCAAGTTGCAAAATATTCTTCCTAGCGGATTCCGGAGCTGGATGTCCGTATTCCTGGGTTAACTGGAAAACAAGGATTCCCTCGTGTTCCTCCGAGGTTTCAAGGGGCTGAGTGAGGGTTCCGTGAAACTCTTTATCGATAGACCTCAGGCAGCTGGTGAGGGAGGGGTGGGTGATGGCTGGGGCGAGTGGGGGGGGCGGGGGGGGGGAATGGCGGGGCAGAAAGTGCTTTGCAAGGAGATTGGAATGTTGGCGTACGCAACGCGCAGTATAACTCCTGTCCAGCCCAGTCTGATTCTCCCACTCACACTCTCAGTTGCTAAGTAATGATGTGAACTGGAGTATTTATATCCCGTGTTGTTGTGAGGTGTGAAGTTGTATATTTACACTGTATGAGTTTCGTAGCTTTCCGTTTTGTTACAGCTAGTTTATTATGATGTAACTATGCTTTTGACAAAATAAATGTGTAAAGATGTCCACACCTGCCTTGGTGTTTCTTATATAAACTGCCACAGGTTGTCCTTGGTGTCTCGGTGTGTGTGTGTGTGTGTGTGTGTGTGTGTGTGTGTGTGTGTGTGTGTGTGTGTGTGTGTGTGTGTGTGTGTGTGTGTGTGTGTGTGTGTGTGTGTGTGTGTGTGTGTGTGTATGTGTGTGTGTGTGGTGTGTGTGTGTGTGGTGTGCGTGTGACTGTGTGTAGTGTGTGTGTGTGTGTGTTTTTGTGTGACTGTGGTTTTTGTGTGTTGTGTGACTGTGTGTGTGTGGGTGCGTGTGTTTTTTGGTGTGACTGTGTGTTTTTGTGTGTGTGTGTGACTGTGTGTGTGTGTGTTGTCTGCGTGTGTGACGTGTATTTTGGTGTGTATGACTGTATGTTGGTGTGTGTGACTGTGTTTGTCGGTGTGTGTATGTGTCAGTGTGTGTGATTGCTATTTGTGTGTGATTGTGTGTTTGTGTGTGTGTGTGTGACTGTGTATGTCGGTGTGTGTGTGACTGTGTTTGTTGGGTGTGTTGGTGACGGTGTTTGTCATGTGTATGTGACTGTGTATGGGTGTGTGTGTGACTGTGTTGTGTGTCTGTGTGAGACTGTGTGTGTAAGTGTGTGTGTGTGTGTGCTGTGTAACTGTGTGTGTATGCGTATGTTTTTTGTGTGACTGTGGTGTGGTGTGTGTGTGTGTGAGACTGGTGTGTGTGTGTGTGTGTGACTGTGTGTGTGGAGTGTGTGTGTGTGTATGTGTGTGCGTGTGTGTGTATGTGTGTGTGTTTGTGTGTGTGTGTGTGTGTATGTGTGTGTGTGTGTGTGTGTGTGTGTGTGTGTGTGTGTGTGTGTGTGTGTGTGTGTGTGTGTGTGTGTGTGTGTGTGCTTTATGTGTTTGTAGAAGATATAAAAGGTGGTCATCTAGTTATGTACCTTCCCCGTACTTTCCCCATTCCCCTACACAATTTACAACCTTTAAATCTTTATCCAATCCCTCCTTTGAGAATTCCTATGGAATCTGCTTCCGTCATCCTTTCAGGCAGCGCCTTCCAGATCACAACTCACTTTAAAAAAAAATGTTTTTTCCAACTCCCCTGTCTGTTTTTCTTTTAGCAATATTCTCGAATCTGTGTCCCTCTGGGTTACTGACCACATCCTGCTCTTTAAACTGGGGCACAGTCACTCCCTTATTCAAAAAGCATTCCTGATTTTGAACAACCTCCATTCAATCTCCCATTTCTCTGCTCCGTGGAGAATATTCCCAATCTCTCTGACAGTCGGTCATCACTGGATTTATTCTAGTTAAACCTCCTCCCTACCCAATCTGAGTTCTTGATATCTTTGCACAAGTCTGGATTCTGGAATTCACTGCTCTCTGCCTGGGGACTAATCAATGATTTAAACAGTTCAGCACAAGATCTTTACTCAGTAATGTGCCTTATTTCTCTTCAACCATCATCCTCAACATCACAATGTTTTTGGTTAGTCTGTGGCATCTGGATACAGGACTGAAGATAATTCATTAACCTACACAGGGAGAGGTGATGGCCTAGTGGTATTATCGCTAGACTATTAATCCAGAAACTGAGCTAATATTCTGGGGACCCGGGTTCAAATCCCACTGCAGCAGATAGTGATATTAAAATACCTAGAATTAAGAATCTCCTGATGACTATAAAACCATTGTTCGAAAATCCCATCTGGTTCACTAATGTTCTTTAGGGAAGGAAATCTGCTATCCTTACCCAGTCTGGCCTACATGTGACTCTACAACCACAATTCACCCTTAAACAGCACCTTCCTAACTCACATCCACTTCCATCTAGAAGGACAAGGGCAACAGATACATGGGGAACACCACCAGCTGCAAGTTCCCCTCCAAGCCACTCACCATCCTGACTTGGAAATATATTGGCTGTTCCTTCACAGTCACTGGGTCAAAATCCTGGAACTCCCTCCCTAACGGCATTGTGGGTCAACCCACAGCAGCGATTCAAGGAGGCAGCTCACCACCACCTTCTCAAGGGGCAACTAGGGATGGGCAATAAATGCTGACCCAGCCAGCGATGCCCATGTCCCACGAATGAATAAAAAGAAAAACTTTAATAAACTTAAAACAATTGCTAAAATTACTGTTTCTTTTTGTCCTTATGTTTAGGATGATCTGAGCATCCTCAAGAAAACAAAGTTTAAATTGTTTTCAGTATCAATGCTGTTTTATTGTTTTGTGTTCCCCAAACTTGAAATCAATTGTGAAAAGCTGAACCCAATTGAGCAAAATCGTGGAAATTGTTCAATTCTAGAGTTTTTCTGACCTTTAGTGTCCTCGAACCAAACTTAGCTCTGTGTAGTTGACAAAACCAAACATACTAGGATGACATGGTGGCACAGTGGTTAGCACTGCTGCCTCACAGCACCAGGGACACAGACTCCCAGCTTGGGTCACTGTCTCTGTGGAGTTTGCACATTCTCCCTGTATCTGCGCGGGTTTCCTCCAAGTGCCCTGGTTTCCTCCAACAGTCTGAAAGATCTTTAACATTGGAGGATGTTTTTGTCCTCAGTCCAGTTCCTGTTTCACTCTCAGTTTTCCCTGTGATTGGAAGAGGAATTCCTAGATTTATGAGCATATTCCTGAGATTAATCCCTCCTTTTTTGCAACTGCCTCGAATCCCTTTGACCTCTCACACCCCAACTCTCTGGAGGAACTCGCAAATCTTGCTTCTCTGACGGAGACTTAACGATTGCCCCTACTTGACCCATCTCGTTTTCATAGAATCCCTACAGTGCAGAAGGAGGCCATTCAGCCCATCGAGTCTGTACCGAACACAATCTCACCCTGGTCTTATCCCAGTAACCCAACATATTTAGCCTGCTAATCTATCTGATACTAAGGGGCCATTTAGCATGGCCAATCCACCTAACCCACACATCTTTGAACTGTGGGCAGAAATCGGAGCATCTGGAGGAAACTCATACAGACACACGTAGAATGTGCAAACTCCACACAGACAGTGATTGAAGCCTGGAATTGAACACAGACCCCTGGCACTGTTTGGTGGATTGGCCATGCTAAGTTTTCCCTCAATGTACCCAAACAGGCACTGGACTGTAGCGACTCGGGGATTTTTACAGTGACTTCATTGCAATGTTAATGTAAGCCTACTCGTGACACTGATAAATGCACACTGTCAGAGGGTCAGTACTGAGGGAGTGCCGCACTGTCAGAGGGTCAGTGCTGAGGGAGTGCCGCACTGTCAGACGGTCAGTGCTGAGGGAGTGCCGCACTGTCAGACGGTCAGTGCTGAGGGAGTGCCGCACTGTCAGACGGTCAGTGCTGAGGGAGTGTTGCACATCTTTGGACACTAAGGGATAATTTAGCATGGCCAATCACCTAACCTGCACATCTTTGGAGTGTGGGAGGAAACCATGCAGACACAGGGAGAATGTGCAAAGTCCACGCAGACAGTGACCCAAGGCTGGAATTGAACCCAAGTTCCTGGCACTGTAAGGCAGCAGTGCTAACCACTGTGCCACCAATCACTGGGACTATTAATCCAGAAACTCAGCTAATGTCCTGGGGACCCAGGTTCGAATCCCGCACGGCAAGTGGTGAAATTTGAATTCAATAAAATAAAATACGTGGAATTAAGAATCTACTGATGACTATGAAACCATTGTCAATTGCTGGAAAAACTCATCTGGTTCTTTTAGGGAAGGAAATCTGCCGTCCTTACTTGGTCTGGCCTACATGGGACTCTAGACCCACAGCAATGTGGTTGACTCTCAACTGCCCTCCAAGGGCAACTAGGGATGGACAATAAATGCTGACCCAGCCAGCGATTCCCATGTCCCACAGATAAAGAAAAGAGTTGCACCGTTTTGAGAGACGGACAGAGAAACACGCAAGTTTTCCCAATGGGAGTGCTGGGGGAGATGAGTTCCCGAGACTGGCCACTATTGTGGTCTAGTCGTGTGATTCCTTAACTTTCCTCTGAGCTGAGATCACACAGTGGGGCTCTGTTCTGTCGAATAAATAGCTCTGAGGGTACGTCCCAGCTGAAATTCAGACCAGCCGCTTGGACACCTTTTATAAACTGGCTACGCGTCACCTTTGCGGTCTATCACATCACCCAGGCAGAATTACAGCGCTGTCACTCCCTTCGATGCTGTCTGTTATTTTAATAAAAATGTACCGCTTATTTTGCACGCGCAGACAGTCAGACAGCGCTGAGATCTGGAGGGCGGCTCCTACGGAATTGGGGCAGCAAAGGATTGAGACGGGAGCAGCCGGGCTACAGGCAAAAACTTCCTTGGAAAAATATATTCTGTGGCCAGGAGCCAGGGAATGAACACGGTGTAAGGAGTCAGAGGAATCCAGTGTTCTCAGGTTTTCATTTGAGCCACACACACACACACACACATACATACACACATACACACACACACACACACACACACACATCCCTGTTTATTTAAATTTAACTCAAAGGTACATTCTTCCTGCCCGCCGTCTGTTTATTCCCCACATACTTTTCAAAAAGTGTCCCCCTCCCAGTTTTCCTCCCCGCCCTGGCGTGTTTGCTGGGGGGGGGTGAGCAGAACATTCCCCCCCCCCCACCACCACCAGCGCCAGTCTGCTCCCCCTCAGTTCATGTGGCCTATTTCTGTATGTGAGCTTCATAGAATCCCTACAGTCCAGAAGGAGGCCATTCGGCCCATTGAACCCGCACTGACAACAATCGTACCCAAGCCCTATCTCTGCCACCCCACATATTTACCCCGCTCATCCTCCTGATGCTAAGGGGCAATTCATCATGGCCAATCAACCTAACTGCGTCGCTCTCTCTCTCTCTCTCCCTCTTCCTCTCTGTCTCTCTCTCTCTTTCCCTCTTCCTCTCTGTCTGTCTGTCTGTCTCTCTCTCCCTCTTCCTCTCTGTCTCTCTCTCTCTTTCCCTCTTCCTCTCTGTCTGTCTGTCTGTCTCTCTCTCCCTCTTCCTCTCTGTCTCTCTCTCTCTTTCCCTCTTCCTCTCTGTCTGTCTGTCTGTCTCTCTCTCCCTCTTCCTCTCTGTCTCTCTCTCTCTCTCCCTCTTTCTCGTTCTTTGTATCTGCCTCACTCTCCCTTTCTGTCTTTCTCTCTCTTTCACTATTCTCATCCTCTCTTTTCCTCTTTCTCTCTCTTTTCCTCTTTCTCTCTTTCTCTCTCTTTTCCTCTTTCTCCTTCTCTCCCCCTTCTCTCTCTATCTCCCTCTCCCTCTATCTCTCTCTCTCGCTGTCTCTCTCTCTTCATTTTTCTCTCTTTCTCTCTCTCTCTTTCTGTATCTCTGTCACTTCCTCTCTCTCTCTTGCCCTCTCTGTCTTTGTCTCTCTCTCTTTCTCTCTCTCACTCCCTCTCTCTCTCTCTCACTCTCTTTCTTTCTCTCTTTCTCCCTCTCTCTCTGTCACTCTTTCTCTGTCCCACTCCCTCTCTCTCTCTCTTTCCCTCTTTCTCTCTCTCTCTCCCTCTCTCTCTCTCTTTCTCTCTCCCTGGGGTGTTTTTGGGAACAATATCCCTCGGCCAACATCACTTTAAACACATGATCTGGATCATTTACACCTTGCTGCTTGTGGGATCTTGCGGTGCATATATTAGCTGCTGTCTTTCCTGCAGCATGGTATTTCAGTAAAGTTTCCTTAACGGGACATCCTGAGATTGTGAAAGTTGAGATGTTAATAAGGAGCGTTGATTGGAAGGTTTATTTTTCTCTGCCCATTGCCATCAGTGGCCTGGCTCCCAGTCAGAGTTTGCAGTACAGGGACAGAGAGGCCCTTCAGCCCATCACACCCAGCCCACCTCGGGTAGCTATCTATCCTCATCCCAATTCTCAGCACTGCCTCCTTCACCTCACCTGCCACAATGTTCCCTCCCGAAAGATTTTTAGAGTTAATGTTTATTTATTAGTGTCACAAGTAGGCTTATGTTAAAACTGTAGTGAAGTTACTGTGAAAATCCCTTAGTCACCACACTCCAGCACCTGTTCAGTTGGCACAGTGGTTAGCACTGCTGCCTTACAGCGCCAGGGACCCGGATTCGATTCTGTCCTCGGGTCACTGTCTGCGTGGAGTCTGCACATTCTCCCCGTGTCTGCGTGAGTTTCTTCCGGGTGCTCCAGTTTCCTCCCACAGTCCAAAGACGTGCAGGCTAGCTGGACTGGCCATGTTAGTTTTCCCCTTAGTGTCAGGGGAATTAGCAGGGTAAATATGTAGATTGCAGGAATAGAGCCTGAGCAGGATTGTGGTTGGTGCAAATTCAATGGGCCGAATGGCCTCCTTCTGCACTGTAGGGATTTTATGGAAGTTAGTGTGAAAATCTCCTAGTCGCCACACTCTGGTGCCTGTTCGGGTTACACTGAGGGAGGATTTAGCACGGCCAATGCACCCTAACCAGCACTTCCTTCAGACTGTGGGAGGAAACTGGAGCACCCGGAGGAAACCCACGCAGACACGGGGAGAATGTGCAGACTCCACACAGACAGTGACCCAAGGCTGGAGTCAAACCTGGGTCCCTGGCGCTGTAAGGCAGCAGTGCTAACCCACCGGGACCATCCAGCGAATCCCCTCTGCCTCAGTTTCCTCCTTAGACTCCCTTCATAACCAAGTTCACTGCCTGATTCCCTGAAGTGACTCGGTGTCAGACACCGGGGAGTACCTCAGGATGCACCTCTCTCATGCTATATAAACGTTGCTTTAATTGTGGGCACATTTGCTGCAAATATCTCTTCCCAGTTGGTCGGAACCTCTTGGAGTTTACGCAGTAGTAAAATACAAGCTTTGGTAAATGAGAGATGTTTTGGATGGAGGAGCTGTGCGCGCCCCTCTCGGTCTGGTGCATCGACCCGAGTCACTGCACAGTGAGACATCCAGAAGCCCCGGTGACGGATATAGTTACTTTCCAGAGAGGGAGAGAAGATAATCCTTCCAAATAAACCTGCGCTTTCAAGATCAGAAGCTGTGACCTGGAGTCAAAACCACCCCCGGAACATCTTCACTGCACAAACCTGGGAACAATCTAATATACAGGTCACCAAGGTGCTGGATGAGGCTCTGAGGGAAAATTCCAATTCCATAACCAAATACCTCCACAAAATCAATCCACTTCCAATTGCACAATTGGAAGGAGAGGGTTCCAGAATCAAAACCCATCTCTCTGGCTTGAGTAAAAGTCTAGCACAACACCACAGATGAAGTACTGAGGGAGTGCTACACTGTCAGAGGGTCAGTGCTGAGGGAGCGCCTCACTGTCAGAGGGTCAGTGTTGAGGGAGTGCCGCACTGTCAGAGGGTCAGCGCTGAGGGAGCGCCGCACTGTCAGAGGGTCAGCGCTGAGGGAGTGCCGCACTGTCAGAGGGTCAGTGCTGAGGGAGTGCCGCACTGTCAGAGGGTCAGTGCTGAGGGAGTGCCGCACTGTCAGAGGGTCAGTGCTGAGGGAGTGCCGCACTGTCAGAGGGTCAGTGCTGAGGGAGTGCCGCACTGTCAGAGGGTCAGTGCTGAGGGAGTGCCGCACTATCAGAGGGTCAGTGCTGAGGGCAGGTATATCTTGCTGGGTTAGTTTACAGGGTAGTTGATGTATAATGAGATCTCAGCAGTACCAGGATAAGGGCGGCAGATTTCCTGCCCTAAAGAACATTCGTGAACCGGATGGGTTTTTCCACCAATCCTGATCACAATTGTTTATCCATGTTGCAAATTCTCATATTTCCTAAGCTTAGATAAAATTCTCAAAGTGCCATGAGATTGTCTGAACGCAACTCAGTACAAACCACCACCACAGTTCCCCCTCCCTCAACGTCCCCAGTATCCAAGTTTATTGGAAGATATTTAAGCAATAATTGGGAATGAAATTAAAATCCTACAAGAGAAATTATTTCACCAGGAAATGCTTGTTATTACCTTCCTCCCACCAGTCCCTACCGCTTTGGATTGAGGACTGAGTGTTGCGCGTGTGTGTGTGTTTGTGTGTGTGTGTCCCTGTGTGTGTGTTTGTGTGTCTGTATGTGTGTGTGTGTTTGTGTGTCTGTATGTGTGTGTGTCCCTGTGTGTGTGTTTGTGTTTGTGTGTGTGTGTGTGTGTGTGTGTGTTGTGTGTGTGTGTGTGTTTGTGGTGTGTGTGGTTGTTTGTGTATGTGAGTGTCTGTATGTGTGTGTGTGTGTCCCTGTGTGTGTGTTGTGTGTGTGTCTGTTTGGTTTGTGTGTTGTTCGGGTGTGTTTGTGTATGTGTGTGTGGTGTGTTTGTGTGTGTTGTGTGTGTGTTGTGTGTGTAGTGTTTGTGTATGTGAGTGGTGTCTGTATGTGTGTGAGTGGTGTGTTTGTGTGTGTGTCTGTTGTGTGTATTATTATTGTATGTGTGTTTTTTTGAGTGTGTGGTGTTTGTGTATGTGAGTGTCTGTAGTGTGTGTTTGTGTGTGTGTCTGTGTTTGTGTATGATTGAGTGTCTGTATGTGTTTTGTATGTGTGTGTGTGTGTGGTTTGTGTATGTGAGTGTATGTATGTGTGTGTCTGTGTGTGTGTCTGTGTGTGTGTATGTATGTGAGTGTCTGTATGTGTGTGAGTGTGTGTGTGTGTCTGTGTGTGTGTATGTATGTGAGTGTCTGTATGTGTGTGAGTGTGAGTGTGTGTGTGTTTGTGTGAGTGTCTGTATGTGTGTGTGTGTGGTGGGGAAAGGTACAGTGGGGGTTGGGGGGGGGTGGGGTTGGGGCAGTTGGGGGGTGTGGTGGGGAGGAGGTTACTGCCTGCTCTATCCCACTCCCAGCTGAACGTGAGCGTGCAGACTTACTCCTGAGATGGAGGTGAACAAAGGGCCCATTTAGAAGGCTGCGCCGTGGTCAGATAGACTCTGGGCTTAGCTCGACACTGGCACAATGAGCTGCCTTATCCCAGCAAATCCCACCTCAGTAATGTGATTACAGGATTTCAAAATAACCAGGTTAGCTACAATGTCGCTGGGACGCAGATTAACCCCTTCATTCTGCAGAGAGCCCGACTCGCTGAGAGACAATCCCACCCCTCCGGCCTCTCCCTGCATCCCTGAAGATTCCGCGGATGGCGCAGTGGGTTAGCACGGAGACCTGGGCTCGATTCTGGCCTCAGGTCACTGTGTGGAGTTTGCACGTTCTCCCCGTGCCTGCGTGAGTTTCCTCTGGGTGCTCCGGTTTCCTCCACAGTCCAAAGATGTGTAGGTTAAGTGGATTGGCAGTGCTAAATTTCCCCTGAGTGTCCAAAGATGTACAGGTTCGGTGGATTGCAGGGGGTAAATGAACAGGGTTACGTAGATAGGATGGGGTGTGCTCCTGGGTGTTATGCTCTTTCGGAGAGCTGGTGGAGCCCGGATGGGCTGAATGGCCTCTGCACTGTAGCTGCTCCCTGAATCTAATGTGAAATAGTGTAAAATTCAAGAGAGAATTTGGGAGAGACCTCTTTTCCCAGGGAACCTGGAAGACACTCCTGTGGGAATGGGTGATGTGAGTAGGACGTTTATGGAGGAAGCTGGATAAACACATGGGGGAGAAAGGTGTAACAGGTCATAGAGAGAATGTGGATGGAGGTTGATGTGGAGTAACATGGAGAATTGGGCCGAAGGGCCTGTTGATTTTGGGTAAAACTCGATACAAAAGGGAGAGAGATGTTTCTGAAGTTCCTGCTCGCGCTCAGTAACTGAGTTTCCAATCGGAATCACTGCATCTCCTATCTCAGGATTGGGCATTCTCTGATACAGCTCCTTCTTTGAAAGAGGGAGGCGGGTTTCCTTTCAAAAGTTCCTTTCTCCCCTCCCTCCCTCCATACCCCCACCAGCACAACAGCCTCTCTCCGAAGGGAAAGGTGTGACCCAGCTACTGTCTCATCTACATCTCAGCTGTGGCCTACTGAGTCACCCCCCATCTCCCTCTGAGTCCAAAGATCGTGGGTTCAAACCCCTGCCCCAGGCATCAGAACATAAATCCAGGCAGGGCAGTCTGTGCAGTACTGAGGGACTGCCGCCCTCTCAGCACTGCCATTGTCTGGGATCAGACTGTGAACCAAGTTTAACTTTATAAATCTTTTTATAAATGTAAGGTAGGCTTACATTCACACTGCAATGAAGTTACTGTGAAAATCCCCTATTCGTCACACTCCGGCACCTGTTCGGGTACAGAGGAAGAATTCAGCACGGCCAGTGCACCCTAACCAGCACAACTTTCAGACTGTGGGAGGAAACCGGAACACTGGGAGGAAACCCACGCAGACATGAGGAGAATGTGCAGACTCTGCACAGTCAGTGACCCGAGGATCAAGCCTGGATCCCTGGCATCATGAGGCAACAGTGCTAATCACTGTGTCACTGTGCGGCCCATTCCGTAGTAGCTTTGTTTAGTTTATTCGTGTCACAAGTAGGCTTAGGTTAACACTGCAATGTAGTTACTGTGAAAATCGCCACACTCCGGCGCCTGTTCGGGTCAATGCACCCTACCGTCTTTCAGACTGTGGGAGGAAACTGGAGCATCCGGAGGAAACCCACACTGACACGGGGAGAACATGCAGACTCCACACAGTCAGTGGCCTGAGGCTGGGAATCGAACCCAGTTCCCTGGTGCTGTGAGGCAGTAGCGCGAACCGCTGTGCCATTTTCAAATAGAGTTTGGTTGGAAGGGTGAGCAGGGCAGTTGTCTCCCATGTCCTGGCCAATGTCTCTCCCTCAGCCAACATTACTGAGATTATCCAGCCATTATCAAGTTATTTTATTTTGTTGGGGGTGGGGTGCGGGTGCAGTGGGATCTTGCTGTGTACAATTTAGCAGCCACGATTCCTACATTGACTGCTTGTGCCGAGGTATTTCATTAGTTATAAAGCACTTTGGGATGTCCTATAGCTGGGGTACAACAATCTTTAACCTCGGCACCTTGGGGAAAGAGTGACGTTCCAAACTGGAGGCAGCAAGAGTTTTACTTTTGTATCGAGTATCTGGGAACGGCTGTCACAGAACCGACAGTCCCAGCGTCCTGAACTCCGGGAATCGGATACGTCTGATAGGTATCCCCACCACTTTTGTTCCCACAGCTCGGGTTACCATGACACCAGCTTTTGTGATTAAAAATACTTCCTGATTTGATTCCAGTTTTAAATTGCGTCTTGTTTTTATAAGAGAATTTTACAGCCCAAAAACAGGCCATTCAGCCCAACTGGTCAATACTGACCTTTAGGCTCTACACCTTCCTTCACTCCATCCAATCAGGGTTATCTTTGGATTTCTCTCTCTCCGGAAGGATAAGCGGACAGGATTTTTTTTGGCCACGAACACCCCAAGACTGGACTCCAACTTAACAGACCTTGGAATGGTCCACCAAATACTTCTTATTCATTTAGTTGTGTCACAAGTAGTCTTACATTAACACTGCAATGAAGTTACTGTGAAAATCCCCTGCTCACCCACACTCCGACGTCTGTTTGGGTCAATGCAATCTAAACTGCACGTCTTTCGGATTTTGGGAGGAAACCAGAGCACCCAGAGAAAATCTACGCAGATATGGGGAGAACGTGCAAACTCCAGACAGACAGTGACCCCAGGCCAGGAATCGAACCTGGGTCCCTGGTGCTGTGAGGGAGCAGTGCTAACCACCTACGCTTCCCGTGACAGGTCAGCAGGAGAATTCAGTCAGTTTATCTTCATTGGCCTTGTTGCTTCCTCTTAATGAAACCAACCAGATCATCTCTCCATCCGGTCAATATTTCCTCGGGTATAACAATCCCAGGAGCCGGCTGTGAAGAAACACTGTTTTATTGTGAAAAATAAAGAAAAGGCCACAAGCATGTGGTAAACACAAATACCTTCCAACTGGGATAGTATATCAGTGGACCCGCTCTGGGGCCTGCTTTACATCGGGTTCGGTATACAGGTTCCGCCTGGTGAATTAATTATCAGAGAGCTCATATTCAATGACTCCTACAGGAAGGTCAGTCAGTGATCCCCTGGGACTCATCACATTGAACAACCCTCATTATTTAACCGTTTCAATCCCAGCTTCAGGGGTGGTACAGTGGTTAGCACTGCTGCCCACAGCACTAGGGACCCTAGTTCGATTCCTTGCTTGGGTCACTGCCTGTGTGGAGTCTGCACATTCTCCCCGTATCTGCATGGGTTTCCTCCGGGTTCCAGCCACAGTCGGAAAGCTGTGCTGATTAGGGTGGATTGGCCCTTTTTTCCCTCAGTGTAGCTGCCAGACTGTGGCGACATAGTAACTTCACTGCAGCATTAACGTAAGCCTACACTAATAAATAAACTGTGCAGTATCGTTCTGGACCGCGCCCACTCTAGGACAATGTCCCCTTCCCGGAGGGAGGAGGCCAGAACTGAACGTAGTTCCTTCAGTTTGAATTTGACGAAGGCAGGTGGATGGAGACTAAGGAATGAGGACAGGCGTAGATTCCACCTTGAAAGAATGGGGTTTATATTGAAGCTGTGGACACCAGAATTTCAGACTGAGTTGGTTGTGGCCTAGAGATTTATAACTGAGAGGCTACAGGTTGCTAAGAATAGCACCAGACCAGAAATCCAGCAGGGCAACAAGTGGCTCGCTCTGTGAGTGCTGAGTAAGGGGTTAGGGAGTAGGGTTTATAACCCTCCAGAATTGGCCTGGAGTCTCCAGGGATTGAGGATAGCTTTCGGGCCACAGATCTGAGCGATCTGAGGAAGGATGTGAAAGGCTGCAGATTCCTGAAGGTACTTCCAGAAATGGCTGATTGGAAGTATTGAATCCCTACTGCACTGAAGGAGGCCATTCAGCCCATCGAGTCTGCACCCACTCCCCGATAGAGCACCTGGCCCAGGCCCCATCCCCATAACATTTAACATGGCTAATCCACCTAACCCGCATGTCTTTGGAGTGTGGGAGGAAACCCACGCAGACACAGGGAGAATGTGCAAACTCCACAAAGACTGTGACCGGAGCTCAGAATTGAACCCAGGTCCCTGGCGCTGTGAGGCAGCCGTGCTAACCGTTATGCCACCGTGCTCCTTGGGTCTGGCCACCACAAGTGGGAACATCTTCCCTGTTGAAAACGTGTCACAATTTTAAAAACTTCTCACAGGTCACCCCCCCTCCCCCCGAGACCAGTCTCCCTTTCCAGGGGAGACGAGACCCGTCTTTCAGTCTTTCCCAGGACGACGAAGGGATGAATTTATCCCAGGTAAAACCCCCCCACCCCCGCCCCCGCAGCCTCCATCCCTGCCCCAATGTTCCACAGAGGGTTAAATGAGAATGAGAGCAGAGATTTGGCCAGGTAGGTTCCGAGGAAGAGGTTCCTGTGTGTGACAACAATCCCTCCCTCTGATCTCTCCTACACTGCCGTGGAGTGTAAGAGATATTTCCAGTCGATAAAAGCTGTCTCTGGTGTCAGTGACACTCGGAACAATGGCTGGTTTCATGAGGCCAGTGCGCTGATATCCCTGAGAATCGCCCGAAGCCAACTTCTTCCTCTCTCTCTCTCCGAAAGGAAATTGGGCATTGCCATGGCGACCGGTTTAAGTCCCCGAGAGCACAATGCGTTGCCTGTGACACAGCGAAGGGAGAAAAAAAAACCTCATAAACAAAAGAGAGAGAGGAACAGTCTGGGGACGAGATCGCTTAGGCCACACTGCACCCCCAACGGTAGACAGGTGGGAAGCTAGTGAATCCCAACCCAGGAAGAGGCCATTCAGCCCAAAGAGCCTCTGCTGGCCCTGAGAACAAACTAATCAATTACCTTCACCAGCTCATCCCCCTCCCCCACCCCCACTCCCACTCCCCTCCCCAAAGCTTTTCTATCCAATTCTCTTTGGAAAGTCATTATATTGACTGCTGGCACGGTGCAATATGGTGGCACAGTGATTGGCACTGCTGCCTCACAGCGCCAGGGATCTGGGTTCAATTCCAGCCCTGGGTCACTGTATGTGCAGAGTCTGCACATTCTCCCCGTGTTTGCATGGGTTTCCTCCGGGTGCTCCGGTTTCCTCCCACAGTCTGAAAGATGCGTAGGTTAGGTGGATTGGCTATGCTAAATTGCTCCTTAGTGTCCAAAGATATGCAGGTTGGATGGATTTGTCATGATAACCTTAGATCCCCCTGAAAAGCGGGCAGTATAAATCAAGGAGCTCACATAGAGTGCACTCCTCTCTCTTGCATATAAATTGCTGATATCATTTAAAAGTTAGCATTCTTGTTATTGTTCTGATGAGTGCAAGATGCAAAACTTTGACAAGATGTTTCTTCTTAGAGGGTTTTAGTTCAGTTTGGTGCAAGTTTGGAGGGCTAAATGGCCTGTTCCTCTGCTGTAGTTTTCTTTATTCTTTCACGCACCCCGGACATTCTCACTTCCACCATCTTCCATCAGGAAAAAGATACAGAAGTCTGAGGTCACGTACCAACCGACTCAAAAGAACAGCTTCTTCCCTGCTGCCATCAGACTTTGAATGGACTTACCTTGCATTAAGTTGATTTTTCTGTACGTCCTAGCTATGACTGTACTATTATATATTGCACCCTCTCCTTTCCTGCTCTCCTGTGTATTCTATGAACAGTATGTTTTGTCCATGTAGCGTGCAAGAAACAATCCTTTTCCTGTATCCATATACATGTGACAATAATAAATCAAATCAAATGTCCCCCTTTACATTTAAAATCCTTTCAGGGTGATCAAGATTAAATTCATCTGCATCATTGTATCTATTTTCTCTATGGCAACACCCTGGACCAATAGAAATGGACTTGCCAACCAATCAGCATTCCTTTTCCCTGCAGTATAAATTGCTATCATTATTTGAAAGTTCACATTCTTGCATTTGTCCTGATGAGTGCAAGACGCAAAACTTTGACAAGATGTCTCTTTTCAGCAATATTATACTTAATTATTAAATGAAGAGCAGGGCAGCAAGAATTTATATTTCTTATAACCTTTAATGTAGTAAAGGTACTTTACGTGAACATTTTTAAACAGAATTGCCATGTCCAATAACCATAAGGAAGTGACATGTCTGTCTTTCCTCTCGCGTCCAGCTTATATATTTTTATTTTTGAACCAGGACCAATTTGTGCAGTTGGCTAATGGTTGGTGTTGACTCAAGGGGCGCTAAAGCTGCCCGGTTTTCAACAGGAGGTAAACATTAGCGAGTCTATTTCTGGTGGTGTTGGGTTGAGAAAGGAATGTTGGCTGGGACACCAGGAGACATCCCTGTTCTACAAACATTACCACAAAATCCCAGAGCAGTAAACCTGAACCAATACTAGTAAACATTCCTCGCTTCTCGCCTCATCTGACTGACAGCGTCTCAGACAACATCGCACCCCTTCAGCGCTGCAGAGTGGGGCTTGAGTTCTGACCCCCCCACAGCTGCGAGGTGGAGGGTGACTCAGATCTGGACAAGCTGCTGATCGCACGTCCTTGTCCCATTAGTGAGAGAGTGTAAAACTTGCCTGGTGAGATGTGGCTTCAACCCAGTTACTCAGGATACAGAAAGGGTTACTCGCATCATTAGGGGGAATATCTACTCCGTGTTCCTCCTGCAGATTGCAGTCAATCAGATGCCCCCTCGGAGCAGAAAGGATTAATATTCTGACCTAACTCAACACTAGCCCACAAGCGCTTTTCAAAGAAAATGACAGAATTTACAGCTCAGAAACATTTTTTTTGTTTGCTTACTAAGGCGGCATGGTGGCACAGTGGTTAGCACTGCTGCCTTTCAGTGCCAGAGACCCAGGTTCAATTCTTGGCTTGAGTCACTGTCTTTGCAGAGTCTGAACATCCTCCACGTGTCTGCACGGGTTTCCTCCAGGTGCTCGTTTCCTTCCACAGTTCAAAAGACGTGCTGGTTAGGGTGCATCAACCATGCAAAATTCTCCCTCAGTGCACCCGGACAGGCTCCCAAGTGCGGAGATCGGGGGATTTCCACAGTAACTTCATACTCCACACAAACAGTGACCCGAGCCAGCAATCGAACCAAAATCCCTGGTGCGGTGAGACAGCAGTGAACTATAGAACCTTACAGTGTAGAAAGAGACGCTTCGGCCCATCGAGTCTGCACTGACCACCCAGGTCCTATCCCCATATCCCTGTATATGATACGCACTAATCTCTCTAACCCACAATCTTAAGGGGCAATTTTAGCATGGCCAATCAACCTAACCTGTACATCTTTGCACTATGAGAGGAAACTGGAGCACCCAAAGGAAACACACGCAGACACGAGGGGAACACGCAAACTCCATACAGTGACTCGAGCCGGGAATCGAACCCAGGTTCGAGTCCCAGCTGTGAAGCAGCAGGTGCTAACCACTGTGCCACCCCCTAACCACCGTGCCGTGCCACCATTCCAACCCAGTTATTCAGGATGCTGAGTGGGTTACTGTCATCATTAGGGGGGGGGGGTATTTACTCCATGTTCCTCCTACAGATTGCAGTCAATCGGATGCCTCCATGAAGCAGAAAGGATTAATATTCTGACCTAACTCAACTCTAACCTACAAGCGCTTTTCAAAGAAATGAGACAGAATTTACAGCACGGAAATTGGAGCATTCATTTCAACCATTCTGTATCAGTCTGTGGTCTCCTCTTACACAAACCGCTATTCCTTTCTCTGGTGTTTATCCAGCTCTCTTTAGGCATTTGTTGTTATTCACCTCAATTCCTCCTTATTGGGAATGAGAGGCACAGTCTCACCGCACTCTGGATAAAGAAACTTCCCCCAAATTTTCCACTGGATTTATTTGTGACTATCTCATATTGGTGCCCCCCCCCCCCTGCCGTTTTACTCTCCAGCCCACCAAGGCTCCTTCAGAATTTCAGAAACCTTCCTAACTAAAGTTGGCCTCTCCTTTTTGCCAGATGTGGAATAAATTGGGGCTCAATTCCAGTCCTTTCCATTTGCCGGATTCCTCTATCCATTCAACTGCTCCAAGAACTGAGATTCCTGCAGGAATAGAATCCCTAGAAATAAAGGAGGAGGCCATTCAGCCCATCGATCCTGCACCAACAGTTCCACTTAGGCACAATCGCTGTAACCGCACCCATTTACCCTAATAATCCACCTGATACTAAGGGGGCAATTTACCCTGGCCAATCCATCAAACCTGCACATCTTTGGGCTGTGAGAGGAAACCAGAGCACCCGGAGGAAACCCATGCAGACATGAGGAGAACATGCAGATTCCACACAGTCAGGGAATCAAACCTGGGTCCCTGGCACTGTGAGGCAGCAGTGCCAACCACTGTGCTAAGCTGAATTTGGTTCTTTTCCTTTAATACAAATTGGGTGTTGTAATGAGAGCTCCATCCCACAGGAGGGCACCGAGCGCTCACTGTGACAGTGCCAACGTGATGGTCATTCTCCATCATTCCAGTTTGCAGATTGTGAACCCTCTCCTCTACCTTCACCTCTTTTTAAAATTTCTCTTCCTTTCTTCCTATGATTTATTTTTCCATCTCCCTTTACTCTATCCAGTTTTCCATCTTTTTATTCCCCCTTTACCACTGTCTCCCCCAATCCACTGGGGCCAGCTGTTACCTGTTCCAGGTTGTCACACCTTTGTCTGCCATTAACACACTCTGCTATCTCCGTGTGCCGCTATTAGCACCATTCTTAGCCACGATCACCACCATTTTCACATTTCCTTTGTCTTTTTGCCCGTGACATCTTGGTTAATCTCTCTCTCCAGCCTCCACCTACCGCCCCACCAACCCTACACTTTCCAGCTCTCTCTGATGATTCGAAACGTCGGCTCTACTCTCTCCCCAACAGGATGCTGTCAGACCTGCTGAGATTTTCCAGCATTTTCTGTTTTTGTTTTGGAATATTCACCCAGCCTTGACCCCTATGATCGCAACCTCAACAAATAACAGACTTAATCAATGCATTCTTTTGACTTAATTTGGGCAGGCAATAAAACATAGAAACATAGGAGCAGGAGGCCATTCAGCCCTTCCAACCTGCCCCACCATTCATCACGATCATAGCTGATCGTCCAACTCAATAGCCTAATCCTGCTTTCTGCCTATAACCTTTGATCCCGTTCACCCCAGGTGCTATATCCGGCCGCCTCTTGAAATACATTCAATGTTTTGGCATCAATTACTTCCTGTGGTAATGAACTCCACAGACTCACCACTCTTTGGGTGAAGAAATGTCTCCTCAACTCCATCCTAAATGGTCTACCCCGAATCCTCAGGCTATGACCCCTGGTTCTGGATTCCCCCACCATCGGGAACATCCTCCCTGCATCTACCTTGTCTGATCCTGTTAGAATTTTCTAAGTATGAGATTCCCCCCTCACTCGTCTGAACTCCAGCGAAAACAATCCTAAACTAGTCAATCTCTCCTCATATATCAGTCCCACTATCCCTGGAACCAGCCTGGTAAACCTTCACTGCACTCCCTCAAGACCAAGAATACCCTTTCTCAGAAAAGGGTGTAGTTACGTTATCCCTGGACTCATAATACTCTCAGAATCTGGATTCGAATCCTGCCGAGGCAGATGGTGAAATTTGAATTCAATGAAAAAAATATCTGGAATTAAGAATCTACTGATGACCGTGAATCTATTTTTGGTGATATGGTGGCACAGCAGTTAGCACTGCTGCCTCACAGCACCAGGGACCCAGATTCGATTCCCGGCTTGTGGCTTTCCTCCAGCTGCTCCGATTTCCTCCCACAATCCAAAAAATGTGCTGGTTAGGGTGCAACAGCTGAACTAAATTCTCCCTCAGTGTATCCGACACATGTCAGAGTGTAATGACTAGGCGATTTTCACAGTAACTTCATTGTAGTGTTAATGTAAGCCGATTTGTGACACTAAAATCCAACTGGCTCACCAATGTCCTTTAGGGAAGGAAATCTGCTGTTCTTACCCAGTCTGGCCTACATGTGACTCCAGAGCCACAGCAATGTGGCTAAACTCTAAATGCTCTTGAAATGGTCAAGCAAGACACTCAGTTCAAGGGGCAATTAGGGATGGACAACATCCTTGAGTTACTGCAATCCATCTGCTGTCAGTAACCCCACAGTGATTCCAGAGAGGGAGATGCAAGACTGTGGTGCGGTGATTTTGAAGCAAGAGCAGTATAGTCCCAAGTCCGAGGGATGTTTGAGTTTATTTATTAGCCCACACAGACAGTGGCCCAAGCCGGGAATCGAACCCAGGTCCCTGGCACTGCGAGGCAGCAGCACTAACCACTGTGCCACCGTGCTGCCTTTGTGTGACTCGGGAGGGGAACTCGCAGGTTGCGGTTGTCCCCTACACCTGCTGCCCCAGAACTGTGTAAATGATTGACAGGTTAGAGGGTCATTGCTTGTTCCTAATTGGTCGGCGCAACATCGAAGGCTGAAGGGCCTGTTCTGCGCTGTAATGTTCTATGTTCTACGTAGGTTGCTTTTGAAGAAACCTTTAAGGAATCGCTGTAAAAGGTTGCAGTTTAAGGCTAAGCTACTCTTTTGCAGAATTCAGTTTTTTTTAAGCACCATTTAAAATGATTCTTCTTAAAACTGCAAGTTGCCTTAAAAGATTCCACCAGCTATTTAAATGTCAACAAGACTTTCTGGATCAGAATATCTGTGGACATGTTCAACGATAAATAGTTGTCCTAAGCATAACTGAACAAATAAAACAGTCTGCCCCAGCTCGCATCTAAGTTGGCTGCTTCTCAAGTGTTGCAGACAACCAATTAAATATTCATATTGAGTTAAGCTCAGAATATAACTCCACAGTTAGTCTGTCAGGATCCTAGTTGCTGTGAATTAATTTAAGGGAGGTTTTTAAGTTCACTGGAACTGAGGAGGTGAGGGGAATGGGGAACCTAATGGAGATTTTCAAATGGTGCGCAGTTTTGGTGTCCTTATCTGAGGAAGGATGTCCTTGCTATAGAGGGAGTACAACGAAGGTTTACCAGACTGATTCCTGGGAATGACAGGTCTATCGTATTAGCACAGATTAAGTCAGTTAGGATTATATTCACTGGAGTTTAGAAGAATGAGAGGGGATCTCATGGAAATTTTTAAATTCTAAGGGTAGATTCAGAAAGAATGTTCCCAATGGTGGGGGGGAGTCAAGGTTCATAGTTTGAGGATGAGAGGTAAACCTTTTAGAATCGAGGTGAGGAGAAATTTCTTCACCCAGAGACCAATGTTGTCTGATTTCAAGAAGAAATTAGATGTAGCTCTTGAAACTAAAGGGATTTCGGAGGCTGGGGTGGGGGGGAGATCAGGATATTGGATTCGATGATCAGCCACGATCAAAATGAATGGAGGAGCAGGTTCGAAGGGCCGAATGGCCTCTTCCTGCTTCTAAAACGAAAGGATTTCAGGGGATAAATTGGCAAGAATATCCCTTTCGGCTGGTAAATCAATAACGAAGAGGAAAGAGGCCATTCTGCCCCTCAAGTTCACTCCACCAGTCAATGAGATCATGGTTGATCTGTACCCCATTCATCTGCCTTTCTGCACAGTCGCAGTACTCTGAAGGGAAGGGCAAAGGGGACCCTGATTCCATGGCCAGGGTGAAACTCGGAGAACGGCATTCTCCATTGGCTTCAGGCGGGATTGTACGAACCTTGGGCATGACGTGCCGGTAAAATTCCACCCAGCATAAAGCTGTGAGGAAGGATCATCCAGATTGGAACTATTGTCTGGGATTTTACAGCCTTGCTCGTTCCGAAACCCGTAAAATCCCTTCGGAGGTCAATGGAGCGTTTCGTTGTCTGTCCCTCACCCGCTCCGATTCCCGTGGCAGGCAGGGCGATCAAATTCCAGCAACTGGCTCTATTCTCTCTCCACACAGGCTGTCAGCCCTGCTGGGATTTTCCAGCATTTGTTTTGTTGTTTCAGATTCCAGCTTCCGCAGTATTTTTTTCCTTTATTATCCATGAGAATAAGGAGTGTTGCAGCAGCCAGGATTAAGGCAGAAACTGCAAAACGATTAAACGCAAATTACTGCGCATGTTGGAATCTGAAGAACAACAGAGAATGTTGGAAAATCTCAGCCAGTTTGGCAGCACCTTTGGGAAGGGAATACAGCCAATGTTTCTACCCAGCTGAGACAAAGGGTCATCCACTCGAAACATTGGTTCTATTCTCTCTCTGCAGATGCTGACAGACCAGCTGAGATGTTCCAGCATTATTAGGGGGAGGGGCACGGTGACACAGCAGGTCAGCGCTGATGCCTCTCAGTGCCAGAGACCCAAGTTCGACTCCTGGTTTGAGTCACTGTCTGTGGTTTGCACATTCTCCCCATGCCTGCATGGGTTTCCTCTGAGTGCTGGGTTTCCTCCCACAGTCCAAAAGATGTGCAGGTTTGGTGGACTGGCCATGTTAAATTGCCTCATAGTGTCGGAGGGAATTAGCAGTGAGGATAGGGTCTGGGTGGGATTGTGGTCGGTGTAGACTTGATGGGCCGAATGGCTTCCTGCTGCGCTGTAGGGATTCTATCTGTTTTCGGTCCTGTTTAACCCCCTCCTCACGTAGATGCAAAGAATCTTTCGATATTTCAAGGATGGGCAGGGCAGCTTCCCCGATAATATTGCAACATTACACAGACAGAGTCGCTCTGATCATTATCCCACTGCTGTCTGCAAATTATCAGAATCCCAACATCACAACAGTGACTCCAGTTCAAACTGTACATCCACGGGCACTGCAGAAATGAATGCTCTTCTCAATCTGAAGAAACCTTCACCATCAACTGCTGTGATTCCAGGAGGTTCACTCATACGCTGTGATTCTAATGTAGGAACGGACTGGGATTCAAGTTCAATAACATTTAGAGAAAGCCCAGCAATATCTCCCCCCACCCCCCCATGTCATGCCGGATATCCCTGGCGTGGTTAAGAGTCAGACAGAAAATGTCGGCCGGGTTCTGAAGCAGTTCACGATACGGCCACATGAGGGCATCAAGAGCAGCAATTCTCACTTTGGATCATATTCACTCTCAAACCCAGCCGGAATTTTACCATCCCGCCTGCCACAGGAATCAGAGTGGGCGAGGGACGGATAGAGGAAAGATCCGTTCATCCGGGGCAGGATTTTACACTTTCGGGACAAGCCAGGCAGAAACTTCTGCGCACTGTGTCTCTCAACCAGAGCGAAAGGCAAAGAGATTATCATCTTAGAACATCAAACACACCCAGGACAGGTACAGCACGGGGTTAGATACAGAGTAAAGCTCCCTCTACACTGTCCCTCATCAAACACTCCCAGGACAGGTTCAGCATGGGGTTAGATACAGAGTAAAGCCCCCTCTACACTGTCCCCATCAAACACTCCCAGGACAGGTACAGCACGGGGTTAGATACAGAGTAAAGCTCCCTCTACACTGTCCCCATCAAACACTCCCAGGACAGGTACAGCACGGGGTTAGATACAGAGTAAAGCTCCCTATGTACTCAGTGGGGTGTTATCTAAGGCGCCAGCTTGTTATTATCGCTTCCTCGTGTCTGCTTGGCACTGCCCATCAGAACCAATCCGGCATCATTTGCATTAGAGTCACACCTGAGTCCCTCCAACTCTCTGCAGAATCAGAGACTCTGGATCAGCTCAATGAGAATACATGTTTATTTTACAAAAATGCAACGTAAAAAACAAAGAGAATTTAAATAGAGGAAAGGGTGTGCAAAGTGCCCAAGTAGCAAGCCTGGCTTAGTCTGTAATGATCAACTCATCCACTCCCCAGTCCTCGTAGCTTCCATCAGGCAGGTATCTTCGAATAATGATTGGAATTTTTCGTGCTCTGAAACAAGACAAACTTGTGTTGACACAAAGGGTTAGCACTCGCCCCAGGAAACTGCTCCAGGTGACCTACTTACAGCAAGGATTGCCCAACAGCAGTCATCATGGCAAACAGATAATAATATCCTCATTCAGGCTGTTCTCCTTTGAACAACGAATGTTAAACCTCAAAACTCGAAGCAGGAGGCCATTCAGCCCTTCCAGCCTGCTTCACCGTTCATTTTGATCATGGTTGATCATCAAATTCAATAGCCTGACCCCTGGTTCCTTTAGCCCTATGACAATTGCGGTGTCAGGCAGCTGACACAGATGCTAAACCTACACTATCAGTTGTGTTCTAATCTTCACAATATTAACTACGCAGGACAGTAGATTGGAGCTGAGTTAGTCTATCTCAGCGGAGCCAAAACAATGCAGCAAGCTGTGGTGACAATTCACCAAAGACCGCATGCTGCACTGCCACTGTTACTCACTTCAGTTCTTTCATTGCGATCTGCAGAGGGTCCGTCTCCCCTTCCAACTCCACCATGACAGGCGCACACATCCTACAGAGAGAGAGAGAGAGAGAGTGCGCAAAGGAGAGATTAATGAATTGCAGTTTTTTCTGAGACTTTCCCATCCATTGACTCTGTCTACACTTCCCATTGCCTCAGGAAGAGGAGCCAGTATAATTAATGACCCCAAACACCCCAGACATTCTCTCTTCCACCTTCTTCCGTCGAGAAAATAGTACAAAAGTCTGAAGTCACATCCCAACCGACTCAAGAACAGCTTCTTCCCTGCTGCCATCAGACTTTTGAATGGATCTGCCTTATTATATACTCCTGCAGTGCAGAAGTCCATTCAGCCCATCAAGTCTGCACTAACAACAATCTCATCGAGGTCCTATCCTTGTAATCCCATAAATTTATCCCGTTAATCCCCGTGACAGTAAGTGGCATTTACCTTGGCCAATCAACCTAACCTGCACATTTTTGGAGTGTGGGAGGAAACTGGAGCACCAGGAGGAAACCGGAGCACCAGGAGGAAACCCATGAAGGTACAGGGAGAATGTGCAAACACACATGGACAGTGAACCTAAGGCCAGAAACTGAACTCAGGTTCCTGCTGCTGAGAGGCAGCAGTGCTAAGAGCTGTACCACCATGTTACACTACCATTAGCTGATTTTTCTCTACACCCTAGCTGTGACTGTAACACTACATTCTGCACTTCCTCCTTTCCTTCTCCATGAACAGTATGCTTTGTCTGTATAGCGCATAAGAAACAACAGTTTTCATTGCATGTTAACACATGTGACAGTAATAAAATCAAAGTCAAAATTAAATCCAGCAACTATGAGCTCATTGGAAAGTCCCCATGACAACCAAGATAAGCACTGTCATGTTGTGGGAACATGAGGCCATTCAGCTCCTCAACCCTCTTCCCTTCAGTAACTTCATCCTAACTCATCTCCATCCACCTTAGCTCCATATATCGATACATTTGTCAAACAAAAATCTAACGTTAGGGCAGCACAGTGGTTAGCACTGCTGCCTCAGCGCCAGGGACCCAGGTTCAATCCCTGGCTTGCATCACTGCACTGTGCAGAGTCTGCACATTCTCCCCATGTCTCAATGAATTTCCTCCCACAGTCCTAAAATGTGCAGATTAGGTGGACTGGCTGTGCTAAGTTGACCAACGTGTCAGGAAATTAGCTCGTGTAAATAGATGGGATTATGGGGATAGGGCCTGGGTGGGATTGTGGTTGGTGCAGGCTCAGTGGGTCGAACGGCTCCTTCTGCACTGTAGGGATCTATCCCATCAGTCTTGAAATCTCCCACTGTGCCCCTGCACCGCACTCTTTTATGGGGAGAGCACGCCACATTCCCACTGCCCGCTGGGTGAGAAGGAACTCCCCGATTTCCATCTTGACTGGCGTACTCCCTCTTCTTCTGGATTTCCCTTCACGAGGCTCACGGTCCCGGAAAATATCCGTCCCTCAACCAAAACTGATAGCTGATTTATTTCATTGCTAGGTATCTTGCTCTGCACAAATTGGCCACTCAAATTTGCCCAGTTACAGCAGTAACTACACTTTCAAAAAATATTTCACTCGATGTAAAACACCTGGAGGTTGTGAAGGGTGCTACGAAGATGCAGTTCTTCCTATCTCTGGCAGGCTTGGAGAAACAAAAGGCCTGTTCCTGGGCTGTAATTGTGTTTGTTCTTTGACTGTTGCTGCAATGGGGTGGGCTGGATTCCCCTCTGCTCGGTACTCACGCTATCGAACTGTTGCTGCAGTGGGGTGGGTTGGATTATCCTCTGCTCGGTACTCACGCTATCTGAAGAGCTCGTGTTCCCAGCACTCGGGCTCTCTCGTATTTCGTCATATATGAAGTTGTGATCCTTTTCTGATTTGCTTGCTGGCCGTCCGCAGCAGGAAGAATCTCCACGTTTTCGCGGTCTTCCTGGAAAAACGTGGGAAGGAAACGTTAGTAAAACAGTGGGGGAGGGGCCGGAGTTAACCCTTCAGAGCCTGAAGTCCACCCTACTGCACACTGATTACTAACTGTGTCTCCTCAAACAGGACCAACGGGGTATCAGACATTATCCGACGTCCAGCTATATGAGAAACATAACAAAGCAGCTCGGTCAAAGAGGTAGCTTTGCAGGAGAGAGAGATATAGAGGCAGAGGTTCAGCAACAGAATTCTAGAGCTCAGAGTCCAAACAGTTGAAGGCATGAGAGCCAATGGTGGGGCAATAAACATCGGGGATTCTCAAGAGGCCAGAACTGTCTCAGCACTGACCCTCTGAAGTGCGGCACGCCCTCAGCACTGACCTCTGACAGTGCGGCACGCCCTCAGCACTGACCCTCTGACAGTGCGGCACGCCCTCAGCACTGACCCTCTGACAGTGCGGCACGCCCTCAGCACTGACCCTCTGACAGTGCGGCACGTCCTCAGCACTGACCCTCTGACAGTGCGGCATGCCCTCAGCACTGACCCTCTGACAGTGCGGCATGCCCTCAGCACTGACCCTCTGACAGTGCGGCACGCCCTCAGCACTGCACTGCGAGTGCTCATATGTCTGGACTGAAACTGAGCCAGTGACAGAGAGAGAGCACTAGGGTTAAATTAGGATGAATTCACCTCCTCCGCGTTATCCAGATCATCCATTCCTTCATCTTCATCTGCATCGTCAAAATCATCGCCATCAAAACTAGAATCAGAGAAATGTATCAAATGGGTGGAAAAGAAGTTCAGAACTGGCTAAGGCACTTCCACTCACATCCCAGTCAGCTGCCTGTCCTTATACACGCATTCGAACCCCTATCATCTGATGAAGGGGCAGCATTCCAAAAGCTAGTGGCTTTTGCTCCCAAATAAACATGTTGGACTTTAACCTGGTTTTGTGAGACTTCTAACTGTGTTTACCCCAGTCCAACGCCGGCATCTCCACGTCTTACACACTCACGCATTGCAGCTGCACTAACCCGCACCCTGGTTAACTGTTTTGAGATTATTCACACCATCTTTATTATTTCTTTCCAGTTCCACCACCCAGCCCATGCCTTACATTATCAAAACTTCACCCATCTAGATTCTTCATCCAACATCGCTCACATCCCTCCACACCACCTCCCCCCCCAACCTCACCTCACTACCCTGACTCCAGCACTAATGGCCTAGTCCCTTCCCTATCTTGGCTATTGTTCTATGTCCAAGTGTAGGGAGTCATCCTGGACACTAGGGGAACACTGCAGCCACTGGGTGCAGTGACTCATCTGGTCAGTGAGGTGCTGTATTCGGTCCTGTGGTCAATGCGAGCTGGTGATGGGCACACGTTTGAGAAAGCCTCAGTTGCTGGTGAGTGAAGGAGAAGCTTGGGGTAGATAGGGGAACGGGTCCTGGGGTGGGAGCGGAAAGGGGAACGGGTCCTGGGGTGGGAGCGGATAGGGGAACGGGTCCTGGGGTGGGAGCGGATAGGGGAACGGATCCTGGGGTGGAACGGATCCTGGGGTGGAGCGGATAGGGGAACGGGTCCTGGGGTGGGAGCGGATAGGGGAACGGATCCTGGGGGGGAGCGATAGGGGAACGGGTTGGTGGGAGCGGATAGGGGAACGGGTCCTGGGGTGGGAGCGGATAGGGGAACGGGTATGGGTGGGAGCGGATAGGGACGGGTCCTGGGGTGGGAGCGGATAGGGGACGGGTCCTGGGGTGGAGCGGGATAGGGAACGGGTCCTGGGGTGGGAGCGGATAGGGGAAGGGTCTGGGGTGGAGCGGATAGGGAACGGGTCCTGGGTGGGAGCGGATAGGGGAACGGGCCTGGGGTGGGAGCGGATAGGAACGGGTCCTGGGGTGGAGCGGATAGGGGAACGGGTCCTGGGGTGGGAGCGGATAGGGGAACGGGTCCTGGGGTGGGAGCGGGTCCTGGGGTGGGAGCGGGTCCTGGGGTGGGAGCGGATAGGGGAACGGGTCCTGGGGTGGGAGCGGATAGGGGAACAGGTCCTGGGGTGGGAGCGGATAGGGAAACAGGTCCTGGGGTGGGAATTGTGGGGGGTGGCGGGGGCACTGCTCTGGTCATAAACCATTTGCAGTATTTGACAGCAGTTTTGGGCTGCTTATTTAAGGAAAGATATGCTAGTTTGGAAAAGTCAGTATCACAGAAATCACAGGACCCCTACAGTGCAGAAAGAGGCCATTTGGCCCATCGAGTCTGCACCAACCACAATCCCACCCAGACACCCCCATATCCCTATATATTTTACCCACTAATTTCTCTAATTTACACATCTCAGGACACTAAAGTGCAATTTTAGCCTGGCCAATCAACCTAACCCACATCTTTGGACTGTGGGAGGAAACTGGAGCACCTGGAGGAAACCCATACAGACATGAGGAGAATGTGCAAGCTCCACACAGACAGTGACCCAAGCAGGGATGTGAACCCAGGTTCAATTCCCAGCTGTGAAGCAGCAGTGCTAACTGCTGTGCTACCGTGCTGCCCCAAGAAGTCTCACAACACCAGGTTAAAGTCCAACAGGTTTATTTGGCAGCACGAGCTTTCAGGTAAGTGAAGAGTTCAGTTCACAAACAGATCATATAAAGACACAAATTCAATTACAAGATAATTGAGTTGGAATGTGAATCTTTACGGATAATCAAATCTTTGCAATTACAGACAATGTGAGTGGAGAGGGTTAAAGAGGTATGAATTGTCTCCAGCCAGCACATTCCAACTGTTATATTGTAATTGAGTCTGTGTCTATATATGCCCTGTTTATGAAACAAATCCTGCACTCACCTAAAGAGACAGTGCTCCAAAAGCTCATGCTACAAAATAAACCTGTTGAACTTTAACCTGACGTTGAGAAATTTCTTACTCTTAGACAGTAACAAACAGACTCACTCTGAAACCCGGTTCATCCCCCACCTCACCATCCCATCCTTTGTTCAGCACCTTGTGAGCAGTTTTGGATCAACAGCTCGGATCAGACCCCATTTGGAGTATTGTGAGCACTTCTAGGCCACATATCTAAGGAAAGATGTGCTGGCTGCAGAAAGGGTCCAGTGGATGTTCACAAGAATGATCCCTGGAATGAAGAGCTGGTCATATGAGGAATGGGTGAGGACTCTGGGTCTGTACTCATTGGACTTTCGAGGGATGGAGGGGAAGGATGAGACAGGAGGGGGAAGGATGGAGGGAGGGGGTTGGAGGAAGGGTGGAGGGATGGGGGGGTGGGGAAGGATGGGGGAGGGCGGAAGGGTGGAGGATGGGGGGAGGGCGGAAGGGTGGAGGATGGGGGGGAGGGCGGAAGGGTGGAGGGATGGGGGGAGGGCGGAAGGGTGGAGGATGGGGGTGAGGCGGAAGGGTGGAGGGATGGGGGGTGGAGGAAGGGTGGGGGGTGGAGGAAGGGTGGAGGGTTAGTCCTAGTCATTGAAATATTTCAGAGAGAGGAAGGTTCTGATTGGTAAAGGGGGGGGGGGGGGGGGGGGGGGTTGTTGAAGATTACAGAGAAAATGGTGTTGAGAAACATATTAAAAATGGGTAGCACAGCAGGTTAGCATTGCTGCTTCACAACTCTGGGGACTCAGGTTCGATTCCTGACTGGGGTCACTGTCTGTATGGAGTTTGCACATTCTCCCCATGTCAGTGGGGGGGGTTTCCTCCCCACAATCCAAAGACGTACGTGCGTTAGGTGGAATCGCCCTGTACTAAATTGTCCCTTAGTGTCTTGGGGTACGCAGATTAGGGGGTGAATATATAGGGATATGGGGGAGGGCCCGGGTGGGATTGTGGTCGGCGCAGACTCGATGGGACGACGGCCTCTTCCTGCAACTCAGGGGATTCTTTGATTCTAACTGAAAGCTACAGCGAGGCCTGGACAGAGCAGACACGGAGAGGGTGTTTCCACTAGTGGGAAAAACTAGAACCGGAGGACAGAGCCTCGGGATAAAGGGGACAATGCTTTAAAACAGAGATGAGGAGGAATTTCTTCAGCCAGAGAGAGGGGAATCTGTGGAACTCTTTGCCACAGAAGAGGCCCGGGGTCATTGAGTGTCTTCAGGACAGAGAGGCTCCTGATTAATGAGGGGATCAGGGATGAGAATCATATCAGCCATGACCGAATGGGAGAGCAGACTCAATGGGCTGACTGGTCTCATACTGCCCCTGTGGTCAGCCGGGTCCGGGGTTGGGGAGGGGTCTCTGGGTCCAGTAGCCGGCCAGACACTGACCGCGCGCGCACTCACTTATCCTCGTTATCCGACATGGCGACGGCTCCTCCTCTCGCGGCGAACTGACCGGAAGGCAGCGAACTACTTCCGAGTCAAACGGCACGATCGACGTCATCGCGCGCCCGCCATCTTTGACACAGGCGTTGCCCCCAGTGCAGGCCTTCGCCATCTTTGACACAGGCGTTGCCCCCCCCCCCAGTGCAGGCCTTCGCCATCTTTGATACAGGCGTTCCCCCAGTGCAGGCCTTCGCCATCTTTGATACAGGCGTTGCTCCCGCAGTGCTGGCCTTCGCCATCATTGATGCAGGCACTCTGACTTTGTCACAAGGTTTGACTCAAAAGCTCCTGTTATTCCCAGTAATTACTTAGCATTTATCCCCGAGGATTATATTTTAATCAGCACTTTAAAAAGAGTGCAAAATATAATTACGGTGGGTACCATGAAAATAAGTTAGCATAAACTGAAGGAATCATCTCATTTCATCGTGGAGTTCGGTGACGAGTGGTGTGCCTCAGGGGTCTGTTTTGGGGCCCCTGCTGTTTGTAATTTTTATAAATGATCTGGATGAGGGTATTGAGGGATGGATCAGTAAATTTGCAGATGATACTAAAGTTGGTGGTGTGGTAGATAGTGAAGAGGGGTGTTTTAGTTTACAGAGTGACTTGGACAAGTTGCAGAGCTGGGCCGAGAGGTGGCAAATGGAGTTTAATGTGGAAAAGTGTGAGGTAATGCACTTTGGCAGGAACAATAAATGTGTAGAGTATAGGGCTAATGGTAGGGCTCTTAATAGTGTTGAGGAACAGAAGGATCTTGGTGTATGTGTCAATAGATCCCTGAAAGTAGGCAGTCAAGTGGATAAAGTTGTTAAGAAGGCTTATGGAGTCTTAGCTTTTATTGGTAGGGGGATTGAATTTAGGAGCCGCAGCATCATGTTGCAACTGTACAAAACTCTAGTGCGGCCGCACTTGGAGTATTGTGTGCAGTTCTGGTCGCCACATTATAAGAAAGATGTGGAGGCATTGGAGAGGGTACAGAGGAGGTTTACTAGGATGTTGCCTGGTATGGAGGGCAGGTCCTATGAAGAGAGGTTGAAGGATTTGAGGTTGTTTTCGTTAGAAAGGAGGCGGCTAAGAGGGGATCTTATTGAAGCATATAAGATGATTAGAGGTTTAGATAGGGTGGACAGTGATAGCCTTTTTCCTAGGATGGAGAAAGCTAGCACGAGGGGACACAGCTTTAAATTAAGGGGTATGAGTTATAGGACGGATATCAGAGGTAGGTTCTTTACTCAAAGAGTGATTAGGGAGTGGAATGCCCTGCCTGCAGCTGTTGTAGATGCGCCAAGTTTGGTGGCGTTTAAGAGGTTAGTTGATAAGTATATGGAAGAGAAGGGAATGGTTTAGTTTGGAGGGGCATTGCTTTTTATTTTGGTCGGCACAACATCGAAGGCCGAAGGGCCTGTTCTGTGCTGTATTGTTCTATGTTCTATGTTCTATGAATAAACATTTTTATAGCTATTTAATCACTCAGTGATCCCCAATTAACCGGACATTCCCAATAAATCAAGGATTACCAATGAGCCAGTGATTACTCAGTCATGAAGCCAATTTCAATTCCGCCACATTTGACGCAGGCAGCATCTGGGTAACTAGGAACTCGTGATGTGGAGATGCTGGCGTTGGACTAGGGTAAATACAGTAAGAAATCTGAGTCTCATTCACCTGACGAAGACCAGAGGGTCAAAAGCTTGTGAGTTTACTATCAAGTAAATCGGTTGGACTTAACCTGACGTTGTCAGACTTCCTACTGTGTTAACCATGAACTCATCCATTGAGTTTCGAGATATTGGTTTCTCTTTCCTCATTTTCTCTCTGGTGCTGAATTGGGAACCTTTCAACTCACCCTTATTTCTTATTAGGGAGGTGGGGGGGGGAATTAGAAAAGCAACGTTCAGGCCAATAGCAATCAATAAAGTTAACAAATCTCTAAGTTCCCTGACAATACATCATCACAAGTTCCAAATTGTAGTCCAGTTGGATATACTGACTGATTGCTTCAAATAAATAAATACCAGATAACTATTGGTTTCACCTTGCTCTTTGCCGCCTGCATTGAAAGCTGGTTTCAGTAATAGAATCCATACAATGCCTACAGCACAAAAAGATGCCCTTTAGCCCATCAAGTCTGCATTGAATCACCGAAAGAACATCTTACTCCATAATCCCATGTATTTTGCCCCACTAATCCCCCTAACCTACACATCTTTGGAGTAAGTCACAATTTAGCATGGCCAGTCCACCTAACCAGTGCATAGATTCATAGAATGCTACAGTGCAGAAACGGCCCATTGAGTCCACACCAACCACAATCCTATCCCCATAACCACATGCATTTACCCTAACTAGTCCTCCCTGACACTAAGGAGCAATTTAGCATGGTCAGTATAACCCACACATGTTTGGGAGGAAACTCATGCAGACATGGGGAGAATGTGCAGACTCCACATAATGATCCAAGTCAGGAATCAAACCTGGGTCCCTGGCACTGAGAGGCAGCAATGCTAACCAATTCAATTAATCCTGCAAACCCCAGTAAATTTTTATCTGCTGGAAATAAAGGGATATGGGGAGCACTTAGTAAAGTTGAGATGGAAGATCAACTTGATCGAGCAGACTATAGGGACAGAATGATCTATTCACGATTTCATATATTATAGTCATATGTTGCTTGTCCAGCACTGTAAAAGCAGGGAGGTAGTACTGAGGATTTAACACACTCTGGTCAGAACACATTCAGAATGTTGTGAGCAATTTTGGGCCCCATTTCTACAGAAGGATGTACGAGCCTTGGAGAGGATCCAGAGGAGGTTCACAAAAATGATCCGGAGAATGAAAATCTTGATATATGAAGATTCTGGCTCTGTACTCCGTGGAATTTAGAAGGATGGGGTGGGGTGTGGAACTTATTGAAACTTACAGAATATTGAAAGGCCTGGATAGAGTGGATGTGCAGAAGTGTTTCCATTAGTCAGACAGACTAAGACCCAAAGGCACAGCCTCAGAGTAAAGGGACAACCCTTTAGAACTGAGATGAGGAGGCATTTCTTCAGCTAGTGCATCATGTATTTGTGGAATTCATTGCCACCAAAGACCGTGGAGGCCAGGTCATTGAGTGTAAAGGCAGAGATAGTTTTAGTTTAATTTATTTTAGTGTCACAAGTAGACTTAGATTAATACTGCACTGCAATGAAGTTACTTTGAAAATCCCCTAGTCACCACACTTTGGTGCTTGTTCAGGTACACACAGAATTTAGCACAGCCAATACATTAAACTACTTGGATACAGAGAGAACGTGCAGACTCCGCACAGTGACCCAAGCCTAGAATCGAACTCAGGTCCCCAGCGCTGTGAGGCAGCAGTGTTAACCACCATGCTACCCTAGATAGGTAAGATTATGGAGTAAAGGCAGGAGGATGTGTTTAAAAATCTTATCAGCCGTGATTGATTGAATGGTGGAGTAGGCCCAATGGGCTGAATGGCCTAACTCTGCTCCTGGATCTTATGTAACCACAACATAATTGTATGCTTTGGCTTGGATACACATCTGAGTATCTGAATTATCCTAATGTCCACACTGCATTCAGTGTCATTCCTCATGATGTTAAAGCACTTGATCGATGACTACAGGGAGCATAAATCACCACGAGGTGAAGACCGGAGCTGAATAAAAACATAGCAATTCCTGTGACAGTTCAAAGTCTTTCGTTGTAAATCAACTGATGTCAACTATACACCACTTAAGTATTTAAAACCAGAGCTACGTTCCTTCAACTTGCTGGGTGCCTTAATAATATGAACAAAGTGCAGATGGTTCAGTAACAAGTTAAAATCCTATTTGCTTAACGTGAGACACACTCTAAGGCCAGTGGGTTTCAGAGCTTAGGAACCATGTCAGCGTCAGGAGTTTAGCCAGGCCAAGTTCTGAAGTACATGGCAGAACCACCATTCCAATGGAACAAAATGGGGAAGTTCCAATCCCCAAGGACAGTCTTGCCTTTGTTTGGGAACAAAACCTTGTGTGAATGATCAACTGGGTTCTGGCAGTAAACTTTACCAGAAACCCAACACTTAGCACACTTGTGTTGGGAGCATTTACAATTCCCACACTAGGAGTTGTTATTCACACCTATGGGAGTACAGAGCTGAAACCAAGTTGACCTGAAGAGGGAACCTGGGTCCCCTTGGACTGCGTTACATATCTTGTCTCAGCCAAGGAAGAAAATGTTAGCAGAGAACCAGACCTCGGAGACAAATATACTATCAAAAATAAACCTACAGGCCTTTCCCATCACCAAAATCTCCATTTCTCTGGCCTGTTCTGCATCTCCTTCACCTCATCTTGCCTCACGTCCCTTCAACCCCAACGTTAACAACTGTGGCTTGGGAATGTTTTACAACATTGAACAGTGCCATAAAATTAAAAACAGGAAACCTGGAAAATCTCAGCAGGTCTGACAGCATCTGTGGAGAATAGAGCCAACCCTTTAATCATCTGGGTCCTGTGATCTATATTTCCCTCCTAAGGGACACAGTAACAGTGATTAGCACTGCTGCCTCTCAGCACCAAGGACTTGTGTTCGATTCCCAGCTTGGATCACTATCTGTAAGAAGTTTGCACGTTGCCTGCATGGATTTCTTCCGGGTGCTCTGGTTTCCTCCCACAATCCAATGTGCTTAATTTCCCCTCAAGTGTCAGGGAGACTAGTTAGGGTAAATGCATGGGGTTATGGGGATGTGGCCTGGGTGGGATTGTGGTCAGTGCAGAGTCGATGGGCCAAATGGCCTTCTTCGGCACTGTAGGGATTCTATGACTTAGAACCTAATCATTCCTTCGACTAAGCTCTTTGTCACCTGTCTGCACCATGGTTTTTCCTGATCAGTGGGATGGTTTCTTCCACATTAGTAATCATTGACAATACATTCCTGTGTTCAAGTGGAAATGCGCTGAAATGTAATCCTTTCCTACACAGAAAATGTTATCTTATAGATAGTTAAAGCACTTGCTGCATATACTTTAAGGACAGGCCATGGACTCGGAGTTTATTTACAGATAATAAATTTAGCATACGATAAGATTGCTTACCTTATCCAGTTGGCAAACAAATGTGCACTTTCTGCAAGACGGATATCCCATTCTGTCAGGATTTCAGGGAAAGCACGTAGAAAAGTACACATAGAATTATAATCTTTATACTGTGGATGGGAAGACCTATGCTCTCCCAGTACATGGTCAGCCAATCAGCACTAAACTGTTACATACCTTCAACTTTAATCTGGAAGTGTTCCGAAGGCTCACCTCACTGCCATAGGCCGACTTGATGGATGTTGCTTCAGGAGACCATTGTTTATCCTGACCCTTGGTTCCCTTGCAAGTGCATGTTATAGCTGGTTGCACGTCCATTACTGCATTCACATTTATGTGTGTGTGAGAGAGAGAGGGGTTTGGGGGGCAGGGAAGAGAAGGGCTATTGTGGTGTAGTTCTAACTTGCATTCAGTTACTGCCACCAGAGGTCCAGAGAGTCATCTGCCTTGGGAAGGTTGGACTCTAGTCAAGATTTTCTGTTTGAACTTCCCATGGAATCCCTACCGTGCAGAAGGAGGACACTTTGGCTCATCTAGTCTGCACCAGTAAAGCATCTTACCCAGGCCTGCCCCCTGATCTATCCTCGTACATTTAGCATGGCCAATGAACCTAACAAGCACATCTTTGGACACAAAAGGGGTAATTTAGCATGGCCAATTTACTTAGCCTGCACATCTTTGAACCCTGGGAGGAAACTGGAGCATTTGGAAGAAATCCATTCAGACAGGTGGCACAACTGTGGTTAACACTGCTGCCTCACAGCACCAGGGACCAGGCCATGTCTGCATGGGTTTCCTCTGGCTGTTCCAGTTTCCTCTCACAAATCTGGAAGACGTGTTGGCCGTGCTAAATTCTCTCGGTGTATTGGAACAGGTAGCCACAAAGGGATTTTCACAGTAACTTCATTGCAGTGTTAATATAAGCCAACTTGTAACAATAAGAAACAAACTTAAAACTTGAACAATCTAACTCTTTGCTGCTGAAGGCTTGTGGAGGCCAGATCATTGAGTGTCTTTAAAGGCAGAGATAGGTAGGTTCTTGATTAATAAGAGGATCAGGGGATATAGGGAAAAGGCAGAAGGATGAGGATGAGAAAAGTATCAGCCATGACTGAAGGTCAGAGCAGACACAATAGACCTAGTGGCCTAATTCTGCTCTTATGTCTTATGGCCCAACTGAAAAAAAGGTGAAAGAAAAACACAGCAAGACACCGGAGGTAATGCTTAGCAGCCAAACACAACATGTTTATTCTCTTTTTTTCTCAAGAAAAATTATGTAGTCCACTGAAGCAACTGTGTTGCACAATTTTACAATCACATCTTCAAAAACAAACCACGGATAAAAGCAAATTTCAAAATTCTTTATATATATACCTATTAGAACAACTTTTGTTTTTCAGTTTCAATGAAATGACAGACTTTAATATTTTGCTCTGATATATAAAAGAAATTCACCCTTATTATTCCAGCGATGGGGGATACAGTACCAGCTATGGCAAGACCAAGAAATGGAAACTCTTCAGCTTATTTTGTACAAACTACATAGAGCAACACAATTTGTGAATGAACCAGTGATTTTGTTTTTTTCCTCTCTTAGTAAGTACCTATCCTGGTTACAGAATGCATAGTTCTCAGATTTTCATTTTTTCTAATTAAAAGGCAATGGCTCCCACTAATGGGACATTCTTCTCTTTCTCCCACTCTCCTTCCCTCCCCACCCCCCCCACACACACACATTAAAAACTCAGCATCCCTTTAAACAGATTTTTGCAGGTAATTTTTTTTTGTTTTAAACGATGGAAATACATTCATTTTCTTTGATGTGTGTGTGTGTGCGTGTGTGCGTGCGTGTGCGTGCGCGCCAGTCTCATCTCTCTCTCTCTCTTCCTTCCACCCCCTCCCCCCAATATTCTAATTTATTTGTCGATTACCATGTTGTCACTAGGATTGCAGTAAACCTTAATGGACTCTTGGTCACTCGAGCTGTGGAGGAAAGAAAAGACATCTAGCTGCACAATTCTAGACTCTGTCTTCCCAAATGTAGAATGCTGTCTATTGATACAACCCAAGCTGTCTAATACTGGGGTGACGTGTAGTACTGTAGATTCCTGACCAATGCTGATAAGAGATGGAAGCGATGTTAGGTGATGGTTTAAGAGCATCATTGAGTGTATTGGCTTAAGTACAATTTAATTTCTCCTATAGTATATTGGCACCAATACGCTAAGTAATCCTAGTGACAACAATGCATTTATACATATATATACACACACGCACACACACACACACACAAATGCATATATATATATATATATATTTTATGTGTACACACATTTAAACAAATCTCTCCTGATTTCACACCTCTATTCTCTGCAGAAATCACACACTGAACCATCTTCTTCCTGGACGAAAGGTGGTTGGGTTATTGAGTTTATTTTGTTTTGGGACAAACCCTACTGACCACTCTGCCAGGCAAGGTGGTTGTGTTTGCAGTTGAGGAGATGATGTCAAGTTCATCTTTCCCTCCCACCAAACCCCAAGCCCTCCCCAACAACCTTCAAATCAAAAAGAGATGGATTATCCAGTTACCCCATGGCAACCCACTGAGTGGGCTGGCTCTAAACAAACCAAGAGTCTCCTCACCCAGCGCTGGCGGGCTAGCTGAGGCCAGAGGCAGTTTAGGTTTTTCTTTGAAAAGTTACTGCCGTCCAATCCTGGGGGGCGGGTCAGACATCCCCACTGCATGTGCTACAGGGCTGCCATGCCGAAAATTTAACAATACAAGAAGAAACAATCTGTTAGCACCAATACTGAACTGGTACCGGGGGCAGGCACGGTAGAAAGTCAGATATCCAAATACCAAACAGACCAATTATCCCAAACACCAAGTTCCATATATACTTATTTCTTCAAAACCTATCAAAATATGCACATGCTTAATGTAAGACATATCAGCAAAATCCTCTGCAAATGTTCTAAATTGCTTATTATATAACATTAGGATTCAGTTATAAAAACAGAATGAGAAATCCTTGGAACCACAGAGTTTAAGTTTTTTTAATATATATAATTCACAGTACTTTCAGAATAAGCTTTTTTTAAAATCATCTTTTCCTTCTTGAGTTGCCAAATTCTACCCTAGTTGAGTGATAACATTGTAAAGGTTTATATACAGATCACTTATCTGAACAGACTGCAACTGAAATAAAAGAATGTTTGACTTCTCCTGAGCAGTTCCGATATGCTGCCTCCTTTACTGCACTGTGCCACTGGCTGTTCCGCCAAGAACCAACTAAGATAGGAATCCTACACAAGACCATTCTGCAACTTCCACTTCATTGGGGGATGGGGAACCTATCTCATAACTCTCATCATTCAGTGACAGTCTTTTATCTCCGTTTACATGGCACCCCAATATTCCATGGTGACATCCATACCTCAAACTCCAGCAAAAAAAAAGTGTTTTTCTGTTAAATTTCATCACGGTGCATGCAGCAAAATGATAGAAACTTCGCTCTGTGAGTCACAGCAATTGAATCAGGCAAGTGTAAACAGTGTAATCCAACCTCTTCCACTATGTCACTCCCTCCACCCCTGGCCATGGTGGATTTTAATGCCTCTATGTAAAACACAGAATAGTACAACAGGGTCATCCAAGAGCTTTGTAGGTAATGTATCCTGGAGACAAGGTGGTAGGGGGGAGGAAGTAACGGTGACTTCATCAGATCAACCAGTCTTAAAAAAAATCAATCCAACCATCATGTAAACAAAAAAGTATCTGATGCACTGGAGCAGAGGGAAGGGGAAACACAAAGAACTGGGAATAGATAGCTACATCTTAGGAACCGCGTGCAGTCACAGAGAGGCGGAAAGCTCCCGCAAGTCTATTGTCAGCACATTGTAAAAACAGTGCACAGTCGTAATCAAAGTTAACCTCTTAAATTAAAATGGGTTCATAACGGCATCATAATAGTACACACACATTCATACGCACACACGCGCCCCCAGGAATCTCACCTTCCATATTTGGTGCTGAGCTGTGAACTTTTTAAAAAAAACACAAAATCTCACAGGTACTCAAGACAAGAACTTTACGAAAAGCAATTGGTGACATTTCTTCTCTCGGCTGTGATCCAACTCACCAGAAGAGAGAGAGAGAGAAAGACAAACATCGACAACTTAAAAATATAGCATGCATCCATCCTACAAGTCTGAGATTAAAATGCCACAGAGGGATGTGGAAAAGTGAGAAATTGCAAGGAGCAAAGGTGTGCATCACATGCAATTAAAAAACGGAATTCTTTACAAGTATGAGTCACCTCTCTGCTCTGCTGAAATCATTAATACTTAACACAAAAACAACTTTTCCTTAATATACACTAAAGATATTGTGCAATTCAATACACTGTTAGATCAATGAAATCCAATTTCTAAAAAAAAGCGACACTGTCTTCTCAAAGGAAAATTCCATAGCAAAGCTGACTGATGCCCTTTATTTGGGAGTTTCATTCAACAGAAACATGGCAATGAGGCCCTGGGACTTTAATCTATTGAAACCCATCTGTAACTGGGAAGGGAGAGCTGGAAGATAGTCAAGGCAGTTGGTAGAGTCTTTTTTTAAAAACTTTACACAAACAAATCATAACAACATCAAATTCTCAAATTAATTTTGCATTCTTCACCCCCCCCCCCCCCCACAAAAAGGAAGAAAGCGATGAATGTGCTACTGACAAAGGAATTACTGGGAAACATACAACTATATCTTTTAGCAGAATTTAGTCAACCAACAACCCTCATTCACATCTTTTGATTTTTTTAAAAAAAAGACATACACTTGTTCCAAAAGCAGAAATTCTCATTACAAAATTTTACCAAAAGGTGCAATACCTTTCACAAATCCAATTCCAAATCAAAATGTCAAAAGCAATCCAAGGGATCAGGCTATACTGTTCCCACTGGGAAGAGGTGGGATCTCATCCTCAGCAAAACCCTGATTATCGTAATGGAGTGAAGTCTCCAATCTCTCTTGCTTCCTCTCCCTGACACTCAAAAGGGGGACCAAACTTTAAAAATGATCGATATGTTTGACATAACAACCCTGCTACAAAAGTGCGCACGCGTCAACTGAAACACTTCTAACCATGGAGTCAAACTGACAGCAGAATATGATACTCACAACTCGGATGTGGCATGGCTCAGGGGCCAAACCAGGATGGTAACAAAACAGTCCATACCCCAGATCCTCTGGGCAACAAACCCTCTGCCAGTTGCTTCCACATTTCACTCAACAATACCTCAGCAGCCTTTCTAAAGAGGATTGGTGAATTGTAACTAATCAACTCCAAAAGTTTTGGATCACTTTTCCCCAGAGATTGGATCAAGACAACCACTTCATTTCAGGACCGTATCTCTCCAACAATTGCACTGCTATTTGACATCAAAAGAATAAAACCACCTTCTTCAAATGAGAAGTGCTAGTACAGAACTGACTCCTGCGGGTACTTTTGCGGTGGCCCTACACCATTTACAGCCAATAAATACAAGATGGGAAAATGCTAACACTGTACTTTTATCAAGACGCTGTTGAGAATATAATCTGCCTGGTTGATAATAAGACTAAAACCTTGGTACGGAGGTGCTGAATGCTCTTTCAAGGGTCTCCTACATTTTAAATTGGTCCAGTTCAAAGGCTCCAAGGAAAGGCAAATACCAGACAAATGAGGGACATATGCCCCATTAAAGTCTCTCAGTAACGTGTGTTGAGATTGTTTGAACAGCAAGGAGATTTAATCAATAATGTCCAACTTAAGTTCTTTCTTCACATTAATTATCTACTTTCGGGGAAACTGAAGGTTTGCAAATGAAAGGTTTGCAACAAAGAGTGCTCAGCAACCTTGCAAGATGTCAAGTGTTCCCTCAAGAGAGGAAATAACTGTGGCCTTGGGCTGTTTTTAACTGAAGATAATCCCCCAATATGGAAGGCAATGCAACAGTGCCAGGACAGAAAACATCAGGGGAGTCTGATAAAAGAGGTCGTGGTAAAGGATAAAGGAGATGGCATTCTAGTTTAAATAAAAAGTGACAGAAACTGTAAAGTCACATCAGAATCTCTTGGTAAGAGAAATTACAGAAGATTTGCCAAATTGAGGATAACTTTAAAATATGAAAAGAATTTGGCTAAGCAATAGAAGTGGCATTCTCCTGAAAACAACTCTAACTTCATTACTGTAACTGAGAGCTTTTGACGCAGGGCAAATGCATATTGTATTTCAAATTTTCTTTGAGCCCTCCCCTCCCCCAGGAAGCTCACTGTCTCACATTTTCTAATAGCCAGCTAACCCACAGCCTCTGACAAAGACAGTAATTTCATTTAAGGTTTTGTGAACCAACACTAAAGGTACCTGCAATTGCAAAACATGCCATCCTTCCCACCCCATTCTAAGGATACCTGTCAATAACCAAAGTGCTCTGGATAATGGTGTAATGGCATGCTGAGATGGGAATGATGTGATGAAAGCAGAGATTTCTCCATCATTCCCCCCACACACACAAATTAAAAAATATGGGATTGAAGACAATTGGAAAAGTCTGGCTAGGATTAGCCTGCAGTACAAACTATCAGGATAGTACAAAAGATATTTCAGACTTTTACATACATAAGTAGGACATCAAAAAGGCTGGAAATGTACAGGTTTAGGTTGCATATGAAGGAAAGATAATGCATTTTTAGTTACCATTCTGAAACATCGACTCCTCTTTTTTTTTGAGAAGTTGCCATCTGATCATCTGAATTTTTGCTACACTTCTGTCTCTACACTTAGATTCTCAATCGTTTTGTCTCCAGTGCCAAAAAACTCGTGACTTTTGCCTGGCTCCTAAAGACTGTGTGGAGGGCTGACTTTTAAACAGTCTTTTTCTCCTGCTGAAGATTCTTTGTATAAACTTGTTTTTCTCGTGGGGCTGGTACTGCACACACGTCTGCAAGAACACTGTAGTTAGCAGCAGGACTGAAACATGCACTAGTTGATAAAGACCACAGGGGGGGTGTGTAGGGGAGGGGGGAGAAGAGGGTGAACAGCAGCTCAGGCCCACATGCTCCTGCGCACTGCGAGCACAAGCTTGTCCGCTTGCTTGAATTAATTCAAGTCCATTTTACTGCATATTTATTTATTTTCCATTGGAAAATGCCAAGGAGATCCACAATCAAGTCAGGAATTCCCTCATGAGATGTCCTTTACACCAGGTATTTAATTATATCTATAACGATGCTAAATAGTATTTTGTTTTAAGTGGATAAAATCATTGCAACAGAAGATTCAAATCACTAAGGGGGAACTGCCTGGACACTATTATATTAATACGTGTTGATATCCTGACTAGATTATCAAGATTACTGCATATTACAACCAGCCTTTTAAATAAGGGAAGATGGGGTATATGATGCTGGAGATTGATTCCAGGTTAGTTTCCATTCTTGTGTTTGCCAACAAAGATTTTTGGACCATTCATGTGGTACAGTTGGAAAATCACTGCTATTAGTGGAAAGTTCTGGTGCTCAGCTGTGGAAAGGCTCCATTTTAACCGGTGCCACTAAATGTTAACCGGAACCAGTTAAATAAATCAGTGGCAGCAACAGCAAAGCAGAACGTTCGAGGTGGTCCAAAAGCGTGAAGAGATCACCAATCCCTCCCACCAAGCCTTCTGAATTCCCACCTTTCTCAAACGCCTGCAGGGGCAAAAAGCTCAAGAGCTAACAATTTGAATTAAATACAATTTCTTTCAGCCAGGTCTTATAAATATCACAAGAAATGGCTTTGTCAAGATGAAACAAGTCAGGCTGGTGAGGGCAATGAGAAAAAGAAAATTGTGCTTATTTTGGAATCATCCTGCCAACTTTCATGAAGCTTTTCAATACTCTTCCTCATAAATAACTTTAGCCATTTTCCTCAACAGAATTCAACATGGTCCTTTCAGGATGGCAGGGTACAAGGAACGTACAGGAACATCAAACACCCTCTCAAATTACCGGTCCCATACCCACAGTGGATTTATATCAGCTTGCCCTGCAGGAAAGCAGCTGAAAGACATGGCCTCAAGTGGACATTTAGGCTGGAATTTTACTGCCTTGCAGAATGGAATTCTCCAGTGGCCTTGGGCAGGATTTTAAGAGCTTCGTCTGAGTAAGGTGGTAAAATCCCCACCCTTAAGACTCAGGCAGAGGGACACAGTGTTTTAACAAAATTATCAAGATACCAAACAATCCTTGGCATCAAAAAAACTGATAGGACTTTTAATATCACACTAGGGCAATTATAGCTCCATCACCCACACCACCCCCACCTTGCTACTCCAGAAAAACAGGAATTGCTATTGCCTGATCAGGCAGGACATGGCGTTAAAAAGTTTTGCGGAAGCATATTGCTCATAACCCAAATATTAATCCAAACAGAACTGCAATGAGGTATTACCACTTAAGTAGATTTCTAGTTATTAGACAAGATTGGAACTGGTGCAGCAAATAGACTGAAAAATCTAAATCCCAAAGTTGGACATTAGCTTTTTATTCCCTCTTTTTTTTTAAAAAAAGTAACATTTCGGGAACTGGCTTTTCCCCTAAAAATTCCTGAGAACTTTCTTTAAATTTTAGGAGAAAAAAATTATATATAAGCAAAACAAAATTGCAAACTAAAACACTGTCAAATGCTCCCAGAGTTACTCCTCATCTAAAAATACGAAACATATATTTTTGGTCTTTTTATCCTGTTTTGATGGAAGAACGGTTCAACTTTTCTTTCAATGTCAGGCTTTTCTATATCTTGGAAAAAGAATTTCTAGGACTGTGCCAACAATATTTGGAATCAAATCTTTTTTTTTTTAAAAATCGATTATCGGAACAGTTAGTTTCAGATTGCCTGGCTTCTCCGAGTTTACTTGCTTCAAACAAAATGTCAGCAAAGTGCGATGGAGAATGAGCAGTTACCCTTCACAATTTGTCTCCTTTTGGATTAATCAATATAAATGCTGCAATAAAGCACAGCAAAAAAAAAAAAATACTTTGCAGATTTTGGTGACTTATTGTTACCACATCCACAGTCTCCCTTCATTGGACAGGATCTGGGAGGCCAGATCAAATACAGCGCTCGACACTAAAACAGGGTGCGTTTGTTATCTGCATTCCCACCAGTCTCAACTGTCACCGGTACGTTCAAATCTGAAACTGGTCGACTCTTGTTTTAAAAGTATAAAATTCTTCAAAGTATTATACTCGATAATTCGACACAGCCCTAAAGATTATGTAAACAGGACAAGGCCAAACACCTGGGCACCTCCATAATGTTCACGATTATTTAACTCCACAAAGTGCTGGAAGATGATCAAGCACACAGGAGCGAAGTGTGTATGGGTTGGTGTACACGTGTGTTTGTACACGTGAGCGAGACTGGGGAGGTGGGTAGTGTGGTATGTGGTTGGGGTGGGACATGGCAAATGCAAGGTGATCTCATATCTGGATAGAAAGGGGAAATGCAAGAGGTTCCTACTGGTTGGCTAACTGTGTACAATCCAAAACGTGATTAAAGCAGCAACTTCTAAATTGCAGCCACTTCTGATCACTTAACAGATGTGACACTGATGTGGCTACAAACCCAGTGTCTCCAGCAGGTGAAGACTAACAAAGAAAGATGTCAAATTGCCTTCCCTTTCTTCCCAATATATGTCATTGCTCACTGCCCATTTCCACTTTTGCCCCTTATCCCGTTCCCATACTACATTGCTTTAAGAAAATTTCAACACTACAGCAAAACACAATGAGGACAATTTTTTAAAAAATTAAACAGAAGGTGCAATACTTAGAACAGCATTAACAACAATTTTTTTTTTTTATACAGTTTCCTAGACAAGTAAATGATTTTCTCACTAGTTTCACCCAAGTGGGTTTAAAACATGAAGGGGAAAATAGGAAAGCACACACTTCTTAATCTGAAGAACATTTGTACGTAAACGTTTATATACCTTTCATATAGTGATCGACCAGTGAACAAGTGTACTGTCCCTCTGCTGTGTTCAGCATTTATCTACTATTAATTGGGACTCAGTACCAGCCTGTGCAGTAGCAGTCTGCTACACATTGAAGTGTGCATTGCCTGACTCTGTGCGTGTGTAAACATGTGTGCCAGCTATAAAGGATGTGCGTCAGTCCCCAGAATCGTTGTACCACACAATTCAATCGATTGAGTGATAGGATTTTAGTGTAACCCCACACAAGCAGCAAGGTCACGGGTATGCTAAGTCAGTGATAAGGTCACTAACAGAGTATTTCACAGGAGACAGACACATATCCTTTCATAAGATGCATCTGACTTAACATTCTAACAAAATACGCTTTCAGTATCTTTGCTTGACATTTTAAATTGGACCTTTTTGTTCGATGTTATGGTCACACCAGGTCTATGAGCTGTCCTGGACATGACCCCTTTTATGCCACGTGTATCATGGTTCTGCACATAGATGCAGGCATGTTCTTACATATGGTGTAAACAATATGTTAAAGCTATTCCTACAGAGTCTGGTATAACCTTTTCGAAGGTTTACAGCAAAATATGTTTGCATACTTTAGTTCGGTATGTGTACAGAATGGCCACAGATTGGCTCACTATTACAGATAGATTGTAATGTCACACAAACAAAATTTGTGATTTCCAGGGAAAGGAATACGCTACAGGCAGCAAGGATTATTATAGCTGTAAGCAGGGTTGTTCCCAGAACTCCCTCCAACTCCAAAATCCCTGTGCAGACACAGAGAAGCTCTTGTAAGAGTGGAGATGCCAGAGACTGTGGGATGTAAACAGCTGGCTGTAAACCAGTATGCAGACTTGCGCCAGTGAACAGTTTGTGGGCAGCTACAAGCCATTTTGTGAAAGTTTCAATTTACAGGCAGTACAGGTGAACGAAGGAAGGCTCAAGCCAGCCAAGCCAATTGGACAGCTAGATTTCTCCTCAAAAATTTAAAAAAAACACAAAAACATATACAAAAGTAGGGAGGACTATATTCATAGGAGTTATTTTTATTACATTACGGCAACACCTTCATTGGATTAGCTAAGTGTTTTGAATACCTCCAGGGGGTGAGGACGGGGAGAAATGACTGACCCGCCATGAACCCCCATTACAAAATGATAAAGCTTGTTACAGTACACAATGAAAGTTCCCCCCGCCCCCACAAACACTTTGGAACTGAGTGCAACATGTAAATTTAACTTGAAAACCTCTACACTAAGTTTTCTAACCTACTTTATTTTTAAGTGCTTATGTCATTTGAGTGTAGCAGTTTCAGTGGGCAGCACATTGCCCACTTAAGAAAAAAAATACTATCGCGATGCTAAATAGTAGCGCATGATAACTAACAGCACAAGATCAGTTAGCTGCAGCAATACAGTGATTGAGAGACACTGTAAAGAAGTGTGGTAATATTGTCATCACCTATGTTTTAGGGGTGTGCTGTGCTGTGCTATAATTGGATGTGTTACAATTTACTACTGAAAAAATACAGTAAGCAGACCTTAAATAGAGCGCAAAATAAGTAGTATTGTAGTGAAGGGTTGGGAACATCTCAATTATCAACTGAAATTAATAAGATAACTTTTGGTTGAATGAGGGGAAGATTCAATAGCAATCCTTGGGGTAAGGACTGCAAATTTCTGGGGAGCGATAATCTAGGTTCAGCCCAAAGTCTTAAACCAAAGAGAAGCACCTTGGATTCAAATACTGCTCTCCACTCATCTATCAGGAGATGGACTTAATGCTTTTCTGTCCCCCTCGCCTTAACATGTTGAGACTTGCCGGGTTGCTGTTTTGGCAGCCCTTTGTTATCTTCCCCAAGCAGTCGTTATTCATCCAGGACCCTAGACACCAAGTGCTGGCAGGATATTCAACCACAGTGGGCATTGTAGCAGAGTCCAACCCTGCACTCACCCAATGGCCGTTTGCAGACAACCTCTGACAAGGGCTGTTGGACAGTAAATCCCTCTGGGGTGAGATGGGGGGAGAGGGGAAACGACACATGGTATTGAGTCCAACAGTAATCCCTTCACCACTGCTGCATTTGTGGCTAACATAAACCAAGTCAGCACAGATCAGAAATCAAACCTGAAGCGCTCTTTGGTCTGTGATTTAGCAATACCCCTCCCCCTGGTTGTGCCTTCACCTGTTAGAAAGCAGCTGCAAAGTCTTGTGCTAAGATTTCTCTCTCTCCCCTCCCCGCCCCTCACCATATTGAATACACATAATGTCTCAGCCCTGGAGGGCGGGCTGGGTGCATATATTGTTTTGTAAGGATACACGGCTGGTACTGGTGCATAATAAATGTCCTGTAACTTGTACATAAGTAACCATTTAGGTTCAGTATCTGTCCTGGTCAATCACTAGCTTCGATACGTGAGGTTCTGTCGCGTCTCCGCTACTGCATGTCAAGAGGACGGAAACGTGCCCAGTGAGTAAATGTCCTGTTGGAACAACTGCTGGATACGGAGGGGATTGGGGGGGGGGGGGGAATTGTGTAAGGAAAAACTATACTACGGTTTAAAAAAAACTTATTTATTTTTTGATGGTAAAGTGTACTTCACATTTTTAATATTGGCGTCATGATTCAAGTATTCCGAAGTGTGATATGTTTTTAGTTTTTTTTTGTTTTTTTGGTTTTTTTGATTAAAAAAAGTAGCCGAAAATTAGGAGGGAGGTGTCTATGTGCACAAGAGAGACTGCGGATGACCCCCTTATTTTGTTTCACTTTTTTCTTTTTTTATCCTTTTTTTTAAACTTGTTTTGAAACTTATTGCAGTTTGAAAAAAAACACCATTAGTGCTGCTCTTCAAAAAAGTTCACGAGGTCACAGGTCAAAGGTTGAAAGCTTAAAAGTTCAAATTGAATCAGCCCCTCCGCCCAGGAGGTCGCCGGGTAGTAAGGGGGCCGGACTGCCCATTCGGTGCGAGTCGTCAGAATTCGGGGCCCCCCACAAGCTGGCCGTGTAGCTTGGAGTCGCCCAAAGCGAGGCTCCCGCCAGGTTCCCGCTACCCCTGCCCACTCCTCCGGCGCTGTTCCATTGTCCCAGGCCAGACCGCCCGCTAAACGAGTGCAGACTGCTCCCGACTGGATCCATCTGGCTCTGTCCTGTCTCCAGTGTCTGCCAGCCTGGGGATGGTGTTGATAACTGACCTTGTGCAAAATAGCGGTTGACTTCCTCTTCACTGACAAACTCAGCAAGAATGGTAGTGTTCCCCAACACACACCTGCAGACAAATTCAAAACTAAATGAACTGCGGGTAGAATCAGCTTTGGCCTGTAAATTTAGGTACATTTAAAGTTTATTTGAAGTGTCACAAGTAGCAACAATAGGAGTTTCACAGTAACTTCATTGCACTGCTAATGTAACCTTACTTCAGCCTAATAAATAAACTTTAAACTTTATGTAATTATTTTATTTTTTTTATTCAGAAGGAAAGGGGAAAAATGCTCGAAAGGCTCAACACTAGAACCATTTCAAATATTGGGTTACTGGTGCATACCCAGCATATCCTTATTCTTCTTTCCAGCTAACTTCCTTTCTATCTCTTCCCTTGAAAATGGGATGTATTAACTCTGGTCAGCATCATCTTTATAACCAGTGCACTACAGTCCAGGAGCCTTAACCAGCTACTGGGATTTGATAATCCCATCCCAAGAAACAGCTCGGTAACGCTGTATAAACAAGGAAGGCTCGCTTGTACCAGAGTCTCAGCTGGCTCGGTGTTTCACTTGGTCTAACCAATGTGGAATCTTTCCCCAAGGACATCTGATTGCAATCAACATGTGTTGCCCAAGGCAGAAAAACAACCATTCTGCTGGAAATCAGGAATTAAGACAGCATTGCTGCGAGTATCACACATCTGCCAGCGCCAAAAAGAAAACAAGAAACAACAGTGAAACACACCCAAACGCCATTTTAAATTGTCCATTTCCTTTCAGACAGTGGCCGATCTGCTGAGAGTTTTCAGCATTTTTTCCTTTCATTTTAGATCCTCAGTATTGGCAGCTTTTAATCTTTGACATAAAGATTTGCTTTCATGTTCTGGCTGAACTATTCATCCAGTGTTCCGTTAATTTGCATAAACATGTTCTAGCATATTCTGCCTCATCGTCATAAATCTAAACAGAGAATTCTGAAAGGGACCTGGCGTCAGCACTCTGCGACAGAGAGGCTATCTTCACCTTCCTGATTACAGAATATTACCTGTTGCCTGTGGGGCAATGAATAGGGGGAGGCTGGAGGGTGAGGAGGCAGGCAAGCGGGAGGGTGGGGAGGAAGGCAGGCGGAGTGAGGGTAGATAGATGAGGAGTAACCAATCACATCCAATCAAAGCCAGAGACTTACATGTGCAGCGCAGTCTGGGCCTTGGCAGCCTCTTGCTTGGTGCTATATCGGACCAGCGCAGTGCCGTGTGTCAGGTTCAGGTGGAATGTTATCAGCGGGCCATGCTGCATGCAGATTGTTCGCAGAGTGGAGCCATCGATCTAAGATGAAGCAATGTTTATGTCTTTAAACTTTATATTCAAACATACATGCTGACTCCAACCTCAGTCAAATTACAACTCTTATTTATGCACAATTTCTCAATGATTGCTGCAACCTGTTCCACTGGAGATGTTTCACTGTCAAGTGCGATTTCTCCTCCAGCCACTCATTCTAACACCCTCTCCAGCCACAGGCCAAACGCCTCTGCGGCACACAACAGGACATTAAGCACTGCCACAAAATATTTGTTATCATAGAATCCCTACAGTACAGAAACAGGCCATTCGGCCCATCGATTCCACACCGACCACAATCTCACTCAGGCCCCACCCCCACATCTCTACACATTTTACCCAATAATCCCTCTAATTTACGCATCTCAGGGCAGTAAGGGACAACGTTTACCATGGCCAATCAACCTAACCCGCGCATCTTTGGACTGTGGGAGGAAACCAGAGCACCAAGAAAGCCACACAGATACGAAGAGAAAATGCAAACTCCACTCAGCGATCCAAGCCATGTTCAGTTCCAGCCCTGGGTGACTGAGTGGAGTTAGCACATTTTCCCTCTGTCCATGTGGGCCTCCTCTGGGTGCTCCTACACTCCAGTGATGTACAGGCTACATGGACTGGCCAGGCCAAACAATCCCTCAATGTCCAAAGATGCTCAAGTTATGCTGATTGGCCATGCTATATTGCGCATATCCAAAGGTGTATAGGTTAGGTGGATTACAGCTACAGGACAGAGGGGGAGAACCTTGTTGTGATATTTCTGGAGAGTCAGTGCAGACCCAATCAGCCTGATGGCCTCTTTCTGTGCTGTAGGGAGTCTACGGAGATAATAAAACATATATTCATAAGCTTGGTCAGAGGTAGATAATAAAGGAGGTTGTGGGGCAGATGGTAAGAGTTCCGATCTTAGCTTCTCAGATAGTGGAATGATTAGAATTGGGTACTTGTAAGAGGTTACAGTCAGGGCAAAGATCAGAGGTTTATTAGAGATTACAGATGGGTGGGGAAAACTAAGGAAAGATTTTAAAATCTAAATGTTTCTCAACCAGAAGCCAATGAAGATCAGCAAGAAGAGTGATGGGGGGGCGGGGGTTGTTTGATGGATAAACAGGACTAAAGCACGTCAAGATGCAGCAAGAGCAGTGGATGAGCTTAGATTCATGAAGAATTGAAGATGGGAATCCAGTCAAGAATGCATTAGAATTGCAAGGTCAGAAATAAGAAGGGCATGGATGAGAGGTCAGTTAATTGAAATATATCTCATGGTTTAATGATACCATCCAATAAATGGCAAAGTTTTAGGCTGCTATTTTTAATTCGTTCGTGGGAAATGGACGCTACTGGCATTTATTGCCTGTCCATAGTTGCCCCTTGGAGGGCAGTTGAGAATCAACTGAATTGCTGTGGCTCTAGAATCACATGCAGATCAGACGAGGTGAGGACAGCAGATTTACTTCCTTAAAGGACATTAGTGAACCAGGTGGGTTTTTCCGACAATGTTTTCATGGATATCAGTAGATTCTTAATTCCAGATAATTTTTTTAAAATTGAATTTAAATTCCACCATCTGCTGTGGCAGGATCTGAAGCCAGGTCAAAGAGCAAGGCCTGCCTCTTTACAGTGAAGTCTTTCTGCTTGACAAGCTGGTTTTATCATCCACACTTTTGAATACATCATGAAGAGAAATGTATCTTCCCCAAGTATCTGCTCTTTATTTCATCAAAGGTGAATGGTGACAAAGATTGTGAAGCTATGCACTCTGGCAGAAACATCAATTGTCTCCTGTTAAGGCTGGACAGGTTTATTATCCATTTCTATATTTATTTCAGATTTTTGGCATTGGAAGCTTTGTTTATAGCTCAGAATACCAGCTGTTTTATTGTCAGTACAACTGACATCCAAACAATCACTATTAAGAGTATTTTGGTGTCATTATACCATAGTGATGACAGTGGGAAAGCACAACATATTGTCAAGATTTCTAAGTTCATGAGATATAGGAGTAGAATTAGGCATTCGACCCATGGAATATGCTCTACCATTTGATCATGGCTGATATGCTCCTCATCCCCATTTTCCTGCCTTCTTCCCATAACCCTTCACCTCATTATCAATTAAAAATCTGTCTAAGTCCTCCTTGAATTTACTCACTGTCCCAGCATCACTGCACTTTGGGGTAGCGAATTCCATAGATTCACCACCCTCAACTCTGTTTTAAACTTGCTGCCCCTTATCCTAGGCCTAAGACCTCACATCCTAGAATGCCCCACAAGAGGAAGCATCCCCTCCACGTCTACTTTATCCATACCTTTCATCGTCTTGTATACCTCAATTTGATCTCCCCTCATTCTTGTAAATTCCAGAAAATATAGGCCTAAACTGTTCAATCTCTCTTCATACGACAAACCTGTCATCTCTGGAATCAATCCAGCGAATCTCTTCTGAACTGTCTCCGATGCCACTACATCTTTCCTCAAATAAGGGGACCAAAACTGCGCACAATAGTCCAGGTGCAGCCTCACCAATCCTTGATTTTCAGCTTTATGCCCTCTGTCTTCATAAAGTAGTAAGTCAGGGACTCCTGAAAAATTTCTCTGCTTTCAGACCATACCTCCAGCTCTCTGTTTCCCTTTCTTAAATTTATATTATTTCTCCTTCCTTATACTCTATTTATGGAACCAGCTACAGTATGACACAGCTCCCTATTTATCAATGATGGGGAAAGACTTTTAGGGAGGGTGATGGAGGCAGGATGCTTCACATTATTTAAAAAGTACCTGGATGAATATTTGGCATGCCATAATAGTCGAGGCCATGGGCCAAGTGCTAGCAAATTGAGCCAAAGGGCCTGTTTCCACGCTGTGAACCTCTATGAAATAAGTAGAACTAGGCAGGCAGGTCAAGGCATTTCATGCGTCGGCGTAGACTCAATGGGCAGAAGGGCCTCTTGAGCACTGTGGGATTGTGTGTGAAGTAGAGAGAGATCTCTTTCCCTTTGTGCTCAACAGCCAGTGGCTGCCAGGAACTTTCATGCGAAGCCAGCTGTTCTTATTATCACGCTTTGCTAAAATCCTGGCCAAATCACTCCAAAGCTATTTGGAATCTAGAGTACCCTCAGGACGTGCCCCTTATTATTGATCATTCTAAAGAATTTCTGTACCTGTGGAGTGAGATTATGAAGAACAAGCCAAGAGCTGACCCGACTGGATCCACCCGAACCGCCGTCACCCCAGTTGGAACCTAAAGAGAAAGAGAAAAATATATATTTTCAAAAAACATCATTTTCTTCCAGAAAAGAGTAACCCACTCAATATCACTAATGAATCGACTGACGGAAGTTATCAAGTTTATCTGACACCAAAAGCCACAGCCCAAGTTGAAAGGCACTAGCAAGATTAAAGAATATCAAAAGACACTGAAGCAAATCAGGATTGTGGTATTTTAATTCCAAACTTGAGAAATAAAAACTTGTATTTATAGCATCTTCTCATTTTCAGGACACGAAGTGTTCAGCAGCCCCAAAGTGCTTCTCAGCCAATTAATCACTTCAAAAGTAGATCTATATGGAATGGCATGATGGCACAATGGTTAGCACTGCTGCCTCACAGTGCCTGAGACCCGGGTTCAATTCCCAGCTTGGGTGACTGTGTGGAGTTTGCATGTTCTCCCCATGTCTGTGTGGAGTTTCCTCCCACAGATCAAAGATGTACAGGTTAGGTGGACTGGCCATGTTATATTGCCCCTTAGTGACAAGGAGACTAGCTAGTGTAAATGCGTGGGCTATGGGATAGGGCCTGGGTGGGATTGCAGCTGGTGCAGTCTCTAGGGCCAAATGGCCTCCTCTGCACAGTAGAATTCTACGATTCTATTTAGAGAAATGCAACGGTCTATTTGAAGGCAGCTAGAACCGTCTAACAACGCAATCTAGCTAAACAGTGAGATTGTTTCTTGAGGTTGATTGCGGACTCCCTTGCTCTTTCAATCTTATCACTTAAATCTACCTGAAGGTATGATGTCTGATTGTCTGATCCAAGAGATAGTACCTCTGGCAACACACCACTCCCTGAAATGGTGCACTATAAACTTCAACCTAGATTATATGCTCAAAGTCGTCAGTGAGTCTCCAAGTGTGCACTGGGGCCAAGATGACACTGTCAGACAGAGAGGAGTACTTCCATATTTTAACAGGAGTAAGGTAAGATCAGATCACTGATTTGATGCCTATTATTTACTCTCATTGGGTAAATAAACTAAACAATTATTTGTAATGGCAAGATAGCTAGATTTCATAAAAATAAAGCACATTTCTATTGAATCCAGCAGCAAAGGTAGAAACGATATAATGAGAAAAAAAAAGGACATAGTGGGAAACAAGGTGCGTACTCAGGGTGTATCGTGATTCCTGTACACCCCATCCTCTGCTGAATCGGGGGGCTCCACTGCCCCACAGAGATGATGGGGGCTTCTGATTGGTCAGTCCTGGTGGCGGCCGGGTTGGTGGGTTAGTGTTTTTTGATGACATCTGATTTTTCCACATCCTGGGATGTCCGATTGGATCTGGAGACCACGTCGACTTGAAGTCGTTGAACTTGGCTGAAAAGAACAGCATGGCTCAGACTTAGTTAATGCGAAAAAAAACCCCAGCAAGACTGGGCTACGAGAGAATCCCGGAACCAATAAAATATGGACATATGGACAAGGAGCCCTTCAGTCCTTCGAACCCACTTTGCCAGAACAAAACGTTTAAGATAGCTTCTCATTGCGGGCGCAGGTTCATGATTAAAATTTTAAATATTCAGATTTTTCTTTAAATGGTTTATAAATTTCATCTGTTTGAAAAGCGGGTGATATATTTACTAAAAGACATCCTATGACTTTGTGTGACAATCACCTGTAGCTAACAGGGTGGAAGGGTAAGGAATTAGGCTATTGAGTTGGATGATCAGCCATTGTCATGATGAATGGCAGAGCAGGTTCAAAGGACAGAATGGCTTCATCCTGCTCCTATCTTCTACATTTTTATGAATAGCTGAATTTGATCAATAATGGGATGGTGGTTAGCTAACAAACAGAACAAATGGAATGAGTGAAGATGGGCACCAAGGAACATAACTGTGTGGGTCAACCAAGGAGATAATATCTACTCTAGTAAGCAAGGCAGCACAGTAGTTAGCACCGCGGCCTCACAGTGCCAGGGACTCAGGTTCAATTCCAGCCTCAGGTCACAGTCTGTGTGGAGTTTGCACATTTTCCCATGTCTGCATGGGTTTCCTCCGAGTGTTCCGGTTTTCTCCCACACTCCAAAGATGTCTTGGTTAGGTTAGTTGGCCATGCTCAATTGTCCCTTAGTATCAGGGAGACTAGCAGGATAAATACATGAAGTTACAGAGATCTGGCTTGGGTGGGATTGCTGTCACTGCAGGCTCAAAGGGCCTAATACTCTCTGCACTGTAGGGACTCTATTCTAATTGGTCGCGTACTGCTTGCTCAAACCTACGGCAGAATACAACTTAATGTTTTTATTGCTAATTGTTCTCAAAGGCCTTAAGGATGTTTTGATGAATTCATCTACCACCTTTTAAGGTACATTTATGAAAAAAGCTATCTACAGTAAGATAATTTTGTTTTATGCCTCACAGAAACCCTAAATAAAGCAGCTGTTTCTTCATTATTGTCCTAACACAGGTGCATAACAGGCTCCAGGAAAACAAGGCTCCTACCTGAAGTGCTCTGTACGGTGCTGTAGGAGCTGTTTGAGGCACTATAGGACCAGGCACCGGGTGAAGGCAGCGAGGTGTTCAGGGAGGAACTGGACCCTGTGACAAACAAGAGTCAGAAATCAAACTAAGCTCAAGTCTTACGTGAGGGAGTATTCACACCGATGATGCACATCTGTGACTAAAATCTTGCTCCAATGCCACTACTATATATGAGTGGCATGGTGCCACAGTGGTTAGCACCGTTGCCTCACAGCGCCACGGACATGGGTTCAATTCCCGGTTTGGGTCACTGTTTCTGTGGAGTCTGCACTTTCTCCCCGTATCTGCATGGGTTTCCTCCGGCTTCTCTGGTTTCCTCTCACAGTCCAAACGACATGCTAGTTAGGTGCATTGGCTGTGCTAAATTTTCCCTCAGCATACCCAAACAGGCACCAAAATGTAGCGGCTAGGGGATTTTTTTTTTTAAGTGACTTCATTGCAGTGTGAATGTAAGCCTACTTGTGATATTAATAATTTTTAAATATCGCTGCGAGTAACAACAGGCCAAGAACAAACAAGGTTTTGCCCCCTCTCCAGTGATTACTGTTTCATTTGTAAACAGTCACAAACCCACCCTTACATTTTATATATTATGATCAGTACACAGAATCCATAGCTGCTTCAGAATTAAGGGCACTGAGACTTGCAACATCAGATCAATGAAAGAAGGACAAAAGTTGACAACAGGATCACTCGTTCAACTAACTTTTCCAGTTTCCCTCCTCCAGCTCAGACAACAGCCCAGACGTTCCGCTGTCTGACTGACCAACGTAGAAAGCTTGGAAATATATTCTGGCTTTGATAGAAAGGACAATTGGTTCAGTTATTCCTTCATTAAGAATTCTATGAAATATTCCAAAGTAAGAATGACTGAATAAAAGGGAACACTTAAGGCTCAGTGAGTCACAAAACACAGCTTTTAGGATATTAATATAAATCAAAAATAAAGGCACACAAAACAGAAGCTAAATGAGTCACATACCTGTGCTCCTGTCCCTGAGAAGTTGGTGTTCTGAGTCCGGGGATGGGGGTGCTGCAGAGCTGTTTATCATGCTGGCTGGGGTCGCGTAGGGGTCTGATTCAGGGTCAATGTTCTGAAAACCTTTCCATGGTTCCCCAGGGCGGAACTCTATAACAAAGTGGAGAGACGCATCAAAGACATTTATTAATCAAATTTGTTACTTTATATCTGGGAGTTAAGTTGACAACATTACACTTCACACACTGAATATTACATAGGCAGACATTCCAGTACAGTACTGTACTGGGTGGCACAGTGGTTAGCACGGCTGTCTCTCAGTGCCATGGGCCTGAATCCTGGCTGTCTGTGTGGAGTTTCTCCCCATGTCTGCATGGGTTTCTTCCGGGTGCTCCAGTTTCCTCCCGCAATCCAAACATGTGCAGGTTAGGTAGCCTGGCCGTGCTGAATTGCCCCTTAGTAGTGGGGGACTAGATGGAGTAAATGCCTAGGGTTATAGGATAGGGCCTTGGTGGGACTGAGTAGGTGCAACTCAATGGGTCAAATGGTCTCTTTCTGCACTATAGGACTCTGATAGGTTAGTGATACTGAGGAAACATTGCACTGACCAATGTGCCTGATTAGAATGAGTTTCAGCTGCAGTTTCTCTAAAATTGGTGGATTTTTAGCACTGAGATACCTGGGGCATGGTGAGCACTGAATCCAGGTCACATTCTGGTGTTCTTTAGAAGCACTATTCTTCCACTGAAACCACGATGCTTTTACTGAGAGTCACTACACTGAGAATAATCGTACAAAGAACTGAATTTTTCGCTTGAAGATTAGCCAGCCCTCAGATTGCAAAGGAAAATTACTATGCAATTTGGTTTACTATAGAAAGCTAATTTTAACAAATCATATGCAAGTTCGTATACAAGAACAAGGACATTTTATTGCAGCTACAGAGGGCCTTGGTGAGAGCACACTTAGTGTATTGTGTGCAATTTTGGTCTCCTTATTCAAGGAAGGATATACTTGCCTTAGAGGAAGTGCAGCAAAGACTCACCAAACTTCATTCCTTGGACAGCAGGATTGTCGTATAGGGAGAGATTGGGTCAATTGGGCCTGTATTCACTGGAATTTAGAATGGAGGGGGATCTAATTGAGATATACATAATTCTGACATGGCTGGATAGACTGGGTGCTGGAGACATTGCCGCCTCTGGCTTGCGGGTAGAACCACAGTCACAATCTCAGGATGTGGGGTAGGCCATTTAAGATTGAGATGAGGGGAAACATCACTCTGAGGGTGGTAAACCCATGAAATTATCTACCACAGTAAACACGGAGACCAAGTACCGAATATATTTAAGGGAGAAATAGATTTCTAAAGGGATATAGAGAGTATGCAAAGTGGGACATTGTAATAGAGGATTAGCCATAATTAAGCTGGAAGAGCCAAATGGCCTACTCTAATCTCCTACGTTTCTTTATTTAAACATTATATAAAGTAGAATCAGACCTGGAGGCCAACTAGAGCCGCTGGAACCATTCGAGAGCTTAGGGGTGGACCAGTTGTCACTTGCAGGACCCGAATGGCTGGCCAAGGAGTCACCTGCTATCATTTCATAATAGGGCAGACTATCTCGAGACTTCGGTGGTGCCATGCTGCTCGAAATAGCACCTGCAAAACAACAGAAAAATACAATTTATTTAACCAATTAATTGGCAAAGCTCCATTAAACTGCTGCTGTCTATAAAGGAACTGTACAATGGAAGGCATGACACAATTGAATACGTTCCTATTACGTGATCAATGAGTAGCATCTTAATCGGTAGGGAACAAACATGCCTAAGACTATTCAAATCATTGAATCCAAGTGAGAAGTATGAAATGGTATTCTCCAGGCTGCCACCTGAATGGTCTTCTCCTATCTCCGAGAATCCCCAAAACGCAATGAGTGAGAAAGATCAGTTCACTAGAAGACACATTCCAATCAAGTGTCCTGAAATCCATCATCCATACCTAAAACCCCTTGCACCCCGAATCCTGAAGTTAACAAGCCCCAATAACGTCACTGAGGAGTACACCGGGTGAAGTATTTTTGCAATGCTTCATTATTATTCTGATTGATTCCTTTAAGCCCACTGATGAAAGCCCCTATTCGCAAACCATCCAAATAAGCCTGGAGGGTAATTAAAATCTAATTATTGACGTTGCTGAATGCTACTTTAGACTGGCTCCGACTTTGGCTTGCCATCCCATGAACCTTTCATTACCTAAGGGCAGAAATAAATTGACAGTGACTGAGTTTATTTCTCTTTCTGGATAATTTCAAACTGTTCAAATGGAATTTATTGATGTTTTACACAAAGTCTCAGAGCACAAGCTCTGCGAAAAAGAATTGTCATCGTCATCTTAGATGGGAAATTCATTATTTTTAAATTGTCTAATCTCTCCCACAAGGAGAAACATCCTCTCAGCTCCAGCCTGTCAAGTCCTATAGGATCTTGTATGTTTCAATAAGACACCTCTTATTTCTCTAAAGTAAGACAATCAATCTAGCCGTTCAATCTAGCCGTTCAATCTTTCCTCATTAGATAGCCCCTTTGTCCCTGAATCAGTGATGTGCGCCTTCTCTCATCTGCTTCTAATGCAATTATAATAGAATCATGGCATCCGTACAGTACAGGAGGCCATTCAGTCTTACCAGCTCTTATTCAAGTTTACCCCATAACCCTATGTATTTACCTCACTAACCCCCCTAAATTATATCCCTTTGGCCATACTAAATTGCCTGAGTGTCTCATCAACCTATCCTCACATCTTTGGAGTATGGGAGGAAACACGAGCACCTGGAGGAAACCCACACAGACTCCGCAGTCATCCAAGATTGGAATTGAACCCAGGTACCTAGCGCTACAGGGCAGCAGTGCTAACACTGTGCCACCATACTAGAACAAAGAACAAAACAGCACGGGAAACAGGCCCTTTGGCCCGACGAGCCCGTGCCGCCACCCCGATGTTCCCACCTCTACCCGTGATCCCTGTCTATGTTTATAGATCTGTGGAATTAAAAACCAAATTTGAGACAATTTAGGGAGAATTTGTTTTGCCAATTAGCCTAAGAGCACATCTTTGGGATGTGGGAGGAAACCAGAGGTCCCGGAGAAAACCCACGCAAGCACAGGGAGAATGTGCAAACTTCCACAGACACAGGCCCAAATCCATATATCTGCACAGCACAGCGATAGTCACTGAGCTGTCGTGTTGCCCATCAAATGGTCCAGGTCAAGCACACACTAATAATGTAAAGCACTAGGGTACTCTCGAAAAAATCCAAGAGCAGCCCTCTCATGACCCATTGCGTGTATGCCCTTTGTTAGACAACAAGGTGGACCAAAACACCTGTAGGATAAAAAACAAGTACATCAATATCATCATCTATTTACACATTTCCCAGTGACTCCCAAGGCTCATGATCCCTATTTTAAATCAGTTTTCTCCATTCCCATTCTGTTCATGTGCCCATCTAAGTATTTCTTAAATAACTTCCAGAGTGCCTGCCCCCACCACTTTACTTGGCAGTGCATTCCATACCCCCACCATCCTCTATGTGAAAAAACTCCCTCCAGCATCCAAATTATACCTTGCCCCCCCTCACCCGAAGCCCGTGACCCCTTGTGCTATTTGAGTCCATCCTAGGAAAAAGCTTAATCCTGTTTACTCTATCTATACCCCTCATAATCTTGTACACCTCTATTAGATCTGCCCATAATTATATCACTGCTTAAATAAGGAGACTTAAATGTTACACAGAACCCTAGGTGTGGTCTCACCAATGCCCAGTACAACTAAGGGGCAGCACAGTAGCAAAACAACACTGCTGCTTCACAGCACCAGGCACCCAGATTCAATTCCCGACTTGGGATCACTGTCTATGCAGAGTCTGCATGTTCTCCCCTGTTGGTGTGGGTTTCCTCCAGATACTCTGGTTTTCTCACACACTCTGAAAAACGTGCTGGTCAGGTGCACTGACCCAAACAGGTGCCGGACTGTGACAACTAGGGGCATTTCACAGTAACTCCATCGCAGTGTTAACGTAAGCCTTACTTGTGACTAATAAGTTAGCTTTAACTGTAGCAAAAGTCCTTACTTTGATATTCCATCCCCCTTGCAACAGACAACAATATTCTATTTGCCTTCCTAATCACTTGCTGGGCTTGTACAAGAGAGTCCAGTCCTGCAGGCTTCAGAAGTCGTCTGCGACCTCATGGAGCTCAACATTCTTCAAAACTGAAGCTAGATGATGCCAAGAGGCTGCCTAACTGTAGGGAGCACCACATTCTAATCTGATAACTTCAAAAGGCAAACATAAGTCTAAGCCAAGGGCTTCTATGCTCCAACTTATTGTGTTATACTTGAAATGGATATGTCCACCAAGTGAAAATAATTCAGAATCAGACAGCTGATGAGTCTGATTGAGAAACCAAGGTGAAAACTCAAGATGTAAAAGGACAGGACATTACCAAAGAGGAGAGAAGGCACAGTGAAAAACAGTGTTGAGTTATCAGTTTGGGTTTTGAAAGGCTGTAGATTTTAGGAGAAAGAAACAGGAAGGGAAAGCAGAAAGCACGCACTCAATCAGTACAAATAACATAGCGAAATGTCCTCGTTCAGCACCAGCGTTGAAGCAAGGGAAAACGTCAATGCTGGCGTGTGTTCAGCCAGTGCGATTTTTGGACAGTTACCGTTTTTGAGGGGGTTGTGATCTGGCGGCGGAGTGGCAGGAGACAGACCCTCCATGGTTGTCCACTGCTTGAGCCGGGACTGCTGAGATTGAGGTTCCTTCATTCCTACAATACTGTTGACGTCTAACTGGTTTACGTTCATGTTTGAACCCAGGCCTGAAATACAAAAAAAAATTTTTTTTTAGGGTTATTCTCCAAAAATCCAGCAGCCCCATTAAAAGATGGGCAGTAAAGAACAAGTTTAAAAATAAAACAAAGTACCCTGATGAGGGGACTCACCCATTGGGTAACCCGGCTGAAGCTGTCCTTTGGTCTGGAAGTCTGGAAGGCCAGAGGGAAGAGGATTAGGCACAACATTATCCAGGTGCTGCTTGGGTATGCCAGGATGCGATGGAGAGTGTTTCATTCCAGGGGTGTTGTGTCGGTGTTGTTGCTGTTGCTGTTGCTGCTGCAGAGCGCTTACAATACGGGCAAGCTGAGGGAAAAAAGACCACATCAAGTGAGCATTGACTATGGTTCACAAAGGGTCGCTGTCACTTATTAATCTAGTTAGAATCATAGAGTCATAAAGATTTACAGCATAGAAACAAGCCCAACTTGTCCATGCCACCCTTTTTTTTTTTAAAACCCTGAAGTTAATCCCAATTGCCCATATCTGGCCCATACACCTGAATGCCCATCTTACCCGTGGAACTGTCTAAATACTTTTTAAAAGACAAAATTGTACCTGGCTCTAGTACTACCTCTGGCAGCTTGCTCCAGACATTCAACACCCTTTGTGTGTAAAAATTGCCCCTCTGAACCCTTCTGATTCTCTCCCCTCTCACCTTAAACCTGTGCCCTCTAATTTTAGACTCCCGTACCTTTGGGAAAAGATATTAGCTATCTAGCTATCTCTGCCCTTCATTACTTTATAGACCTCTATAAAATCAGCTCTCAGCCTTCTACGCTCCAGAGAAATAAATCCCAGCCTATCCAGCCTCTCCTTATAACTCAAGCCATCTAACTAACGTTGAATACTGAAGGCAAGTGAAAATTAAACCCATGTTATGACGATTTAGCAAGGCCAATCCACCTAACCCACACGTCTTTGTGGAGTGTGGGAGGAAACCTGAGCACCCAGAGGAAACCTATGCAGACATGGAGAGAACTTGCAAACTTTAAGTTAAAGAAAAAGCAGGTTACAAGGATTCTCCTTCTGTCCCTTCCTTCTGTAGGGATGCCTCCACCAAACATCAAACAACCTGTCAACACTCACTCTTGGCAGCACGATTAGTACTGCTGTTTTACAGCACCAGTGACCCCCGAATCCCGGCTCTGGTCACTATCTGTACAGAGTTTGCAAGTTCTCCCCACATCTGCATAACCTCTGGGTGCTCAGGTTTCCTCCCACACTCCAGACGTGTGGGTTAGATGGATTGGCCTTGCTAAATCGTCCCTTCCTGTCAGGGGAATAGTTAAGGTAAACGCATGGAGTTACAGGCATAGGGCCTGGATGGGATAGAGGTCGGTGCAGACTCGATGGGCCTAATAGCTTCCTTTTGCACTGTGGGGTTCTATGATTCTGAACTCCTATTAGATGGACGTTTATTTGGGTAGGAGAGAGATTTAGCGAGGAAGGAGAGTATTTAAAAAACTATGAAATCTGAACCAATGAAACACTCATTTAATAACCTTCCCGAACCTGATTGCAAGTTTCAACTTTACTGTCACTCCTCCCACTTCCCCCTCAACTTGAAATTAATTCCCAGATAGATTCAATAAAGTGAAGATAAATTTTAAAAATCTACGATAAGGGTAGAATTCATGGCTTCACCATGAATGATCCATAGCAAGTAAAGGAAACACAATACTATTTTTAAGATGCACGTTCAGCAGTAAAATATTTTAAACCTTATGAGGTTATTCAGATGGACAAAATGGTTGGCACTGCTGCCTCTCAGCACCAAGGACCCAGGTTTGATTCCTGGCCTTGGTCACTGTCTATGTGAAGTTTGCACATTGTCCCCGTGTCTGCATGGGTTCCGTGAGTGCTCCATTTCCTCCACAGTCCGAAAAGTGTGCTAGTTAGTTACACTGGCCATGCTAAACTCTCCCTCAGTGTACCTGAACAGATGCCAGAATGTGGCGACTAGGGGATTTTCACAGTAATTTCACTGCAGTGTTAACGTAAGCCTACTTCTGATACTAATAATAAATATACAATTTTCAGGGAGCTGTATGTTTTATGCCTTGAATTTCCTCGTGATCTGAACCCACAGCAGGATTTTTCATGAACAGAGAGGCATCACTGCAATTTGCACAGGGGTGAGTGAATGCATTGCAATTCAAGAACAGGCGTATTCCTCCCTCCTCCTACCCAGAGGCAGGGTTAATGAAGCTACAACCAAACCCATCCCCCCTCCTCTTTGGAAGTTGCTCTGTATCCAGTTAAATGTGCAAAGGAAGCTGCAATCGCCTCATTCTGTTGTTTCTCTTGCCTTTTCTCTGCTGCATGTTTGTCTGATGTTTGCTCCAGGGAATGTGTAAATAAGATTGGAAATCAACGTGGGAGGTGAACTTCACTGCATCGCCATGTAATTCCCAAACACTAATTTCAGTAAAGGCTACGAGACTCGAATGCAGTATTTTAAAAGATGAATCAGTGTGTATATTTTTATCATTTTCTAATTTTAACTTTAGATTTTCAATATATGCAGCCTTCTGATTATATGTTACCCACAGTGACTGTACCTCAACAGTCCAGCAATGACAGAATCTACTCAAGCACGTGGAGTGCTTGTTGTCACCAGTGTGACACAATCACCTGCTTAATTAATTATTCATTTCTTTCTCATTGTTATTTTGAAAACATCAAATGTATTACCAAATTAACTCATTCAGCATTCACTTCAGGCGATTCTCAAAGGTAACCAGAAAATAAATTGGGGCAGATTGGACCTGAATGAAAGTTTAAAGCTTTTAAAGTTTATTTATTAGGGTCACAAATAAAACTTACGTTAACACTGCAACGAGGTTACTGTGAAATTTTCCCTAGTCACCACACTCTGGCGCCTGCTTGCATAAATACCATGTCTTTCAGAATTTGAGGAAAGAAAGAAGAAATTATATCCTGGAAGCAGCAGTCACTCTGGGCCACTACCCTTCTGTGAGCTTTACCATTTCCTGACTAGTTTGCTAAGGCTGCATGCAGTAGGATCAGCAGGGAATCCACCATAGCGTGAAGCAACCTAGACATAGGTACAAGATTCAACAAATTCCAACTAGCCTGGCCAAACACTGTCACTCGAAGGTTAAAATGGTATGCAGGTGCTATTGTGGATCTGAATATTCAGCACCAGGAGTGATAGCTTAAAGGATATATCATAAATGAAAATAATCTCCTGTTATTAAAAGGAGTGTTATGGTTGTTCTCCAAATTCCTTTTGCAACATATAGTGAAAGTAAGAACACCACTACGTTACAGATACGTTTAGTATCTCATACTTGCTGCTCTTGCTGTTGTCGCACAGCGGCAGAGAGCTTCCGTTGGTTCTGCAGCACTTGCTGCTGCTGTTGCTGAATCAAGAGCTGGTAGGCCTGTAAAGGAAAGATAAAAAGCTGGAGTGAACAGGAGCAGCAATTCACCGCACACATGGAGACCTGATTCTTTTAACTTTTTTTAAGTCATTTGTGGGACATGCACGTTGCTGGCTGGGCAAGTATTTATTGCCCATGAAGGGCAGTTGCTGTGGCTCTGGAGTCATGTGTAAACCAGATTGGGTAAGGACAGCAGATTTCCTTCCTGAAAGGATAGTAGTGAACCAGATGGGTTTTTCCAACAATCAGCATGGTTTTATGGTCATCAGTAGATTCATAATTCCAGATTTTTTAAATCAAACTCAAATTCCACCATGGATTGTGGCAGGATTCGAAATCTAGAGCATTAGCTGAGTTTCTGGGCTGATGCCCCTCCCCTTTTGCTTATTTTATTTTCTGTTATGTACTTTACATTCCCATTGAAGTTAGAATAAGCTGGCATGGAATATTTTGTCTCTTGTTATAATCAATGGGGTAGGGCAATCCTGACTTTAAATTCACCACTCCTTGTACCTGCCACTTGCCAATGTCACTGGCACACTTGGGGGGACATTTTGTAACACTGTTGGATATATGCAAGAATTAAAAATTTTAAGAAAGGTTGCTTCTCCTAAAGCAGAAAATTCTAAATTGCATAAGCACGAATAGAATGCAGAGGTGCTCTGCACAACTTGCAAGACGCACTGCCATCACAGGAAAACCCCTTACCTTCAGAATCTGCTTCAGAATGCCATCACTCTACACAAATAGTCCACACCACACTCTGAGGCTGAGTAAAAACGACACCGTCATCTGATATTACAACAGCACGGTGGAAGAATTACTACTTACCAACTGGAGCTGCGGGAGTTGAGGAAGTTGACTGAGCATAGCTATTTGCTGAGGGGAAAGTTGTGGACCAAGGCTAAATAGGGCTGGGTTCAGGGCTCCATTCGGAGTGGCATGCTTCAACATGGAGGCAGGAACCTACAATCAAGCAAGGAACCCACTTAGCACACTTATATATTAAACAGCTGTCACCGCCACTCTAATTGTCTAACCTTAATCGACTTCTTAACAGCATTCTGCATTCACCTCAGGAGTATGGCTGCTAATGTTCGCTGTGAACCAGGAGGCAAGGAGCACAACAGCAGTGAAGATAATATGAGATTAGCAGCATTTCTAACTATGTGATAGAATGTTCATTATATAATAGAAGGATGCCAATGTTTAACAATGAAATGAATTCCCATTACAGGCACCCAATGTTACCATCAAGCATCCATTATAAAGTCTAGCTCATTCACCTGGATTAGATTTGAATCTCTTGACAGCTGGCCCATTACTTCCAAAGTACAGATACCAACTCCAAAATAAAGGTACAGCAAGAGCAGAGAAAGGAAACACTCTGTGGTCAGAGATGTTACACACCTGAGGGGGCAGGAATTGTGGAGGCACTTGAGCCCGAACGTTAGGCTGGGATGAATTCATGGGTTGTACTTGAGGTGTATGCACACCCCTGGATTGTGCTGTGCTACCGCCAAATAAACCATGATTGCCATTCTGTGAGAGAGAAAGACAGACGTTAAATCAATTAGATTTTCTCCCAGAGAACGTTTTCATACATCACTAAAAAGCTAATTCAATCAGGGAGGAGGTCACACAAGATGCAGACATCAACATAATATTTGTGACTACCTATCAAAGCCGGTTCTCATCCTAACAGCCACCATTCTACCACAGCCATAATGGTCAGGACAGTCCATAATCACAAAATAATGGACAGTTTCCCTCTGAGTAAGGCATAACAATGGGGCTCTCTCACTGCCTTTTGTGTCATAGAAACACAAACTAGAAGTAGGCCATTTGGCCCTTTGGGCTTACTCTATTCTTTATTTTGATCATGGCTGATCATCAAATTCAATATCCTGATTCCTCCTGCTTCACCCTCTCATATCTTTCGATATCTAATTTCTTCTTGAAATCATACAATGTTTTGGCCTCAACTATTTTCTGTGGCAGTGAATTCCACACATTCACCACCCTTGGGTGAAGAAATTTCTCACCTCAGTCCTAAAAGGTTTACCCCTTACCCTCAAACTATGACTCCTTGGTCTGAACTCCCCACCACTGGGAACATTCTTTCTGAATCTTGCCTGTCTAATCATGTTAGAATTTTATAAGTTTCTGTGAGATGCTCTCTGGAATATGTTACATCTCAAAATGGCTTTGAGACAAGAGTCTGGATTACAATGTTTATCTTTAGCACAGTGGCTATGGTATGGAAATTGTGCCAATCCATCATTAACTGTCATGTCAGTGAAAGCACTTTTGGTATAGCACCAGGAATGAGCTTTTGGAGAAGAATGCAGGGTTCAGAACTGCATTCCTCCTGCAGAACTTCTAATGGTTCACAATTGTGAGCTTCCATACAATGAGGTAAACCACTCAGCTCCATTCAAGGGTCCACTCTAGGGGACAAGAACTAGAAGCAGGATAGGTCACAGGCCTGTCCCACCATTTAATAAATCATGGCCGAACTATGGCTGTCTCAGCTCCTTCTCTGTGCCATTTCCCCCATTGCCCTCTATTCCTCAGTCTGTCAAATATTTATCCAACTCCAGTTTAAATACTTCTAATGCTCCAGCCCTCTTTGGGCAGAGAATTCCAGAGATTCACCATCCTCCGTGAGGAGAAATTTCTGCACATCTCAGTTTAAAATGACTAGTCTTTTATCTTGTATCTGTGGCTCCTTACTCAACAGGAAAATGTGGGGCAAGTCTGCTGATTACAAGACAAGTTCTTCACTCCCTTCCCTCAACCTCCCTAACTAAAGCAGCAGTAGGCTATTCTGCCCTTCAAGTCTGCTCTGCCATTCATTATGTTCATGGCTGATCACCAAATTCAATATCCTGCTCCCCCTTCCTCCCAAATCCCTTGATCCCTTTAGTCACAAGAGCTGTATCTAATTTCTTTTTGAAATCACATAACATTTTAGCCTCAACTACTTTGTGGGAGTGAATTCCACACATTCATCACCCTCTGGGTGAAGAAATTTCTCCTCATCTCAGTTCTAGAAGATTTACCCTTTATTCTCAAACCATGACCCTCTTGGTGTATGAAGACTAAAGAAAATTGGAAATAGTATTTAGCTCCAAAGGGAAAAATGAAGAGCTTTAAACCTTCCTTCGCACTGTTGGAAAAAGAACAATTGGTACTAGCCCTAAATTGTCATTCTAGTCACGAGAAAATAGCTTGTGGTATTGTATAATTTCCTTTTGCATACAGCATACCAAATGTTTTAATATTGTAAATATTAGCCTTTTCCCAATTAGGAGGGTGATTTAATATGCTTTCATCTTATCATGATGAATGTTGCTGTGGAAACATCACAATGGGGAGAGGGGAGTAGTGAGAGAAACAACCTGAATTTAACTGTGCAAAGGGGAAGAGGAGTTAGGTTTAAACTCATTACGATAAATAAATTATTTATAATCTTAATAATAACTGCATCACTTTGCAACATAGCAAAATGTGGGCAGGAAAGGAGACTTGAGATTTACTCGCTGAGAATGGAATTAATCACACAATATCACAACATCCCAGTCAGGAGGCACATTCAGAGAGCAGCCCTTACGTGTCTTGCGTTTAGATTCTGCATGTTAAGACCAGAACCGATGCAGCCGAGGCTGGTGGTGGGTAGAGCAGTGCCCGAGGGAGACAGCTTGCAGCTCGGAGGAGGGGAGAAGGGCGAATTAGGTGCCTCATCAGACAGGCACCCATCTTGATTGGAGAAAGGCAAAGTCAGCTGAAGGAGCATTAGCCAATCAGCATGCAGTCGGGGTGGGGGGAGGGGAAGGAGGGAAAGGGAGGGAAAAACAGACAAGAGAACAGCACAAAGACGAGTTTTGGGAAGGGCAGGAAGAAACAAAAATGAGAAGAAAAAGCAGTTAGGCTCACACACACACGCACGCACACATACAGTTAGATATAATTAGTGCCGGAATCAAATTACATTGCTGCTGGGTACAGAAAACACGTGGGATACTAAAGCTTTCTGCAGTGCTCGAGCAATGTGTTCCATTGCAGGATCCTTATTTTCCTGGTTGTAGCAAGAATCTAAGATTCACAAAAGGAACCTTATCACGTCTCATGCATTTCATCTCTAGAGCTACATGTTAGTGCATTCATTGCCGTGCTCTAAGATTTAGCAGATAAGCGGTGAAGGAGCTAGAACTACAGAATCATCACGGAAACAACAGCCTTAGCTCATTGCAGCATTTATACCAACACTATTGAATATTGCCTGAATGCAATGCCTTTACCAAATCCAAAATCAATTGGGGAAGATTTAAGACTGAACATAACGGTTAAAAACCTTATTTATAACCTTACTACAATATAATCCACTTACTATAATTTAATCAGCTTGTGATATATCAAAAAATGCAGACACTCTGACTTGTTTGGTTAGATTAGATCAGATCATGAACTCAGTTTTAGCAAGGAATTCAAGGAAATGGAGGGAGACAAACTGAGAAAACATTCCAATTTGTCTGTTTTTGGGCAGAATCTAGAATTAAATATGCAAAATAAAAAGAATAGCAGAGAAAACTTGCTTTCCGTTAGCTAACAGGTCACTAGCAAATAAAGTGAACACAAGTTCATATTAAATGGAACAGCAATAAATTCCATCAGCTGGGCTCACGGGTATATACCTGCCTCTGAGGCAAGAGAATTTAAATGATAATTTAGATCAACTATTAATGCAATAAGTGAGTGACTGTACTGCAAACACTGCCTCCTATTGAATGTGATCTGCCTCTCTGTTCAAGTCGGAGTACAGGAAAACGCGAACACGATCTCAGTGATTTGAAGAGGGGAAACTTTTTTTTAAAAACAAACTTCTGGTCAACATCCTTCCCTGAACTACTGCTAGAGATAATAAAAGGCAAAACAAACTGCTGCCTGACTGTTGGGCATTTTCAGCACATTTCTGATACCTATCCCTTATCGGCTCCCTTTGCTTGCACCAGCCTCCCTTTTGTCACTCATTTTTTTCTGGCCATCCAGTATATCACAGTCTTTCTTTCCCTTTGTTTTTTTTAACTCCCCTTCCCCACACTTTGCCTAAAACTGATTACATCTGTAACATTCTCCAGTTCTAACGAAAGATCTTCCATCTGAAGCATTAACTTGTCTCTCTCCAGATGCTTCCTGACCTGCTGATTATTTAGATATTAGAGAGACTACATGGTCTACTTCCTCACTGTGCTTTGACAGCCATTACTGCGTGCAATATGACTGCTTCTTTTACCTACATTAAAAGTCAACGCATTTCCAAGAAATGTTTTAGGATGTTTTCAAAAGAAGCAAAAAAGCTACATGTTTAAATAAATCAATAACTAACAGGAAAACCCTTACTTTCTCAAAGTAGGGTCCACTGTCTGCGGTGGGCGAGTCTTTGGAATTTGGTGGCCGGAATCCCGATCTGTCCTTCCTCATCATTCCATTGTAATCCATATTCATTCCTCGTTTGTCAGATTCCAGCTTTTTGTCTGGTAGACCACCTGGAAAAACAGAAAAGGGCAGGTTTTAATGATGGACAATAACTGAGTTAAGTTATACTTAGTCTCAAAACGCAAGCGAGAGTTTATACGCAAGAGCATCAGCCAGAATATATTTGAGTCAAAGACCAATTTACTTATGTGTCGCTAACGTGCCTTTAAGAAATGTATTTTAACCATGTTTTCTGTACAAATTTTTTCAAGCAGGCCTGGCCTTTTGTGTTGGCACTGTACTGTCATAGAATGAAAGAATCATACAGTACAGAAGGAGCCCACTGAGTCTACACTAACCACACTCCCACCCAGACCCCATCCCCATAACTCTACGCATTTATCCTAGCTATTCCCTCTGATTAGGGAATAATTTAGCATGGCCATCTTGGGAGGAAACTGTGGGAGGAAATTCCTCCTCAACTCCAATCTGAACCTCCCCTCCCCCCTCAATCTTGAGGCTGTGCCCTCTAGTCCTGCTATCTTTGTTAAGTGGGAAAAATCTCTCAACCTCTATCCTATCCATCCCCTTCATTATCTTATACATCCCCTCTCAGCCTTCTAAAATCCAAAGAGTACAAACCTAGCCTATTTAGTCTCTCCTCATAATCCAATGCCCTCATCTCCGGTATCAGCCTAGTGAACCTTCTCTGCACCCCCTCCAACGCCAATACATCCTTCCTCAAATGTGGCAACCAAAACTGCACACAGTACACCAGCTGCGGCCTCACCAGTACCCTGTATAGCTGCAAAAGTACCTCCCTATTTTTATATTCTACCCCCCTAGCTATAAAGGCTAACATTGCATTCGCCTTCTTCATCACCTGCTGCACCTGCAGACTGGGTTTTTGCGATTCGTGCACAAGGACCCCCAGGTCCCTCTGCACCGTCGCATGCTGCAGCTTTTCACCATTTAAATAGTAATCCTTGCTACCATTATTCCTACCAAAGTGGATAACCTCACACTTGCTAACATTATACTCCATCTGCCAGGTCCTCGCCCACTCACTCAACCTATCCAGATCCCTCTGCAGGCTTTCCACACCCTCCACGCAATTTGCTTTTCCACTCATCTTCGTGTCATTGGCAAATTTTGTCACCCTGCACTCAGCCCCTTCCTCCAGATCATCTATGTAAATAGTAAATAGTTGAGGCCTCAGCACCGATCCCTGAAGTGCTCCACTAGTCACCAGCTGCCAATCAGAATAGCACCCATTAATACTTACCCTCTGCTTCCTATTAGACAACCAATCCTCTATCCAGTCGAACACTCTACCCCCAACTCCCTGCCCCCTAACCTTCTGCAGCAATCTTTTGTGAGGCATCTTATCAAATACCTTTTGAAAATCCAAAAACACCACATCCACTGGTTTCCCTCTATCTACCGCACTAGTCACTGCCTCATAGAACTCCAATAAATTTGTCAAGCATGACTTCCTTCCCCTTAACGTATCTGTGCTGTGTCTGCTTGATCAAACAGTTCATATCCAGGTGCTTGTTATTTCTGCTTGGACGACAGATTCAAGCATTTTTCCGACTACAGACGTTAAACTAACAGGCCTATAATTCCCTGCCTTCTGTCTGCAACCTTTTCTAAACAGCAGCATAACATTAGCCGTTTTCCAATCTTCCAGCACTTTCCCAGAGTGCAGCGAATTCTGAAAGATAATTATTAGGGCATCCACTATCACCTTTGCCATTTCCTTCTGGTCCTGGGGACTTACCTACTCTCAGCCCCGTTAGCCTATCAAGCACCACCTCTCTAATGCCTGTAATCTCAAGGACCTCATACCACCCTTCTATCCTTAATTTCGGGAAGCTATTTACGTCCTCCTCCATAAAGACCAACACAAAAAACTTATTTAAGGTCTCCGCAACATCCTTGTCATCCACCATTAAACCACCCCTCTCATCCTCCAAGGATCCAACATTAACTGTGGCCATCCTCCTATTCTTTATATAAAAACTTTTACTGTTCTTTTTGATATTCCGAGCTAGTATAGCCTCATATTCTATCTTACCTTTTTAGTCATTTTTTGCTGTTGTTTAAAACTTTCCCAATCCTCCGATCGCCCACTACTTTTAGCCGCTCTGAACGCCTCAGCTTTAGATTTAATACTCTCTTTAATTTCCCTCGACAACCACGGCTGATTTTTCCTTCTCCTACAGTCCTTCTTCACCATCAGAATATATTTCTGCTTAGTACTGAAAAAGATCTCTTAAAAATCCGCCACTGTTCCTCAGCCGTCATACCAACCAACGTACTCCTCCAATCCACAGTCGCCAATTCCTCTCTCATCCTATCATGGTCTCCTCTGTTCAAGCATAGTACACACGTCCGAGACACTACTACCTCATCCTCCATCGGCATCATAAATTCTACCATACTATGATCACTCGTTCCTAGAGGATCCCTCATGTGAATATCCCTAATTCTATCTGCCTCATTACATAGTACCAGATCCAAGATAGCACGCTCTCTCGTCGGTTCCGTAACATACTGTTCAAGGAACCCATCCCGACAGCATTCCAAAAACTCTTCCTCCAGCCCGTGTCCAACTTGCGATGCCCAGTCAATATGCAGATTGAAATCTCCCATTACTAACACCGTTCTGTTTTTGCACTCATCTCTTATTTGTTTGTTCATAGCCCGCTCCATCTCAAAGTTGTTATTTGGGGGCCTATAGACCACACCCACCAGCGTCTTCCTCTCCTTACTGTTCTTTATCTCCACCCACATCGATTCCACATTTTGCTCCTTGGGGCCTATATCCTCTCTTATTGCTGCCCTGATAGTATCCTTAATCAACAGAGCCACCCCATCTCCTTTTTCCTCCTGCCTATCCTTCCTAAACACCTGATAGCCCTGGACATTCAGTTCCCAGTCCCTAGTCCCTGTCCCCCCACAACCACGTTTTCGTGACGGCCATTAGATCATATCCATTTGCACCAACTTGCACCATCAGCTCATTCACTTTGTTCCGAATGCTTTGTGCATTCAGGTAAAGTGCCTTTAAACCAGCCTTCGCCTGGACCTTATTTGCTGAAACTCTACTAGTCTCTCTCATGCCCCGTACCCCTCTAATAGGCAGAACATCATCAACATTCACCTGCACACATACCTTTTCCTTTACACCAAATTTTGTAATTTCCTGTATCACGCACACCTTCCCCCCCCCCCACCTCCAAAATTAGTTTAAAGCCCTATCTACAGTCCTAGTTATGCGATTCGCCAGGACTCTGGTCCCTGCACAATTCAGATGTAGACCATCCTATCTGAACAGGTCTCATCTGCCCCAGTACTGGTGCCAATGCCCCATAAACCCAAACCCATTCCTCCCACACCAATCCTTGAGCCACAGATTCATCTCCTTAATCCTACATATCCCCCTGTGCCAATCTGCGTGTGGTTCAGGAGCAAACCTGAGATAACCATCTTGTCAGTTCTCCTCTTTAATTTGGCACCCAGATTTTCGTAGTTCCTCTGCAGATCCTTAGTTCCTATTTTGCCTGTATCATTGGCCCCCACATGAACCACATGGATTCCTCCCCTCCCACTCTAGGTTCCTCTGCAGTCCAGACACAACATCCTGGACCAGGCAATCAACACACCCTTCAGTGTTCTTTATCTTTGTCGCAAAGGACAGTGTCAATGCCTCTAACCCCACCATCTCCAACAACCACTACATTTCTCCTTACTTCTCCTGCTCTGGCCTCTGCCTGCACCTCTGTGCCATAGGCAGTTTGCTCATTCACCTCACAGTCCTCATTCTCGTCTGCACCGGCAGTAAGAATCTCAAATCTGTTGTGCAGATTCAGGGGCTGAGGCTTTTGGGTCCCCCCCCCCACCCCAACTCTCTCCTTCCTCCCCTCACCAACATCCCCGTGAACCAGCAGTTCAGAGGTAGTCATTTTGCTGGTTGTGACGTTTTTCAGGTTGCACTCCCCGTCCTTAGTGAGTCTTAGTGACTGAAGCTCAGAGCTCAGTTCATCTACCTTCAGCTGTAGTTCCTCAAGCATCCAGCACTTGCTGCAGACATGCTCACTGCATGTGATGCTCATATCACGCGAACATACTTGCTTTCTGTGCTAAGCCGAGAACAGGGTGTGTGTTTAGAACAGTATATTTAACTGTTAAGCTTTATACAATAGCATGGCTGCTTTTTGTTTGTTTATAATTTGTAAAAGTTATGATTGTCTTATTATATATTAACTGTATTCTTATATAAACTTTGTTTAATAAAAGCTCTCTAGTGGGTCACTTGAATCATACCTGGAATGGAACATTCTACGCATCCTTTCCAAATTCAAGTGCAAAATTTATGGTCTAGGCTGACTTCATAAAAACCTTGGGAATTTCTGACCTGAATTATAACACTCATCAATTTACAGCTACAATCCAGGTAAAAGTAAGAAACTATTAACACTCAGGAGGATCCTCTGCTTGCTTGGACTTAGTGTAGTGACATTATCTCATAACTCAGGTCAAAAAATCTCAGGTTCAATTCAGGTTACGCTGGATTAGATTGTCTCAGGCAGGATAGCTGTTGGGCTACAGATATATTCTAGGCTGATTACAGCACGAGTCATTAAGGTTTTTTGGTCATGACGATCATCTCCTGACCCTGCTGGCAACTGGATACATGTGTTCAGGGCACTGCAGTTGACAGAAGAAGAAATGGAAGAGCAAAGAAGGTAAATCAGAATGAAATATCATGCACTCACAATCAAAATAAACAAACATTAAAATCTAGAGAAATGTCACAGGATCTGAAGCTTAGCATCTGATCTGAAGGGAAGATTCGAAGTATTTGTCATCATGGGACAGAGTTGAAACCATCAAAAATCAACTACCACGACTGGTGAGGAAAGAACTGCGAAGAAGAGGGGAATGCATCAATTCTTGACCTCAGCATTGTTAACTGTTGACCATTAGAGTAAAGTGGCATTTAGTAAAAGTAGCAGCTTTAAAGCACATTAAATGCTTGAAATAATCTGGGCTGCACGATGGCATAGTGATCAGCATTGCTGCCTCACAGCTCCAGGAACCTGGGTTCAATTCCGGCCTCGGGGGTACTATGTGGAGTTTGCATGTTCTCCCCACGTCTGCATTAGTTTCCTCCGGGAGCTCTGGTTTCCTCCCATAGTCTGAAAGACATGCTGGTTAGATGGACTGGCCATGCTAATTTCTCTCTCCATGTACCCGAACAGGCGCCTGAGTAATTTCAGTGTAGTGTTAATGGAAGTCTATTTATAATACTAATGAGTAAACTTAAACTTGACATTTCGTTCTGTTTAATACTCACCAACAGTTAACTCCATCTTGTTACCAACACCATCTTCGGAAGACTCCCTCTGCAAACAGAATAAAAAATTGTAATAACAATTAAAACTACTAAATAATGAGTTTGCTGCTGCCAGTTTGTTATTGTGTTTCATTCAATCACAATCTCAGCATCTTCGAATTATATGAAATATTGTTTGACTACATAATCAGAGTGGAGGCTTCCCAAACTTCTGCCTGTTCTGGACACGGGGAAGGGAGTTTTACACAATCATTAGATTCATAGAGTGGGACAGAGAGAGAGGACACGTCTCCTTTTTCTCTTGCTCTGCCACTTTTCATTCAACTCGAATTCAACCTTTGCTGTCCCTTGCCCTTATATCGTGACTGGTCTTCTTTTCCCCGGAACTTTTCCTTTTTTAAAAAAATATACATACTAGTTACATGCGTGCGTAAGGTGCTGTTCTATTGTTAGGTACAGGGCTTTTTGGTGTACATGTGGGAGAGATTGGGTGTCAGAAGGAAAAGAGAGGAGGGTGAGAAAGGGAGGGGTGAAGGGCATTGGTCAGGGCTCCTGGGGGAAGAGGGCAGTGGGTGTGTGGGTTCTGCTGTATTTTGGATGATTAGGGAGAGGTGCTTATAGGTTCAGGTGGACCTCAGGTCTAACAGCAGAAAGGTGAGCATCTAAAACCACATACTAGGCATCTGCTTTTGCTCGTAAATACCAAAAGCAGACAAACCCCAGTCACTGTAAAGTTGTCTGTTTGGCTTGTTTACTGCTCAAATATTGGAATATCAATCCAATGCAGTATTCTTCTACATAATATGGGAACATTAATTCATCATGGGATGAATGGCTGTCCCACCTCACCAAACCCCTCTGTTGAAAATTAAGGTTCACGATTAGAATCTCACGTCAAACAAAACAAGCGACATTATGGAGGTTTATAAAGTAATGAGGGGTACAGGTCTGCTAGATAGTTAATATCTTTTCCCAAAGGTAGGGGAGTCTAAAATTAGAAGGCATAGGTTTAAGGTGAGAGGGAAGAGTGTCCAGGTGGGCAATTTTTTCCACACAGAGGGTAGTGAGTGTCTGGAACAAGCTGCTGGAGATAGTAGTAGAGGCGAATACAATTTTCAATTAATTTCAAATGACATTTATATGTTGTCTAAAACCACCACCAAGTAGAATACTGCCATATTATTGCCCTTCAGGAATCAGTAGCAAACAGCAGTAAGATAGAGAACTGCAACAAACCTTTTTAAAAAAAAAAGGCAGATGATCTGTCTCAAAAGAGACATAAGAAATCAATAAACAAATATCACCCGGAGTAAGAAGGGATGCGATGGCCTAGTGGTATTATTGCTAGACTATTAACGCAGAAACCAGCTAATGTCCGGGGGACCCAAATTCGAATCCCGCCACGGCAGACAGTGGCATTTGACTTCAATAAAAAAAACAGAATCGACTGCTGACCATGAAACCATTGTCGATCGTTGGAAAAACCCATCTGGTTCACTAATGTCCTTTAGGGAAGGAAATCTGCTGTCTTTACCTGGTCTGGTCTACACATGACTCCGGGAGCTACAACAATGTGGTTGATTCTTAACTACCCTCCAAGGGTAACTAGGGGTGGGCAATAAATGCTGGCCAGTCAGCGACACCCATGCCCCACAAATGAATAAAAGATGATAATTTTGATCTGTGAACTTTAACTGGATAACTTGACACAAAAGTCGTAGAAAATGCAATGTTGACAATGGGATTAGTCTGTGTAATTCACAGCATTAAAAAGACTTTAACAAGCCTCATTATTATATGCCTCTTATGACATATGAACTACAATGTAAATCCTCACCATCAGTTTATTCTTAAATTTAGTATTTTTTTTAAACAAGACAGCACAATTACTGATTCTTTCCATATGTAGTGGATTGAATATTCTGTGCTGTGTAATACTGGGATAAAGCTTTTGGAGGATGCAAGTCTAAAGACAGGGCATTAGGGAGAATAAGAGAACAAAGCGATCTAGGGGTACAGGTTCATAGCTCCTTGAAAGTGGACAGAGTGGTGAAGAAGGCATTCAGCATGCTTGGTTTCATTCAAAGCTGGGACGTTCTGTTGAAGCTGTACAAGACATTGGTAAAGCCACACTTGGAATACTGTGTACAATTCTGGTCAACCTATTACAGAAAGGATATCATTAAACTAGAAAGAGCACAGAAAAGATTTACCACACTGCTACCAGGACTTGATGATTCGAATTACAAGAGGGAGGATAGACTGGGACTCTTTTCTCTGGAGCACAGGAGACTTGAGGGACGACATTATGGAGGTTTATAAAATAACGAGGGGTACAGGTCTGCTAGATAGTCAATATCTTTTCCCAAAGATAGGGGAGTCTAAAACTAGAAGGCATAGGTTTAAGGTGAGAGGGAAGAGTGTCCAGATGGGCAATTTTTTTCCACACAGAGGGTAGAGTGTGTCTGGAACAAGCTGCTGGAGATAGTAGTAGAAGCGAATACAATTTTGTCTTTTAAAAAGCATTTAGACAGTTACATGTGTGAGATGGATAGAGAGGATATGGGCCAAACATGGCAAATGGGACTAGCTTAGAGGTTTAAAAAAAAAGGATGGCGTGGACAAGTTGGGTCGAGGGGTCTGTTTCTATGCTGTAAACCTCTGACTCTAACTCTATAGTGAGGACAATAACAGTGGAATAAATTGGCAACGTTTTACGCAAAGTATATGATTCATTAAAGCATTTGATTTTTTTTCCATTGTTCAACACTAGTATTGAAATAAATATACCAACAAATAGATAGAGTCTTTATTGACAAGGATGTGAAAGAGTACCAGTGAATAAAGTTAGATCAGCCATGATCTTATCAAGTGGCAGGACAGGTGTGAGGTGCCAAATGGCCTACTTCTGTTTCTAATTTGTATGTCATATGTATGCTTGTATATAACACAACACATTATAACTTACTGGCCCTAATTTATTACATAAATGATGGTGTTATGTTCACAATTCTAATCAGGTCTAAATGATGCATCAGTTTATGTTGCAATACATTTGTCAACTATGTCACAAGAGTACACCTTTTTGTTGTGGGGCTTAAAGTAATAAGGTTAGTCAGCAGCAGGCTTAATGTAATGAACTTAAGCAGCAAATTAGGCACATCAGACTTCTAGTGTGTTCAGTAAAGCTGTTCTTACCAGTAATCCCATTTTGGAAAATTGCGTAGAGATAGGGTTTATCCATGTGTCATTGTTCCCACCTTTCATGGAGCCCTGGACAAGAAATTCATAATAAGTTCAGTTCAGATGAAAATGATAAGCCGCTTTTACTGTTTCAGATACTGACAGACCTGCTGTGTATTTCCAGCATTTAGTAACTTCAAGTTTTTTTTATATTAATAATTTTTAAATATTATTTTTTTCTGCAGGGCCAACACCATTCATTGATTTAACCCTATCTCAACCATAACCCCATTTCACTGGATGGTATCAACATTGAAAATTCACATGTTCTGTTTGACTTCATGGAGTTGGTCACAAAAAAGATACTTTGATTTGTTAAATTCCGTTTTTCTGACCTCCCTCATTTTTCTTTCCACCAGAAATAAAAAGTTCACAACACAAACTGCAAATGCGCAACACACGATGCCAATTTACGCCAACTATCTTTGTTATAGCCCAAAGTTTTCAGAGAGATGTCTACAAGCAGACAGCGACAATTGCCACCAATAGGCTTAACAAAAAAACAAAAATAGATGTTTCCACATTGTTTTAGATGTGGAAAATATATATGTGAGTACCTCTGTGCAGAAACACCCACTGCTTTCATGCAGCATTAGTGCACAAAGATTTTATAAGGAAGCTGGTCAGTTGATAACAGTAATAAAGTTGAGAGAAGCAAAATACAGGACAGCAGCCCAGAGAGACTGAAGAGATTAAGATAACAAAAACCTTGGTAAGCATATATAGAAATAGGGTGCAAAACAAAAAAAAACTTGGGTGCAAAGTGACCTCTAGGCCGTGGAATTCAAGTATACCAAACAAAACAACAAAATAAAAAAATTCGAAAATTTGCACCTTAGCTTCAATAGTGACAAAGTGCCAAATAACAGAAAGCAAGCATAGATGAGTGGGTGAAAAACATGCAGGTTGAGAAGAGAACGCCAATGGTGATCCATGGCAGAATGCAGAGCAGCACATTTGGTGCTTTTTTCACACCTACATCTCTTCCTCCTACACCTACACACTAGGCAGCTTTCCAGTTTACAGGTCACATGTCCATCACATCATAAAGAATCCATACAGTGCACGAGGAAGCCATTTGGCCCATCTCACTTGCACTGTTAGCAGTTCCACCTATCCCTATAACCCCATGTATTTACCCTGCTAGTCCCCCTGACATTCAGGAGCAATTCAGCATGGCTTAGCTGCCTAACTAACACATCTTTGGACAGTACCCAGAGGAAACCCATGCAGACATGGGGAGAACGTGCAGACTCTGCACAAACAGTGACGCGAGGCTGGAATTGAATCCAGGTCACTGGCCTGTGTCACCATGTTGCTCATCAGGATCACCAATCCCCTTCAGAGAAGGAAATCTGCCATCTTATATGGTCTGGTCTACATGCAAATTCAGAGCCACAGCAATGCAGTTGACTCATAAAATGCCCTCTGAAATCCATTCAGTTCAAGGACAAATAGGAATAGGCAATAAATGCAAGCACAGCTAACGATGCCTACATCCCATGAATAGATAGGAAAAAAATGTTTTCCTGAACTGGCATCAGTAAATATAACTATAGGTGATTGCTGTTCATCTGTACAAGTGCCAGAGGAGATGGTAGAAGCAGTTACAATCGCAAAGTTTAAAAGGCATTTTGACAGACAAATGAATAGGCAAGAGATGTCTTTCTAAACTAAAAGCTATCAGGTGTTCACACAAACCTGGTGGGCCATAGAGCCTGTTTCTTCACTATACTGTTCTTTGCTCCTCTGCATTTTATCATCAAATATACTTTAGAACTCTTGCTATGCTGTCCTGAGCATGCATATATATTCCTCATTGAGGGGAATGCTTCCCACACCACTTAACATCACTAGAACCTAATGTCCAACAGCAGAGAAAGGGTAAACTTGAAATGGCTTCTACAAACTGGCTCTAAGGAGCAAGCGCTGAACATCAAATATTGTTAAAATAGCCTAATTTAAATACCTCAGGAAGGGAAAAGAAGCATCATCAGGAGCTGGTAGCACCAGCAAAATATAAAGTAGAGAGCAACCCCTCCTACTCGATCCCAATGGTGCATGATTGATGTTGAGAAGAATGTTGGGGAGGTGGAGGGGTTGGTGGTGTGGTGATTAACTGGCAAGTGTAAAAAGCTAAGAAAGGATGGCAGTGTGGACACAGAGGCTGTTTCCCCTGCTTCGAGAGTCTAGAACTAGGGATCACAATCTAAGGATAAGGTGTCAGCCACTTATGACTGAGATGAGGAGGAATTTCTTCAAAGGTTTGTGAATCTTTTTCGAATTCCTTACCCTGGAGAGCTGTGATTCATTGAGTAAATTCAAGACAGAGATTATTGAGCACTGAGGGAATCAAAGGATAGAGGGATAAGATAGGAATGCAAGAGAATCAATAATGATCAGTCAACAGCAACTCAGGCAAGAGGGGTTGCCTTGGCTTAATTATGATGCTATTTCTTCTGTTCACTGCAGCAGTGTGACATTCTCCACTGCAGTGATCCCTTTCAAATCAAGGCAGATGACCAATTTATTATCAATTAATGTAACTGAGATGTCACGTTGCGTGCACAACCCAATACTAACTCTCGCATAGAAGTGCCTCAAAGAAAATCCAACAAAACCACTTTCGTTGCCAGCAGAGAAGGAACTATCAAGTTCATTATTTGGATTGCTCCAGCATGGCTTCATATCCTGGGGTGAAAGGATATGATGCCAGCTACTGCAATTCCTCAATTTCCTTAACAGTTCAAACTGGAACAAAATCTGGATAAATCATGATGTGATCCAATAGCATCGTACCAGTGCTTCTGAAGTGAACTAACCTTGGTGCCTTTTTACAAAATAAATCCTGAGCCACTGGAGTACCAAGATGGAAAAGACTGTCTAAATGAGATCGTGTATATTTGCAGTGCATTTTAAAAGTCACATTTCATTACCATAAAAATATGCACTGATCACTGATAGTCCATAAGATGTAGGAGCAGAAATAGGCCTTTCAGCTGATTGAGTCGGCTCTGCCATTCAATGAGACCATGACTGATCTGATGTGATAATCCTCAGCACTACTCTTCTGCCATATCCCCATAATCCTTGATTCCCTTATTGATTAAAAATCTGTCTGTCTCAACACTGAACATGCTTAACGACGCAACCTCTACAGCTCTCTGAGGGACAGAATTTCACACATTCACCACCCTCGAAAGAAATTCCTCCTCATCTGTCTTCAGCAGGTGACCCTCTCACTTTGAGATTACGCCCTCTGGTCCTAGGCTCTTCCACAAGGGGAAACAGCAGCTACTCTGTCAAACCTCCTGAGAATGCCATATGTCTCAAAAAGGTCAGCTCTCAGACTTTTAAACTCCAATGAATACAATCCAATTCATTAAACCTCGCCTCCTAAGAAAATCCCTTCATACCTGGGATTGACCTAGTGAACTCTCTCTTCTTTTGGACAATGACATGCTAAAAATATCTTCAAAATCTATGCAAGATGGGTGGAATGGTAATGATCAATCTGCTGTGGCAAGTACACGCTCTCCAAGCTGGGAGGAAAATGAACCTTGTCTCTGATACTAACACAGCTCACAGTATTCCAGGTGCAGTCTAACTAGTGCCTTGAATTGTTTTAGCAAGACTTAATTATTTTAACACTCCATTCCCTCTGAAATAAAGACCAACATTCCATTTGCCTTCCCTATTATCTGATCTTGCATGCTTTTTTGTGATTTATGCAGAAGGACCCCCGGATCCCTCTGCGCTGCAGCTTTCTGCAGGCTTTCTCCATTTAAGTAATATTCAGCTCCTTCATTCTTCCTATTTCATATTTTCCTGCATTACAAACCCATCTGCCAAGTCTTTTGCCCTTTAGCCTGTCTATATGCCTGTATAGACTCTGTGCAATCCTTACCACTTGCTTTCCCACCTATTTTTGTGTCACCCATAAACTTTGTAATAGGACATTCACATCCCCAGTCCAAGTCATTAATATATATTGTAAATAACTGTGGCACTGATTCCTATGGCACTCCACTAGTTACAGGTTGCCACCCTGAAAATGCCTCTTCTTCACCTAACTCTCTGCCATCTGTTAATTAGCCAATCCTTTATCCATACTAGTACATGATTCCCCCTCACAACACCATGGGCTCTTATCTCATTAAGTAGCCTTTTGTGCGTTAACTCAAGGAAAGCAGGCTTCTGTTGGCACTGCACCTTAATCCAATAATGAAAACATTCATTATGGCACAATTCAGAAGTTTTATGAAACAGTGGAATAAATGTAAACAAAATACCTTCAAACACGGTACAAACATGAAATAGAAACAAGTGACCATTACTAGAATTCCACAACAGGAAGCATGACTAATTTCTTGTATTCAATTCGAACCTCCGCCTTCTGCAAAAGTGTTGTTATTACTCAGCAGCTGATTCCATTACACAGTCATACTTCTATTCTCAGACAACATTGTGAGCTGTCTAGGAAACTGCAAAAGCATGTGACTATTTTACTCTCCCCAAAAATTTAATGTTTCAGGATATCTCCCAGCGAACACCCCCCACCCATCCCGCCTTCCCCAAGAGACTGTACCAGAAAGGTTTTCTAGCTGTAGATATTAAAGGGAAAAAACTGGGAATACTGAAATTCAAACAGACATTCTGGAAATACACAACAGCTCAGCACCTGAGCGAGAAACAGGAGGGAGAGATGTGAATTCTTTGCCATCATGAAGAATTTTCTATGCTTACCTTGTGAATTTTCTTCCCACCGGAGGCCCAGTTAGATGAATTGTAGGGTGAGCTACTCTCCTGAGTTCCAGCACTGTTCCACAAGCCAATTGAACTATCATCTTCTTCCTCCCAGCTTGGAGGGCGTGTACTTGCCACAGCAGCTCGGTCACCACCAGCACCACCACCACCCCCCCACCCATCCTGCATAGATTTTGAACCTGAAAGAGAAAAGGTATTTTTAGTATGTATTGTCCAAAATAAATTATGAATTAAAGCAAACTCCCAAAATCCACTATAGAAATGTAGCCCCCTATTTAATTAGCCAATGTGAAGATGACATTCCTTCCCAAAAAGCACTGTGGCTGTACCTACACCACATGGACAGCAGCAGGTTGCAGTTCATCACCACCTCCTGAAGGGTATTTAGGGGTGGCCATTAAAAATAGTGGCCTAGCCAGCATCACCTACGTCCCATGGAAGAATAAAAAAATTGCAGAATAAGGAGGTCTCGGGTTTGATCATTGCACTGAGCTGAGCCAGGTGATGTCAAAAATACATGTGGAGAAGGAAAAGAAAAAGTTGGAGAAAAGAATGTCCTCAGTAGTGAGGAACTAATTGAAACCTTCTTTAGTAAAAAAAAAATCAGTCAAGTAGGAGAGAAAGTTTTACATAGTAAAACTATGGCAGGCAGGCAGTGTTAATGTAAAGGCACTAATTTCTCCTCTCATCATTCATCTGTAAATAGAAAGGTGTGTGGCTTTACTTGCCCCCTGCATAAGTGATGGTGTATTTCCCAAAGCCTCAATTTTGGTCAGATCCATTTTTCTACAAATAAGCCCACAGCAAACTAGAGATAGGATGAACTCCAAGGATTAATTTATTTACACATTTTCAAACCCTGGGAGGGTTCACACAATAAAAGAGGGATAGGAGAAAAAAAGATTTTAAAGTGCGGAAGCTACAGTGAAAGAAATGTTTCATGTGGGCTCAGCAATCAGGAAGTATGCCTTCACGGAGGTCAGCAGGCTGAAAACTGATGCTGGTTAATTCATTTTTCTGGTGATGCTGACTTCACACAGTGAGGTAGGCATGTAGAGATGAACCAGTCTTGTAGATGATGAGTACAGAAGTGCCAGTAGAAATAGTTTTGATGGAGCCAGGTATTCAAATCTGGCCAGAGAGCTCTTTTTCCTGTGAGGCTGCGTGAAGGATTGGTAAACAACAGACTGGCTAGTCCACAAAGCAATATTATTGGTTTCACACACTAGAATCACAGGACTTCCACTTCACTGAGAGGGGGTTGCACTCCTCATTTGATCACCGAGGTGGTTAAATATTTTAACCATCAAGATTTCAAAATTGCAGGACCCTTTGTCCTATCAGCGTAGCAGCCAACCTGGGTTATGAAACGTAAATGGCATTTTATAGCTCTTTGAACTTGGTCTCTGCAGCCCATAAGTCGGCCATTAATGCCTCTTCAGAGATAACTCGATGCAAATTTCTTTGATGCTGCCAGGTGCTCTTTTTGTTCGAGGGTCACAGACACGTATTTAGTCATTTCAAAAGTTCTTCGCTCAGTTTTAGAAATAGCCATGTAGGTATCCATCTATATTTTCTCACAGTTCTTGGCCCTCTGACAGTCTTCAGAGCATCAGTGAAAAAAATTATTTCTATTTCATTTCTTATGAAGGAAGAATGGGAAGCAAAGTGTAGTCTGCATTCGTTTGTTTGTTCATACTGGCACATCAGACATACAGCTAACAGATCAATGGCAGCTTCCTGCAGCATTTTTCTTCTGGGTTTAAATTAGGATTAGTGCATTAGCAAGGACATTGTCCCATCCTGGGATATAGAAGGTTGAGGTGACTTAGGAAAATTTAAATCTGTCCTAACAGGTAAGCGTATTTGGGGCTAGAGTTCTGAATTTCCTTTGTTTGGGCATCAGGAATAAGCAAAGTCAGTAGTTTCAGAAGTCTACTCGTTTAGTTCTTGATTAAGTGTCCTTTAAAGGTTCTGGGGGTTTTACTGAGTGGTTAGCACTCAGGGGTGAGTCATGGTCAAGCTGGGAATTGAACCTGGGTCCCCTGTTGCTGTCAGGCAGCAATGTTAACCACTGTGGTCAGCACTCAGGGCACCTCAGTTGCTTTGGATTGTCTGCAGGGAAATATTGCGCTACGTCTTTTGATCATGAAGCTGAATGACTTCTGTCCAGCTGAGCTCCTCACTACCACACTGATAGCTCATCCATTCAGTTGTTCAGGCCCAAGGACAGTGATAAGGCTGACTGTCAACACACTGGGAGATTTCAAGGGACTTTGGCCTCTCTAGGGGATTCCAGTCCAATGTTCCACTCAGATGCTAGTGCAAGTGGGCTAACCCAGCTTCTACTACAAGATGCTCCAGGTGGGCAGGTTGCTCCAAAACTTGAGCTAGTCTTTTAAATCTAAATAATAGGAGTGCCTTCTGGAAGAGGCCTTTCCTGTACCTATACCAGGTATAGCTATAGTCCTGTTGCATGTAGGGCTGTTACAGATTATTTTAAATACAATGAGCAACAACCCTCTCAGATTGCCTTACAATTCTGCGTTAAGGTGGATGGATGTGGGATCCAATCCAGCTGGAATCCACTTCTGATCAGTTGGAAGGATGGCCAGGTTTTGTTGCATCTCCTCCCACCACCAAGTGAGGCCACACACCCTTAACTCTCATTAAGTCAATTTGGAAACTTTTCTGGTACTCATCTAATTTCGTCACAAAGCTACTGGCCAAACCAATCAATGGCTTCTGGCTGGGATCTTTGGCTGCTGAAACTCGTTCCACATCCATCTGTAACACCTATGCCCCATTCACACTCCTTTGTGGCTTTTCGATTGGGGGAAACATCTCTCTTGCTAACTGCTCATTGTTTTGCGAGTTCCTTTTGTCCTTACTTATCAGAAAGAAATTTCCTGCTAATCATACTTCAGATAATTCCTTAAACATTCTCTTTCCTGGTTTAATAATTGACCCACTTCAGGCTCTCTGATCATATGGGGCATCTCCCCCACTGTCTTTCTCTGCTCTACAACTTCTTTGGTTCCTGTTTAATTAGGGGATTTTTTTTTTAATCTATTCTAAATTCTACTGGTCCCTCTGAGATCTCTTAACTTTCCTGGCCTGGCTTCAAGCAGCCTTGCTATGTTCAAGCAGCCCTCACTCAATGTTTATGGGCCTTTTGTGGGCTCTGTACCTTCCTCACTTTCTCTTCTCCTGAAGATTTCTGCTTGTTGACATTGGCCTCTTCTTTCACTAACTAACATCTCATGACCAGCTAAATCATTTCCAGGGAGGAAATCGATACCTGCTACTGCTAATTCAGAGTTTAGTCCTATTGTGAAAGGACCACGCTCTCTGTTTGTTTATCGCAAGTAAACTTACATTAACATGCAATGAAGTTGCTGTGAAATTCCCATAGTCGCCACACTCCGACACCTGTTCGGGCAGACTGAGGGAGAATTAAGCATGGCCCCTGCACCCTAGCCAGCACGTCATTCAGACTGTGGGAAGAAGCTGGTGCATCCAGAGGAAACCCATGCAGGCACGGGGGAGAACATGCAGACTCTGCACTAACAGTGACCCAAGCCAGGAATCGAACCCAGGATCTTGATGCTAATCACTGTGCCACCTGGTGAACCTCTATGGAAGGACGTAAACACAGGCATTCCACTTATTCCGCAGTTCAGTGCTTTGGCCTTCAGGAGGACTTGTATGTCCATGTGTGTATGCATGGGGCAGAGTCCCAGTCATGTTAAGGATTGAGAGGCCCATTCCCTAAATCAGTAACACTGGACTTGCTCCCATTTTGGGGCAGTAGCGAGTCACTGTTCTGAAAAGACAACTCCAAAATCTCTTTCAGGCACACACAGTGCCATGCCCTCCAAAGAGAGTCTTTCCCTGCTCAGCTGCACCACTCACTGGAGCATCCCTCAGAGAAAGGACTACTCACACAAAGCCCTATTAGACCTACATGGGCTCTCCCCCTTGCAATCTCTCACACTCCTATCTGAACGGCCTATTCTACTGTAGTGAGAACACACTTTCCCCTGAGGCTTGCCTTTGTTTTTATTTCAACTGTGATAGTTTGCTTTTCTTTATCCAAGCAACAGAAGCCCCAAGGTTAGTTTGGTGTTGCACTGTTTTTGATTTCAACAAAAATATTGGTAAGAAAGCTATAATCGATCCTATGCTGCAGAAGGAGAGTTATTTATCAGCTTGGTGAAACCTGCTGATAAAGTGTGCTGGCGTCAGTGCTTTTATTGTGACAGCCAATTGACAAATCTAGATTTATAGTTGAGGAACAGACACTTGTGGAAGAGACTGCAGGGTGGCAAGTGTCTGTGGAACCATATCTAGAAATCATTGCCATAGAGAAGGGAAAGGAATAAATTAGCGAGCGTGCAATGGAAAGAATATGTATGAGAGAGATTTAAATGCAACTCTGGCCCTTTTCACTGGGTTTTGCTTGCTATCGTACAACTCGAATACTGGTATTCGGGAAAGCCAATCTGCGTATCCCCATAGAATCATGCTCCAATACAATGCACCAGATAAATTTAGCCTTGCAATCTTAACACTGTCAAAGAAATAATTGCAAACAACAAGTTAAACAAAAGATAAGATCTTTGCATGTAACTAAGATAGCTAAATTCAAGGGTTTTGCATGTTTGAAGCTCTACGAGCACTGCAACAGGGGACACTGGATAGTTGCTACTGAAAAAGCAAACCACATTAATAAAGATTATTTTAAAAAATCTTCCGTGAACCAGTGAAGAGATCAAGGATACTTTTACGTTTTGCTAAAACCCCCCAAGGAAACTGTCAGATGACTCTGGTTTAGTGCAAACTTAAATTGAAGTCTTCATAAAATACAGGCTCTTTGATTTAAGGTTCAAAGCAGGATTGCAACCTCCATAAAAAATCCAGAGATTCCTTTCCTAATAAAGGGAATGCAGCCTGTAGAACACAAAGAAGTCTCTGTGTGTGTGCACACTGCAGCTCGGACTTCCTGCCATCTGTCTGCACCTGCAGCCAACTCCTCTTGCAGGACAGGAGCTCTGTTTAAAGCGACAGAAGCGGGGAAGGGGGGGGGGGAAACAGAAAAAAAGTGCATCATTCAGACAGTGGCAATGGTTTAACCTTGCTGCTTTTCCAAACAGGGCATTGGACAGGACACAAACGCAAAATTAACAAAGCCTGATTGTCAGGAGGTTAGGAGAGCTGCCTCCTCATTGCAAGATATGCACGACAGTTACAAAGGGAGCCGTTAACCAGTTATGATGACCTCTACAGAAGGCTGAAAAATTATTTTAGACGGCAGCTGAAGTGGATAGACAGAGCCAACAATCATCTGGTAGTACAGAATTTGAGTATTGCTGAAAAAAGACATGTTGCCAAAGTTTTTTTTGTCTTACACTCATCAGAACAATTTATAAGAATTCCAAATACAAAGGGAACAACAATTTAGAACAACGTGAGAAAGGACTGTTGAGTGGTTGACGGTGGACTCTGTTTGACAGCAGGTTAGATGTAAGGATTCGCATTCTAATCAGCAATCTCTGACTGTCTGTACTGATGTGTGCTATTGCAGACCAGAACACTGCATTTGCCTGACGAAGACACAAGAGTGTTGAAAGCTCGCAGATTTACTATCAAATAAATCGGTTGGATTTAAAATTGGTGTTGCTAAATTCTTACTGAGTAGAGCCATTGCCAGGGTTAAAGGATTCTTTCTGCATGGCAACACCTCTAACAATCAATATCATCAAACAGCATTCTCTTTGAAGTATAAATTGTAGTTCCCTTTACATTCGGTATTGCAAAATGCCCTAATCGAGTACAAGAAAAAACTTCAGCAACATGGCTGTTAGAATAACACAAGATCTCAAAATCAGAAGATGCCTCAACGTTTCATAAACCAAGACTCCCACATTGTGTTTTTACATACATGTATTTAAAAAAAGTATACACATCACCAGATATCTTACCAGAACTTGATGTGGAACCTCGTCCTGTAACCACGTTGGATGTATTTGGCTCCCGTGGCACTGGCCCACTTCCCGAACTCTCGCTTTGGGAGTTTTTGTCCCATAGATTCACATTCTTATAGTTGTAGCTGTTGGGATCTCCCCAGGCTGAAGTACCATCATCTATCTCCATCTTTCGGGAGATAGACTGCGGTGAAGGTTCTTCCCATCCCGTAGGTTCTTCCTCCTTTGGCACGACTGGGATGGGTGTAGGTGGCACAGGTGTTGAGCCCCAGCCAGGTCCCGACTGCCGGCTACCAGTAGACGCAGTGCCCCAAGAGCCAGAGACATCTTGTTGCTTATTCCAATTGGGAGTGGCTGTTTTTGATGGCTCACCCCATCCCTGGTGTCTTGTGGGGTCCTCCCATCCACCTCTCTGGTTTGAATTAGAATTACTGCCACCTCCCCAGGATCCTACATCACCACGGCCACTATCGCCCCACCTGGAGTTCGAACTGTCCCAGCCACCCGCTTTTGGTTGTTCAGCTGGTTGCCCACTTCCATCACCCCAACCATTATTGGCAGACCAACCTTGAGTTGGTTGCTGTCTTGCACCCCAACCGGGTTCTTTGATTCTAGATCCATCATTCCATGATGGTGCCTTCTCTTCTGCTGTCCCGCTTCCCCAACCTTGACTGCTCTTTGGGTCCACCCACCCACTTGGACTTTTAGACTCCATGTTTGAAGACTGTGGAGCATCTCCCCACCCAGAGGTGCAGTGACTGCTTTGACTGGACCCTTCGCCCCAGCCCCCTGAGTTAGTGCTCTGAGTAGTGGTGCTCTCCCACCCTTCCGTTCCTCTGTCAGTGCGCCTCTCATTCCTGGGCGACTCCTGAACATCCCACACTGTGTTCTGCTTTATTTGTGTTTGGCCCCACCCAGTGTTTGACAACACTCTCGGGTCCAGATCAGCCCTGCTTATTACAGATTGCAATACTTCCTCTTGATCAAGAGGCTCAGCCTTGTTTAAGCGTCGTCCTCCTGGGTGGTTTTCAGAGCCTCCCCTTTTGTTGTTGCTTCGACTACCAGAATCACTCCCAGTGGAACTGGAGGCTTTTGCCCAGTTGGAATTTTGGGAGTTCTCTCCTTGGTTTTCTGGGAGGGGATTTACCCTGTGATTGTCCCATCCGCCTGTGCCACAATTCTGTTCATTAGGTGGGCCACCCCATTCCCCTTCTGAGCGATTATCAGTCCCTGGCTGTTGACCCCATAAACCCTGGGCACTACCCGCTGCTGTTCTGTTCCCTTTCCCCCAATTTTTTGCTTTGATGGGGTCTTGTGCCTCAGAGTCCCACGATCCACCATTATTGTCCCATGATTCAGTTCTTGATCTATTCACCAATAACTGCTTCATACCAGAGCCAGTTTTTGCTGAATCATCACCATTGCGTCCATTATTGCCATCAGCTCCTGTACCATTTTGTCCAGAAATTGAATCAGTTCCAGAAGACCCCCAAACTGTACTCCAAGCTCCCCCAGTTCCCCGACCCTCCATAGTTCCTCTAATACTGCCTTCGGATGAGGCCTCAGTGCTCACGGATTGATTCAATACCAAGGGGTTTCCCAAACCCATTCCCAAGGGCATGTTCCAGGTCCCATTCCCTGTCGTATCTGACACTCCCTTGTTTTGCAAAGGGTTCCCGGTGCTCTGTGAGCTTGCATTCAAAGAGTTAGTGTCGCCATTATTTGGTCCATCAGTGTTAAGAGCTTGAGGCTGTTCTCCAACAGAAGCATTCCATGTAACACCCGCATTTTCCGTTTTTGACTGTTTTGCCCAGGCGCTTGCAGAAGTACCGTCCTGATCCCTAGGGCTTTGACCTACTGCACTAAGTTGTGCACTGGAGCTCGAAACATCTGTCTCCAAAGTCCCTTTTCCAGAATTGCCCTCCTGGCCCAACACTGGCCAGGCCGATGGGTTGATATTTGGGTTCAAGGTCAACCCAAGGCCAGCTCCATCAGGGCTGCTCAAGTTTTTCCAATTGTTAAGTCCGTCTTTGCTCTCCGAAGAGATGGAAGATGCGTGACTGGGTTTAGGCACGAGGCCCATGTTCCAGGCCCCCAATTTACATTCATTCTTTCCGCTCCCAGCAGCAAACTGGCTTGCAGCTCCTTTGCAGCTCCTGGCAGCGCCACTTCCTGGTGGCAGGCTCTTCTCGGAGCCAAGGTTTGAGGCACCTTCGTTGTCTATGTGTTCCGAAGCCGACTCAGAGTCTCTGCCTGTGATGCAAGGCCAAGCCTCCATATCAGACCCGTCTACGATTAACTTATCCCAGCCGTGGTTGAGGTCAGTGCTGGATGATCCAGAACCCCAAGCAGAATTTGCATAATTTGAACCAGCACCCCCAGGATTTGCGTCTGTTAAAAAAAAACAAAACATAAACAACTAGCAGCTCAGTTTCTGGGGGCTCAAAGTTTAATTACTTTATATTTTGAGTAGGCTTTTCAAACTTAATGTTCTCATCAACACTAACAATACCTAATATTTCATCTTTAGTAATCAAAAAGAGGACAGATAAAATAAACAATTTCCTACGGATGCAAAATGACTTCAAAACAAAAGTACCAAAGATTAATCTTTTAGCCTTTCAAAAGAAAATCAATTTAAAAAAATCCAATTCTCACATTACGTGAATGAGACAAGGACATTGTCTAGTGTGACAGTGAACTATTCAGACACTACTCAAGCTATATAGGCCACATGGCCACGAGCTGGGTCGTTCCCCCCCCCCCCCCCAATGTTAGCTGCACTCATTCAGGACAGCTACTTGTCTTCATAAGGAAGGAAACTCTTCCTGTTTTAATTCTTCTCCAGCATACTGGAGAACAGCCTTTATTGCAGAATGTGTGCTGGCTGAGGTTAGGGTCAGGCTCACTTGCAATAACTTCCAGGTCAAATGGCCTTACAGTGTTCATACAAAGCACAAGAAAGAATAGTTATTTGTTTGAAATACTCAAGTGCAACAAGTGTCTGTGCAATAGTAACCAATGAGAATCCCCATACTTACAGGAGAGAAAGCTTGCAAGGCCAATATATTGTTTTCATAACCTCTGCTGTGAGATGGCCAAGCATGGCCTGGGCTTTGGGGGTTTTCTCCTCTGTACAGATCTAGCTTCAGATCTGCAGGAATAATTTTTTCTTCATATCAGATTTTATCCTTCAGGCTGTGATGAAGTTACTGATTTCCAAACGCTGCTGTGTAAATCACAACCCCATCAGATTGGGAAACTGAGCACGTGTATTGATCATGGAGTTGATCTACAAGTACTGCACTTCTTTTCCCATCTCATGAAAACCAGGAAAATATCAGCTCTTCCTATCATTATGAAGCAGAATTCACCAAGCATTGGATAGTTCACCCACTAACAGAGAACGTGAGCTAGTTTAGACTGTTGTGAATCAGGTCAGTTTTACCCTACTGATGATTACAAAATGTCACTGCAGTAATAATCCTGCTCAGCACGAGGGGAAGCACAGATTCGGACTTTTGGTGTACGTCCTTGGCTGAGGAGCCAATGGTGTAAAGCTATCATCCGTGGGATTATGACCGAACATTTCCAAGTCAGAATCCCAGCTATAAGTTTCAGCTGATGGCTGAAATTGAACAAGGCGGCTTTCCTACAGGGTCTTTATACAACTTTATCAGTGCTGTGGTCATTTTGCAAATGGAGAACGAGTAAAAGAACCCTAAAAAGAAATCCAAAATTAATATTCTCCACCTGTGGCTGCTTTGGTTGCTAATTTCTCCAGAAGGTGAAGTCTACTTACCCACTGGTGTACTGCCGTGCTGCAGCGGACAGTTGGGTTGTGTCAATGGTTGTGCAGTGCCAGGGTTTGATCCTGGCAACCCAGGAGGCCCCACCCCACCTCCAAGAAGCCCACAGGAAGGCGGAGGGGGCTGACCACGTTTTAGTAACACTTTGTGCTCGTGCTGGCGAAATCGAGGAGGCACCTCACGGGGCAGATAGCGGGCGGCGTTCTGTGGCTGGCCGTTGGTGGCCACCGCCCTTTTGGCATTGTTACCACCGTTGCCGGCTGGTGTTGGAACGCTGCCAACTGGGGTGGCAGTTGGAGGCTGGCTTAGGCTTGGCTTCGTCGCTTCGGGCACTGGGAAAAATAAGATGCAGAACAATTAGTGAATAGGAAAGAAACTCAAGATACACTGAAATATAGAAGGAACATTTATTTAAATTCTCCAGTGTTGGGGAAAAGAGATAAAGAAAAGTCTTTTGTGATTAATCAGGTATGAAAAAATATAAAACATTATCCTTATCTAATTGAAGTTTTCAACAAGGATTCACTTAGTATGTGCTGATAAGAGATGGGTCCACAGACATTAAAGGAAACTACCATACGTATCATAAAAACAGAATCCCACGCCTGTACTTACTGTCACAAATCTACTTCTTCCAGTTCTGATGAAACATTAAACATTTCTCTCCACAGATGCTGCCTGACCTGCTCAGTACATCTAGAATCCACAGTATTTTGCTTTCATCTGGTGTGTCAACTTGGCTTTATTGGTTACATTTTTGCTTCAGAAAAGTTGAGATTTTAAACCTCACTTTGGGACTTGAGCTAGTCGGACACTTCATTTGGGTAACACAGTGGTTAGCATTGCTACTTCACAGTGCCAAGGGCCAGGATTCAATTCCTGGTTTGGGTCACTGCTTGCATGTCCTCCCTGTATCTACCTGGGTTTCCTCCAGATACTCCAGTTTCCGCCCAGTCTGAAAAATGTGCTGCTTAGGTCCGTTGACCCAAACTGTGGCAACTAGGGGAATTTCACAGTAACTTCATTGCTGTGTTAATGTAAGCCTTACTTGCGGCTAATAAATTAGCTTTGAATAAGACCTGCACTGCCTTTCACTTGTGACATTACTCCAAGGTCCCATCTCCATGTTCAGGTGTAAAACGGCAGTACTGAAAGAGCAGAGCTTCTCAGTCACCATGCTAATCTTCAATTGGTCTTCACTAATTTTGGAGGGCTGTCTTCTTAAGACTGGCACACTGCTCGGAGCTGTGCATGCAGAGGCGAAATGGAAGTTTATCATATTGAGAGGCTGAAATAGAGTAGTCATGAAGAGGATGTTTCCACTAGTGGGAGAGACTAGAACTTGAAGGCACAACCTGAGGAGTGCAGGGACGCTCCTTTAAAACTAAGAGGAATTTCTTCAGCCAAAGGATGGTGAATCTGTGCAACTCACTGCCACAGGTGCTGTGGACGATGGGTCATTGAGTGCCTTTAAGACAGAGATAGATATGTTCTTGATCAATAAGGGGATCAAGGATTACAGGGAGAAGGCAGGAGAATGGGGATGAGAATCATATCAGCCATGATTGAATGGCGGAGCAGACTCGATAGGTTGAGTGGCCTAATTCTACTTCTATACCTTATGGCTATCAGTCCAACCAAGAAAATCTTAGATGAAGGCAAAGTGCTGCTGGAAAAACTCAACTGGTCTGGCAGCATCTGAGGGAGAAAAAACAGTTAACGTTTCAAGCCCAGAATGACCCTTTTTTGAAACTTGAATCATTAAAGTTTTAAAGTTTATTTATTAGTCACAAGTAAGGCTTATATGAACACTGCAAAGAAGTTGCAGTGAAATTCCCCTAATTGCTACAGCCCGGCACCCGTTTGGTCCGAGCATCTAACCAGCACACCTTTCAGTTTCAAATGTTAAATCTGTTTCTCTCTCCACAAGTGCTGCCAGACCAGCTGAGCTTTGCCAGTTCTTTGTTTTTATTTCAGATCCACAGCATTTTGCTTTTACACTAAACCATAAGAGCAGACAAACCAGTGAAACATATCCACCAGCTCGCTCCATCTGCTACACACTTCTAATGTTTGCTGTTAGTTTAGATTGCCAGCATTCACGGTACTTGTCTCTTGCGGGGTTTCTTTAACACTGTTTCTGCTTTGAAAATTACTCACTGCAGTACCTGATGTAGATGACATGTTTTAATGCACGCATAATTCATTAAGGAAAATTATAGGACAAAATACTTACAATAATGTGACAGTTCAAACAGTTGACAGAGGAAGAGAAAGAGAAAGAAAGAGAGAGAGAGAGGGTCCCAATGGTTTCATCTGCTAAATGCTGCTTAATAAGATGTCGAAGTCAGCCATTTGGGCAAACAATTTGTGTTAGCAGCTAGAAGATGAAAGATAGGATCATTAATCTGAGACTAAAAGTGCAAACCTTGCTGTCAATAGCACACACTTATAAAGGGGCAACTACCACATGATTGATTGATCTTTCGCCCCTGCAATTTCAGAATATGGGTTTAAATCTGAAATGCCACTATCACCAGAAGGCTAACTCAGAGGTTACTGATCCTGATACTGCAAAGGAGTTGAATGGACACAGAATCCTGAAAATAGCCAAGAGGCTAGAAGTCACACATCTGTCAGCATCTCAAAGAGAAAAACATAATTCTGATTGACATGACAACCAGTAGATTTTGTTTCAATCTCACATTTCCAGCAATTACTACTTTCTTTCTAATTTATGGAAGCTTTCTTAATTTCTCCCTCATTACCAGTGATTCTTGAGTGATCTGCTCCTAATCCTTTAATTAACACCACTCTGAACCAACCTTGAGGAGTTAAGCAATTTCTCTGTCCAATGCCCCAGCCTCTCTCTTACTGCAGATGTTCTGTCTTTCCCAAGAGATATGTACATTTAGTCAGTCCAAAGCCAAATGGAGGTAGGGTAGCATGGATCAGGGGAGATGAGACTAGTGATATTGGGAGAGCATAGAAGAATTGATCCAGTTTAAATTGGGGGGAGGAAAGTAGGAGCAGACATTTACTGTGCCTGTATAAAGACAGCAGGCTTCACAGTGGGTAACTTGGAGGCACGAAAGGAGAAGTTTGGAGAATCCTGTTTTAATGGGCACACTTTTGTAAAGTATTTGGAATTATAATTAAAACGGAAGTACACCCCAAGCCTGCAAACTCCTAGGGGAAAGATGCACGGGTCAAAATGATGCAAAGTCCCACAGAAGAAATGCCAGCTAACGGTCCCCAGCTAGGTGCGGTTTATCAGCCCTGCTGGTGTTGATCTTTTAGTCACTGACAGATCTACTGTGGATTTTTGTCTGTATTTCAGAATTCTATTATCCATGGTTTTTCATTTGGATCTAGATGACATATTATACTTAGTTATAAACCGATAAGTCACTGTGGTATTGGGGGTTGATAACAATTCTCACTGCAAGCCACAGCATCGTCAAGCTTACCCATTAAGAACCAGGTAGTTTATCATCTTGAGATACAAGCTGTTCTCTGCTGACTATGACGGATTTTCAGCTAAGACCAAGGGAATGACTTGCAATGACAGGATTTGTTATAATGAGGGCAGACTAAACTTGGAACAGTCTCAAAGTGTTAATGTAACACTGTGCTGCTGTGCTTGGTTCACTCATGCAGGACGTTGGTCCACTGGGAGTTGGGCATTCAACAGGATGGCTAGTATTGCAAACAGAGATCTTTTATTTGAAAGATTATAAACCTTTTACAGTTTGCCTTAGATTTCCTGGGCACCTTACAAATGTTTGTGTATGTTTTTGGGACTCAAAATGTACATCTTGCTTGAGATCCAACTGGTATAACCTGAGGGTCACAGCTCCAAAATAAAAAGGGAGTTATTTCAGGGTTATTTATGTAAAGACTGAGAAAAGACCCTTAGGCCCAATCCATATAACAATGCAACCTTGCATATTGTTTACCAATTTCCTAATTACTACCTGAGGAGCAGCAAAAAAAAAATTGCAGCAAAGTCAGGATGAAATCTAGGAAATGCCTCACCAATATCCAAAGGCAAGCACTCAAGTTCCAGGAGACCCATGCCAGAGCTCATTAGACTAGGACTCTCAGACACAAGATGGCCCCCACAGGGAAAAGGTGGATGAAATCATTAAGACTTGAGGCCAGCACTGTTTCTTTCCTTGCAGCGCTCCTAATCTTTGTCCAATGCCTGTTGCATGAATGTGCAAATTAAAGATACGTATGTGGAAAATCAAGCGGACCAATACAGCTTGCGTCTGTCACACATGTAGAACGATGCACAACTCAAAGTTTGAGAGCATTCCAACCAAGAGTGCCTTCAAGAAAGATGAAAGATGTTTGCGTGTGTTCCCTGTGTCTGCGTGAGATTCCTCCAGGTGTTCCCATAGTCCAACGATGTGTAGATTAGGGTAGATCAGCCATGCTAAATTGCCCCTTGTATCCAAAGAGGTGTGGGTTAGGTAGATTGGCCATACTAAATTTCCCCTTAGTACCAGGAGAATTAGCTAGGATAAATGCATGGGATTGTAGGGATAGGGCCTGGGTGGGATTGTGGTCGGTGCAAACTCAATGGGCTGAACAGCCTCTTTCTGTTCTGTAGGGATTCTATATTTGGTCTTACAAAACTCTCCTCTTTTGAAAGGAACTTTGCATTGTCTTTTAGCAGCAGCGCACTTCTGCCAACTATTACTCACCCCAACTATTACTTGGGGTCCTGAAGCATCAAAACCCAAAAGACTTATTTTCAGGGTCTCACCTGGGTTTGGTGGAGCTCAAGCGATTTTTAAAAATAATTTAACTGCACACGCTGACTTACTACCATAAACTTAACTCTAATCACCCCACCAAGATAAAAATATCTTATTCATTCACTAACATTTAAAGTTTACGCTTTTTTTCCTTTTTTGGTTTTTTTTTAAAACTTAATGATCGATCAGTTTAAACCGTGCCATTTTTTGCTATTGTTGCCTATTTCATAGTGCTTAGCTCTATTCTTTTTGAAATTGGAGTTTTGTGATTGTATTAGAAAAATTCTGCTAAGGACATGTTTTGTCATCTTTAAAATTTATAACTTAGAACATTATTCCAGCTAAGGCTGCAGCAAGGCAGTCAGCCATTTCCCTGCTAGCTTCAGATATAAAAAGGTGCTGTGACGGCTCCCTCTGATGGTGATGTGGCAAGCCAAAGATCTGTAAACATTCTCCTGCTGAAAGTGAATTTTCCTTATTCGAATCGGGGGTGGGGGGGTGGGGGGCAACTATCGAGAAGGGGTTTAAACATTAGATTCTCCTTCTTACTTTCAACTGTTAAGTGCTTAAATCAGGAAAACAAAACTGTTTTTATATATATATATATTTCACTTCTACCTTATATATGTGTGTGTCTGTGTGTGTGCACACACGTAGATGTTAATACAGCAAAAATAAATTATTTGAACTTTGCACTCAAGATAAAAAGGTCTCTTACCTTTGGTTTTTTGTTCTGTAACCTGAAACAGAAAAACAGAGTGCTGCGTCAGTTCAAAGTAATGAATTTACATCAGCAGTAGGATTTGCCTCAAAATTATTAACCTCTCATGGGCTCCGCAATATCCATCAAGGTCTTGCGGAAAGGTGGAAGAGAGCTGTGCATCACGTTAGTGGTTGCAGAGCCCTATTAACTCTCCCTGATATAAACACAATTGAGTGTACAATCTGCCTTTGACTTGTGGAAGTTGTTACCCTCTGTGCCCAGCTACAGCTATTGAAGACGTGGTACAGGTTCTATCCATTCTGTACACACTGGAAATGGCACTGAACTTTCTGTACCATATTTTAGCAGTCTAAGGGGAAACAACAGCAAACTACAAATATGAAACCAGAGCATGGCATATGGTATATGTCTCAATGTCATTCTCCTGAGATAATTATAAATTCCTGGATAATGACATTGCAGAATCAGTTAGTAGATCAATAGTAGGGATAACGTTAATGTGCCAAGTGAGGGGGGGTTGGGGGGGGGCGGGTGGGGTGGACAGGGGGGAGAGGGGGGGGGGGGGGGGGAGGGGGGGGGGGGGGGCGGGAGGGGGGGGGGCGAAATGGCCTTAGAGGAGGGGGGGGGGGGGGTGAGGGGAAAGTGGCTTTTGGGGGGGGGGGGGAAGAAATCTTGATTATTGCAGACAGTGGTACAGTTCTATCCATCTGTACACACTGGAAATGGAATTGCAGTCTAAGGGGAAACAACAAGCAAACTACAAATATGAGACCAGAGCATGGGCATATGTATATGTCTCAATGTCATCTCCTGAGATAATTATAAATTCCTGGAGAACATTTCCCGAATTAGAGAATCCCTGTCAGGACGAGCGGCCGAGAGGTAAAGGCAACAACTGCAGGAGATCAATGTTGGCAACTGCAGTTTACTGCAGTTCAACTGGTGGTCACTGAATGCTGTTTACTGCACTGGAACAGTGAGGTCCACTTTATGGTGTGTAGAATCCTGAAGGGGGGGGGGGCGAGGGGGGGTCGCAAGGGCGCGCGCGCGCGGGGGGGGGGACAGGGGCATTTGCCGCGCGCGATGGGGGGGTGCGCGCGAGGGATGCGCGCAAGGGGGGGGCAAGGGGCAAGCGCGCGTAGGGGGGGGGGCAAGGGGCGAGGCGCGCGAGGGGGGGGGCAAGGGGCGCGCGCGCGAGGGGGGGCGGGGGCGCGAGGGGGGGGCAAGGGGGCCGGGCGCGAGGGGGGGCAGGGGCTTTGCGGGGCGAGGGGGGGGCAAGGGGCGAGGGGGCGCGAGGGGGGGCAAGGGAGGGCGGCGCGCGCTCGAGGGGGGGGGCAAGGCGGCGCGCGCGCGAGGGGGGGCAAGGGGTTGCGCGAGGGGGGGGGCACAGGGGCTGCGGGAGCGAGGGGGGGGGGGCCAAGGGGCGGCGCGAGGGGGGGGGCAAGGGGCGGGGCGCGAGGGGGGGGCAAGGGGCGAGCGGGCAGCGAGGGGGGGGGCACAGGGGCTGCGGGCGCGAGGGGGGGGAAGGGGCGCAGTGGGCGCTGAGGGGGGGGCAAGGGGGCGGGGGCGGGTCGAGGGTGGGGGGATAGGGGCTGCGGCGCGAGGGGGGGGCCAAGGCGCCGCTCGCGCGCGAGGGGGTGGGGGGCAAGGGGTGGGGGGCAAGGGGCGCGCGCGAGGGCGGGGGGGGGCAAGGGGCGTAGCGCGCGCGAGGGGGGGGCAAGGGGTCGCGCGCGAGGGGGGGGCAAGGGCGCGCGGTCTAGTTTGGCGCGCAGAGGGGGGCGGGGGGGGGAGGGGGGGGAAAGGTTTGCGCGCGCGAGGGGGGGGGGCATAGGGGGTTGGAAGGGGCAAGGCGCGGGAGGGGGGGGCAAGGGGCTTGCGCGCGCGGTGGGGTGGGGCAAGGGCCGTCGCGCGCGGGGGGGGGGCAAGGGTGCGCGCGCGGAGGGGGGGGCGAGGGAGGGGCGCGCGCGAGGGGGGGGCAAGGGGCTGCGCGCGAGGGGGGGACGCAAGGGGCTTGCGCGCGAGGGGGGGGCAAGCGGCTGCGCGCGAGGGTGGGGGCAGGGGCCGCGCGCGAGGGGGGGCATGCGCGCGAGGGGGGGGCAAGGGGCGCGCGCGAGCGCGCGGATGGGGGGGCAAGACTGAGGGCGGGGGGCGCGCGAGGGGGGGGCAAAGGGGGCTGGCGCGGTGGGGGGCAAGGGGCCGCGGCGGAGGGGGGGCAAGGGGGCTCGCGCGCGAGGGGGGGCAAGGGCGCGCGCGAGGGGGGGGCAAGGGCGCTGGAGGGGGGGGCTGCGCGCGAGGGGGGGGCAAGGGGCTGCGCGGGGCTAGGGCGGAGGGGGGGGGGGGCAGGGGCAAGTGCGCGCTGAGGGGGGGGCAAGGGCCAGATTGGCGCTGCGAGGGTGGGGGCAAGGGAGGCGCGCGGGGGGTTGGCGAGGGGGGGGCGGCGCGCGGGGGGGGGCAAGGGAAGTGTGCGCGAGGGGGGGCAAGGGGGGCGCGAGCGAGTGGGGCATTTAGGGGGCTGCGCGCTGAGGGGGGGGCAAGGGGCACGCGCGCGAGGGGGGGGCAAGGGGGCTGCGGCGCTGGGGGGGGGCAAGGGCAGCGCGCGAGGGGGGGGGCAAGGGGGCGCGGCCTGCGCGCGCGAGGGGGGGGCAAGGGATGTGCGCGCGAGGGGGGGCAAGGTTTGGGCGCGCGCGCGAGGGGGGGGCAAGGGTGTCCCAGCGCGCGCGAGGGGGGGGGAAAGGGGCGGCGCAGAGGGGGGGGCAAGGGGTGTCAGGCAGCGCGAGGCGGGGGCAAGGGGCTAGGCGCGCGAGGGGGGGGGCAAAGGTGGGGCGCAAGGGCGCGCGAGGGGGGGCAAGGGGCGCGCGCGAGGGTGGGGGCAAGGGGCTGGCTTAGCGGGCGCGGGGGGGGGCCCAAGGGAGGCGCGCGCGAGGGGGGGGCAAGGTACGCACGCGCGAGGGGGGGGCAAGGGGATATCATGTTGCGCGCGAGGGGGGGGCATGTAGTGTGCTGGGGGCCGCGCGCGAGGGGGGGGGCAAGGGGCTGCGCGCGAGGGGGGGGCAAGGGCTGCGCCGAGGGGGGGGCAAGGGCGCGCGCGGGGGGGGGCAAGGGGCTCGCGCGCGCGAGGGGGGGCAAGGGCGCTGCGCGCGCTGAGGTGGGGGGGCAAGGGGGCTGTCGCGCGCGAGGGGGGGGCAAGGGGCTGCGCGCGAGGGGGGGGCAAGGGGCGCGCGCGAGGGGGGGGCAAGGGCTCGGGGTGGGGGGGCAAGGGTTGCGCGCGCGAGGGGGGGGCAAGGGCGCGTGCAGCGCAGGGTAGGGGGGCAAGGGTTGCGCGCGAGGGTGGGGGCCAAGGGTTCGCTGGAGGGAGGGGGGGCAAAGGGGTCGAAGCGAGCGCGCGAGGGGGGGGCAAGGGGCGCGCGCGAGGGGGGGGCAAGGGGGGGGGCTGCGCCGCGAGAGGGGGCGGCAAGGGGAGGGGCGAGGGGGGGGGCAAGGGGCGGCGGGGCGAGGGGGGGGCGTCAAGGGCGCGGGGGGGGCGAGGGCTTAGTAGGGGGGGGCAAGAGGGCGGGGTGGGGGGCAAGGGGCGGCGCGCGAGGGGGGGGGCAAAGGGGCTCGCGCGAGGGGGGGGGCAAGGGGCGGCCGGGCTGCGAGGGGGGGGGAGCGCGGGGCGAGGGGGGGGCAAGGGAGCGGCGCGAGGGGGGGGCAAGGGGCTGCTGGCCGCGAGGGGGGGGCAAGGGGCGCCTGCGCGCGAGGGGTGGGGCAAGGGGAGGGGGTGGGCCGCCGCGTGCTGAGGGGGGGGGCAAGGGGGCGCGCGCGAGGGTGAAGCGCGGAGGGCAGGGTCTGAGAGGGGGGGGGGGGCCAAGGGGCGCGCTTTGCGAGGGGGGGTAAGGGCGTGCGCGCGGGAGGGTGGGGGGGCAAGGGGCGCGCGGAGGGGGGGGAGTGGTGGGGGCAAGGGGCGAGATTGAGGGGGGGGCAAGGGGCGAAGCGCGCAAAGGGGCTGCGCGCGCGAGGGGGGGCAGGGGCCGGCTTCGGAGGGGGGGGCAAGGGGCGCGCGGAGGGGGGGGCAAGGGGCGCGCAAGGGGCCGCGAGCGGGGGGGCAAGGGGCTGCGCGTACGGGGGGGGCAAGGGGGGGCAAGGGGCTAGCGCGCGAGGGCGGGGGGGGGGCAGAAGGGGGGCCGCGCTCGACTAGGGCGCGGGGGGGGCGGGGGCAAGGGGCCAGGCGCGGAGGGGGGGGCAAGGGGCTGCGCGCTGCCGAGGGGGGGGCAAGGGTGCCAAGCGCGCGAGGGGGGGGCTGGCAAGGGGGGCGCGCGATGTGGGAGGGGGCCAAGCGGGGCGCGCGCGAGGGGGGGCAAGGGGCGCGCGCGAGGGGGGAAAGGGGTGCGCGCGGAGGGAGGGGCAAGGGCTCGCGGATGAGGGGGGGGCAAGGGGCGTTGCGCGCGATGGGGGGGGGGGCAAGGGGGCTTTGCGCATAAGGGGCGCGCGCGAGGGGGGGCAAGGGGCGGCGCGATGGGGGGCAAGGGGCTTGCGCGCGAGGGGGGGGCAGGGGTACGTCTTTTCAATTTCGCGCGCGAGGGGGGGGCAAGGGGCGCGCGCGCGCGAGGGGGGGCGCGCGCGCGAGGGGGGGGGGGGGGGCGGCGAGGGGGGGGCAAGGGACGCGCTCGAGGGGCGCGCGCGGGGGGGGGGTCAGGGGCGCGCGCGAGGGGGGGGAGGGGCGCGCGCGAGGGGGGCAAGGGGCTGCGCGCGAGGGGGGGGCAAGGGCGCGGAGGGGGGGGCATCGGGGATCTTCGCGAGGGGGGTTGGCAAGTTTTCTTTTTTGGGCAGTGTTGCGCGCGAGGGGGTGGGGCAAGGGGGGCTGCTCGAGGGTGAGGGGGCAAGGGGGAGCGCAGGGGGGGTAAGGGTCTGTTAGTGGCGAGGGGGGGGGAAAAGCGGGCGCCGCGCGGAGGGGGGGGCAAGGGGCGCGCTGCGAGGGGGGGGGGGGCAAGGGGCGCGCGCGAGGGGGGGGCAAGGGGCTGCGCGCGAGGGGGGGGCAAGGGGCTTGCGCGCGAGGGGGGGCAAGGGGCGATGGCGCGCGAGGGGGGGCTAAGGGCTCGCGTTGCGCGAGGTGGGGGCAAGTGGGCCCAGCGCGCGAGGGGGGGGGGGGGGGCAAGGGGGGCAAGGGGCTGCGCGCGAGGGGGGGGGCAGGGGCTTTGCGCGCGAGGGCGGAAGTCGCGAGGGGGGGGCAAGGGGCTTTTAAGCGCGCGAGGGGGGGCAAGGGGTGGCGCGCGAGGGGGCAAGGGGAGCACGCGAGGGGGCAAGGGGCACGCGCATGCGCGGGACAGGAGAGGAAAAAAAGAGAGAGATGGGGAGGAGGGGGGGGAGAGAGAGAGAGGAGGCAAAATGTTATTGCAGATTTTGATTTTTATCATTTAGTCTCGCTTTTATGAAAGCATTCTGTTCTAAGAAATTGAAGATACTTTTATTCAGTCCTAACATTTAACTTGCCCTAACCTCCTTTTACCTTTCCACAATACTGGGGAAAAAATACAATGTCAACCACCCACAGCCCACTTCCTGCCAATCATTATGAATTCAATGTCAAAATACTTGCATTAAATGCTGTCTGCTTGACACATTTCATATTGGCACAGTGTAATAGTCTTTGCCGCACCATCCATTTCCCTTAGTGTGCAGTGTCTCTTATTTATTAGCCCAATAAACACCCATACTATCTCACCATTTTCGAACTAGCTTCCTCGAAACTGTGTCTAAGTAAACTTTAACCTTTTGGAATGTTTTTATACGAGTAAACTTTGGCCATTAGTCCAACCCTGCTAAGCTATTGCAGCTAAACATCCGTGAAGAACACTAACATCTATTACTAAGGTCAACCACTGAGCCAGGAACAAAAAGTAATTCTATTTGACAAGAAGACTTCTCTTCAAAAACCAAAACTACATTGGATTACCATGGGAATCTGTGACATCTTATTGGGCAGCACAGCGGTTCGTGCTGCTGCCTGTCAGCGCCAGGGACCCAGGTTCAATTTCAGCCTCGGATCACTGCCTACGCGGAGTTTTGCACATTTTCCCCCATGTCTGGGAGAAACCCATGCATAGTCCAAAGATATGTAGGTTGGATTAAGTTAATTGACCATGCTAAATTACCCCTTCATGTCAGGGTAAATTCGTGGGATTACGGGAGTAGAGCCTGGGAGGGATTGATGCCAGTCAGACACGATGGGCCGAATGGCTTCTTTCTGCATTGCAGGGATTCTATGATCTAACACTGTCCACACAGTAAGCAATACCAAAAAACATCTCTTCAGCTAGATTTCAAAAGACAGTTTCACAAGCATTCACAAGGTTTCGATGCTTCATATAAATTACAAACAGGCTACTGTGGCCAAGATATAAAAGGTATGGACAAAGTGAGACGTAAATTCATTAGGAGATCACCAGGGACGGAGGGGGTTGCAGTTAAAGAAAGAAAAATTTGATTAAAGATGAGGTAGTTAGGTGTCTAAACTAAAAGATGAAAAAGTATATAGTAACTGATGGCTTGAATTGGTTGGTGACATGGCACAGACTTAAAGTAATAAGAGGAATTTATAATATGGAGTCTTTTGTCACAAATGACTGAAGCAGCTTCCTTAGCGTTTTTTTAAAGTTAATTAAATGAAAAGGAATGTTGACAGGTATGGGGAGTAGGCAGATACTGGAATAGACAAGGGAGGTTTTCAGAAAGAATGCATCAGTACAGATTTGATGGGCTGACTGTCCTCAAGAGCTGGAAGCAAAACTGCCCAGCCAAGTGCAGAATAAATCTTCACCAAAGTGGCTTTATTGACCCAACACCTCTGTGTTCTAAAATATTACGTATGGTGCTGGTTTGACTCACTTCCAACATAAGGACTAGGAGCAGAAGTAGGCCACCTGGCGCCTCAAGCCTGCTCTGCCATTCAATAAGATCATGGCTGACCTTTTTGTGGACTCAGCTCCACTTACCCTTAATTTCTTTACTGTTCAAAAATTTATCTATCCTTGCCTTAAAAACATTCAATGAGGTAGCCTCATCTGCTTCACTGGGTAGGAATTCCGCAGATTCACAATCCTTTGTTAAAGAAGTTCCTCCTCAACAGTCCTAAATCTGCTCCCCAAGTGGGAGCAACCTCCCTTTCTATCTTATGTATTCTCTTCTTTTGGGGGAGGGGGAGAGGTGGGCATAGTAAGATGAAACCCAAACACTGTACTTAAACTGTTCAGCAACAGGAAATAGACATTACAATGTCAAGATCAAGGCCAGTAAGACAAAACAACGAACTTCCCAAACAGCAGTAAAAAAACCTAGAAACACCATGTAATAAAAATACTAGTTTGTTCAGTCACAATGAACCAGAGGGCATGACTGTCGTGCACAGAGTGAATGTGCATACTCAGCTCATTTCACAGCAATTTCTTTGCAGAGTGGGAGGCTTGTTGATGGTACATATTGACATTAGCAGCTAAGACTATAGTATAAATTGTAGCACTGTATATTTAAACATAATCTTCAAAAGAGAACAACAATATATATAAAAAAACCACATGTGCTTAAATTGGCCTAAAACTCAGTTACAATGACTGGGCATGTAAGCAGCTTCTAATTACCTCACACTTCTGATCATCTCTTTCATCCTGCTTAAATTGTTCACCACATTATTACCTCCATTAATCATTATATACATTGAAGTGAAAAAGCACAATTTCTGGAGCCACTGACTAACAGTACATAAAACTTTCTGACAGACACAAACAAAACCTCATTAGCAAATCCATATTAGTTCTGTTAAAAAGATAGTTTACATATTTACAGCGAATGAATCAACCAAATATATGCACGGGATGAATTTGGAAAGCTGGGTGGCAATAGGCAACTTGGAGATTATATGGGGCATAAATTGCCATAGCTGTCTTTAAACAGTTACAGTCCAACATCTTCACCCCTTCCACCCGTAAGCTCTGAGAAAACTCGTAACAATGGATAATGTCACATGAATGCTGACACAAAAAGCTCTTTGTGCAGCAGGAAGCACTCATGTTCCATCTAACCCTGGATGCTTTAATTTTGTGACTGACAACGGGATCATGAGTGAACACATTTTTGTGTTTTGTTTTTAATGTGGGAGAGAACAGGGAAATGGCAAATAAATGCTTTAAAAAATGTTTACATAACTTCCAAAATCAGGTTACTTAGGATTTAAATTGTGCTTTATATTCAGTGTCTTTCTATACAGCAGTGTGAGGTGGGTTTGTACATCGTCTATCTCCTTCCAGGAGAAAAGAGAGGGCCCCTTGCAAAACGGAAAACTGATCCAAACTAAAGAAATCAGTATTCTTTCCAGCTCTCACAGCAGCATGAAAACTTGGCTCCATTACAAGTTTCCGTTCTCCCACTGAATGGAAAGTCTATCCACATCACTGCTCTAATAAACAGTCCAAGTTTGACCAGGCCTGGCAGGTTCCTCTTCAATTCTCCCATCATACTTTCCCCAAACAAGGCGTCAACTGAAATAAAACTTAGGTCACTGCCTCTGATGAGCCACACAGAGCAGGATACCACAGGTTTAACCAGTGGTCAGTCTCCTGTTAGCCGCTATTACAACAGCAGTACGAGAACTAGAACTGACTACAGAGATTAATGGAAAATCAACCATGGTTCCCATTTTTGGTCACTATTAAGTGTGCCAGATGAAACTGTATTTGTGGACAAGATCATGTTGGGTTCAAAATTGATGTTCATAGTCAGGAAGTCCACCAACACTCAGCCATCTGTCTCATAACATACAGGAGTTGGAATGTCTTGTTGAAGTTGTACAAGACATTGGTAAGGCCACACTTGAAATACTGTTTGCAATTCTGGTCATCCTATTATAGAAAAGATATTATTAAACTAGAAAGAGTGCAGAAAAGATTTACTGGGATGCTACCTGAACTTGATAGGTCGACTATAAGGAGAGGCTGAACAGACTGGGACATTTTTCTCTGGAGCGTAGAAGGCTGAAGTGTGACCTTATAGAAAGTCTATAAAATAATGAGGGGCAGAAACAAAATAGATAGGTAATATGTAAAACCAGAGGGCATAGGTTTAAGGTAAGAGGGGAGAGATACAAAAGTTTCCAGAAGGGCAATTTTTTTTCAGACAGAGGATGGAGAGTGTCTGGAACAAGCTGCCAGAGCTATTAGTAGGGGCGGGTAAACATAGAAACATAGAACACTACAGCACAAACAGGCCCTTTGGCCCACAAGTTGTGCCAATCATGTCTATACCTACCAGGTCATAGAACTATCTGTAATTCCCAATCCCATTAAATCCCATGTACTCATCCAGAAGTCTCTTAAAAGACCCCAGAGAGTTCGCCTCTACCACCACTGATGGCAACCGATTCCATTCACTCACCACCCTCAGTGAAAAACTTACTTCTAACATCACCTCTGTACTTGCCCCCCAGCACTTTAAACCTGTGTGCTCTCGTAGCAACCATTTCAGCCCTGGGAAATAGCCTCCGAGAATCCAGGCTATCTATTCCTCTCAACGTCTTATAAACCTCTATCAGGTCGCCTCTCAACCTTCGTCTCTCCAGGGAGAAGAGACCTAGCTCTCTCAACCCATCTTCATAAGTCATGCCCCCCAATCCAGGCAACATCCTTGTAAATCTCCTCTGCACTCTCTCAATAGCTTCCACATCCTTCCTCTAGTGAGGCGACCAGAACTGCGCACAGTACTCCAAGTGGGGTCTGACAAGGGTCTTATAAAGTTGCAGCATTACCTCCCGACTCCTAAACTCAATCCCGCTATTAACGAAGGCCAGTACACCATATGTCTTCTTGACCACATCCTTCACTACAATTTTATCTTTTAACAAGCATTTAGATAGTTACATGGGTACGATGGGATATGAACCAAATGCAGGCAATTGGAATTAGTTTAGGGGTTTTTAAAAAAAAGGGCAGCATGGACAAGTTGGGCCGAAAATCCTGTTTCCATGCTGTAAATCTCTATTATTCTATGACTCAACATTAATTGAAATCAAAAATAACTTGGATTTTCAAGCTTAATAGTGAATATTTAGCAAGGCACAAGAATGCAAACGCTATGTAGCGAAACACAGAGGAAAAGATCGGAAAAGGTTGCAACATTTGCTTAATATTGATCGGAAATAGTGACAATATGAAGCCTGGGAACAAGGAAGTGCAGGGACATAGGATTTAAGAGTAGAAGGAAACCATTTGACCCTTCAAACCTGCTCCACCAATGAGATCGTGGCTATTGTCTTAATTTCCTATCTGCCCCAACGAACCCTTGACTCCGTTGTCTATCGAAAATTTATCTAATCCAGTCTTGAATAAATTCAATGATCCAACATACTGTGAAGAGAATTCCATAATGACCCTTCACAGAAGAATTCACGCCTCCGTCTTAAAATTTTCTCGCCCAGTACAAGTATTCCCCACAAAAAGGAGCAGCCTCCCAATATCCATCCTATCAAGTATCCTAGGGTCTTATGTTTCAATAAAATCACCTCTCATTCTTCTGAATGCCAATGGGTATAGGCCCAATTTGTCAATCTTCCTTCATAAGGAAAGCCCCTCATCCTAGGAATGATTCAAGTGAACCTTCTCTGAACTGCCTCAAACACAATTATACTATTTTCTGAATAAGACGACCAAAACTGTACACAGTATTCCAGATGTGGCCTCCATAAGGTGCTGAACAGCTATGTAAAACTTCCCTACTTATATAGTCGCAAAAATAAAACACTATTTGCTTTCTTAATCACTTGTTGAACCTGCGTATTAATATTTTGTGATTCACACTGTAGGACACCCAGATCCCTATATACTGGGTTCTGTACTTTCTCCTCAGTTACATAGTAGCCTGCTTTTCTGTTCTTTCAGCCAAAGTGTACAAGTTCATATTTTTCCACGTTATATTCCATCTGCCAAAGCTTTGCCCACTTAACTTCCTTTCCATCTCTTGACAATTTACCCATCTTGGTATTATTAGTTTACCCACCATACATTTGATCTTTTTATTCAAGTCATTGATATAGATTGTAAATAGTTGAGGCACCAGCACTGATTTTTGCTTTTTCTGGGCAGTTTTCAATATTGTCAGGTATATGCCAGTATTGTAACTGTACTGGAACAGCTTGGCTAAGGATGCAGCTAGTTCTGGAGCATAACATTTGCTGGATTGTTGTGAGGGCCTATAGTCTTTACCATATCCAGTGCCATCAGCTATTTCCTAAATTCCTGTGGTTCTTACTATCACAGAGTAACTTGAATTGGATGAAGATTGGCATCTACAACATTGGGACTTCAGAAGGAGCCAGAAATGATCATCCACTTGACACTTCTGGCTGAAGATTGTTGGAAATGCTTCAGCCTTGTCCTTTGTACGCACACACTGGTGTCCAACATCTTTGAGGATGGAGTATTTGTGGGATTCCTTCCTCCTACAGGTAGATGTTTAATAGTCGACTACAATTCACAATTGGATGTGAGGTTACATAAAGAACAGCAAACAATGTTTAAAAATTAATAAGGAGGATAAAATTCAAGTAAGAGAGAAAGTTAGCTAGAAATATAAAGATGGATACGAAGAATTTCTATAGATACTTAAGAGTTAACCAAGTCCTATAGAAAGTGAATCTGGGAATTAATAATGGAAAATAAAGAGATAGATAAGCTGAACAGGTATTTTACACTGGTCTTCATTATAGAGGACATTAATAACAAGGACATTTCTGTAACATTACAGAAATAGCTATAAATCAGGAATCAGAAGGAAGCAGGGAGTTGGGAAAATTATAACCATTAGGGAAATGGTACTGAGCAAATTGTTGGAGCTGCAGGCTGACAAATCCCTGGAATTTATCCTAGGGTTTAAAAGAACTGACTAGTGAGATAGTTGGTGCATTAGTTTCAATTTTTGACAATTCCCTGATCCAAGGAAGGTGCCATTAGATTGGAAAGTAGCAAAAGTAGCTCTTTGTTCAAAAGGGAGGGACTCAAAACAGGAAACTAGAGGCCAGTTAGCTTAGCATCCGTCATCGGAAAAATGTTGGAAGCTATTATCAAAGATGCTATAAAATATTCAAAGCAATCAGGCTGAGTCAACATGGCAGTGTGAAGGGTAAATTATGTTTAAACAATTTGTTGGCATTCTTTGAAGTAGTATAAAGACGTGTAAGTTGGGTAAATTGGCCATGATAAATATGTGGGGATACAGGGATAGGGTGGAGGGATGGATAGCTGAGATGCTCTTTCGGAGAGTCAATGCAGACTCGATGAACTGGATGGCCGCCTCCTGCACTGTAGATGTTCTATGGTTTTAGTCAAATACGCTGTGGGTAAAGGGGAACTGACAGATGTACTGCACTTCAATTTCCAGAAGATATGTGCGCAGTTCTGGTCGCCTCACTACAGGAAGGATGTGAAAGCTCTTGAGGGTGCAGAGGAGATTTACAAGGATGTTGCCTGGATTGGGAGACATGCCCTATGAAGATAGGTTGAGGGAGCTAGGTCTCTTTTCCCTGGAGAGACGAAGGTTGAGAGGCGACCCGATAAAGGTTTATGAAATGTTGACAGGAATAGAAAGGGTGGATTCCCGGAGGCTATTTCCCAGAGCTGAAATGGTTGCTACGAGGGGTCACAGATTTAAGGTACTGGGCAGCAAGTACAGAGGAGATGTTAGGGCTAAGTTTTTCACTCAGAGAGTGGTGGGTGAGTGGAATCAGGTGTCGTCGGCAATGGTGGAGGCAATCTCGCTGGTGTCTTTTAAAAGACTTCTGATGACTACATGGGATTAAATGGGATTGGGAGTTACAGATAGTTCTATGGCCTAGTAGGTATGGGTATGATCAGCGCAACTTGAGGGCTGTTTGTGCTGTAGTGTTCTATGTTCTATATCTGGTGGGGTGTCACATCAAAGATTATTGTGAAAATAAAAGCTCATGGCATAGGGGACAACATATGGGCATGGACAGAAGATTGGCTAGCTAACAAAAACAAAGGATAGCCATAAATATAACTTTTTATAGTCGGCGGGATTATAGTGATGCAGCATAAGGATCAGTGCTTGCCCCTCTATCTTTTATAAGTTACACAAATGACTTGTAGGCTTCAGGGCAAGTGAATGGACAAAGATCCAGCAAATAGGATTTAATGTTGGAAAACATGAAATTGTCTATTTTGGCAGCAAGAATAAAAATGCATATTATCAAATGATGTAATATTGCAGACCTCTGAGATGCAAGGCATTTGGATGTCCTAGTGCATGAATCACAAAGTATGCAGGGACAACAAGCAATTAGGAAAGCTAGTAGAATGTTATTGTTAATTGCAAGGAGAATTGAATATAAAAGTAAGGAGGTTATGCTTCAGTTGTGCAGGGCTGGTGAGACCACATCTGAAGTATTGTGTAACAGTACTAGTCTACTTATGTAAGGAAGGATGCAAATGCATTAGCAGTTCAAAGAAATTTTCCCGTCAGGCACAGGCAGATTGTCTTATGACGAATAATTAGACAGGATAGGCTGGTATTCTCTGGAGTTTTTAACAGTAAGGGGCGACTAGATTGAAACATACAAAAATCCTGAGATGTACTGACAGGACATTTCCTCTTGTGGGAGTATTAGGGTGACTGTTTAAAAATATGGAGTGACCCAGTTAAAACAGCAAGGAGATTAAAAAAAACTGAGGGTAGTGAGTGTTTGGAACTCCCTTCCTCAAAAGGCAACGAAAGCAGAATCTGAATGTTTTCAAGGCAGAGAGGCAGATTCTTGATAAACAAGGGGGTGAAAGTTATCGGGGGGAGGCAAGAGTTCCAGTCAGATCAGCCATGATTTGATTGAATGGTGGAGCAGACATGAAAAGCCAAGTGGCGTATTCCTGCTCCGAATTATTTTAATTAATCTAAGACAATGTTACAATGTTCACCACAGTAATGCCATACTTTTAGATATGCCTGGAGCTGCTCCAGGCATGCCACACAGCCCCCCCCCCCCCCCGCACTCTTCATTGAGCCAGCATAGTTCCCACAGCTTAACGATCATGCTGGAATGGGGACGTGCCAGGCTGTGAGGTTACAGATCGTAGCTGTGTACAATCCTGCTGCTGCTCATAACCCACAGCACCTCATAGATGCTCAGTTTTGAGTTATTACATCTGATCAAAATCTGTCCATTTCGTAAAGCGGCAGTGTCACGACATGATGGAGGATACCCTCAAACGTGAAGACAATGGGATTTCATCTCCAATAGGGACTGTGCAGTGGTTACTCCTACCAACACTACTCACTGGGCAGCACAGTGGTTAGCATTGATACCTCAAAGCACCAAAGACCCAGGGTTCAATTTCTGACTTGAGTCACTGGCTGTGTGGAGTTTGCATGTTGAGTTTGCATGTTCTCCTCATGTCTGCATGGGTTTCCTCAAGGTGCTCCCTCTTCCTCCCACAATCTGAAAGACGTGCTGATTAGGTGCATTGACCCAAACAGGCGCTGGAGAGTGGTGACAAGGGGAATTTCACAGCAACTTCATTGCAGTGTTAGTGTAAGCTTTACTTATGACTAATAAATAAACTTGAAACTTTCTATTGGTTTGATGCATTTGCGACAAGCAGTCAAGTGAGGATGGGCTCAAGGTGATTTTCCCCTCTTGTTGGTTCCCTCACTGTCTGCCACGCATGCAGTCTAGCAGCTAGGTTCTTTAGAACTCTGCCAACTTGGTAACCAGTGGTGTTGCTGTGCCATTCCTGATGATGAGCACTGAAGTCCCCCAGCTACTCCCAGTGCCTCCTCCAAATGAAGTTCTACATGCAGGAGTAATTGATTTATCAGCTGAGGGCTGTTACGTTACCACTACTCCACTGCCTCCTACTATTCACTATTCAGATCCTAGCCTTGGTCACTTGCAACCATGTGTCTACAACAAGCTATCACATGATACATATGTATTTCTACTTGCACTAACAATTCATCCATTTTGTTTTGAAGCAACAGTCTTCTATAGGGATATAAATAGTAAAAGAATGATAAAAGGAAGAATAAGGGCAAAAAGGGGATTGACACAAGGAGGCAGAAGGTATCAGATGAAATATTAAATGAATACTTTGCATGGCACAGTGAAAAAGCAGGTAATTCAGACACTGAAAGGATTTAAAATGGATAAAGTAGTGGTAATAAATAGGCTGTCTATACAAAGTTGATACTTTGGACCAGGTTGAAGGACCAGGATGAGGGGAGTTACATTCAAGGATATTAAGGTACACGACAGCAGAGATTATAACGTTTTAGTTTTCTTTAGACTCAGAGGTTGTATCAGAGGATTGGATAACTTTTGTAGATTGAACCAGGGCAGGACTTAATTAATGGTAGGTGGTTGGGGAGAGTTACAGAACAAAAAAACTAGGGGTACAGGTTCATAGCTCCTTGAAAGTGGAGTCAAAGGTGGACAGAATGGTGAAGGCATTTGGCATGCTTGGTTTCATTGGTCAGGACAATGAATACAGGAATTGGGATGTCTTGTTGGAGTTGTACAAAAAATTGGTAAGATCACACTTGGAACACTGTGTATAGTTCTGGTCACTCCATCATAGAAAGGATATTATCAAACTAGAAAGAGTGCAGAAAAGATTTACTAAAATGCTACCAGGACTTGATGGTTTGAGTTATAAGGAGAGGCCAGTTAGACTGGGACTATTTTCTCTCTGGAGCGTAGGAGGCTGAGGGGTGATCTTATAGTGTCTACAAAATAATAAGGGGCATAGACATCTAGATAATCAATATCTCTTCCCAAAAGTAGGGGAGTCTAAAACTAGAGGGCACAGGTTTAAGATGAGAGGAGAGACACACAAAACTATCCAGAAGGACAATTTTTTCAGAGAGGGTGGAGAGTGTCTGGAACAAGTTGCCAGAGCAGTAGCAGAGACGGGTACAATTTTGTGTTTTAAAAAGCATTTAGACAGTTACATGGGCAAGATGGGTATAGACGGATATGGGCCAAATGCAGGCGATTACGTTTAGCTTAGGGTTTAACAAAAGGGTGGCACAGACAAGTTGGGCCGAAGGGCCTGTTTCCATGCTGTAAACCTCTATGACTGAGCTGTAAAAAAATACACCCTTGTTCAAAAAAAGGGTGCAAAGATAAGCCCAGCAACTGCAGGTCAGTCAGTTTAATCTCGATGGTGGACAAAAGTCTAGAAATAATAATCAGGGACAATATTAATAGTAACATGAACAAATGCAGGTTAATTAAGGAAAATCAGCATGGATTGCGTAAGGGAAAATCAAGTTCAACTAACTTGGGAGTTCTTTGAAACACAACAGAGGTTGATTGTTGCTACAGTGCACATGAACTTCCAATAAGCATCTGATTCAGTGCCACGCAACAGGCTTGAGCAGTTCATGAAATAAAAGGGATAGATACAAAACTGGCTAAGTGACAAACAACAGAAAGTGGTGGTTAACAGATGCTTTTTCAGGCTGAGGAAAAGGTTTGTCATGGAGTATACAGGGCTAGTGTTGGGACTTTTGCTTTTCCTGATAATATATTAACGATCTAGACCTTGTTGTACTGGGCACAATTTCAAAATGTGAATGAAACTGGAAGCATTGTGAATGGCAAGGACATGCAGAACTTCAAACATTCAGACAGGCTGGTGGACTGGGAGGACAAGTGACAGGTGAAATTGAACTGGAGAAATATGTGGTGATTAATTTTGGTGAAGAGAACATGAAGACAATATAAAATAAAGGATACAAAGCAGGAGAGGGATCTGGGTCGTATACGTGTATAAATATTATTAAAAGATAGGACAGATTGAGGGAGCAGTTAATAAAGCATGTAGCATCCTCAGCTTTATTAACAGGGGCACAGAGTGCAAGTGCAAAGAAGTTACGTTGAACTTGTATAAAAGGTTTTCTTCAGCTGGAATACTGCACCCAGTTCTGAGAAATATACTTTAGGAAGGATGTGAGGGCATTGGAGAGAGCACAGAAAAGATTCCTCAAAATGGCTCCAGGGACAAGAAGCTTCAGTTATGAAGACAAATTGGAGGAGTTGGGATCATTTTCCTTGGGAAAAAGGCAAGAGGAGATTTAATTGAGGTTTAAAATGGAAAGAGTAAATAGGGAGAAAACCATTCCCATTTGTGAATGGTTCAAGGACAAGAGGGCACAGATTAAAATTAACCGGTAACAGAGAGCAATTTGAGAAAAAACTTTTGCATGCAGTGATTAAAGTCTGGCTGGAATGCATTGTTTCAGAGTGTGGTGGAGGCAGGTCCAGCTGAAACACTCAAAAGGAAAACCAACATACAAGGCATTCGCAAGAATCTCCTGGATTTAAATATCCTCACTTGATAAGTAAAATGATTTAAAGTCAGTTATCTAATTGTAGGGTTGGTGAAGTGACGTATAATTTTCTCCAACTAGCGAGCATTTCCTACTGCACCAGCGTGTCTCTCTTCTACCCTGTCAACATAAATGTCAGTTTAATATTTTCATTGTTGAATTTGGGACAATACATTAATGGTTTCCGTGCCCACTAGAAACAGAGATATGACCTCTCAAATTATTCTCATAAACCAATCCTGTAACCAGATGAAACACATCAGCCAAGGCTGGATTTGAGCCCAGACTCAAGAGCTAAACAGTTGCATCACCCATCCGTGCAAACGTGACAAAGATTAAATACAGGAAGTTTCCTACCACGCTTGGAAAGTGGGATTTAAATTGATGCCGACCTTGTTTCATCCTGTTGGTTAAGACTAGCCACCATGTCCAACTTCTATGGAATATAAATTTCTATGAGTGCAAACACTACTTGTGAGTTTGCACTCACTTTTACTGATGTGTCACTATTCACTGTGGTATTGAGGTTATTTGCCAATTCACTTTCTTGAAGGTACTGATGACCACTGAAGCAGAATAACTTCTGAGCTGATCAGCTGCCGGTATCATGCTCAAATGGCCATATTTCACTCATGAGCTGCCATTGAGCGCACTGGTAACTTCTAACCTGGACAGAATGGCAGCACAACGGTGCAGCAGTTAGCACTGCTGCCTCACAGCACCAGGACCTGGGTTCGAATCCCATCTTAGGTCATCATCTGTGTGAAGTTTGCGCTTTCTCCCCATGCCTGTGTTGATTTCCTCCAGGTGCTCCCAGTCTAAAAGACATGCTGGTTAGGTGCATTGACCTAAACAGGTGCTGGAGTGTGGCAACTAGGGGAATTTCACAGCAATTTCATTGTAGTGTTAATGTAAACCTTATTTCTGATTAATAAATAAACTTTAACCAAAGATCGTATGTTCTAGGCACACACAGGAGGGGAAACATTATTCCAGTATCTATCCTGTTAAGTTGGAATTAAATATAGCACAAAGGAAGATGGTTGTGCTAGTTAAAAGTCAATCATCTCAGTTCCAGGAGACCTTGGGATAGTTAGTGTCCTGGGCCTAAGTATCTTCAGCTGCTTCATCAACGACCTTCCTTCCATCATAAAGTCAGAAGATGTCTGCTGATGATTGTACAATGCTCAGCACCACTCGTGATTCTTCAGATACTGAAAGCAGTCTATCTCCAAATGAAGCAAGACAATATCCATGCTTGGGCTGACAAGTGGCAAGTAACATTCGTGCCATACAAACGTCAGGCAATTGCCATCTCCAACAAGAGATAATCTAACCATTGTCATTACTAAATCTGCCACTATCATCCTGGAGATTACCAACGTCTAAAATTGAGCTGGACTAGCCGTATAAATTACAAACAGAAAATTCTGAAGAAACTCAGCAGGTTTGACAGCATCTGTGGAGAGAGAATAGAGCCAATATTAAATCTGGATGATCTTTTGTTTCCCTGCTTGGTGCTCCATCACCCTTCCGTAAAAAAGGCATTCTATTTGCTTTCCTAATTATTTGCTATATCTGCATATAACCTTTTGCGAGTCATGTACATCAGATCCTTCTAGCAGTCTCCCTTCATTTAAACAATATTCTCTTTCTGTATTCTTCCTACCGAAGTGGACAATCTCTCATTTTCCCACATTATACTCCATGTGCCAATATATTGCCAGTTTGTTTCCTCAGAAGGAATGCTTCTAAATGCAGCTAATGAAACAATAACAAAACTTACTCCAACTTATCAAAGGGTTTAAAGAGACATCATTACTCCAAACTTGGGTTATCCAAGCTTTCTACAATTCTACATAGTTCCTTATTTATAGTGAATCAGCTGGTTAGCTGACCGTTGCATCACTCTAACTGGTTCCATGTTTTACTGTGGCAGCTGACCCTTACATCTTGATCCTACTGGTCACATTAAATCCATACAAATTTGTCACTGGTTACATTATAACAGTTAACCAATCTATATCCCTTTGCAGACTCTTTGTATCCTTCTCACAACATCCTTTCCCACCAATCTCTGTATCAGCAGCAAACTTTGCTATAGTATTATCTCTTGAAAGTCATTAAGCCAGATCATAAACAGTTGAAACCACTGGACTGATCCCTACAGCACTCTGCTAGGTACAATTTGCTAAACTGAAAATTTATTCCAATTCTTCATTTTTTGTTAGTTATTCCTTTATCCATACTAAGATATTAAACCCCAACACTGTGAGCTCCTATCTTCTGATTAACCCTTAATGGGAAACTTTCTCAAATTCCTTTTGAAAACTCATTACACTACATTTCCCTGTTCCCCTTTATCCACCTACATCCTCAAAGAGCTAATAAATTTCTCAATCACAATTTCCCTTTCACAAAACCATGCATTCTTGTGCCTGATTGTTTTGATTTTCTAAATGTCCTGCTCTACCTCCTTAATAATGGATTCTAGCATTTTTCCAATGAGATGTTAGACTGACCAATCTATTGTTTCTTGCATTCTCTCTCGTTCCTTTTTTAATTGAATTGTTTCCAGAATTTAGGGAATTTTGGAAGACTAAAACTAATGAGTCCACTATCTCTGTAGCCACTTCCTTTAAGACACTGGAATGCAGACTATCAGGTCCAAGGAATTTGACAGCCTTTAATCCTATTAGTTTTTCCACGTACTTTTTCTTTAGTGATCAAAATAGTTAAGTTTCTCTCTATTGCCTCTTGATTTTACCAACCAACTCAAAATCCTGCAGTGCAGAAAGAGGCCATCTGGCCCATCAAGTTTGCACCGATCACAATCCCACCCAGGCCCTATCCCCACAACCCCATGCATTTACCCTAGCCAGGGCACTAAGGGGAAATTTAGCATGGTCAATCCACCTAACGTGCACATCTTTGAGTGTGGGAAGAAACCAGAGTACCCGGAGGAAACCCACACAGACACAGGGAAAATGTGCAAGCTCCACACAGACAGTGCCCCAAGCCAGGAATTGAACCCTGGATCCCTGGCACTGTGAGGCATCAGTGCTAACCACTGTGCCAACATACCGCTTTTCTCTTGTTCCTGGGATGTTTGATGTGTCTTCAATTGAGAGGATAGGTATAAAATATTGTTCAGAGTCACCACAAATTTCTCATCAGTCACCCTCTAAAGGACCAATGCTTAATTAATCTATTCTCTTCCCTTTTATTATTTGTGGAAGCGTTTATTGTTTTTATATATATCTTGCTACTTTTCTCACATACTCCAGTGTTTCCCTCTATTTATTTTTATTCATCTTTTGCTGGATTCTAAGAGTGTCTCCGCCTTGGCTAACACTCATCTTTGCACATTTTTTCTTTCAATTTGACACCATTCTTAATTTGCTCAATTAACCATAGATGGCATATCCTTCTGGTTGCTTCGCATTAGAATATATATTTGTTGAGAATTAGGAGCTATCCCGTTTATTGTCCTTCATTGGTTTCCCACTATCTTACCCTTCAATCTATTTTCCACCCTACTTCAGCCAATACTGCCTTCAATTAATTACATGGATTTGCCTTTAGGATTGAAACACACGTTTCAGATCCAGAATTTCTCACCCTCAAATTGAATGGGAGACCTGATCCTATTATGATCACTTTTACCTAAAGGATCCTTTACTATGAGGTCATTAGTTAACTGTGCATCATTGCACATTGCTAGATTCTAAAGTAGCCTGGTTTCCTGTTTGGTTTCAAAAAATGTTCTTAATGCATTCTATGAACTCTTCGTCCAAGTTACTTTTGCTAATTTGATTATTATAGTAATTTTATTTGCAAGCCCTCATTATTACTTATGTATACTTTGTTCTGCAATATAGCCATTGTTAGAGTCCTATAAAGCAGTCACCTTTCCCTATCTCCAGCTATAATAATTCTACATTTTGAACCTCCGAACCAAGATCATTTCTCATCACTCTATTCAACTCATTCTTTCTTAACAGAGCCATTCCACCTCCTTTTCCTTTCTTCTTGCCCTTCAGATACATTGGACGTTCAGGTCCTAACTGTGGTCACTTTGCAAACATGTTCCATTGTAGCTATAATACTCATTTATTTCCACTTGTGCTATCAAGTTGATAAAATATGGCACCAAAGGAACTTGACAAAACTGGAGTCAATGGGAGTCAGGTAGAAAACACCCCACTGGTTGGAGGCACACTTGGCACAAAGGAAGGAAGATGGCTGTGGTTGCTGAAAGTCAACAACCTGGAATATCACAGCAAGAGTTCGTCAGGATAGTATCGAAAGCCTAACCATCTTCAGCTATTTCATCAATTACCTTTCCTCCATCATAAGGTCAGAAGAGGGAATGTTCACTAATAATTGCACAATGTTCAGCACAATTCACCATTTCTCAGATACTGCATGCACGTGCACCAACAGCTTGACAATATTCAGGCTTAACCGATGAAGAACATTCCTCCACCCAAGTCTCAGGCAATGATCAAGTCTCACAAGACTTGAATGTTCTCCCATTGACATTCAATGGCAATACTTTGCTGAATCCCAAACTACCCATATTCTGGAATTACTACTGAGTAGAAACTGAACTAGTCCCAGCCATATCAACACAGTGGCTATAAGAGCAGGTCAAAGGCTGGGAATTCTGCAGTGAATAACTCACATCCACAGTCCCCTAAACCTGTCCACCATTGCGTGTCAGGAGTGTGATGAATACATTTCCACTTGCCTGGATGAGTGCAACTGCCACAGCACAAGAATCTGGACACTATCCAAGACAAAGCAGCCAACCTGATTGGCATTCCACCATCACATTCAACATCCATTCCCTCCACCACCAACACACAGTGGCAGCGTGTGCACAACTTACAACATGCACTGCAACAACTCACCAAGACTCCTTCCAAAGTACCTTCCAAACCCATGACCTCGATCACTGAGGAAGATGGGAATTTTGCCATCCACCAGTTCCCTTCCAAGTCACACAACATCCTGACAGAAATAATCACTGTTCCTTCACTGTAGTTGAAAAATCCTAGAACTCTTTTCCTAACAGCACTGTGGGTTTACCTACATCACATGGACTATAGCAGTTCAAGGTGGCAGCTCACTACCATCTTGAGGGTAATTATGCAGCCAGCAATGCCTGATTCTAACAAACACATCCATCTTGTTACAAGTACTGCATGCAGTCAGATAAAGAGCTTCACATTGTCTTTTTTTTTAAATATCATTTTTCCCTACTCTTTGACCTCATTTACACATACACACGCTTGTTCCTTTCTGTCACACTCTGGCCATCATTGTCTGATCTCTATCCTGAACAAATGTCTTATCCTTACTTTAAGTTCCTAAAATTCCCCTCACGTGAATCTTCCATCCATTCGCCACCTCAACTATTTAAACCTCTAGAGCCTTGGTTATACAATTCACCAGTACATTGGTCCCCACGTGGTTGAGATGCTGGCCATTTCAATGGTACCAATTCTTCTTTCCCCAGTACTAGCACCATTGTCCAATGAACCAAAACTCATTTCTCCCACTTTTGAGCCAATCTTTGAGACAGACGTTTAACTCTCTAATCATTGTTATCGTATGTCAATTTGCTCATGGTCAGGTCACAATCCTTTATTACCTTTATGGTTCTACTTTTTAAAGATGAGGAGGTTCACAAAAGCAAGTTCACCAGGTGAACCAGAGAAGGAATGAAGGGTTTGTCATACGAGAAACGACTGAGGAGTCTGGGTCTGTATTCCATGGAGTTTAGAAGGATAAAACTTACAGAATACCGAGAGGCCTAGATAGAGTGTTCACAGGGAGGATGTTTCCACTAGTGGGAGAGACTAGAACTCCAGGGTACAGAGTGAAGGGGTTTCAAAACTGAGATGGGAGGAATTTCTTCAGCCAAAAGGTGGTGAATCTGTGAAACTCATTGCCATAGAAGGCTGTGGAGGCCGGGTCATTGAATATCTTTGAGAGAGAGAGATAGATAGGTTTTTTTTAAATCAATAAGGGAATCGAGGATTATGGAAAGAAGGCAGAGAATGGGGATGAGAATCATATCAGCATGTTGAACGGAGCAGACTAAATGGCTGAATGGTCTAATTCTGTTCCTGTATCTGACAGTCTTAAATTTAGTCCTTAGCTGCTCATGCTCCCTTATCAGAACGTGCAAGTCTAATTGATTTTTTTGAACCATGACAACTGGCTCCTTTCCTTCCCACTCCAAGTCCTGCTGCAGTCCTGAGATTCTGTTCTTAACTGAGATATAAAGCAGGCCACACAGCCTTCGGGGCTCACGTTCTCAACTATAAAAAAAAAACTATCCCCCTTACTGCGCAGTTTCCCTATTACTACGCTTCTTTTTACCTCCATACTTGAATAGTTCAACATCTAGCTCATCCTCCCTGTGCACCTGTATCTTGTCCCCCAAACGTTGCAAGAACCTCAAGCTTATTGGATGACTACAATGGCAGATGACAACTATCTCCTGGATCTCAATATCTGCCTTACTCACACCTTCTCCCTGACCACGAACCAAAGGTTCACCTAGCCCAAGCGATGTGGATGTCTCCTTGAAGGAAATGCCCAGATGATTTCCCTCCCTGATGCATTTGAAATTCAGACTTCAGCTCACCAATTCAGAGCTGCAAATACTTACAGAAGGTGCAGTTTGCCTAGATCACTATGGTGTCCACCAACTCACATGTTACAATTGCAACACGTCCCCTGCCTTGCCACGTTTAGAACAAAGAACAAAACAGCATGGGCTTGTTGGGCCGAAGGGCCTGTTTCCCGCGCCGCCACCCCAATGTTCCCACCTCTACCCCTGATCCCTGTCCATGTTTATAGATCTATGGATTAAAAACCAAATTTGAGACAATTTAGGGAGAATTTGTTTTGCCAATTAGCCTAAGGGCACATCTTTGGGATGTGGGAGGAAACTGGAGCTCCCGGAGAAAACCCACGCAAGCACGGGGGGAATGTGCAAACTCCCACAGACAAAGGCCCAAATCCATGTATCTGCACAGCACAGCGATAGTCACTGAGCTGTCGTGTTGCCATCAAATGGTCCAGGTCAAGCGTACACTAACGACGTGAAGCACTAGGATACTCTCGAAAAAATCTAAGAGCAGCCCTCTCATGACCCATTGTGTGTATGCTCTTTGTTAGACAACAAGGTGGACCAAAACACCTGTAGGATAAAAACAAGTACATCAATATCATCATCTATTTACACACTTCCCAAGGACTCCCTAGGCTCATGTCCCTATTTTAAATCAGTTTTCTATATCCCTCCATTCCCATTCTGTTCATGTGCCCATCTAAGTATTTCTTAAATAACTCCAGAGTACCTGTCTCCACCACTTTACTTGGCAGCGCATTCCATACCCCCACCACCCTCTGTGTGAAAAAACTCCCTCTAGCATCCAAATTATACCTTACCCCCCTCATCCTAAGCCCGTGACCCCTCGTGCTATTTGAGTCCATCCTAGGAAAAAGCTTAACCCTGTTTACTCTATCTATCCCCTTCATAATCTTGTACACCTCTATTAGATCTCCTCTAAGTCTATGTCTTTCTAAGGAAAACAGTCCCAATTTGCCTAATCTCTCCTCGTAACTGTGACCTTCCATACCAGGCAGCATCCTGGTAAACCTCCTCTGCACTCTCTCCAGAGTCTCCACGTCGTTCCGGTAGCAAGGCGACCAGAACTGGATGCCAAAATACTGGATGCCAGTATTCCAAATGAGGTCTAACCAACGTTTTATACAACTGCAACATTAAAGGCCAGCTCTTGTACTCTATACCCCTTCCTATAAAGGCTAGCATACTATATGCTTTACTTTAGCTTATTATGTTTCTAATTTAGAACTACAATCCAACTGATATTTGATTTTATAAATAGTTAAGCTGTAAATTTAAGGAATATTATATGACCCCAGTACCAGTTTAACATTAAAGGACAAAGTATTAACTCACCAAATAATCCCTTGTCCGCTAACAATTAAAACATTGAACACTTCCCGATGCAGAGAGATTCCCTTATGCACCAGATCCCTAAGTTAGCCATCACACTCAGGCCTGGTCACATTCTGCATTCCCACGCCTCACGGCAAAGGGCTTATCCTGACCGCATCTATTATCAGGGCACAGTGCCTTGGAAGTAAGTGGATAGCAATTAGAAGTGGATATCTATACGCAATATCACTGCAAAGATGTACATTGTGTAGAGAGATATTATTCATAAAACACAGAACAGATAACAGGTCACAACACTACCATGTTAATAGAGAAAAGGCTAATATTAAAAAAAAATAAATAAAATCAATAAGAAATTGTTCTGAAGATCAAAATCTACAAATAGCTCTGTGAGCTGAAACAAAATTCTAAAACAGATTAAGGAAATGAAGAACCTGGTCATATGACCAAAAATAGAAAGTAAGGTTTGCATAGTAGGGATGTTAAAAAAGTAATATCAATCATTTCTATAAATATATTCACATCAAGTAGATAATTAGAGATGGTGGGGCTCACATAACATCTATCTTTAAAAGAGGGTATGGAATGGCAACGAGGTGGGAGTGGGAAGCATCCCTCCTAGAAGCTGCAGATTTAGGTTTCACTCCAGAAATTGACAGTCAAATGTAGATGTGTACATTTTGTGACCAAACAGGTTGAGTATAACTGGCAAATCCTTCCAACACAAGCCAAGGGCAGGCGGTAAGAGGAGAGATTTCACATCAGCCATGTGATGAAAAGATCATTATCCATCGCCCCAAACTACAATATACTTTTAAAAACATGCGCTATCACAGTAACTCAAACCTGAGGGGTTGGTTAGCTTAGTTGGCTGGACATCTAATGTCGATCAGGTTGGTAACAACAGTGAGTTGGTTTGATCCCTGTCCTAGCTGGAGTGGATCTGAGACTTGCCTCCTTGCCCTACCTACAGTGAAGGTTGTGGCGCTGTGGGTTGGATCTGTTTTCAGGCACGGAACAGGAGAAGATACAGTGCCTTCAAACTACAGACCAGGGAGTCTGACATAGGGTTGGGTAGAGAAGGTACCCAGAAAAGATTAAAACTCTGCTTTTAAGCCAAGACAGTAGCATGGGATTGTGGGAGAAAGATCTTGCTCTACAGGAACAACAGACCTTCGAAGAAAATTATCTAGATTTTAATTCAGCAACTATAATACATTAAGAGACCTTGGACAATAAGGAAATCAATGGAACTGAAGACAGAACAGGAAAACAGAGCTCAGGAAGGAGATCAGCCACAATCATACTGAATAGCAAAGCAAGTTTAAAGGAGTATGTGATCTATTACTGCCCTTTTTCTTGCGTTCAGACATAAGAACATTAGAAATAGGAGCAGGAGTAGGCCATACAGCCCCTCGAGCCTGCTCCACATTCAATAAGATCATGGCTGATCTGTAGTAGTTCAGTACCACTTTCCCGCTTTCTCCCTGTAACCCTTAATTCCTTTGTCAATTAAAAACCTATCCACTCTTGACTTGAACATATTCGGGGAGGAAGCCTCCACCACCTCATCAGGCAGAGAATTCCAAAGATTCACCACCCTCTGCGTGAAGAAACCCTTCCGCAACTCCGATCTGAACCGCCCCCCCAATCTTGAGGCTGTGCCCTCGAGTCCTGCTATCTTTGTTAAGCGGGAAGAGTTTCTCAACCTCTACCCTATCCATCCCCTTCATTATCTTATACATTTCTATAAGATCCCCTCTCAGCCTTCTAAACTCCAAAGAGTACAAACCTAGCCTATTCAGTCTCTCCTCATAATCCAATGCCCTCATCTCTGGTATCAGCCTAGTAAACCTTCTCTGCACCCCCTCCAAGGCCAACATATCCTTCCTCGAATTCGGCGACCAAAACTGCACACAGTACTCCAGCTGCGGCCTCACCAGCACCTATACAGCTGCAACACAACCTCCCTACTTTTATATTCTATCCCCCTAGTTATAAAGGCCAACATTGCATTTGCCTTATGAATCACCTGCAGACTGTGTTTTTGCGATTCGTGCACAAGGACCCCCAGGTCCTGCTGCATCGTCGCATGCTGCAACTTTTCTTCATTTAAATAGTCCTTCCTAACATTCTTCCTACCAAAGTGGATAACCTCACACTTGCTAACATTATACTCCATCTGACAGGTCCTCGCCCACTCACTCAACCTATCCAGATCCCTCTGCAGGTTTTCCACACCCTCCACGCAATTTGCTTTTCCACTCATCTTCGTTTCATCAGCAAATTTCATCAGCTTGCACTCTACCCCTTCCTCCAGATCATCTATGTAAATGGTAAATAGTTGAGGCCCCAATACTGAACCTTGGGGCATTCCACTAGACATCAGCTGCCAATTAGAATAGCGCCCATTAATACCTACCCTCTGCTTCCTATTAGACAGGGTAAGAAATTCTTACTGAGTTCTTACCACCCCAATCCAACGCCGGCATCTTTACATCATCCTATTAGGCAACCAATCCTCTAACACCCTACTCCTGACTCTCTGCACCTTAACCTTCTGCAGCAATCTTTTGTGAGGCACCTTATCGAACACTTTCTGGAAATCCAAAAACACCACATCCACCGGTTTCCCTCTATGTACTGCACTAGTCACTTCCTCATTGAACTCCAATAAATTGGTCAAGCACGATGTCCCCTTAACGAATCCGTGCTGCGTCTGTTCAAACCGTTCGTATCCAGGTGCCTCATTATTTCTGCTTTGACTACAGGTAATCAGTCCACAACGCTCATGGAATGAGGACAAGTATTGGAGGTGGATAGGAAATTGAAAATGTCAAAGAACGCTGTGAATGGTAGTGTGCAACAAACACAGTAACTAGCCAGGCCATTTCTGTTTACAGACCATAAAAGTAATTGTTGACTTACCACCTACTCGAGGGCGATTAGGATGGGCAATAAATGTCAATCTTGTCAGCAACACTCACGTTTCACAAACAAATATGTATTAAAAATATTGGGGCTGGGGCCACAGAAGAGCTTAAGTTTATAGTTAAAATTAAATTGGGGGTGAAGCAGCAATAGGAAATTTGTTCACCACAGACAAATCAATCTGGAAAGGTTGGGAAATTGTCTGAAAAGTGGTAAATTGTAATTTGAACAGTTACATGCAAGGTAATGCCCCAGTAAGGCAAATAAACATCAGCATCATTAACTTGGTGGGTACCTGCAGTGGGTCTGGAGGGTGGTGTGTAGGTATCAGTGTTTAACTCTCAGAACTACCATACAGAGCATAAAGATATATAGCCAGGGCACTAACCTTAAAAGGTAATGCTACGTCTACAAAAAGCACTGTACAGGTACTCCTGGAATTCCATGCACCTTTTTCATTTTTTTTTCATTTCATTTCGGCTCGTTGGGCCGAAGGGCCTGTTTCCTGTGCTGTTTTGTTCTTTGTTTTTGTTCTTTATTTCAGGCTACCATTTTACAATGGTAGCCATTGTAGCTAGGAGTTAGTTTAAGGAAGGGAAGCCAATAATATAGTGTTCTAACAAACTGAAGAGCGAGAGATTGCATATTTGGGAGAGAATGCTCAAGGGGAGCAATGGCTCTTTCAGGCATAAAAGGTTCAAGATTGTCACAAACTTCAAATGCAGTGAATACGAGTTTAGGTGAAAGCAGACCCGGGACTTAACTGCATTATGCAGAAGGTAACAAATGAGAGGAATAGGCACTCACAGGAGGCTGATATGGCAGAAAATCTGAGGAAGAATTAGACAGCTATTTGAGGGAATAAGCAATTGAGAGCTACTGATTTGTGGAACTGATCAGATAGATTCCAGTCCTGTATTTTCATGTTTTCCTAATTGCATGCTACTAAATTTCACCTGTCTGGACGCAGCAAGAAGTCTCACCGCACCAGGTCAAAGTCCAACAGGTTTTTTTTTAATCACAAGCTTTCGAAGTGCTGCTCCTTCATCAGGTGAGTCAGCGCTCCAAAACTTCGTGATTCTAAATAAACTTGTTGGACTTTTACCTGGTGTTATGAGACTTTTTACAGCGCCCAGCTCAGTCCAACACAGCATCTCCACATATGGCATCCATTCGAATAAGCAGTAATTTGATGTGGCTGTAACACATTACAACCAAGATATATATTGTAGAAACAGACATGCAAACCAGCAACATTTATCGATAGATGCAGGCGATTCGATAAAAATGTTGTACTTGGGTATACATCGGTGCAAGAAGCAGACCTTCAGTCTCACCTTCTGAGTGGCGTCTTTCTTCTTCTTGTCCTCTTTTTTCCTTTTCTTTTCTTCCATTAACTGTTCTTCCCTTTCTTCTTCCTTCTCTCTGTAAAGGACCGCATCAAAAAGGAGAAACGTTACTTTATTAGAGCAGGAAGCAAGGACTGCAACATCATAAACAGAGAAACCAAAACAAAAACAGAAAAGGCTGGAATCACAAAGCAGGAACTGTCAACACCTGGAAACAGGAAGGTTAATCTGTCCTTTCTCTTCGCAGATCCAGCTGTGTGCATCGAGCATTTTCACTTCGAGGTTTTCCAACACGTATTCATTGTCAGGAGCATTAATTATTGGTATTAGACTGCAAGCAGCCACAACTAAATTTAATAAATCTCTTGATTAAGTCAGTGGTCACTTTCTTCACAATTCCTTGGAAACTGTAAACATTATATTACAAGGAGGTGGAAATTCCACTCATCTGACACAGAGAACAAAAATCAGCCAAGGCGCCCCACCTAGACAATATCAGTTCCAAGTCAGTTTGTGTACAGGCAAAGGACCACGAAAGTGCAGTTGATTCAATGCTACAAAGGCACTACTTAGATGGTCTGCTCGGAATTTCTAATGCCACAAGTATTACATAGCTTGGGGATAATTTGCAGCACCGTTCTCCCAGCTTGTGCCTTGGAGAACTTGCTGCTTCATGTGTATCTGGGCTTCCATTTGACTCACGTACCTGTGGGATATTGCAAGAATGGGATTCAGTGCTGCTCTTCTAGCTGTCAAGTGAGAAAAAGCCAGGGAATGCTATTAGAAAGCCATGCAGTAAACAAACGGGATTCATTAAAAATAGAGAACCAAAATATTAATGAAACATAGAAACAGATAGTGGGCATTCAGCCCCTCAAACACACATTGTCATTCTATTAGATTATGATTGATCTTCACCTCAATTCGATTTACTTGCTTTGGTGGGACAGTGGTTAGCACTGGTACTTCACAGCACCAGGTTCAATTCCTGACTTGGGTCACTGCACCACATGGAGTTTACACATTCTCCCAGCGTCTGTATGGGTTCCCTCTGGGTGCTCCGATTTCCATCCACCCTCCAAAGATGTGCGGGTTAGGTAGATTGGCCAGGTTAGAATGCCCTTTAGTGTCAGGGACACTAGTGTAAATGCATGGCATTACGGGGATAGGGCCTGGATGAGAGTGTAGTTGGTGCAGGCTCAAATGGGCCAAATGGCCTCCTTCTGCACTGTAGAATTCTATGTTCTATGAGCTCCATATTCCTTGACACCCTTTTCTCATAGTATTATCTCAGGACTTTAAATTCATTTCTCATCTGAGAGACAGGACCTCTGACTTTGCAGCACTCATTCAGTATTCCAGCACAGAATCAGGTTAGATTTTATACTGACATTCCACGGACCTTAAACCTACAGGATCAGGGATCAAGTCACTACAAATTGAATCAAAGGGAGGGAAGGAAATTAAGCAATGTTGTCATATTTTGTAGCTTTTGTTTATGAGGAGGGTGGTCTTTTTAAATCAACTTTGCTTTGAACAAAAAGTACTCCTGATGTTCCTTCCCTTTAAATGAGCATTGTAAATACACTAACAAAAGGTTGTCTGCTCAACTTGATAAACACATTGCATGCTCCCAGACCTTTTAAACAACAGTAGTTTTTAAAAAAGGACAAGTCTCAGACAAAGCAGGCTGCAGAAATATTACTGCAGAGACATCATAGATTGTGAAGACTTTTTTGGCTGGCTCTGCACTAATTTGTAATTTTCTTGGATGATGAGAATTATTATTGGTTGACCGGCTCAACAGTGAAGAGAGATATTGACTGGCTCAACTGTGAAGACAAAGTTTTTAAACTTGACCAAGTGGTTAATTTCCTTTTTCTACAAAACCCTTTCTCCCAATTATATTCCACTAAAGATACACTTCGAAGATACAGCCAAAAAAATGAATGGGGAGGCGATGACCTAGTGGTATTATTGCTTGACTATTAATCCAGAAACTCAGCTAATGTTCCGGGGACTCGGGTTCAAATCCCGTCATGGTGGAACTTGACCTCAATAAAAAATATCCAGAATTAAGAATCTGCTCATGAGCATAAAACCATTGCCGATTGTCAGAAAAACACATCTGTTTCACTAATGTCCCTTCAGGGAAGGAAATCTGCCATCCTTACCTGGTCTGACCCATGTGTGACTCCAAAGCCATGGCAACGTAGTTGACTCAACTGCCTTCAGACAACTAGAGATGGGCAATAAATACTGGCCAGCCAGTCACACCCGTGTCTCACGAACAAACAATTAACACGTTGCTCAAATATTGCAATCCGTTGTCACAACTTTCAGTCTTGCTTTTCTATCAAGTTTCTGTTATTTTTCAAATATATTTTGCGATGTTTTTCTGTCACAAAGTACAACCAATTCTGGCCATTAAATAAACTTATAGTTGATATGTGCCTCCAATCTATATTAGCAACACCAGAGAAGATACACTAGCGTTCCTTTTTATTTAAGGAAGCTTAATTTCCAAGTGTCATGATGTGGAGTTGCCAGCGTTGGACTGGGGTAAGCACAGTAAGTAGTCTCACAACACCAAGTTAAAGTCCAGCAGGTTTATTTGGTAGCATGAGCTTTTGGACGCTGCTCCTTGATGAGGAGCACTCACCTGATGAAGCAGCACGCTCCAAAAGCTCCTGCAAACAAATAAACCTGTTGGACTTTAACATGGTGTTGAGAGACTTCTTACAATTTCCAATGCAAAGCCACAGAAACCAAATCTGGCACTTCTGGAACAAAGCAAATAGACACTTTGTGCATCATGTCCCTATATTTCAGATTGATGCACAATCCTTTCACCTTGTGTACTCCTAGTTGAAAGGCAGCTGAGGTTAGCAGAAAGGCAGTGTACTGTAGTGAGTGGATGAAGAAAATTACTTCATCTCATTTTAAGTCAGAAACACGCAACTACATCTTCACAGAAGATAACAGTCCGTGATTCAGCACTAATTGGCAATCTCACACATCTCACATGAATGCCTGTTGTGCAAAATTAAAATGCCGTAGCAGTGCATGTTCCGAAGTTGCAGTTAAAGCAAATTATTGGGGCACAATTGGAGTTTTTACTTTGTATTAAACCTGACACTGACACTGGATGGACAAAGCAGGGAAGTATTCATGTTCCCCAGAGGGCAGCTCTTCCATTTGTGGACTGAAAAACTGGTCAAAAAGTAAAAAGTAAAACTTCTTCTAAAACACACTCAGCTTATCAATGGCTATTCCAACGAGTGCCGGATATAAGGGCTTTACAACTAAGCTTTTCCAGCTGGTAACATGCTATAAGCATAGCTTACATGGATCCGCTTTGCAATTGGCAAAAAAAACTGAAAGCTGCTGTAATAGCAGTTCACTGATGCATTTACACGAGACAGACATCACAGAAAATTCAATGTAAGAGCGGCACTCTATTTCACATCAACACTACTACAATGAGTTGTACTGAGTAGACCCCATTTAAATGAATGTCTTGCGCAATGACAATACATTACCACATAGCCGCATATACATAGCAGTCAAAAAATACCAATTTGAGAAACATGAACTCATTTATCCACCACCACAGAAACCCCAGCTTTCTGTCCAATCACTCAAACCTTATTTTCACTTGAAATCCTTCAGTGCCTTAAAAATGCTTGCTGGTATGACTGGAGCAGGGCGAATGGAAGAGTGGGTGGCGGTTGTAAAATATTGTCTCTGCTATAACAGCCAGTGGCGAGTGCTTTACATTGATATCAGTGCTGCTAGGCTAGCAAGGGAAAAATGGCCAAAGTTCCAGCTAATAGATTTTAGGGCATTGTTATACAAATACTTCAGGATAAAAAGGTCTGTAATGGACATAACTTTGAGTGTACATTCATAACACATGCTTGTAGTTAACGATTTTCCCTGAACTATCCCCTTCCCGATGTCAGAAGACCAAAGAAAATTACAGCACAGAAATTGGCTCTTTGGCCCTCCAAATCTGCACCAAACATGCTGTTCAACTGAACTAAAGCCCCCTACCCTTCCAGGGACCATATCCCTCCATTTTCATCCTATTCATGTATTTGTCCAGATGCGCCTTAAAATGTATCTGATTCCACCACCTCCCCCAGCAGCAAGTTCCAGACACCCTCCATGCTCTAAAAAAAAACTTGCCTCGTACATCTCCTATGGAAAACATTCTTAAGTGTTAGAATTAATGATTAGTCCGGAATGTAATATTCAAGTCAAGGCAAAAATAAAAGTTTGAGGAGGAATGCATCCATGGTTACACAGCAAATGGGGAATTGATTATACTGACAACAGGAAGGGGGGGAGAAATGCAGGACTCTCAAGAATCAATAGTGAAAAGAAATGTGATTGGATTTGAACACAAATCAGAAACACAAAGGAACTTGGTAGACTTTGTCTAAGATTATCATAAGGTTAAAGTGCAGGTTCAGTCAGCAGGTAGGAAGGTAAGTGTAATATTAGCACTCATGCCGTGAGAGCTAGAATACCAGAGCAGGAATGTACTTCTGAGACTGTATAAGGCTCTGGTCAGACCCTATTTGGAATAGTTTGAGCAGTTTTGTGCCCCATATCTAAGGAAGGATGTGCTGGCTTGGAAAGCATCCAAATGAGGTTCAAAAGAAGGATCCCTGGAATAAAGAACTTGTTGCACTAGCAGGAAAAGCTGAACCAGAGGACACAACCTCAGGTAAAGGGGCAATCCTTTAAAATAGAGGTGAGAAGGAATTTCTTCAGCCAGAGAGTGGGGAATCTGTGGAACTCATTGCCGCAAAAAGCTCTGGAGATCAGGTCATTCACTGTCTTTAAGACAGAGATAGTAGATTAATAAGGAGATCAGGACTTATGAGGAAAAGACAAGAGAATAGGGATGAGAAAAATATCAGCCATGACTGAATGGCAGAGCAGATTCATGGGCCAAGTGGTCTAATTCTGCTCCTGTGCCTTATGGTCTGAAGTCTGTGTGTGTAATCAACATTTCTGATAAGGAAGTCCTGGCACAGTGTTTTCAAAAACAAACTGATGTCAAAAGCTTTTTTCATAAACCACCGATAAAGACTGTAATCACCCACTATCTACGTCGATCATCATTAGAGAATGAGTGAGAATGTGAGGCACTTCCTCCTTGGTAGTGAGCCTCTACAGTGTTATACAGATGGCTGATTTTCATGGATGTTCTGTTGTAAATTAGGAAAGCAATTAAAAACAAATACTTCAAACCAGCTATTGTTAAGATACCAAAACGGAGCTGCACCACACAATCAAATATACCCTTCCATTTCAGATCCACAGCACTTAGCACCATTTGCTTACCAAGAAACATGCAGAGTAATATTCTGCATTCACTGAGAACCAGGACAAAAAACCTTCCAACAAAATCATAGAAGTAAAATCATTTGAATCCAGTTCAGCAGCTAAAGATCACAGGGATGCTTCAAACTCAAAAACAGCTGCAAGCAATGCCACAGCAAATTGTTTTTATTGCTAAATAAACCTAGTAAGAACATCAGACAGGTAGTTAACTCATTCATGCTCATGCCATCATGCTAGCGTATGACTGGCTCTGAATAATAAAACGAAAATCCAAAGACACCGAAAAGGCACCAACTATTCCCCTGTCCTGAAGATCAACTAACTTAAGGATCTAAGGACCACATCATCCTTACCTGTCTATTAAGTATTCTAGGCCTGCCAGAAAGAATTACATTGAGCAATCTGGACATTCTATGCAATTGAGCAAATTTTTTTTTTGAAAACTGAAAAATTTCATATTATGAAATGACTGTTTGAAACAAGAACATTACAATTTCCTAGTTTTTATTGACTTGTCAAGTGCAGTGACCTACATAAAGCCCAGTTACAGAAATTTAAGAAACAAGGTGAAAATAGTAGAAAAGGTTCAAGAGCTTCGCTGGTAATGTGTTATATATGGCATGACGCAATATTCAGAGCTGAGACATGCAAGAGCATTTTTGCTCATATTAGCCTCCCTGACATAATTTGCTTCTTATCTGTACACGCAAGCTGTGAACAGATGGTCTCTTCCAGAAAATAACAGCAAGTACTTTCAATTTCCAAAAAAACGCACTTTGCGACTTGGGAGGCAATCAAAGTTAATGGGCTGGCAGAAGAGGCTGCTTTGAATCAATTTTGCAGTTTAAGGCCAGTTTATATCAAATGTGTACTGGCATAAGCTTGACTGCACCCATTTTGCTGCTGGGAAGCTATTTTGGTAGGAGTCAACTTGGTGCTGGCTTCTCCCTACAGTATACTGGAAAGCATTCTGACGTGTCTTTGCTTGGGTCAATCATGATGGGACATGGAATGGACACTGCATATGTTTGAACATTCTATTCAGCTGGAATTTGTCAGGGCAACTCCTCATTGCATAAAGGGAAATTAAAAAATGAGGTTCCAGGCATACTGAGCACAAAGATAGATGGTGTGATTATTGACAATCAATCCTCTCCCTTCCCAGGTCATTATTGTAGGAATTCTTCAGAGTAGTATCCTAGACCCAACCATTTGCTGCTGCTTCATCAATGACCATGCTTTCATCACAAAGTCAGAGTGCGGATGTTCGCTGATGTTTACACAATAGTCAGTACCATTCGTGACTTCTCAAACACTGAGGCAGTCCATGTTCGTATGCAGCAAAACCTGGACAACATTAAGGCCTGGGCTGATGAGTAACAAGTAACATTCACACCACTAAGTGCCAGGCTGTGAGCATTTCTAACAAGGAAGAATCCAACCTTGACATTGAATGGCATTATCACTGTTGAATCTGTCTCTGTCAATATCCTGGGGGTTACCACTGATCAGAATCTGAACTGGATCAACCATATAAATACTTGGGTTAACAATTGCAGGTTAAAGACTGGGAATTCTGCAGCAAATAACTCCTTGCTTTATTTCCTAAATCCAGTACACCATCTACAAGCCGAGTGTGATGGAACAAACTCCACTTTCCTGGATGAGTGCAGTTCCACTAACACTCAAGAAACCCAACACAAACCAGAACAAACAAAGCCAGTTGACTGGTACCCAATCAGTAACTTAAACATTCAATCTCTTCACAATCTATCTACAAGATGTACCACACCACTCATTTTAGCCTCTTTCAACTGCACCTTCCCAACTCTCAACCTCAAACACCTCGAAGGCCAAGAGCATCAGATGCATGGGAAGACAGTCATCTAGAGTTCTCCTCTGAACAACACACTATCTTACTCGAACTAAATTGTTATTTCTTTAGTGTTACTGGCTCAAAATGCAGGAACCTCTTTCTTAACAGCACTTGTGGGTGTATCTATATCACATAGACTGCAGTGGTTCAAAAAGACAGCTCACCATCACCTTCTCAAAGACAATAATGGATGAGCAGCAAATGGTGGCCTAACCAGTCTCGCACACATTTCATGAAAGAATGATTCAAAAACTGTGTTAGAGTGACCTCAACACAGGATCTCAACAGAAACTGATCTAACGTGGAACAGAAAGGAGAACTCAAAATAAATAGCTTCTCTCAGCATTTCAAGCTGTAAAAAGGGAATTTTTGTACCCATTGCATCTAAGCTATAACAATGTTATTCCATTGACATGAGGTGAAGAACAAGGGCAACCTAAGTCAATGCACCTTTATAAGCGATTATTTAGAATCTAATGAACAAGGGGCTGAATTCTTGAGGCAAGGATTATTGTCCTTGACATTGGCAGCATCTGACCAAATGCAGAATCAAGCAGCCCTCATTAAATTGAAGTCAGAGAACCTGACATTCAGTTTGAGCTAAAATGATAAATAACAACATTTCTACCACACAAGATAAAATTTATTAGTCAATAAATAAGGCTTACATTCACACTGCAATAAAGTGAAAGTTATGTGCAAATCCCCCAATTGTCACACTCCAGCGTCTGTTTAGGTTCACTGAGGGAGAATTTAGCACAGCCGATCCACTTAATCCGCACATCTTTGGACTGTAGGAGGAAACCAGAGTAGCCAGAGGAAACCCATGCAGACACGGGGAGAACAAGCAAACCCCACACAGACAGTGATCTGAGAGTGGGAATCGAACCTGAATCTCTGGCGCCGTGAGGTATCAGTGCTAACCACTGTGCCACCCATCACAATGGTAATCTCTAATGAGAATCTAATCATCACCCCATGACATTCAATATTATTGTCATTATCAAAACCTGTAGTCTGGCCAGAAACTTTATAACTGGACTAACTCCAGAAGCACACTAGCTACAAAGGCAGGTTGGAGGCTGAGCTGTGACAAATAAATCAGTTTCTCATACATATACCCCCCGCCTAAAGCCTTTCCATCATCTACAAGGCACAAGTCAAGCATATAATGGAATACTCTCCATTTGCCCCAGAGTGCAGCTTCAACAACACTCAAGAAGTTCAACACCATCCAGGATAAAGCAGCTACTTGATCAGCACCTCATCCATCATGATAAACATTCACTGCCTCCAACACCAGCACAGTGGTTGAAGAATATTCCAACTGCAAACAAGACTCAATACAGCAACTCATCAAGGCTTCTTTAGCAATATCTTCCAAACCAGCAACCTCTACCACTTAGAAGAACAAAAAGTAGCAAAAGCATGGAACACTGCCATATTCTGATTCTGAAATACAGCAACTGTTTCTTCAATGGGTCAAAAGTCTGCAACCAACAGCACCATGAAACTTCTTTACCACATGGGGCTGCAACCTTACAAAGCAGCAGTTCATTGCCACTTTTGAGAGCAATTAGGAATGTTAACAAATGCTAGCCTTGCCTGTAATGCCCATATCCAATTACTTAATTTTAAAAGTCAACCAATGATGGAGCACATTAAGTGGAAACAGAAAGTAGTAAAAATAAAGGTAGGGGGGGGTTGTGGAATGTAATGGTGTCTATTTGCAGAATGCATTGTTCGAAATGGTTTTCCAGAGGGCATGGGTGAATTTGGGTGCAATCATTGTACTAACACTCAGAATCATATAGTGAGAAGGAGGCCATTCAGCCCATAAAGTCTGCATCAACCAAATCTTACGCAGGCTTTATCTCCATAACCCAATGCATTTATCCTAAGCTAGTCCCCTTGACACATGGAAAATTTAGCAAGGCCAATTCATCTAACCTGTATATTTTTGGACTGTGGGAAGAAATCGAAGCACCCAGAGGAAACTCACGCAAACACGTGAGAACATGCAGACTCTGCACAGACAATGATCCAAGCCGGGAATCGAACCCGAGTCCCTGGTGCTGTGCGGCAGCAGTGCTAACCACTGTGCCACCCAAATACAATCTCAATATTCTTACCCTACAGTACAGACACAATCTTAACATAATTTGCAGAATGCTGATGCTCATTTAATTTAAAACACGCACTAGCACTATGGAATCAAAATCTAATGAGTGGAAGGCTACTGTATACTATTTTCTAAAAAAGCCTTTCTAGATGATATTAGGTCAAGATCCTTTTGTTTTAAAGAAATCGATCTAAATCCAACACAGGATGAACTGTTCCATTTGACAGAAGTGGAATAAAGCTGAACCAGTCCATATCCTGATCAAAATTGAGGAGAACGCTGAGTATTCTAAATCTTGAAACTTCATTCAACAACCTTACAATAAGGAGACAGAACAGAGAATAACAAACTGCCAATAGTGTGATCGGAAGTAAGGTCCCGCTGGCACAGCTATCAAACAACCCATTGTTCTACCGCTGGGGCAGGTTTCCTCACCTGTACCAACTGAGAAAGAAATCCCCACCTAAATAAGCAAAGCTTCACAGGAGGAGGATAATAGAGAAACCAATTAATGCAACATAATCCTGTTTACTGTATATTTCAACAAGCAGTTAAGTCCTGGAAACAGGGTCTATTCCCACATTTTTTCAGCAGGATGGCCTCAATACAATATCAAGGAGATATCAACACGAAATAAAGGAAAAAACATTTAGAATACCCCTTGATTTCTTCAACTCTTTATACTGTGACACTCAATTTATTCTTTCATTCCACTATCAACAGACACCCATCACCTTATACAATTCACGATGTTCTCTCCAGGAATACCTCAAGTTGCGAGGGAAAGAATCTCTTACTGCACTGTTTTTCTTTAGCAGTTCATTTTCTTAATTCATTCATGGGATATGGGTGTCACTGGCTGGTCAGCATTTATTGCCCATCCGTAGTTGACCTTGCACTGAGTAGCTTGCTCTGCCATTTCAGAGGGTAGATGAGAATTAATCACATTGCTGTGGCTCTGGAATCATATGTAGGCCAGACCGGGTAAGGACAGCAGATTTCATTCCCTACAGGACATTACTGATCCAGTTTTTCTGGCAATCAACAATGATTTCATGGTCATCAGTAGATTCTTAATTTCAGACTTTTTAAATTGAATTCAAATTCCAACATCTGCTCTGGCGGGATTCAAACCCAGGTTCCTAGAACATTCGCTGAGCTTCCAGACTGTTAGTCTAGCAATAATACAAGTCCATCGCTTTCCCTGAAGTTCAAGTGAACCGGGTATGAAAATTATAGTTCGATGATAAAACTAACTAGGGAAATTACTTAAAATTCAGAACTACAATTGGAAGCAGAATCATTCCACTAAAACTAGCCTTCCAGCACCATGATAATCTCAGTAACCTAGTCACCTTTAAACAAATAATGTGCTTCTGATCCTAATCATCTTCAATAATGTCACCTCATCACTATCAGAAGTGCACCTTGTGCCTACAGGGTCCTAGTTGGAGGGTTATCAAAGATTACAGCTTAGAGTTCCACCTCTCAACAGTAATTAACTTGCTGCAGGAAGCCCAGTTCCAGTGCACTTACCAATGACTTCCAAGAACTCACCCAGCTAGAAATCTTTCCGGCAAGAATCTCGTGCATGACGATTCTGCAAGATGTTTAATCGTGGGGAGGAGAACATCATAACCAAATTCAATTCTGCTTTCAACCTTCATCATAACCCATTCCAAAAAGGGACAACAAGTTGGTAAGAGTTTATTCTCTCATGTCTATACCAAAGTACCAGGGTCAACCGCCTCACACATGAGGCCAGTTAACTTAGCATTGATAGGAGTGAAGTCCCACATCATGTTGCATGTTTACCAATGATGTCAGAAGAACTAAAGGGCTAGGGATTTGAGTTACACTGTTATATAATCAAATACAGTACACCTGCTTTAACACAGAACAGAAAGTTAACAAATGGAGTCAAGCTAAAGTTGATGTAATCCCAGATGACTATAAGCTGCTCTGCCCTTTGAGGGGGAGAGCTGACTGGTGGTGATTTTACATGAGGATCACCACACATCAGGTAAGGGAATGATTGAGAGGGCAGGGTCTTCATGAGTAACCTCAGCCAGTACAGGAATTGAACTTGGGCTGTTGGCATTATTCTGCGCCAGCCAACTGAGTGAACCACATTATAGCAGAAATTAGTGTGCTGACCATGAAAGACAAACAGAGGAGGATTTCTGGAATGAGGAATGCCATGCTGTTCCAATGCATATACTAGATTATCACAAGACGTTGACACTCCTGGACCCAAGAGTAGTCCACAATAATGCTATTGTTCTTCAACCAGAAACTGTTAACAGAAGACAATCACTTTTGCTGGAAAAAAGGAATTCCTTTCTGAAGAGAAACCACATATTTTTCATACTAATACAAAGGAATTAATTTTCAAAAATCTGTGTTGATTTTGTTCTACTTGAGCTTTCAGTAAAAAAAAAATGACACTGTAACATTAGTGGAGGGGTGCTTAAATGGACTCAAGACTTGCTTCATTTTAATGGCAGCATCAAGATTAACATCTCAATTAGGACAAAGAATAGGGAACGTTATTCTCACGCAATAGGTTTTCCTGAGCTAACATTATGAATGTCAATTCTTTGTACAACATAATAAAACATTGTCATTCAATGTTTACACCAAAAATGTGCTTGCTTGGGCACACCATTATTCATTCAGGATATTTCTAAATAGAGTGACCAAAGGAAACAGTATAGGGAAGCAGTGAAAATACTCTGAAATGTGTGCGAAAAAAATGCAAATGATGCATTGCTCTAAAAATTAAAAGGAACGGCAAGTGGATCATTGCAATAATTCAGCACATTAGGTAACCCAGCCAAATAAATTTAGTGAGTTAGCCTTCGGCTGGACACCATTCAGCTCAAAGTCTGTGATATCCTCTCCAATCACAGGCGTCTTACTAAACTAATTTCTAAAACTCTCCACTAACTATATGCTATTATATAAAAACATGTAGCTTCAGTATCTTTCATCTGCTAATAGAACCTATTAAAATAATTTGAAGAGTGGGAAATAAAGATTGCTTAAAGCCACATCAGCTGGCCAATGTGGAAAGGACGCTAGAAATGGAAACCATAGATAAAATCAAAATTACTGCCAATGATGGAATCCGACACCAAGAGAGAAAATGCTGGAAAACCTCAGCAGGTCTGGCAGTATCTGTAAGGAGAGGAAAGAGGGGACATCGAGTCCAGATGACTCTTTGTCAAAGCTGAGCTTAGCTTTGACAAAGGGTCATCTGGACTCAAAATGCTGCCAGATCTGAAGTTTTCCAGCATTTTCTCTTATGATTTCAGAAAGGAAACCATGTTTGTCCACATTCATGCACACAGAATTGGGGTGAAAAGTCAGTGCAAGCACTTTTGTGCCTCATACCATGCTAACTATCTACTGACACCACTGAAATAACCAATAGTGCCCTCCTGCTCTTTCAGCAGAAGATCAGCTAATTCAGCTTGGACCAGGAACCAAATTAGTGACCTCCATGGCATGCTACACTCACTGTGGTGGCCAGGGTCAGTCATATCACTGGAAGAAAAAGACAAGTTACAACTTTACCGCATTTAGGCTTTACTTCTGAAAGCAGGTGTGCTTTACACGTGTGGAAAACCCCTAGGCTGGATGGACTGGAGAATGTTTAATATGGAATATAAATGTACATTTAAATATAACCCACTTCAGCAAGTGTAGTGAAGCAACTCGTGCTGTACTGAAAGAAACAGGTTTGCATTACACTTTAAGTAATGTCAAATTTGAACATTTATATAACGTACTTTTGTAAGTTCCATGAAGAGAATCATTTTTCTGGAATAAGTCGAGACTTGGGTACCTCATTAAAAACAGAACTTGGATATTCTCCCTTCGTTTCTGTTTCAAGTTGGATTTGTAAAAGTGAAAAGTTTGCTCTGGATCTCAGCAGATTTTCCCTGCTTCCCATCAGTAATCAGGCTTCCATGTGAAGGAGTTAGGTTTCATGCAAAGAGAAGTAATGACAGATACCCAGAAAAATGGAGACTAGGCTGTTTTATTGTGTAGGCTGATTTTGGAAATATGTTTTTGCTAGTGCAACAGAACTTCTGTAGACTCCCCTAGACCACTTGACTACACAGTGCACAGTAAAGGAAAGCAACTATATATAGCAGACTGAACCCAGCTGTTCAAGTTACAAAAGTGCTGCAGCAATACAAATCAGAGGCTGAGACAAGATGACACTGCACCTTAAGTAATACCCAAAATTAGATTCCTCTAAAAAATATACAAAGTTTGCTCATATTAGCTAGCTTAAAGTTTATTTATTAGTCACAAATAAGGCATTCATTAACACTGCAATGAAGTTACTGTGAAATTCCCTTCGTCGCCACACTCTGGCACCTGTTTGGGTCAACACCCCTAACGAGCACGCCTTTCAGGCACAGGGAAAACGTACAGACTCCACACAGACAGTGACCCAAGTCAGGAATCGAATCTGGGTCCCAGGCACTGTGAGGCAGCAGTACTAACCACTGTGCCACCCCAAGCTTAAATCAACATACGTTTCCCACTGCCAACATCTGACTACATAATGAGATATGATGTTGGGAATTTTTTCAGTAAAACAAAGATCTTTAAAAAAAAAAGGAACATATTGCTCAAAGGCCATTTTTCTAGTACCGGTCACAAACGAGTAATTTCTACACAGGGTTCAAAAGCTGAACATCAGTAAAATGGACCATCGTAACTGCAACCAAAAAAACAACTCTATTAGTTAGGGCTCTGCAGTCAAGATTCACTCACATCTCAACCAAAAAAAACGCTATCAATTATTACAAACAGTGGATTTGTGAAATATTTCTAATGCACCCAGTTGAGTTGTGAAAACAGTCAGCTGTACAAGAATGTATCCTGATCTTGAGTTGTGCTTGAATAATATAGTTGAAGCAAATGGTTGTTCTTGGCCCATTACTGACAGTCATGAAATAAGAGTTAGGCATATCACATATTATAGCCCATGCGGTTTGCACATTTCTAGTTCAGGGGTCCAATTTACATAATGGCCACTGTACATCATCATACCCTCAAGGTCCATTTTGAAGAAGTGCATCCTCTTGGTTACATTTAATTCATATCAATGGATTAAGAGGTACAAGTGAGGCAACTGGCAACAATTTGATTTGATTTAATACTGTCACATGTATTGGCATATAGCGAAAAGTATTGTTTCTTGTGCGGCAAAGTAGACTGTTCAGAAAAGGAAAGGAGAAAGTGCAGAATGCAGTGTTACAGTCAAAGCTAGTCAGAGAAAGATCAACTTAATGCAAAGTAGGTCCATTCAGCAAGGAAGAGGCTGTTCTTGAGATGGTTGGTACGTGACCTCAGACTTGTGCATTTTTTCCAGATGGAAGAAGGTGAAAGAGAGAACGTCCGAGGTGCGTGGGGTTCTTAATTATGCGGATGCTTTGCCGAGGCAGCAGGAAGCGTAGACAGAATTAATGGATAGGAGGCTGGCTTGCATGCTGGACTGGCCTACATGCACAACAAGTAAACATTACTGCATAACTGAAAGTGCACAAGAAACCAAAGAGGGGTTATATTACCCTATTTTAAAATAAAGCATCAACTAATATCTCTACGGCAATAATCATATTGGATTATCAGAGGATGGCACAGTGGTTAGCATGCTGCCTCAGGGCCGGGGACCCGGGTTCAATTCCAGGCTTGGGTCACTATCTGTGTGGCATTTCTATGTTCTCTTCGTGTCTGCATGGGTTTCTTCCGGTGCTCTGACTGCCTTCCACAATCTGAAAAATATACTAGTTAGGTGCATTGGCCGTGCTAAATTCTCCCTCAGTGTACCCGAACAGGCAGCGGAGCATGGTGACTAGGGTAATTTCAGTAATTTCACTGCAGTGTTAATGTAAGCCTACTTCTGACTAATAAATAAATGTGAACTTTTCACACATGGAATATTGTATACCAGCTATATTTCACATATTATCCAATATTAATTTAAGGGTCACAATGGCAAACAGATGTTGAGTTGGCTGGGTCAATATTCCTTTCTATTCCTGCTTCTCCCCACCAATCTCAACAAAACAAATCTCTCAAAAACATATGTCTTGCTGGGTTGCAGTGGCTGCTAGCTCCAGTGTCCATTCAATCCTATTTGTTGGCATTACTGTTTTTATTTCCTCACCAAGACTGTAAAAATAATCACTGAAAAGTGATCAGTAACAAAACACTTGGGACAGAATCTTTCTGTGCCATCCGCTAGCGGGATTTACCGGTGCCTATGGAAGAGCTGAACTGGCCTACTTCCATTCTAATTTCTATCTTCAATGAATTTTTGGCTGGTGTGCCACATCCAGCACAGGACAGTTGGAAAACCCAGTCGAAGATTAGTTTGCCCGTTTCTCCATGCACCCTCCACATCCCCTCCTCAACAACTTGGCTATCTGGTTGAACAAATCCAATTGGAATCTCACTCCAATTAAAGTCAAGTCACAAACAGGCATACATTAACAGTGCAATGAAGTTACTGTGAAAATCCCCGAGTTGCCACACTCCAGCGTCTCTGCGGGTACACTGAGGGAGAATTTAGCATGGCCAATGCATCTAACCTGCACGTCTTTGGACTGTGGGAGGAAACCTGCACAGACATGGGGAGAACATGCAGACTCCACACTGACAGTGGAGTGGGAATTGAACCAGGTCCCTGGAGCTGTGAATGAGCAGTGCTAATCAGTGTGCCGCCCCTGTGTAGCTCATGAACTGCTCATGACAACAAAGAGAACTAGTACTTAGATGCAAGACAATAACTGCATTTTTATACCAGGTGATTATCTAAAGACAAGCACAACACAATCGGTGGGCAACACAGTAGCACAGTGGTTAGCACTGCTACTTCACAGCTGCAGGGACCTGAGTTTAATTCCCGACTTGGGTCACCATATGTATGTGCAAACTCCATTCTCCTCATATCTGCGTAGGTTTCCTCTGAAGCTCTGGTTTCCTCCCACACTCCAAAAATGTGCAGGTTAGGTTGACTGGACACACTAAAGTTACCCTTACTGTCCTGAGATGCGTAGGTTAGAGGGATTAGTGGGTAAATATGTGGCGGTAGGGGGGGGTGGGATTGTGCTCAGTGCAGACTCGATGGGCCAAATGGTCTCTTTCTTTACTGTAGGGTGTCTATGATTCTATGACACTTCAGCTTCTACGTTTGCATTTTAAACAACACTGTGCCCAATATATGGACGCAACGGTATTTATTCAGCATCTAATTGGAACACACTCAGACAACATCCACTATGACACTAGTACCATTGCTGAACAAACTGAAAGTAATATTCACAACAGTTTCAACCCAACTTTTGCTGCGCTATTCTCTCTGCAATTTATGTTTGAAACAATTGTTGGGTGACAGTAATTATAACGAAAGTAATTTTTCAAAGCTTCCCTTGCAGTTTGTGACTTCAGCTGAATGCATTCAATGTGATTGTTTTGCTCACATCACTCTCGTCTGCTATTGTTCTCTGGGCAAAACATATCTTCGTTACTAATTACTGCAGTTTTAAAAAAAAACGTCTGTTTAATCTCCTTGATATTGGCATTGAGTTCACTGTACAAAGGTAAAAGAACACTAATTTTTCAGCAAATGCTGAAGGGCAATGGTCATCACATTCCTCTGATCCCCGTTAACACTCACTCTAGGACAACTCACTTGCAGACGAAATATAATCAATTCTCAATTCGAGCTGAATCAGCTGATCTCAGTCAGCAAGGCAGTCAGAACACTGCAACTACAGTACCCCAGGATTAAGGAGGAACAAAAAGAAAGAAACAGCCATTGTCCCCATTACTGCTGAACTTTAGTGGCTCCTGTTGGAGCATATGGCTCTCTGCTTATCAGAGCAGAAAATAAAACAGGATTGGGTGTACAGCCCCTTCCCATGGTCAATGTTCACCATTTTGGTTCATACAAAGAATGGACACCTGAACGTCAATATCTCTGAAATCACCCCATAGAAAGAGTAGATATTTATATAGCATCTTTCATAGCCACAGCAGATCCTAAATATACTTGCCTAAAAAAGTATTTTTAAAGTGCAGCCACCATTGTAAAGTGGGAAAGCGCAACAGCTAATCTACGCACAGTAAGCTTCTACATTCAGCAATGAGATAAATGTCCACATACACTGATTCAGTGATGCTGAACATGTTTACTGGTGAACTCACCAGGCTAATACTCTAGGGACATGGGTTCTAATCCCACTGCAGCTGGTGGAATTTAAATTCCAATAATAAATCTGGAATTAAAAGGTAGTCACAGAAATGTTAAAACCCAATCTGGTTCACAAATTAAATCCACCATCCCAACTTAGTCTGGCCTAACTGCTGTGAAACCACTGCTCTAATCTCAGGAATACGAAAGATAATTTGCGCACAGTAAATTCCCACAAAATGCCAATGCTGCCTAGGAGGCTCAGGATAACTTCATAGATTTTTTTTTGAGATTGTGCATGAGATCTTTTACATCTACCTGAGCAGGGAGATGTGATCACAGCATTTCCTCGGTTCAGGTCTTACGTGGGACTTGAACCAGGAACCCTGTGGCTCAGGTCAGTGCTGCCAATCAAGCTATAGCTGACACCCAGAGGAAGTAACTATAACCAAACCCCTGTACATGAAAACTAAACAAACATTTATCATATAAAGTGATGTGACGCAAGAGGTTTTGTTCTTAAATTCCCATCAACAAAGGATGCTCAAGCAAAGGGAGATTCACTTGTGGATGAAAATCAAAAAGTCTAACACAGCTCTGCAATGGAAGCCCAATATAAAACAAAGCTTTCAACAAAGGAGTGCAATACAGCAACAATCCTTGCTGGTTGGGCACATTACTCAAAAGCAGTAGACTGGAGACAAACCCTGACCTATAAATGTAGATTAGAAGCACTGGTTTAATTAAAGTACAGGAAGCTAGGATTTCAGGTCTACGTATTGACAACAGGACCGAGCTTCACCACAGGTATCAGCTAGGCAAGAGACGCATACAAGTCATTTCCCTGAAACAGGATCCAAAATCCTTCCTCAGCCCCTCAATCAAAATTTGCCCAATCAACTCTTAAATAAAACATTCTGGTACCAAAGAGGAAGGACTATGAGGATGTTAATGATTGATTACAGCTCAACTCAATAAAGCAGAAGTTTATTTATTAATCACAAGTCAGGCTTACATTAACACTGCAATGAAGTTACTGTGAAAGTACCCTAATCACCAAACTCCGGCACCCGTTTGGGTACATTAGCATGGCCAATGTACCTAACCCACACATCTTTCAAAATGTGGGAGGAAACTGAAGCACCCGGAGGAAACTCATGCAGACACAGGGAAAACATGCCCCAAGCTGGGAATGCAACCCGGAACCCTCGCGCCAAGAGGAGCGTGCTATCCACTGTGCTCCATGCCGCAAAAGTGGAGCCTAACTCAAATTTTACCAACATAGACTGGGGTAAAAGAGACATTTTTCTGGCCACTGCTTATGTGCAGCAGCCACATCCTGGAACACTTGACACGAAGACATTTCCTGCTAATGCTGAAACAATTACAGCTATGACACGTAGAAATAAAATTTTTCTAAAGGAAGAAATCTCGTAGTGGGACTTGGTCATTTCTTTCTTCTATTGATCATAACTAGTAGGCACAGCTGTCCAGGGTATGTCACAGAGCTAGCAACTCATGGTCATGGGTTTCACTCCCAATTTTGAAACAGAATTCAGTTACTGTAATTTTGTGGACAAGCAGGGGGGAAAAAAAACCACCACAAAAATGACAAAACTGCTGTGAAATGCAGCTGGTTTATCAGTTAGTCACACACTAGCCTGTGAATAACAAGGTTATGAGTTCAATTCCTACTTCAGGGCTTGAGCTCAAAAATCAAGACTGACACTCCGTTGCAATATTGTAAGAGCACTGCTTAGACTCACAGAAACCCTAAGGTGTAGAAGGGTGCCATTTGGCCCATCGAATCTGCACCGACCACAATCCCACCCAGGCCCTAACTCTGAAACCTTATATATTTACTAATCTCTCTAACGTACACATACCGGGACACCAAGGGGCAATTTAGCATGGCTAATCAACCTAACCTACACATCTTTGGACTGTGGGAGGAAACTGGAGCACTCAGAGGAAACCCACACAGACAGAGGGAATGTGCAAACTCCACACATTGTGATCCAAGGCAGGAATCGAACCCACGTCCCTGGAACTGAGAGGCAGTGTTACTAACCACTCTGCCACTGTGCTGCTTGTCAGAATGTTGAGACAAGATATCAACCAAGGCCCCACCTGCCTGTTGGGATGGATGCAAAAGATCCTACGGCATTTTTTTGAAGAACAGAGGAATGAAATCCAGTATCCTAGCCAATACTTCCAGCAATCAGTATTATGATGAGCAGTCATCATCAAATTGCTGTTTGTGGGATCTTGCCAAGCGCAAATTAGCTACCACATTTCCTACAACACTGATGACACCTCAGAAGTACTTCATTGTCCGTAAAGAGATATCCAGTGGTTACGAAGAGCACTATATAAAGGCAAGTCTTTCTTCACCAATCAAGGAAAGAAAAGCTACGTTTATGCGGGCTGATCCTACCAATGACTCCAGTCCCACACTAGCCCATTTATTCTTAATGCCCTTTCAGGAACAAATATCAGAACAACTAAAAACAGAACTTGTTTCATCTGGTGACTTTGCCACAGCTTATAATAGGTCTGCTTTGTATCTGTTCTGAAAGATTAAACTGATCCAGTCCACTGAATCCAGACAGCAGTCCACAAACGATAGGCACACAGAAGCAACTCAAATACAATCCTCAACAGAATAGTGCCACACATACACTGCCGAGGGCTGGATGATCCTGGGCAACTGTGACCATGGACTATTAGCAATGAACTCAAACTTTCAACTAAAAAGTCAAAATCAATTTAATTTTCATTAAATTTCACCAGTGCAATGAGAAACAAGCAATGGCACTGAAGGCATTGTACAAACATTTTTATTTTGTATTATTCAAATAGAAAGCCATTCTTTCCTAAAGCTGCAGCATATTTTCCCATTCCGCTCAGGATTGTCTCTTTCCTTTTAATCCCATGTACCTACATTTCATTGTATAACTCCAACTTTTTTGTTGCTCACATATTGATGTTAAAATTATTTTCTCTAAGAAGTCATTTACAAAATCCTTCCATTTTTCCCATGTGAACAAAGCAGCAGTGCTATGGCACCTAGGCAGTTAGGAATAAACCTGCATGTAGCCAGCCTCAGTCTGATGCACTCAGAACCAAGCCAGCCTCCACTGCTTTTTGATAACGTGCTTCCATTTAGCAGCCATCCAACTTATTCCCCTCACCCTCTAAGCGATGCACCTGGAAATCTGCCAAATCCCAGATTCTCCTTGCTCCTTTGCAACGCGAACCTATTCTCCCTCCACTAAGCCAGCTCTTCATTTTACCCACCTTCCTGCTAATGATATCTGCAAGGCATTGCTGCACAGTCTCTCACTCACCCACGTAGATGAGCAAATAAACGAATCAGCTGAGGTTGAGTTTAAAATGGCAGGGAGCAGATACGACCGATCAGGAGGAGGCAAAAATGCTGCGTCAGCTCAAATGGGAGGAGAACAGAGTTAGAAAACACAAAGCCAAGCGACTACATTGTGCTAAGTGGCAGAGATCTATGCATTTTAAATGCTTGCTTAGTGATCCATTTTAAACAATTTTAGGCATGCAAAAGCTATACAGTTAGGTACATAACAGTGTAGATAAATCCCAGGGTTTTAACAATACCCATCATTCACAATATCGAGACAAGCATATCATCAGTGTGAGCAGAATTTTTCTGTATGCCAACTGCGCCCTCCCCCTCAAAGTGCTGTACCTCGGTGGTGGTGGTTTGGGGGTGGGGGGGGGGGGGGGGGGGGGGGTGCATCTCTGAGCTACAGTTGCATAGGAACTAGCTGTCCTCTGCTGCCTTGGCCATCTGCAAATCTAGCTGGAGAACAGCAGCACCTATTAAGTGTAGAGGAAATGAAAGCCAAAATCAAATCTTGTTCTCACTCAACTTGTGTAGTAGGAGCTACTGGATTCTGGAAGCACAGCTGATCAACTGGACCAGTGGGCAGATGGAGTTTAACTTAGCCAAATGTGAGGTGATGCATTTAGGTAGACTGAACCAGGACAGGGCTGGCTTGGTTAATGGTAGGGTGCTGGGGAGAGTTACAGAATAGAGAGACCTAGAGGTACATGTTCACAGCTCCTTGAAAGTGGAGTCACAGGCGGACAGAGTGGTGAAGGAGGCATTCAGCACACGTTGTTTCATTGATCAGAACACTGAACACAGAAGTTGGGACGTCTTGTTGAAGTTGTACAAGACATTGGTAAGGCCACACTTGGAATACTGTGTGCAATTCCGATTACTCTATTATAGAAAGGATAATATTAAAAAGAGCTCAGAAAAGATTTACTTGGATGCAATAGGAATTGATGGATTGAGTAATAAGGAGAGGCTGAATAGACAGACATTTTTTCTCTGGAGCGTAGGAGCTTGAGGGATGGCCTTAGAAGTCTACAAAATAACAAGGGGCATAGATAAGGTAGACAGTCAATATCTTTTCCCAAAGGTAGAGAAGTCTAAAACTAGAGGGCATAGGTTTAAGGTGAGAGGGAGGAGGTACAAAAGTGTCCAGAGACAATTTTTTCACACAGTGGTGAGTGTCTGGAACCAGCTGCCAGAGGTAGTAATGGATACAGGTACAATTTTATCTTTTAAAAAGCCTTTAGACAGTTACATGGATACAACGGGTATAACAGCAATATGGGCCAAATGCAGGCAATTGGGATTAGTTTAGGGGGTTTTAGGAAAAAAAGGTGGCATGGAAAAGTTGGGCCAAAAGGACCTGTTTCCATGTTATAAACCTCTATGACTATAATTTTCACCCTGTCACCTCTCTCTTCCCAGCCAGTATGGTGGCACAATGGTTAGTACTGCTGCCTTACAATGCCAAAGACCCAGGTTCAATTCCCGGCTTGAGTCATTGCCTGTTTGGAGTTTGCACATCCTTCCCATGTCTGCATGGGCTTCCTCTGGGTGCTCTGGTTTCCTCTCAGTCCTCCCACAAGATGTTGTGGGTTAGGTGAATTGGCTTTGCTAAACTGCCCCTTGGTATCGGGGGATTAGCTACAGTAAATATGTGGGGTACAGCCTGACTGAGATTGGGGTTGGTGCAGACACAGTGGGATGAATGGCCCCTTTCTGCACTGTAGAATTCTATGATTCTACAAATTGGACCGTCCTAAACTGAGATTGCAAAACAGAATTCTAATCAAATCACAAAATTCTGGATTACCTAAAGAGTTTGCAATCAGCAGCAAAATCTTACCCCCCTTTCATAAAAAAAATAAAATTAAGCTTTCTGAAATATCTGCATCTGCCTCCCATTTTGAATCAATCCTTTTCATTTCTGTCCTGTTTCCACTGGTGCTCTCTTTTCATGAGCAACCAGCTCCTGAAACATCTATTAACACCAATTTTTTTTTTGGAAAATATGTTACAGCCAGGAAGCACAGCATGACAAAGTGTACAGCACTCCCATTCTAAAAGAAACACATAGCAATTAGAAAATGTCTATCCTCAAGAGGGAGAAGGGAGGAAAAAAGATCAGACTTTAGTGCACTTTTCTTTCAAAAAAATCATGCGGGCTTCACTGTGTTGGAATCAAACATTCTGCTACCAAGTTTAAATAGATCTCGTACTATTTCTATGATAGAAATAAATCAAATCAAAAGGATCTTGTCAACAATGTTTGGACTTCATCTGGTTACTGAGGATACGTCCCAAATATTGAGCTATGAGAGACTCTTGTCATCCTCGGTACCTTTTCACAGCGTGTATTTAAATAAGTCTCAGTGATTCTACCTCCATATTCCACCTGCCTCAAAAGAACAAGCAGCAGACAGAACAGTTGGTCCTTGAAAGGAATTTTGCCCGTTTTGGCTGGGCACACAGCAATTTCCCTGCTTCTAATTCCTTCAATTTCAAGATTTGCTGAATAATTCAAGTGGAATCAATTACAAATTAAACACTCAGCTAATATACCCTTTCTTTTGAAGTATTAAGAAATCACAAAAAGAAACAGTAATGAGAATGAGGTCGTAGACACAAGGCTTGGATCTTAAAAAGTCCTCAGTAGATTATAAGGGAAGTAAGGAGTGCCTCAGTTTAGAGATAAGAATGAGAACTTGATACTTCTCAATTTCAATACTGTGAGGGCTGAGGAGAAAAAAAAACATTTAGGATAGCGCATCAAGAGGACCAGGAGGGGGAAGTTCAGGAAATTACTGATAAAAAAAAGCAAGGTGCCCGTACTGCAGATGGAAGTCTATAAATAAGGTGGCACAGTAGTTAGCATTGCTGCCTCTCAGTGTCAGGGACCCGGATTCAATTCCCAGCTTGGGTCACTGTCTGTGCAGAGTCTACATGTTCTCCCGTGTCTGCATAAATTTCCTCCAGGTGCTCCAGTTTCCTCCCACAGTCCCAAAGATGTGAGGGTTAGGTGAATCGGCCATGCTAAATTGCCTCTTAATGTCAGGGGGGGGCTAGCTGTGGGAAATACACGAGGTTATGGAAATAGGGCCTGTGTGGGATTGTGATTGGTGCAGACTGGATGGGCTGAATGGCCTCCTTCTGCACTGTAGGGATTCTTGTACATTCTCCGCACGTCTGCCTGAATTTCTTCCGGATGATCCAGTTTCCTCCCACAGTCTGAAAGGTATGCTGGTTAGGTGGACTGGCCATGCTAAATTCTCCCTCAGTGTACCTGAACAGGTGTTGGGGTGTGGCAACTACTACACTTTCATAGTAACTTCATTACAGTGTTAATGTAAGGCTACTTGCCATTAATAAATAAACTTAATTAAGACTGAGAATATCTTAAATCTGAACCATGGCAAATAATATGTTACAAGCTGATTTTTCAGCATGGCAAGACCTACACAAAAGTTTTCTATGATATTGTTATTTACACCCAATGGCACCTGACTCTAGAACATAACCCTAATTGATTCAGTCATCTGTTTTTGTTATATTTTATTGACAAAGAAAAAATTAAACATGTTTGAAAGAAAAACCGCAAAATAAAAAGTTTGCAATAAACAAAGACATTGTTGTACCTGGCACAGTATGAGAGCTTACAGTACTACATGGAATCAATGGGTACATGAAACCAATTAAAACTCTGCTACTTTTATAACCATCCTCTCAGATGTTAGAAAGTGACTGGGGATCATTTGTTTGTTGGACAGTAATCAATTGGATCAGAAAGGCTGTTACAATAAAAATTCACTCAACTGTGGTTTCAATGTGTTTGCTCATCAACAGCAATCAAGGAATCATAGAATCCCTACGGTGCAGGAGGCAGCTACTCAACCCAGAGTCTGCACCAACAACAATCCCACATAGGCCCCATCTCCATAACCCCATGCATTTATTCTGCTAATCCCTCTAATCTACACATGCCAGGACACTAAGGGACAATTTAGCACGACCAATCAACCTAACCCACACATCTTTAGACTGTGGGAGGAAACCCACACAGTCATGGAGCATATGCAAACTCCACATAAATGTTGACCCAAGCCTGGAATCAAACCAGGTTCCTGGAGTTATGAGGCAGTAGTACTAACCACTGTGCCACCACGAGTTTAAATTCTTGGGCCTCAAACTAGGGATCATTCTTGGTAACTGAGAACACCTGAATTAATTTTGAGTAGTCAGTAATGGCAACATACTGTGCCAAAAAGCTATTTTAGTTTGAATTTGCATACTCAGTAGAACTTTTGATTTACCTAAATAAGAGCACATGGCCCAAAAGTAAATGCACTGTACCAAAGGTGGGCAAGAGCTGAGGAAACATGCAAGGACTTAAAAAAAAAAGGTCAATGATCATTTATTTACATAGCAAGTTATGATAATACTGAATGTGCAATTGCCCATCGTGGGGGAAGCAGATTCAGTAATAACTTGTAAAAAGTAACTGGATAAATACTTGACAGGGTAAAGGTTTCAGGGTTATTGGGAATGAGTAGCAGATTGGAACTAATTCGATAGCTGTTTCAAATGGCACAACTCTTATGCCATACCTCGATGAGCTGAAAGGCCTCCTCCTGTGTTATATGATTCTATGATGAGGCCGGGATAATCATAAAAGCTGCAAAGGCTCTCTGACTGGTTCGGTGAGTAAGTGCTGGTGTCACTTCAGCTTTGATCACTGACCTTAGCTAGGTCTCAAGTCAGCCTTAATATCGCCTGGCAAGGACTGGCTAGAGAAATAATCAACTGTTTCTGTAGGTATTCACTGTCTAATAGTGTAGTGCTCGGCTCTGGACTTCAGGGGTGCAGGTCTGGGCTCAACTGTGATGCCCCATAGTATAAGTAACCACATTGCCTTGGCTCTCACTTGCAGAATAACAACTACAGATAAGTACAATAAACTCTTCTGAAACCAAGTTACAACGTTAGAGAGTACATTTTTTTTAAAAAGTGAAGTTTAATTCTTAGTCACAAGTAAGGCATTAACACTGCAATGAAGTTACTGTGAAAATCTCCACAACCCAGTGCCTGTTCGGGTATAACTGAGGGAGAATTTAACATGATAATGTACCCTAACCAGCACATCTTTCAGAATGTGGAAGGAAACTGAAGCATCCAAAGGAAACTCATGCAGATATAGGGGGAATGTGCAAACTCTGCACAGACAGTGACCAGGCTGGAAATTGAACCAGGTCCCTGGCGCTGTAAGGTAGCAGTGCTAACCACTGTACAATTGCTAACTAGCAATCTAGTCAGGTTGCTGCAGTGTTCTATCACTCAGCAGTGTCAAAATAGTTATGTGCATGGTCCTTATGCAAAGCTACTGAAATATTTACCAACATGAGTTGTAACAGTGTCTGTGTCTAGAAAGCTGGAAAATGGAGATAAGCTGGCGGTTACAGACTGGCTAGATCTACATAGGCTACAAGACACAACGTGACAAAACTGGGATCACATGACATTAAAGGAACAATATATAAATTAAGCTTTTGTGATTGATTGTACATTGGATTTCTACATCAATCATTTGGCATCACCATATACAATTCTTTATCAGCTCACAATATCAATGATATCATATATCACATTAAAATAACGAACATTTTCTGCTCATCTACACAAGGATGGCCATCTGAGGAAAGCCTTTTCCGCCCAGACATGGTGAAACATGGCTATGTACACCATACAGATCTTTGTTCTTTACTGAATTCTTCCTAAGTTCCTTAATTCCAATGTTTCACTTGTATCTCCTACACCATTACAGTTTCTCTGCATGAAGCTGCTCAGCTGTGCAAGTTTCTGAGTAACTTTATGTTGTGGGCTCACACCCAGAAGGAACTGGGTCAAGACTGTCCATACTCATTTCACTTGGGTTTCTTCTCATCAACAGGAAGAGAAAGAGCCTTTCATCCATTTTAATTCATGCACGGCATCAGAGATGCAAGCACAGCAGGCTAGTCTAAGATAGTCAACCCACACCTATACATTATATTCCCATTCTAAAAATCTGTAGAAAAAAGCACAGCCTGTTATTAATTTCTGCTAGGATCACACAAAGTTGATGAGTGTTTTCGTACAGAAATATTCTTTTGCTCAAGGCAATTTCGAATGCTCACTTAGAACAACCAGATCTAAATACCTTACAGTCAAGTAATACAGCACTAAACAAGAGAAACCAGCCACCACCCCCTCTCGTCTGGCCTTTTAGCCTCTCGATAAGGCAAAGTTACTTCAGGGTGAAAGATAGGTTAGTCGATGACCAAATGTTTTGTTGTAGTGTGAAAGTGATCGTACAAGTTCCTTGCCCCTTCCCCTCCATCTTGGGAATGAAGACGTGGCTTTTTGGTCACCACGTTATAAGAAAGAAGCAGAGGCATTGGAAAAGGTGCAGAGGAGGTTTACCAGGATGTTGCCTGGTATGGTGGGTAGGTCTTATGAGGAATGGCTAAGAGACTTGAGGTTATTTTCATTAGACAGAAGGCAGCTAAGAGCTGACCTAATTGAGGCATATAAGATAATCAGAGTTAGATAGGGTGGACAGTGATAGCCTTTTTCCTCGGATGGAAATGGCTAACATGAGGGGACATAGCTTTAAATTAAGGGGTGGTAGTTATAGGACAGATGTTAGAAGTGGGTTCTTTACTCAGAGGGTAGTAAAGGTGCGGAATGCCTTATCTGCAGCAGTTGTGGACTCGCCAAGCTTAAGAGCATTCAAACGGTCAGTGGATAGGCATATGAATAGCACTGGAATAGTTTAGAGGGTCATAAGATTGGTTCCATTGGTCGGCGCAACATCGAGGGCCGAAGGGCCTGTACTGCACTGTAATGTTCTATGAAGTGCTCTCTTGGCCTATTTAGATGACATACGCCAAGCCTCTGCCACTTAAATCAGCATCAGCAGAACAAGTTCATTTCCAGAACTACTTACAGCAGCTGCTTCTTTAACAGAGCTGGCTAACGCTCCTTTTTCTCACAATATATTGGGGCATTTGCTGCCCTTGCGTCATACTAATCAACTTAATTACACAGTGGCAGCAGCAAGGATCGGATAGTACAAGGCTGTGTGACCTGCGATAGGGTGCAGATTCAACAAGGAACATGACAACTGCCATTAGTCCCCACAACCACATCACTCCCAGAGGATAAACCAGCCTCCCATCCACTGACTCTGTCTACTTCTGCTGCCTCGGCAAAGCAGCCAACATAATCAAGGACTCCATGCAATCCAGACATTCCCTCCTCCTTCCATCGGGAAAAGGACACAAAAGATGGAGGTCACGGACCAACCGACTCGAGAACAGCTTTTTCCCTGCTGCCATCAGATTTTTGAATGGAATTACCTTGCATTAACTTGATCTTTCTCTACATCCTAGCTATGACGGTAACACCACATTCTGCACTCCTCTGTGAATGATATGTTTTGTCTGGGTAGCTTGCAAGAAACAATACTTTTCACTGTTTGTTAATATACATGACAATAATAACCAAATCAAATCATGCTGTGACACAGATTGTATTTTTAAGGTACAAATCTTGGAGATTCAATGCTTCCTTGAGATTGTCCATCAAAAACAAGCAACATAGATCACAACTGGGATTCAAGCACACAGTATCCAAGTCTCTGATTTTTTTTTTGGCCAGGAACTGAACTGCAAATTTAAACCTTCACTCAGGCCACAAACAGTATGTTTTGAAAAGCAAAAGATTGCTGCAGTCCTGTTTAAAAAAAAACCATGACTTGGGGTCTTAGATTTTCTGAGCCATTTCACCTCAATCTCTCACCAAAAAAATCTAATCTATCCCACAGGATTCCACTCGAAAAAGATGCACACATCACTCATGTTTTATATACAGCCTACTGACTGACACCAACAAAGCTAAGCATGTGTGACAAAATCTTTTATTCTCGGTGTTGCCTTGCACTCAGTTTCAACCCTTCAATCTGGGATTCCCAATGAAAAAAAACAGCCTGGAATTAATTCCCCTACCCCAATTCCTCAGAGAACGGCAGCAATGCAGAACTATTCTCAATTAACTTTTTAAAACAGGAAACAGAAAACACATATTCTGCACATTGTTGTGTGACAGAATAATGAACATTGATCGCATCAGCCAGTAATTGTAAAGGCTGCAATGAGGATACATTCCCCTCCAACAACCATCTTCCACCCCCGCAATCCTGCTCACCTCCCTCTACAGGGATCACTTTCTATATCATTGCAATCTGAACAACTATTGCCTGAAGAGACAAAAAGGCAGGCAGATTAGAGTACCTCATAGACCCAAATACTTGAAACTATGACCTCTCAATTCCAAGACGACTGCTTTTATCAGGCCACTCGCAGCATTAATTTCATCCCCCCCCCCCCGCCAAAACCTGGCCTCCGATGGTAAGTGAAGCAGCAGAACATACGACATCCAAAGACAAGATATCACATTTTAAGCCAGGCCTTAGAAAAATTGCGAGCACACACATTTTAGAGAGAGCAGCAGTTACAGGAAGATAAACTCCTCTTTGAACTTAATTATTTGTCCGAAGAATTAAGAGTCTGCCAACCATGCTCACAGCTATGGGTTTCAGGGTCAGCTAGCTGGACGGCCGATAAAACAGGCTAGCAGCTCCTGGACCCAGTAGCTGGCTATTCAGTTGTAACTAAAAAAAATCTAAAATTTGTCGCCAGTGGCTTTGTTCAGAATAAAAAAAATATAAAACAGAACAGGTTTAAGATTTTAAAAAGCACATTCCAGCTATTAACAGCTTTGCACCACCGATTTCCAACAAACCCCTTGTAATTACAATCAGCTAGGCTTCCCCGCAGTGCTATAAATAAGTTTAACCAGTTACTTGGCACTTTACATATGAATTCCAATTGGTTAGAAATCGGCCTTACCCGTCAAAGAAAAAAACCTCCCTTCATAGCCAAATGACGGTTGCAAGGACAATCCTCCCTTTGCTGTCTCACCATTTAATTCAAGAACTGACAAACCACACCAGGGAGCAAACTGTCTCAAAAATTAAAAACTTGGCAATCACCGATCTGTCACACAAGACTTAATCGCAATGAAAATGCATCAGTGGCTCATTTGCAGCACGGCTGCATTTCGCTAAACCTTCAATCTTGACGACTTTTGCAAAGGAATAGCATCTTTAAAGTTTAAAGCCACCATCTTTTCTCCCCTCCCATCCGTTTGCGTAAAATGGCTGTGGTCTTTTTAAGCCAGGTTCCAGGTTCCAACCCTGTAGCTGCCTGCAGCCAGACAGACAGTCTAAACAGTGTTCTTGAGGAGGGAGGGGAAGGGAGAGCGGGGGGGGGGGGGGGGGGGGGAAAGAGAGAGAATTAAAAAAAACACTCAGCCCACAGAAAGAAGAATCAACCACAAACCTCATAAAGTGCAGCAGTGCAAGGATCCAGCAAGTTGAGGCATTCAAGGCAAAAACAAAAGGAGAAAACTAAAGCAAAAAAAAACTGATTCTTTTTTCTTTTTTAAAAAAAACAAACGTTCAAAAGCCAGTTGAGACTGTGGCGGCCATTTTGGCAGGAACTTAGGAGCCAGCTTCTGTGGGAAGCTTTTATTTGTGACCTTCAGAGAGAGGCTGTCATGTGATCTATTGTCCCATCAATCAAGTTAGGAGGAGGAGGCTTAACTCCACCTTCAATGAGAGGAGAGCCATTCCAATTGGTAGGTTGCATGTTCTAACATGCAGTAGAACTCTGTAAGGTTAATCCCTCTGCGTACAGCACCAGAACACTGCAACTTAGCAACGTTGTTAACCCTTGCATCGCCTTGCTGCAAAAGCTACCCTTTCCACTTGACACCCACCACCCTCTGTTCCTTTCAGCCTGCAGTACGCCACATGCACCACGGTGAACTTTCCCCATTGTCTACTCACTGCGAGATGTGAATACCCAGAATCAGCAATTTCATTGTTCTGCTTACAATAATCTGCTGTTCACCCAGGAGTTTGCTCCAGTGTTGGAGCCACTTCCACCAACATTCTAGAACAGGAAGAAAAGCCTCATTTGTCAATCTCTAAAGGTCTGCCTTGGGTGCATCCGGATAATATGCCCAAAACTAGGCTCATTTTGCTGATGTCAAGTCACCCCCCCCAACTCCATCTCATCAGAATGGGCACAAGTCAGCCTAAATAATGCCGAGCTCACATCAGTTTATTTAATCTTTCAGGCCACAACACAGAACGTTTCATCTCATTAAACCAATATTCACGCACATCAAGCTCAGCTATTTTGTCACCTTCCACTGCGAGGTGATGGTCAACTTCTGTTAGACATCGGTGTGGTGACTCAGAACTGCAGCCTGGCATAGGGTCCATCACATTTGCAGCAGATAAAAGCACTGAGGTGAGAATGTGTAGGATTCATTGGCCTCCATTTTCTCTTTTCCCTCACCTCTTCTGGTGCCCCACCAGTCAGCCTTTAACAGTGGAAGCCTTTGGTGGATTTCGTCCAGTTGTCTGCTATCTTCAGATCTTGCCAACAGGTGTTCACAGATGACCAGATAGCGATGTCCAGTAGGTCATCACCCCTGGTCTTTGGATATACGGCAGTCAGTCATTTGACTAACGTAGCTGAGTCATCACACATGTTGTTGACTTAATAATGATTAAATGCTGAAGGAATCAGCATGCTCCAGCACCTCATGACATCTTTGTCCCTTCAAGAGATATCAAGGATACATCTGAGATAGCAACATTGGAAACTGCTCTGCTACTTTTCCTATTGAAGGTATGTTGTCCAGGTTTTACCAATACAGAGCAGTGCAAAAAGGCTTGGTAGACTGCAGTTTAGAATTCTCCAAGTTGCTGTGGATCCACACTGAATTTTTAAGCACCTCAACTCCACTTTCCCAATTTATCCCCATCACCCTCAATTCCCTTACTGATTAAAAATCTCTGTCTCAGCATTGAACAAATGCAATGATCCAGCCTCTACAGCCCTCTGTAGGAAAGTATTCCAAACATCCGCTATCCTCAGAAGAAAATCCCTCCTCATCTCTGTTTTAAATAGGTGACCTCTTACTCTTGAGATTATATGGTCCTAGATTCTCCCACAAGGAAGAAACAATCTCTCAATACCTACCTTGCTCAGTTCCCCAAGAATCCTATGTGTCTCAATAATGTCGCTCCACATTCTTATAAACTTCAATGAATACCAAAGTCCAAAGATCAATCCAAAGACGTGCAGGTTAGGTTCATTTGGCCGTGCTAAATTGCCCAAGTATCAGAGGGATTAGCAGGGTAAATTGTGAGATTATGGGGATAGTTCTGGGTGCAATTGTTGTTGGTGCAGACTCAGTGGGCCAAATGATCTCTTTCCGCGCTGTAGGGATTCTATAAGTCCAACCTACTCAGTTTCTCCTCGTAAGAAAATCCCTCCATACCCAGGATCCCCAACTTGGTGAACCTTCTCTGGATTGCTTCCAATGCCAGTATATCTTTCCTTAGATAAAGGGACCAAAACTGTTCACAATAGTCCAGGTGAGGTCTAACTAGTATTTTATGTAGCTTTAGCACAACTTCCTATTTTTAGCTCCATTCCTCTTTGCCTTCCCTAGTACCTGCTGAATTTGCATGCTAGCTTTTTGTGATCTATGCAAGAGGCTTCCCAAATCCCTATGCAGCTTTCTATATTTAAATAATATTTAGTTCTCTGATTCTTCCTATTGAAGTGCACAATATTACATTTGCCTACATTATATCCCATCTACCACTCACTTTACCTGTCTACATCCCTCTGTAGGCTCTGTCATCCTCACCACTTGGCTTCTCATTTATTTTTGTGTCATCTGCAAACTGGGAAAAGTACACTTCCCTTGTCCAAGTCATTAATTTATATTGTAAATAATTATGGCCTCATCATTGCTTCCTATAGCATCCATTTGTTACAAGTTGCCATCCTGAAAGTAACACCCTTGACCAAACTCTGTCTTAGCCAATCTAAAGGTGGGAACAATTTTGAAATCAGAGAATGTTCTGACAGAGAGATTGATGGACAAACATAGAAGAACAAGGAGACTCAGGAGAATTAGAGTTATGCATGTAGCTCCATGCAGGTTTTAAGCCTCAATCTGTTTGCACATTTCAAGCCATTAGTCCATATGGGTACCCAATACTTACTATGTACATTATTCACACAGTTTATTAAGGTTAACAATTCATTTTGATCAAAAACAAAACATGCCCCTACATTTCACTAGCCAATTTTAGACTATTTAATGCAGATGTTACATCAGCACAGTGGCACTGTGGTTAGCACTGTTGCCTCACAACGCCAGGGACCTGGGTTTAATTCCCAGCTCGGGTCACTGTCTGTAAGGAATCTGCACATTCTCCCCATGTCTGCATGGGTTTCCTCACAGTGTCCAGTGGGACAATTTTTTCACTCAGAGGATGTTGAGTGTCTGGAACAAGCTGCCAGAGGTAGTAGGAGAAGTGGGTAAATTTTGTCTTTTAAAAAGCATTTAGACAGTTACATGGGTATAGAGAGATCTAGGCCAAATGCGTGCAATTGGAATTAGCTTAGGTTTTTAAAAAACAGGCATGGCATGGACAAGTTGGGCCGAAGGGCCTATTTCCATGCTGTAAGCTTCTATGGCACTATGACATAGTTCAAAGATGTGCGGATAAGGTGGAATGATCATGCTACATTGCCCCTTAGTGTCAGGGGAACCAGCTAGGGTAAATGCATGGGGATAGGATCAGGGTGGGATTTTGGTTGGTGCAGACTTGATGGGCTAAATAGTCTCCTTCTGCACCATATGATTCTATACTTGCAAGCATTGTAAAGATAGGGAAGCTGTCTTCATGGTGTGATAAGATTTTGTCACTGCCATGGATACTTAGGTCTCTTATAGCCGGCTGCAAACCAGCAATAAGCTGGGTGGAATAGATTTGCCAAGTTGTTCTACTCATCAGCAGCAGTGGCTGTCTTCAATTCCAGGAAAAAGTCTCACAACACCAGGTTAGAGTCCAACTGGTTTATCTGATAGTAATCTCACAAGCTTTCGGAAATGGTGTTCCTACGTCAGGTGTGTGGAAAGTTCTGATCAGAGTCCAACGCCACCATCTCTACATCATTCGATTCCACAGCCATATCTATTCAGAATTGAGCATTTCAGACATGACTCCTCATGTGACTGAACACGGTGATTCTAGACCCACATATCTTTTGGACAATTGGTGGCAAGTAGTGGGATCTGGAAAGCAGGATTTGTTTCCTTCCCTGCCATCACTCTGCCATTTCATTAAGATGTTACAAATCATTAAGTGATAAACAAGTTGTCATCATTCTGAATGATTAACTGCAAGGAGTTTGCGACCAATGTCAGTACTTCAGCAAGAAAATTTTCTCTGTCCTTCCCTGGGACATTAGACATGAGAGAGTTAGGAAAAAGCACTAGCAGGAGACTGTTTTCAACTACTTGGACAATATCCAGTCCTTTCAGCTGATTTTGTAGGAATTTTGTCTACATGCTCGAGGAGCTAGAGAAAGACATTAGCCTTAAATGATGGGCCTACCATCGAACCCAGAAACACTTTGACATAAGAGCGCTATAAAAATTCATCGATACACAGTCCAGGTTTCACTGTAATACAGGAGCATGGTGACAACTGCTCTGTACAATAGGACTTTAGTGACTTGTGGTGGTCTCTGTCAAACATTCACTGCCATAATTAGTGAAGGCTGAGTTTGCACAATTGATCTAGTATTGGATCTCCTAGTCAATAACGGCCTTCTGACAGAATGAGAGCTGCAGTGTAAGTGAAGTGCTCCACATACTCCTGAATCTCTCCTACAACAGAGATGGGAGATGGAATGCTTGGCTAACTAGATTGACAGGTTGTGGCAATAGTCAAGGACAGGCTGAGTTTCTTGTACACAGAATTATAGAATCAAGAGTGGCTTGAAAATCTGAATGTGGAGATGCTGGCGTTGGACTCGGGTAAACACAACAAGAAGTCTCACAACACCAGGTTAAAGTACAACAAGTTTATTTGATAGTAAACCCACAAACTTTCAGAACACTGTTCCTTCATCAGGTGAGTGCGCCCACCCTTATTATTTACTATCAAATAAACTTGTACTTAAACCTGGTGTTGTGAGACTTCTTACATTGAAAAATCTGGCATAGAGTGGGCAACATTGTAGTATTCCACAACTGCAGACTACATATCTATGGTAGTCAGTTTAGTGTTGGCATTAAGGTACCTGAGATTAAAGGATTTTCCATCTATAATGGAAAGCTGATACCAAAGGCCAGTTGATGAGGTGAGTAGTTGCTGTCAGGTAGATTGTAAACAGTATGGGACTATCACTGACTTACTACCAATCCAGGAGTATAGTTTTAACATACTGCAAACGCAGCTTAAATCTGCATGATGTATGCTTTTCAGGATTAAGAATGAAAGAACAAGAGTCAGGAGCTTCACTATTAGCTGCTCGTATAAGTAAACTGATGTAATGATTGATGGAATGATGGAAAGTAATGATTGTATCATGCTGGGCCAGGCAGACCACAAGGTTCCACTTTCAATTTCTGCTACAGGGATCCTGCCATTTCCCTTCATACTTATTGGCCTAGGCATAGAACAGTTAAAATAAATTCATTTCAAGTTGCCACTGCTGGTCACACTGTCCAGCGGCTCCAGCTGGGAACAGAAAGCATACAGATATGCCAGGACAAATAGGTAGGTGGCTGTTTGTGACCAGCACAACCCTGATGGGCCAAAGGGCCTTTCTCCGGTGCTGTAGATCTCTATGACTCAAATATTGACACATGGTCTTCAATATTGCAGAAGGCAACTCACAGAAGAAAAATGCTCACTTGAGTAAGGTTAAGAGTTTCAAAAGCTGGAAAACCACACAACATTGTGAGAACGGGCACTTCAGGCCAGAAACAAAGTTAAAAGCCACTATTTTAAAGAACAAAGAACAAAACAGCATGGGAAACAGGCCCTTCGGCCCAACAAGCCCGTGCCGCTACCCCAATGTTCCCACTTCTACCTACGATCCCTGTCCATGTTTATAGATCTATGGATTAAAAACCAAATTTGAGACAATTTAGGGAGAATTTGTTTTGCAAATTAGCCTAAGAGCACATCTTTGGGATGTGGGAGGAAACTGGAGCACTCGGAGAAAACCCACGCAAGCACGGGGAGAATGCGCAAACTCCCACAGACACAGGCCCAAATCCATGTATCTGCACAGCACAGCGATAGTCACTGAGCTGTTGTGTTGCCCTTCAAATGGTCCAGATCGAGCGTACACTAACGATGTGAAGCACTAGAATACTCTCGAAAAAATCCAAGAGCAGCCCTCTCACGACCCATCGCGTGTATGCCCCTTGTTAGACAACAAGGTGGACCAAGCACCTGTAGGATAAAAACAAGTACATCAATATCATCATCTATTTACACACTTCCCAGGGACTCCCAAGGCTCATGATCCCTATTTTAAATCATTTTTCTATACCCCTCCATTCCCATTCTGTTCATGTGCCCATCTAAGTATTTCTTAAATAACTCCAGAGTACCTGCCTCCACCACTTTACTTGGCAGCGCATTCCATACCCCCACCACCCTCTGTAAAAAAACTCCCTCTAGCATCCAAATTATACTCAACCCCCTCATCCTAAGCCTGTGACCCCTCGTGCCATTCAAGTCCATCCTAGGAAAGAGCTTAACCCTGTTTACTCTATCTATACCCCTCATAATCTTGTCCACCTCTATTAGATCTCCTCTAAGTCTATGTCTTTCTAAGGAAAACAGTCCTAATTTGCCTAAACTCTCCTCGTAAGTCAGACCTTCCATACCAGGCAGCATCCTGGTAAACCTCCTCTGCACTTTCTCCAGAGTCTCCACGTCCTTCCGGTAGTAAGGCGACCAGAACTGGACGCAGTATTCCAAATGCGGTCTAACCAACATTTTATACAAGTGCAACATTAAAGGCCAGCTCTTGTACTCTATACCCCTTCCTATAAAGGCTAACATACTATATGCTTTCTTCACAACCTTCTCCACTTGCTCTGCCACCTTCAGAGACTTGTTCACCTGCACCCCCAGGTCTCTCTGCTGATTTTATCAGCACTTTTAGCCAAAACACTCAGGTTTATTGCCTGTCCATGACTGTCCTCCAGAAAGATGGTAATGACCCATCTTTTGGAATGGGTATATGGCACACATACTCACAGTGCAATTAGGGAGGGAGCTCCAAGATTTTGAGTCAACAACTTAGAGGAATGGCCATATCCTTTCAAGTCAAATGCTGCAAGGTTAGGGAGGACAACTTGCAAATGTGTTTTGAAGCACCTACTGCTTTTGTAGACGGTAAATGTTGCAGGTTAGAGACATGCAGTAGAAGAAACTTGAATTTCTGTAGCGCATTTTATAGATGGACACATGACTGCCACATATACTGGTAGCAGAGTTTGATCATTTAAAATGTTGGGTATAGTGCCGATCAAACGGACTGCTTTGCCCGAATGGTGTTGTTGATGCCGCACTTACCTAAGCAGATAAAATTTATTCAATCACACACCTGACTTGTATCTCATAAATGAAAAAAGGTTTTGAACAGGCAGATGGTGAGTCACTAATCATAAAACAGGCAGCCTCTGACCTTCTCTTGGGTATTTATATGACTGGTCAAGTTAAATTTCTGGTCAGTAGTGATCCCCAGGATTGATAGGAAGACAGAGTTCATGATGATAATGCCTTTAAATGTCATGGGAAAGTACACTTGTTGGAGATGGCCGATATTTGGCACATGCCGAATGCCAGTCTATTTGGATTCAAACTGCTCCATCATCTAAGGAATATTTCTAACATTTCCACAATCAGAATGAATGAAATATTTGCAGCAATAAGGTTGCATTGCTGAAAACAGGAAGCAAAAGAAATTAATATTCCATACAAAGTTTAAAAAAAATGAACCCATCACTTAATCAAACGCAGTGCATCAATCTTCAGTGCGGAAGATTGGATGTTTTCCACAGAATAGTTGTAGAGTGTCGTGCAACTGAGAAAATGAAGTATCACCCTTCAGTACTCAGCTGGTTAACACTAAAAATGCTGTTTTTCTTGAACGTGGTAAAGATCCTTAAGCTTTTCTGCCCCCACAGCTGAACAGAAGAAGTTGGTAAGAAAACAATATGTCCAATATTGGACATTTCAGGGTAAAGGAGAATTATAAAATGGTACACAGAATGTTCTGTTCCGTTCTCTTTGAACCTTACAGTATATAGAACATTTTTGATTTCTAGGAGTGGAAAAAACCATTAAAGTCAAAGGGTGCTTTTTTTTAATATTAGAACAATCTCAGCTATCCACCTTCACACGCTATCCCTTAAAACTTTTCTTTTGCTAAACACGTATCTGCTCTTTGAACCCACATGTTGTTTCAGAGGCCTTCCCTAAAGTAACAAGCCAAAATATCCATCTAACTTCCCTTCTCACTGCTAACTTGCGCATTTTAAAATTTGTGTTGGTTACGTGGAATTGGTATCCTTTCCCACTGGAAAAATCTTCAACCTCGCCAATTGGTCAAACAACGAAATTGCAATATCACTGAGGTCTGAACAACAGAATGCCATGCACTCCACAAAATCTGTTGAGCACTGCTTCCGTTCAATTTCCAAGACACGAATACTTTGCTTTTAAATTTCTCATTCCCCATAACTGTAGACTCCACCCACAGCACCAACAGCTGCAACTGATTTTTTAAAAATACCTTTCTGGCAATACACGTACGTCTGAAACGTACAATGACTCCAGCATTTCAAAATTTTCAATCTGCATTGCTGAGTTACTGCAGATGTGCAATGTAAAACATACATATCAACTGCTGCATTTTATTGCAGAACAGAAAGGTCGCTGAACAGTTTTATATACCCAATTCCCTCTGAAGTGGCCCACTTGATACAAGTGAGTCACTGCTCACTTCACAGTCCCTACTCCAACAATCACTGTGGCATAAACATTTTCCAAATATCTACAAATATATAATGTCTTAAGAATATGCTGCTACTCTAGTGCAAGAGTGGCCAGCTTGAAGAGACCAAGCAGCTCCTCAATTTGAGCCCTAACATCTGGTGAATTGGCTGACTATAGCAAGGATTTTTATAAGGTGCTGAATTGCCTCAGGATACCCATGGTGATAGGAAGGAAAGTTAGCCACAATACTGGTTGATGACCGGCAGTCTGGGAGAAACCATTGTATAAATGCTGATGCATTGCCTTCCATGCTGCACTTTGATTTTTGACTGAGTTTTTTGGAGCTTTTGTTCATCTCTTGTTTCTTTCCATTCGTCAAACACAAAGCATAAAAGGCTGAGCCAATTCTTCGCCCACTAAAAACTCACCATAACTCCTCAACACCTACTGGAAGCAGGTGAGGAAATCCACCTTCATCTATTCTAGTATCAGTTCCCAACAGCCAAAATATAATTATTTAAATAACTAGGTTCATATATCAAGTTATAAAGTAAAACAGAATGTATTACATCCCTTGTATCCAACTCAAAATTTTATTCTGACCAAGTGAAGGTCAGATTGTTCCTCATTCTGACATAGGAATGATTTTCAATTACTTCCTAATGTCGACCAATGCTTTCAGCACAACATTCTTCTCGTGCAGAGCAGATTGCCAACTTCCTGACAGAAGGTACAACTGGAGAAGAAAATGGTGAAGTAGAGGACCAGTTTCTTTCCACCCTGTTGAGCAGTGGCCCTTAGTACGATGACCAAGCCAAGAATTGCGCAACTTGGTCAGGCAAAAAGAAATGGCACCCGGCCCAGAAGCATAAGCTTTCTGGTTGGGTCATCAAATTTGCTCAGCAGTCCATAGACACTGGTTTGTTTACAGTTATGCTGTTAGGCTAATGCATCAGAAGAAACCAGACTATCAGAAGTGTGAAATGAAACAGCAAGTGCAAAGCAGGCAAGATTTTTGTCTTAAATAATAATGTTTAAATTCTAGATCTCCCTATTTCCAAGTTGCAGTGTTTCAGTTGAGGTTGGCCATTAATGATAACGTTGTTCAGCACGATCACTGTGACCCAGTTATGAAAGCACTAAGGCCAGTATATTGTTTGTAGAGCAACCTCTGTGTAATAGTGAAAAGTTCAGAAGAATGCAGAAATCTTTAAGTGAGCTCCCTGCATTTAAACTGTGCTGTTAATACCACTTCCCTATCACTTCTCTTTAAAACTGTTTTATTCATTTCTATTAGCAAAGGACAATTCAGTCATGTAGTTGTTTTATTTTTAATTTCTCTTCTCTCTTGTAGAAATTTACGGATCTGTGAACTGTACGTAACAGAAGTTTGGAATTAGCAGAAAGCCCATTACCAACAACTGCGTGCAAAGAAAAAAATCAGGATGAGTGATTATAATCTTAAGTTGTGGAACTCCAGTAGGCTGTCAAATCCTTGACTGAAAGATGAGAGTAAGAATGGGATGGAGAGTTCAAACAAAAGGTGACCAAAGTCTCAAGGTCACATTTACTAAATGAAGAGAGGTGTTCAGCAATGTAGACACCCAGTCTGCATTTGGTCTTCCTGAAGTACAGAAGAGTGCATCATTCTGGTTTCTAGCCTGCATTTGACAAAACTCTTTCTCTGTCCATATCTAGGAGGTCAGTGCTGTGGAAAGATTACTGTTGAAGCATTTAAAAGCTTTGTTAGAGTCCCAGGCTATTGTACCACGCAGTAATCACTAACCAGACAAACTCTGAAGGAGCTTGATGCGCTTCAGCAAGGTCTCCCCAAGTGTTGGGGAGGGTTAAGATAAATGCATGAGGTTATGGGAGGAGGGTCTGAGAGGGATTGTGCTTCGGTGTAGATCTGATGGGCCAAGTGGCCTTCTTTTGCATTACAGGGATTCTATTCTATTCAAATACAGATTGAAAGTACAAATGGCATTTTAGCTGCAAAGAGCATAAAGACCCTATGGAGAAGGGAGGTGATAAAAGGACTGCTGCGTGCGCACAGGAAAGTACAGCAGGAAAAGGAAGGAGTAATGGAGGAGCGGTGCAGGATATCATTGAAGGAGCAGTCCCTTCAGAATGCTCAAAAGGCACAAGAAGATGCATTTCATACAGACTGAATTAGAGCCAGCTGTCCTACATTAAACAATGGGAGACCTTGCTCAAGCTCCTTCAGAGTCTGCGTCTGGTTAGTGATTACTGCGTGGTACAATATCCTGGAATTCTGACAAAGCTGTTAAATGCTTCAACAGTAATCGTTCCATAGCGCTGACCTCTTGGGTATGGACAGAGGAAGAGTTTTGTCAAATGCAGCCTGCAAAGAAGCTGAGGGTGAAATCATGTGAATTCCCTCCAAACCTGACTGGCTACTTATCAAAGTGTTTCACATGTTTGTTACTCCTTTCTCACATAGGTAATTAATGAGGTGACAAGCGAACAATACTGATCAATTTGCAAATAATTTCATCCTCAGTAACTACACAAACACTACTTGTTACTAAACAGTTATAGATTCATCCATCAATCGGTTAACCACAAGACATCTGAGAATCCCAAGTTGAATACTTCTTCCATCCATGTTGATCAGATGTGACTAAACAAGTTCTGCCAAATAGGAGACAAAAAATCTGGAATAAAAAAGTACTGGCAATGCACAGCACCCATTGTGAGTGGCTGTGTACTCTTTATCAGGGCTGGCATGAACATAATAAAAAAGGGCCAGAACAGATAGAAATTTGTAAGTTTCAAAAGGGCAGCTCAAAGTTTGATTATCTGTGCTACATAATTATCCATCGTCCCCTCAGAGCAGTGTTACCGACAGGAGCAGCCACCTAGATCAATAAAAATTCAGATATTGGTTTGTGCTACAATTCTTCACATACACAACACTGTTAGAAAAGTCAGTAACCGAGAATACAGATTTTAAGAATGGCTTTTTATGCTGTATAACCTTTCAGTCCAACTGGAGTATGCCAGTATTTAATCTCCACACAAACTTCCCCACTACCTTCTTATTAATCCTGTTAACACATCCTTCTATTTTTTTTCTCATAACTGGGTTTCTCAAATACATCTGAAAGGAGGACCGACTTCATTCAGAAGGGTGGCACGGTGCCACAGTGGTTAGCACTGTTGCCTCATAATGCCAGGGACCCAGGTTCGATTCTGGCCTCAGGTGACTGTCTGTTTGGAATCCCCGCGTTCTCCCCATGCCTGTGTGGATTTGCTCTAGGTGCTCTGGTTTCCTCCCATACTCCAAAGGTATGCAGGTTAGGTGGACTGGCTGTGCTAAATTGTTCTTAAGCACCAGGGGGACTAGCTATGGTAAATGCATGGGGTTATGGAGAAAGGGCCTGGTGAAATTGTGATCGGTGCAGATTTGATGGGCCGAATGGCTTCTTCTGAACTGTAAGGTACTATGATTCTATGAACTCCAAATCTCTGGTAAAAGCTTCTGATGAATTCTTTTTCTGATTTATCAGTGACCATCTTATTTCTATGGCCTTTAGTTTAGGTTTCCTCCTCAAGTTTAACTGCTGCCAAGTTCTGTGCAATTCCTTCTCTCCCATAATAGTTATGTAATGGAGCAGAAATTCACACCAATGATAATTGGCAAAAAAAATTCGAAGTAAGATGAGAAAACACTGACTATAAGTTATAATGATCTGGAACACACTAAAAGGATGGTATAAGCAAGTTTAATAGCAATAGTCAGAAGGGATCAGATAAATCCGTGAAGAGGGAAAATCTGCAGGATTATTGGGACTAACTGCATAGCCATTTCAAAGACTTGGTCAAATGACTACTCTGAACTACATTTTTCATCTGACTTTATAAAGAATGATATGGCAGTTTGCTTTAAAATACAGCAAGACACAACACCAGTATAACATTTTACTCAATACTGCCTCAATTAATGTTTTCATCTCAGCTGCCAAAACTTACATTTTAAACACTGACTTTTAATATCTTATCTAACAAGGAAACATCTGTGGCCTCACCAATGTGATCCAAGGCACTATACACAGGAGAATTCAGTCATCCATTTTAGCCAACATTGCACTAGCATAACAGGTTTACTGAAGGCAGTTTTTCCTCTTGTTCACTTCCCAACTAGTTGTAGTTCCTGCACTTCTGTCCCCAATGTGAAAACCCTATAAATATTTCCCCCTTGTCTTTGAGGAAGAGTGAGTCACATAATTCCCCTATTTTTGAGCACAGAGGGATAGGTAGGGGTAAAATTTAGCAAGCAGTGCCAAAAAACCTCAATAAAACCATACAAAAACCATAGCGATAAATCAGGGAGAAATACAAGTGCTGAAAAATGGAAGTAAAACAGAAATTGTTGACTACACACAGACAGTTCACCAATATTTTGAGGGGGTAAAAAGCTAATATTTTGAGCACAGATCCCTTGTTGGTAATATTACCGTCTTGTTCTTTTCAGATGTTAGGTTTTGGATTTCTCAGCACTTTTCAAATTCAGTCAATGCCTACGTCAATTCGCTTGATCTGCACACCCACACAGATTTTCTTAGAAGACGATACACAAAATCCTTTCCTTGTCACCTTGCACTGTTGAGGAAAGTTATTGCATTTTATACAGTATGGATTGCTTCATCACACACTAGTGCTTGGTATAATTAATTTAGATTAAACAGCTGGGCTGGACAAAATCTTGAGCAGGCAGGAGGTTCGAAAGCAAGCAACTACTTTCTCGTCAATCACTCTGCATTCAAATGGAAAAAGTGCTGCTTTACTGTACAACTGGGAATTGATGCTTTAGAAACATAACTGTTAGCCAAAGCTGTCTCTGAACTAATGCTAATTCCACATACATATCCACAACAATCAGGAATTCGATATACACAGATAATTCAGAGATTCTGTTTTGAAATGAAACTTTACACAAACAGACAAGATCAGTCGGAGGGAATTACATCTTGGAGGAGTCCAGGAGGCAGTTTGCAAGACAAAGTAACTCACTGGAAAAATCAAGGTGTGTCAACAAAGTTGTGTACAACAGAAGAAGTAGATATTTCAAAATTCCTTCAGTACCAAACAAAAATAATGCATTCAAGTTCACTGCTCTTATCCAGCTTCAGGGAGCTGTTGAGGATTCTGGGTCTGTACTTGTTGGAGTTTAAAAATATGAGGGGGGAATCTTACTGAAACTTACAGGATACTGCAAGGCCTGAATTGAGAGGATGTTTCCTCTAATTGGAAAAATTAGAACCGAGGGCATAACCTCAGGCTAAAGGGATGGCCCTTTAAAACAGACTTGTGGAGGAATTTCTTCAGCCAGAGAGTGGTGAATCTCTGGAATTCTTTGCTGCAGAAGACTGTGGAGGCCAGATCATTGAGTGTCTTTAAGACAGTGGTAGATAGGTTCTTGATTAATAAGGGGATCAGGGGTTATGGGGAATAGGCAAGAGAATGGGGTGAGAAAAGTATCAGCCATGATTGAATTGTAGAGCAGACTCGATGGGCCAAGTGGCCCAATTTTGCTCCTATGTTTTATGGAGCATCCGCACATGACAGGGACTGGCATTGGCAAGAAACATCAGCATATTTGAAAAACTCTTATCAGAAGCTGCAGATCTGGACTTTAACTGCATCCAGGAAGATGGGGAATTGGATGAAAGAACTTGCCCATGTTCAGTTGGCCCTGAGAAATGCACAGGCCCTTCAATCAGACAACTGTACCAGCCAATGATCCCCAGGAAATTCAGTCATGAGGCCATAAGCATTACGCAGACCCAGCTTCACCCCTTCAAAGCAATGGGTTTTCATGGCTTTTCACTGATCTGTAAGTCTGAGGAAATGAGCACTGTGAAGGTAAAGTAACTTAAGGATATACCTTGAGTAGAGAAAGGCTAGATAAATCAAGACTAGGTGAAACAAGTTGAGGTTGCACAGAAGGGAGAACAGTTGCGGTGAGATGAGAGCGACTGCCCTTGACATGAAGGTTGACTGAGCGTGGCATCAAGGAGCACTAGCAAAATTGGAGTCACAGGAAAGCAGGGGAAAAACTGGTTGGAGTCATACCTTAGCACAAAGGAAGAGGATTGTGGCAGTTAGAGGTCAATCATCTCAGCTGCAGCATGTCACTGTAGTTTAGTATCCTAGGCCCATCAGCCTCAGCTGCTTCAATGTCCTTCCTAAATTCACAGAGGGTGGTGGGGGTATGGAATGCGCTGCCAAGTAAAGTGGTTATTTAAGAAATACTTAGATGGGCACACGAACAGAATGGGAATGGAGGGGTTTCGAAAACTGATTTAAAATAGGGATCGTGAGCCTTGGGAGTTCCTGGGAAGTGTGTAAATAGATGATGATATTGATGTAATTTTATCCTACAGGTGCTTTGGTACACTGTTGTCTAACAAGGGGCATACACGCAATGGGTCGTGAGAGGGCTGCTCTTGGATTTTTTTGAGAGTATCCTAGTGCTTCACGTCGTTAGTGTACGCTTGACCTGGACCGTTTGATGGGCAACACAACAGCTCAGTGACTATCGCTGTGCTGTGCAGATACATGGATTTGGGCCTGTTCTATGGGAGTTTGCGCATTCTCCCCGTGCTTGCAAGGGTTTTCTCCGGGTGCTCCGGTTTCCTCCCACATCCAAAGATATGCTTTTAGGCTAACTGGCAAAACAAATTCTCCCTAAATTGTCTCAAATTTGGTTTTAATCCATAAATCTATAAACATAGATAGGGATCACGGGGAGAGGTGGGAACATCGGGGTGGCGGCATGGGCTCGTTGAGCCAAAGGGCCTGTTTCCAGTGCTGTTTTGTTCTTTGTTAATCATAAGGTCAAAAGCAGGAATAGAACATAGAACATTACAGCGCAGAACAGGCCCTTCGGCCCTCGATGTTACGCCAACCAATTAGGAACAAGCAGTGACCCTCTAACCTAAACCATTTCCTTTTCATCCATAAACTTATCTACTAACCTCTTAAACGCCACCAAACTTGGCGCATCTACAACTGACGCAGGCAGGGCATTCCATACCCTTACCACCCTCTGGGTAAAGAACCTACCTCTGACATCTGTCCTAAAACCACCACCCCTTAATTTAAAGCTATGTCCCCTCGTGCTAGCTTTCTCCATCCTAGGAAAAAGGCTATCACTGTCCACCCTATCTAAACCTCTAATCATCTTATATGTTTCAATAAGGTCTCCTCTTAGCCGCATTCTTTCTAACGAAAACAACCTCAAATCCCTCAGCCTCTCTTCATAAGACCTGCCCTCCATACCAGGCAACATCCTGGTAAACCTCCTCTGTACCCTCTCCAATGCCTCCACATCTTTCTTATAATGTGGGGACCAGAACTGCACACAATACTCCAAGTGCGGCCGCACTAGAGTTTTGTACAGTTGCAACATGACGTTGCGGCTCCGAAATTCAATCCCCCTACCAATAAAAGCTAAGACTCCGTATGCCTTCTTAACAACCTTATCGACTTGATTGCCAACTTTCAGGGATCTATGCACACATACACCAAGATCCCTCTGTTCATCAACACTATTAAGAGTCCTACCATTAGCCCTATACTCTACACATTTGTTATTCCTGCCGAAGTGAATTACCTCACACTTTTCCACATTAAACTCCATTTGCGACCTCTCAGCCCAGCTCTGTTGTCCAAGTCTCTGCAAACTAGAACACCCCTCTTCACTATCTAACACAAATGGTGATGACGCACCATTCGCAATTCTCAGATCCTGAAGCAATTTCAATTTGATTTGTCATATTGTGCCAGTCACCCAATAGTTAGCACTGCTGCCTCACAGCACCAGGGATCTGGATTCAATTCTGACCTTGGATCACTGTCTGTGTGGATTTGCACATTCTCCCCGTGGCTGCATGGGTTTTCTCTGGGTGCTCTCGCTTCTTCCCACAGTCCAAAGACGTGCAGGTTAGATGAACTGGCCATGGTAAATTGTCCCTTAGTGTCAGGGGGATTAGTTAGTGTAAATACATGATTATGGGGATAGGATTTGGATGGGATTGTTGTCGGTGCAGTTTCGATGGACTGAATGGCTTCCTTCTGCACTGTAGGAATTGTGTGCACTGGGATACAGTGAAAAATATTGTTTCTTGCACGTAATACCGACAAAACACACAGTTCATAAAGTATATAGGGGAGAAGGAAAGAAGAGAGTGCAGAATACAGTGCTGCAGTTACAGACAGGATGTGTAGATTCATTCAAAAAGTCTGATGGCAGCAGGGAAGATGCTGTTCTCGAGTTGGTTGGTACGTGACCCCAGACTTCTGTATTTTATTTCCTCAACAGAAGATGGGAGAGAGAATGTCCAGGGTGCACGGAGTCCTTAATTATGCTGGCTGCTTTCGCAAAACTGTGGCAAGTGTAAATGGAGTCAATGGATGGGAGGCTGGTTTGTGTGACTGCCTGGGCTATATTCACAACCCTTTATAATTTCTAGTCATTTTAGTCATAGCAGGAGCCATACCAAGCTGTCAAACATTTGTAAAGCACGTTTTTTATGATGCACCTGTAAAAATTGGTGAGTTGTAGCAGACATGCTGAATTTCTTTAGCATCCTGAGAAAGTAGAGGACTTTCTTAAAGCGTCATGGTTGATGTAAACAGGGGATGTCCTCTACTATGCTTATTGAAGTCGATGATTATCTCCTTTGTTTTACTGACAATGAGAAAAGGATTATTTTTAATCGCACCACTTCACCAGATTCTTTCTTTCTTTCTTTCTTTCTTTCACTCTATTTTGTCATTGTTTGAGATCTGACCCACTATAGTGCTGTCATCAGCAAGCCTAAAAATGGAACTGGAGGGGAATTTGGCTACACAGACATAGTATAAGGAATATAGTAAGGGGCTGAGGACACTTCCATTGTGGGGCACCAGTATTGAGGATAATCATGGAAGGATTGTTATTTCTTATCCTTACTGATTGCTGTCTCTGTGTGTTAGGAAATCTAGGATCCGGTCACAGGGAGAAGCCAAGCCCTAAGCCAGAGTTTGGAGATGAGTGTTTTTGGGATAATGGTGTTGAAGGCTAAGCTGTAGTCAAAAAATAGAAGTTTGATATCTAGGTGCTCCACTGTTGAGTACAGGGCCAGGGAGTTGACGTCTGCTGTGGACCTGTTGTGGCAATAGGCAAACTGTGATTAGTCTAGGCAATTTGGGAGACCAGAATTGATTTGTGTTGTGACTAACCTTTCGAAGCACTTCATAATGATAGATATCAGAGCCACCGGCTGGTAATCATTAAAGCATGTTCCTAGCTTTTCTTTGGTACAGCAATGATGGTTGTCTTCTTGGAGAAGGAAGGGACTTCAGATTGGTGTAAAGGGAGGTTAAAGATGATTTTGAATATCCCCGGCAGCTGTCTGTATAGGATTGGAGTGCTTATCCAGGTACCCCATCTGGGCCAATCGCTTTCCGTGGCTTAACTTGCACGGTGCCAATCTGGCATCTGTGATGATGACCTTGGAAACTGGTTCGGCTGAGCCTTCCAGGGTGGAACACTTCCCTCATTGACTTCTTGCTCAAAACGGGCATAGAATGTGTTAAGCTCATCAGGAAGGGATGTACTGTTGCCGGCCATGTTTGTACCAAATGCAGCAAAGCCACTCAAGTGTCAAGCAATGACCATCTCCAGTGAGAGAATCTAATCATTTCCCCTTGACTTTCACTGAATTACCCACTATCAACATCCTGTGGTTACCACGGACCAGGAACTGAACAGGGCTAGACATAAAAATACTGTGGCTACAAAAGCAGTCAGAGGCTAGAAATCTTGTGGCAAATAAGTCAACTCCTGTCTTCCAAAAGCCCATCCACCATCTACAAGGGCTAAGTCAAAAGTGTGACTGAATATAGTCCACTTGTCCAAATGAGCGTATCACCCATAACACTCAAAAAGCTTAATACCAGCCTGGACAAAGTAGCCCAATTGATTGGCACCATCCACAAATTTTCATCCCTCCTACCACTAAGGAATAGTGGCAGCAGATTGTACCATCTACAAGGTGCACTGCAGAAACTCAATCAATCAGATTCCTTAGGCAGCACCTTCCAAACCCATAACCACTATCATCTAGAAGGACAAGAGCTGCAGACGCATGGGAACATCACCACCTGCAAGTTCTTCTCCAAGCTGCTCACTATCCTTACTTGGCAATATTTCAACATTCCTTCCCTGTTGCTGGGTCAGAATTCTTGAACTATCTTCCTAATAGCACTGTGGGTTTGTTTACACCATATAGACTGCAGCAGTTCAAAAAGTTTTTCTTCCCACCCCCCACACAGAGGATATTGAGTGTCTGAAACAAGCTGCCAGAGGTTGTAGTAGAGGGTGACATAAATTTTGTCTTTTAAAAAGCATTCAGATAGTTACATATGGGTAAGATGGGTATAGAGCGATATGGGCCAAATGTGGGCAATTGGGGTTAGCTTCAGGGCTTCGAGCAAAAAGGGCAGCATGGACAAGTTGAGCCGAAAGGCCTATTTCCATGCCGTAAACTACCGTCTCCAGGGTAATTAAGGATGGGCAATAAATGCTAGCTTGGTCAGCGATGCCTACTTCCCATAAATGAATTTTATAAATTCAAACTGAGTGATTGATCTTATGATTTAAATAATCTTTAATGTGTGTACTACATTTTGCAACTTTCAAATATAAATAAGTTTTATCATATCATATTGATCCTGTGAGTATGCTTTTCTGTGAATTTCCACTGAGGTTTTTGTTTGATCTGGGTGGAGTTGCGCCACAAATAGTAGAACAGGTTTGATGGTAGACAACCTACTTGCTCTTTCTATCTTCCCGCTTTTTAAAAAAGGAGGGAGGGTCTAACAGGAAATTACAGATTTGTTAATCCTAACATTAGTAGTCAGGAAAATGCTAGTCTATTATAAAGGATTGTAATTAACAGGATTACACAAAGTCTATGAACGGAAAATCATGTATCCGTTAATGAAAGCAAGTGCCCGGGTACAGTAGACAGTATAGGCAAATGTATGGTGGCCTTTTAGGACTGAGGTGAGGAGCAATTCATGAGGAAATGGGGAGCAATTTGAGAGGCGGGGGAAGGAAGGGGAAAAGAAGATTTGAAGATAAGGAGTAAAGCTTTTAGGACTGAGGTTAAGAGTAATTTCTTCACTCAAAAGCATGATGAATCTGGAGAATTCTCAATCACAAAAGATTGTGGAGACCAAAATCACTAAATATATTTAAAGGAGGAAATATGTAGATTCCTACACTCTAAAGGTGTCAAGGGGTATGGAGAGAGTGCAGGAACATGGCATTGAGATAGAAGATCAGCCATGATTGTGTGAATGGCAGAGAAGGCTTGAAGAGCCACATATCCTACTCCTGCTTTATATTCTGTTTCTGTGTTTCTAATAATGTCATATTTATCATGAACAACTGCTGTAAAAGCTAAATTCTGAATTCTGTCTGTAAATCCTCCCCGAGGCTAGTGATAGACACATTGGCCAGCGATGTAAATTCCCATTGTCAGTCCATACTGCTGGACTGAGAGCCTCAACAGCTCAGAACCAAGGATAAACAACATCCCCGGCCACAAACACTAACGGCATCAATTGTTTATGCTGGCACAGAATGAAACCACCTAAAAAGACATCTTTCTTCACAGGCAGCTAGGTGGTAAATGAATTGTAATTATTCAACAAACAATACAGCCACCCTGATTTCATTACTCACTGCTTGCTCTCTTCGATGGGAAATTCAGTTGTGTCATTGTGTTCATCTCGGGTAAAATCCTCAGATTCCGCCTGCAAAGAAATAAGGAAGAATCAATGGGATTAACAGAAAGAGGTGTAACGTAAACAGGGCCTAGTTTTATGGCTGATAAAATTGGATATCCTAAATTAAAGAACTGGACATATCAAAAATCAAACGCAGTCAAACCTCAGGCAAGCCAGTTGTACAATTCACAAACTGGTCTGTGGCTGACTCAATGTAGAGATGCCGGTGTTGGACTGGGGTAAATACAGTAAGAGGTCTGACAACACCAATTTTGAATCCAACCAACTTATTTGATAGTAAACTCGCAAACTTTCAGCTTTATAGCCTTTGTCAAGGGAATAAGGTGTTCTGGTCTGCAATAGCACACATATCAGCATAGACAGTTTACAGACTGTTGATTAGAATGCGAATCTTTACACCTAACCTGCTATTCAAGTCTTAAAGTAGCCAACAATGTGAGTGGAAGGAGCCCTGAGCACAGGTTAGAGAGAAATGTATTGTCTCCAGACAGCACAGTAAGTGAGGTTTTTTGCTAACCCAGGCAAGTCATGGGGGTTACAGATAGTGTGACATGAAGCCAAGATCCCTGTTAAGACCGATCTCATGTATGTAGAACTTGGCTATCAGTCTCTGCTCAGCGGCTTTGCGCTGTCATGTGTCGTGAAGGCCCCCTGTCACCCGAAGGTCGGAGGCTGAATTGGGGGGGGGGACACCTCAATGAAGGAGGCGACCCTTGATCATTCGGAAGACTGACCAGAGAAGGAAGGAAGAAGAAACCGCCATCGAGACTCACCTTCGTGACGACTCACCCGAAGACCTCAGAATCGAGCTTGCAGTTTTAACCATCTTTGCGGGTAGTGTATCAGATTTTGGGGTACTCTCGTTTTATGTGGGTAATTTAAGTTGTTAGTAGTGTTATTGTTAATAAACTTGTTGAACCTTTCCTTGTGTTTGTTGTTTGTCCACCTTGCAAGTAAGGGCACCGGGGTAAAACACTGGAATAAGCAAACTGGTCGAAAAGGATCAGAGATTTTTAAAAATACAACAGGGGCTATTCCAAACCTTATGCATACAAATTTTCTTCATCAAGCCCTCCCTTAAATCACTTTCACTCCACACCTTAACACTTAACACCAGGGCAGCATGATGGCACAGTGGTTAGCACCCAGTTTGGGTCACTGTCTGTGTGGAATTTGCACATTCTCCTTGTGTCTGTGAGGGTTTCCTCCAGGTGCTCTGATTTCCTCCCACAGTCTGAAAATGTACTGATTAGGTGCAATGACCCGAACAGGTGACAGAGCGTGGCAACTAGGGAAATTTCACAGTATCTTCATTGCACTTCTGGGTGATTGGTCATCTATTCTGCACACCCACCCCTGCTCTGTGGAAAGTGTAAAATAATAAAGAAAACAGCCAACCCAACAACTTTACTGCATCCTGATACACCCTCCAAACTATGACCATACTCGCTGTTGACTATCACTTCAATTGTCGTTTACTCAGCACTTCTCTTATCATAAGACAGGTTCTCCATCTCAGTGAGTCAGTAATTGCTACACAGGATTAATAAATAGGTATGGGATACAAAAGCAAAGAGCTAACGATGAACCTTTTATAAAGCACTGGATTGGCCTCAACTAGAGTACTGTGCCCAATTCTGAGCAATGCATTTTGAAACAGACATGATGCCAAAATAATTTATGAAGAAGCTTCCAAGGACAGGGGGCTTCTGTTGTATGGAAAGATCAGAGACACTGAAGCTGTTCCCCTTTGAGAAAAGTCTGGGAGGAGATAGTGCAGCTCAAATTATAAGGGGTCTAGATAGAGTATATAGCGAGCAACTCTCCGTTTTGGTGGAAGGGTTGGGAATGGAGGACAGACATTTCAAGCGATTGACAAAACAACCATAGCAATGGGAAGAAAATTATTGTTACGCAGCAGGTGGTTAGGATGAGGAATGCATTGACTAAAGGACAGTGAAAGCTTTTAAAATCATAGCCTTTAAAAAGAAATTGGATAAGCATTTGAAGGGAAAGAATTCAAGGTAGGGGAGCGAATTAGCTAGACTGTTCTTGCAGAGAGTTGGCACGTACTCGACAAGCTGAATAGCCTCCTTCTGTCTGTAACCATTCTATGATTCTCATCAGGATCTGCGCCAACAAATATTTGTGTAGCGCCTTAATATAATGAAATACCCATGGGTGCTTTATAAAACAAAGTAAAATGCCAAGCCACAAAAAGATAACCAAAAGCTTGGTCAAAAGGCAGGATTTAAGGAGCATCTTAAAGGGGAAAAGTTTACTGGCAACCATGTGACTCAGTTTGTCCATGTCTCAAAACAATAAACAACAGTTAGGACCTGTCAAACGGGGTATGACCAGTCATACCATCAACTGGGATCGTACAATGGCAAGATCCAATAGGCAGATTATTTGTTGACCTCTTTTAGCGGTGTTGATTCAGTGACAAATGTTGATCGGATACCACTTTTTTAACACTGTTAGAGTAATGATTGAGTGCAGTTGGAGGGGTAGCAGGGTGTAGGGAGGGAATTCCAAACTTGGGGCCTCTGCAACTGAAAGCAATTATAATTGGGAATGCAGAAGAAAGCCAGATATCCCAGACGGTCACAGGATTGGAGACAGGGAAGGGCAAGGACACAGGAGATTTAACTTTAAAATTCTCAACTTTGTTTTCCAGATGTTGCTTGATTTGGAGCCAGTGTAGGTCAGGAAGCACAACAGTGACAGAGGAATGAGACAACTGCACCCAATCATTACTCTAACAGTGCTTAAAAAGTGGTATCCTTGTCAACATTTGTCACTGAATCAACATCACTAAAACAGGTTCACAAATAATCTGCCTGTTGGATCTTGCCATTGTACAATCCCAGCTGATGATATTACTGATCAATCAAGTCTCAAGTGGAACCACGTTTGACAGGTCCTAACTTATTTATTGTTTTGAGACGTGGACGAACTGAGTCACACCATTGCCAGTAAACTTTTAACAAAAGAATACAAGATTTATTAAACAATGGGGTCCTTCACCCTAACTGTAATTTCACAGATATATACAAGCTTGTAAGGATAACGCGAGTTACAACATTCTCAGTAAGTGCACAGTCCCTGTAAAGCTATAAACAAAATGTGGTCAGATACACCACACTCTGAAGCCTAATAAGAGATGCCACTCAGTATAACATCTATGGATTGTTCATCAAATCCCCTCAGATGTTTGTTTCAATTGGTCTCATTGAGGGTTTCCAAATTCCCCTCTCTCAAAGAAAATGCTTGGAATCTTCTTCCAAAAATGCTTTCTCGCAGATGCCTTCATCAAGGATCCACATCCATGATTTGAACACCTCCTTTCAATATTCCTCTACCCTGAGAAGCCAGGTGTACTCAAGCTTCCGTGCAATCTTTCAGGTACCAGCCACACCAACAGAATACCACTGCTTCACAAGCTGTATTAAGATTCTACCAACCTTAGGTTTACTTCAGGTGGCTGGCTTCTCACCAGTTGACTTCTCCAGGTGTGCATCTTGCAGGTGTCTTTGACTAGGAGCCTCTCTCTCTCTGCTCTTGACTACATTGAACAGAACACTTTTTTTCCATAATTCTGTTCTTTATTCCTTTAATTTGTGAATGGCACGGTGGCACAGTGATTAGCACTGCTGCCTAACAGCGCCAGGGTCCCAAATTTGATTCCTGACTTGAGTCGCTGTCTATGCAGAGTTTGCGCATTCTCCCTGTGTCTGCGTGGGTTTCCTCCAGGTGCTCCAGTTTCCTCCCAGACTGAAAGACGTGCTAGTTAGGTGCATTGGCCTGAACAGTGGCCGGCCTGTGGCAACTAGGGGAATTTCACAGTAACTTCATTGCAATATAAGCCTCACCTGTGACTAATAAACAAATAAAATAAACAAACTGTGATTTCCTGGAACTCTCATCCCCTGATTTCTGGGTGACCTTTAGCTTCTGGGACTTGCTCCTGCACTTAAATTGTCCTGCCTACATTAGCAGCTTCTGTGAGAAGCATGTTGCTTTTGGGTGATCTGAGTGAACTCAAAATGCGTTGGCTGTTCAATGTGAATCTCTGGTTGTTAAGCAACAGTGTAGTTTTTTTTCAAACCTCTAATTGCTTTTATGTTGTACACCCCTAATTACAATGCAGATAAGATTTAAAGTGAAACTCACAATTGTGGAAATGTGGGCACATGAAAATAAACCAAAGTTTTAACCTTTTCTTAACACAGAAGCATAGGAACACAAATTAACCTTAAACCTTATACCTTATTTCTACTGCACACAATACAAAATGTAAACTACTTAGCCATCTCCCATTCCTAACAGCATGCACAAATTGGCAAATATGTTTGCCTCTATGACCATGTTGACCATACTTCAAAACTAGCTGTTTATATAGTTTGGTGTTTCCTTGTCCCCAAAAAGACACCATATTAATTCAAACCATTTTCCTTTTAAGAACCTGAAATTTCACATTACAAAAACTCCCCTTTCTATTTAAACTCCTGAAAAGTGTCAGTTGTCAAGATGTGAACCGTAGAAAGATAATCGATCATCGAGAAATTACTTTAGCCCTGCAGATTAATCAGCCAAAACTATAATTCTATTAATTAACTTCACTGAACTCAAGAGAGATACATAGAACATAGAACACTACAGCACAAACAGGCCCTTCGGCCCACAAGTTGTGCCGAACACATCAAAACCTACCCAGCCATAGACCTATCTATAACCCCCAATCCCGTTGGATCCCATATACTCATCCAGAAGTCTTTTAAAAGACCCCAGCGAGTTCGCCTCGACCACCACCGACGGCAGCCGATTCCATTCACTCACCACCCTCTGAGTGAAAAACTTTCCCCTAGCATCCCCTCTGTACTTGCTTCCCTGCACCTTAAATCTGTGCCCTCTCGTCGCGACCATTTCAGCCCTGGGAAATAGTCTCTGAGAGTCCACCCTATCTATTCCTCTCAACATCTTGTAAACCTCTATCAGGTCGCCTCTCAACCTTCGTCTCTCCAGGGAGAACAGTCCCAGCTCCCTCAACCTGTCTTCATAAGGCATGCCTCCCAATCCAGGCAACATCCTTGTAAATCTCCTCTGCACCCTTTCAATAGCTTCCACGTCCTTCCTATAGTGAGGCGACCAGGACTGCGCACAGTACTCCAAGTGTGGTCTGACAAGGGTCCTATAAAGCTGCAGCATTACCTCCTGAAGTGGAGGGATGGGTGAGTAAGTTCGCCGATGACACGAAGGTCGGTGGTGTTGTGGATGGTCTGGAGGGATGTCAGAAGTTGCAGCATGACATCGACAGGATGCAAGACTGGGTGGAGAAGTGGCAGATGGACTTCAACACGGATAAATGTGTTGTGGTCCATTTTGGCAGATCCAACAGGATGAATGAGTACACTATCAAAGGTAGGAGTCTTAGCTGTGTGGAAGAGATGGTGGACTGAATGGAATAATTAGACAGATCAGGTTTTCAGCAAGGTTCAGATGTTTTATACTATAACAGTACGCCTTGCACAATCATGGAGAAAAGTAAAAAACAAAGCATAAATCAATATCACAGGCCAGCTATAATTATTTGAAGTTCCTACTGATCTTTCTGCAATGCTAAAAGATTGGAAAGCACTGGTTCATTTCCCTCTCATACAAGCAACGCAGAAAAAAATCTAATTTCCAAAAGAAATTACAGGCTCAATTACAGCAGTGTAGTAAACTTACAGCCACAAATGAATTACAGGGCAAAGCTAACAGATTATCATGAGCTTGCAATAATACAGCCCAATCCCAACTGAAGAGTTTTTATTCCTAGTCAACATCAGGACTTCTCCTCCTCCTCCTAATCAACCCTCTCTCCTGCAACAACACTGCTATTACAGAAATGGGAGGAGGTTATTTTATTCATTCATCCAAGGGATGTGGGCATCATTGGCTTGGCCAGCATTTATTGTTAATTGAATCGAGTGGCTTGCTAGGCTATTTCAGAGGGTAACTGAGAATCAATCACATTGCATGGCTCTGTAGTCACATGTAGGCTAGACCAGGTAAGGATCTCCTCCCCTAAAAAGGACATCAATGAATCAGATGGGTTTTTACAACAATCGTCATCTTTAGACTTTTAATTCCCGATTTTTATTGAATTCAGATTTCCCCGTCTGCCATAGTAGAATTTGAACCCAGGTCCCCAAGCATACTCTGGGTCTCTGGATTGCTAATCCAACGGCAATACCACTATACTACTGCCTCCCCTAATTAATGGCATATAATCTCTCTTCCATCTACTTCAATCTCACAAAGTCACATAATGGCAATTAAGACAGACACAAGGGCAGTTATACTGTACCAGTGCTGGCCCCAATAAATCAACTGTCAGATTCGATGGGATATTTAGTCAGCTTGGATGGGATATTTAGTCAACTTGATGGCAGAAGTAATGGTCTACCCACCTTAATAAATCTGACAATTTTATTTTGCAGGTTTTTTTTTTGCCTGGCTTGCAAACTCCATCCATGTGTCAGGAACAGCACAAATCTCAACATATAGGAATAGTTTATTTAGCATGCGAAGGCTACTTAGGTCAGAATCCATATTTCACAAGCAGACTCTAACCACGCTGCTCTTCCTCAAATACACTGCAGTATATCAGAGTGTAAAAATATGGTATAGCTTATATAAAGTTTAGTGTTCTAACAACCTTATTCCTACTTCCTCGATTTTGCATCATTTTCACAGACTAACATTTAGATGGAAAATAAAGGATTTGTTTATTACGTGCCAAAAGATCTGCTCAGAGACATTAAGGGGTATACCTGAAGCAGTTAATATGATGAAACCACAAGAGTAGCAGTCATTCCACAGTTATGGTGCAAGTAGAACAGCTGGTGCCACTGCATCTTAATCTCTAGATCAGTCCAAGAAAGCCCACTAAAACTCCCTGAATTAAGTACTTTCAAGTTATAGAAAAGTCTCCCAAATTAGTGGCAATTGAAGCTCTGTTCCTTGCTTGATTCAGATCTGCTAAACCAGATGGAGTTTCAGCAGGGGTTTCCAAACTGCCTTCTTTGGTCCACTGATTCCTGGCAATCCAGACTTCAATGCCCCTCCAGTAACTCCATCCTATTTGTGCTTTCTATTTACTGTTCAGTCTTTTTGAATTTTAAGAGGCCTGGAGGTTCTTGGAGCTTCATCAACAGTTAAGGTCAAAGTCAGAACACAAGCATCTATTAGTATCAAAAGCTCAAGTTTAACACGGATTAATGGAAATTTATATATTGCTCAAAATATGTATGGTATACTTCAAGCACTCCTTGCACTGCAGGGGTGGACAGCAATTAGATCAGGGGAAATCCTCTACCTGTTAGTCCAGTCCAATTTCACCGACCCTTTTCATTTTCCCAGCAGTCTGTTTCATGGGACACATGTTATTACAGCCATCAGCTGCATCCTGCTGCTATGCCATTTTAAACCAAAAAAACAGAACAGCATGAAAGCTGAAATCTATTCTAAACTTTACAAAGCAATAATGTAACACCAGCATCGGACTAACTACTGGAGTTCAGTTCCTCTGGCTAGAAAAGCTTCACGTATATCTGTGACAGAAATGCCCTACCCGAATCTCTGTCTTGACATGCTGTTCCTTGGTCAGTATGTGCAGCTCCTCTGTCATCTTCTCCATCTCCTGGAAACAGGAGAATAGCAGTCATTTCAGATTGTTCATAAAGCAAAGTAAAAGACTGGGCCCTTAGGTGAAATCACCAGTGAGGTGGAAGAATTAGAGTGAAGTTAGCTCAAGATGTGATATTCCATTGTAAAAATGATTACAGGAAGGGAAAAGAAAGAGGGAGTGGGAACACATGCAGTAAGAGAAAATAAGAGAAAAAAAGCGGAAATAAGACAAGACGACAAGGAAAGAGAAAGAATAGATCTGACAGTAACTGAAAGACATTGGACCATCATCGGGTGATAAAATATTCAAAGAGATAGTGAAGTTACTAACCTCACAGACACAAGATCTATAGTCTGCTGGTTTAATAATTACAGAACCCACATGACAGAGAGAAAGATCGTAAATCAATGATGAGAGCCAAATCTTATCCTACAGGTACTTCGGTCCGCCTTGTTGTCTGACAAGAGGCATACACGCAATGGGTCGTGAAAGGGCTGCTCTTGGATTTTTTGACAGTAGCCTAGTGCTTCACGTCGTTAGTGTACGCTTGAACTGGACCAGTTGATGGGCAACACGACAGCTCAGTGACTATCGCTGTGCTGTGCAGATACATGGATATGGGCCTGTGTCTGTGGCAGTTTGTACATTCTCCCCGTGCTTGTGTGGATTTTCTCTGGGGGCTCCAGTTTCCTTCCACACCCCAAAGATGTGCTCTTAGGCTGACTGGCAAAACAATTTCTCCCTAAATTCTCTCGCAAATTTGGTTTCAATGCATAGATCTATAAACATAGACAGGGATCATGGGTAGAAGTGGGAACATTGAGGTGGTGGCGTGGGCTTGTTGGGCCGAAGGGCCTGTTTCCTGTGCTGTTTTGTTCCTTGTTCTTAGTGCCAGCTTGGTTCAGTTGGTAGCAATCTCATCATCAGAAGGATTGCAGGAACATGTGAAAAATATTTAAGCTTGGGCTGATACTAAGGGGCAAATTAGCATGGCTAATGCACCTAACCTTTACATCTTTGGACTGTAGAAGGAAACTAAAGCACTCAGAAAACTCTCACAGACACGGGAAGAACATATGAAGTCAACACAGACAGTGAACCAAGGCTGGAACTAAACCAGGGTTCGTGGTGCTGTGAGGCAGCAGTGCTAATCGCTGTACTGCTCTATTCAGATGATGATTTAAAGGAGATGCTAACTTCAGATTTAGCTGTTAAAAATCCCACATAACAAGAAATATGTCATTGAGCAAAATCTTGCCTCATCCAATGCCTCAAAAGTGGTTATTAATTTCATTGCGATTGCTCAGAACTTTTTGTGCACAAAAACAACTGCCGATATATTTTTTTGCCTATCACTGGTTTTAATCACTCTACCAAGCCATGGGCAGCACTGACGCCTCACAGCACCGACGCCTCACAGCACCAGGGACCTGGTTCAATTCCCAGCTTGGAGTCTGCACATTCTTCCCGTGTCTGTGGGGGTTTCCTCCCACAGTCCGAAAGACATGCTGGTTAGGGTGCATTTGCCATGCTAAGTTCTTCCTCCGTGTAGCCAAACGGGCGTCGGAGTGTGGTGACTAAGGGATTTTCACAGTAACTTCATTACAGTGTTATGTGACACTAATAAAATAAATCTTAAAAAGATCTGGGCCCTAAACTGTGGAATTCCCTCCTAAAAACTCCCTATCTATCCCTTCACCTTTGAAGATGCTCCTTAAAATCTCCTTCTATATCCTAATAACTCTTTTCGTGGCTTGGAGATAAAATCTATGTAAAACATTCTTGTTAATTAAGTGTGATGGGAAACTTTAAAGGCACTGTATGAATGCAAGTTGATGATGCACATTAAAGTAATTCATGGCAGATGAACTGCTTCAAGATCTTTCTAGAGGTTTAACTCTATACATAACGTATTATTTCATAGCTACTTACTAGAACCGGCAGAAAATAAATGGATAAAATCAACCAGGGCACAGGGTATTACAAGGTTGATGAAATGTAGGGGGAAAACTAACTGGAGCATACATTGCTGATTGCAATCCAATGAGTCTCTTTTCTGGAAAATATATGTGTGGGCCATAAATGAATGTCTGTAAACTTTTGAGAAGCTGCTAATGTCTTGTTCTGTTGCAGAAGATCCTCCTGAAAGTTTAAGTCTTCTATCATTCAATTCTTCCCGTTTCTTTGTCCACAGTTGGTGCCATAATCTGATATTTCCACGTTTTCTATTTTTATTTCAGATTTCCGGCATCCAGAGTATTCTCCTTCACTACACAACATCAGTTCCATTTTGTTCTCACTTACAAATTTAAGATGTGAAGATGCAGGTGTTGGACTGGGGTGGGCATAGTAAAAAGTTTCACAACACCAGGTTAAAGTCCAACAGGTTTATTTGGTAGCATGAGCTTTCAGAGCGATGCTACTTCATCAGGTGATGAAACAGCAATGCTCCAAAAGTTAGTGATACCAAATAAACTTGTTGGACTTCAACTTGATGTTGAGGGATTTCCCACTGTTACAAATTTAAACCAGAGAATGAGATTTAGAATACGGACAAAATTCAGCCTGTGGTGTGATTTAGTACAATCCACACTATCCCTATATTTCTTTACATCATTGATATTTAGAAATCTGTCAATCTCTGCTTTAAACCTACTCAATAACTGAGTTTCCATACGCCTCTGATGCAGACAACTCCAAAGATTCACAATCCGTGCAAGTGAAATAAATGCTCCTCATCTTCATCTCAAATGGCTTCTTACTTTGAAATTGTGACCCTTGGTTCTAGAAACATGTCTATCCCTTTTAAGTACACTTGTAGGTTTCAATAAGATGAACAAATATCAATGCCGACTAACTTTGAGTTCCAGCCTGCCTGGATAAAGTGTTTGAAATGCTGAGCAACAGACAAAAATTGGTCACCATTTTGCCAATTAGTTGCTATAGAAATTAAGAATCGGCAGTTGTATTATCCCTCTGGAAGAGTTGAACAGCAGTGATTTTCACTAACACTTGATTTTTCCCAAATCATATTAGAAACAAAACAATGAACCTATATTCCCTTCCCTTTAGGCTCTGCCTCTGAAGTCGGTGGAGGTAATATTTCTGCTCCATGTTCACTATAAACAATATGTAAACAATAACATAAGAAGTAGGAGCAGGAACGGCCCCTCGAGCCTGCTCCAACATTCAATAAGATCTTTTCATGGGACTCAGCTCCACTTACCCACCCGCTCACCAAAACCCTTAAACTTTCAAAAAAATAACAAATGAGATTTCAGCGAAAGTTAACACACAATGAGTTTGGCTCAAAGAATAACTGATTAATTTTGGACGAAGGTGCGAGTCTGGGCTCAAGGTTGGGTTACACAGTATTGCAGAGTTATGTGCTCTACTGCATGCTTTCTTCATTTGATATAATTTGTCGTCTCATGAGGGGATATGATTCCCATTGGCACCAGTTATTCTGCATTCAATCGACTAGATGCTTATTCCTCGCGTACAAAGCCCAAAAGCACACGGAGACTGGCTACTGAATCATGCACAGGATAACAATGGGTCCACACATTCCTGGGGAGGGACTGGAGGAAGAAGAAGGGATGACGATGGATAGTGATCAGTAGCAAGAATCTTGTTTTCCTCCCCACTAATCAAGGTGAAGGCCGAGTCTAGTTTCTCAACTGCTGCCACAACCACAGTCAACTATTACAGCATGGGCTGCTAAGTGAAATTAATAATGAAAATACAGGGGATTGTACATGGGCAACCATTTTATTACATCACCTTTCATGAAACTAAAATAAAGAAGTGGGAGAAATTACAGAGCAGGTAAGGTTCAACTTTATATTCCATTTGAAACGTAACAGTATGCTACAAACCAATGTGCGTCGCTGGACTAGCAAAGAAAGAAATGACAACAGACCCTCATTTCTGGTCACGTCAGTGACTTCATGGTTGGTTGGGGGGGGGGGAAAACACGACAGGATTGGGATAACAACCAGCTTGATTGTGAAGTCTCCCAAGATAAGACAAAAACTCTTGCATTTCTATAGTTCTCATTGTTACTGCAAGATGTCTAAAAGCGCTTTATAGAAAAATTATGTTGTTTTGAAGTTAGTCTATATTCTAGTGAACAGTATGGGGTGGCACAGTGACAAGCACTGCTGACTCATACCATCAGGGACTCAGGTTCAATTCCAACCTAGGGTGACTGTATGGAGTTTAGACATTCTCCCCATGTCTGTGTGGGTTTCCTCCTGGTGCTCAGATTTACGAAGAAACGAGAAGCAGGATTAGGCCATTCGGCCCTTCATGCCTGCTCCATCATTCATTATCATGGCTGATCATCAAATTCAATATCCTGATCCCTCTCCTTCCCACCCATATCCCTTGATCCCTTTAGCCCCAAGAGCTATATATAATTTCTTCTTGAAATCACACAACATTTTGGCCTCAACTACTTTCTGTGGGAATGAATTCCATACATTCACCACACTCTGGATGAAGAAATTTCTCCTCACTTCAGTTCTAAAGGGTTTACTCCTTATCCTCAAACTATGACCCCTAATTCTGGACTCCCCCATCATCGGGAACACGCTTTCTGAATCTACCCTGTTATATTTTAAGTTTCTGAGATCCTCTCACACTCCAATGAACATAATCCTAATCAACTTAGTTTCTCCTCATATGACGGACCTACCACCCCAGAGGTCAGCCAGATAAACCTTCACTGGACACCCTCTAAAGCAAGGGCACCCTTCCTCAGATAAGGACCCAACATAGCACACAATACTCCAGGTGTAGCCTCACCAACACACTACAGAATTGCAGCAAAACATCCCTATCCCTATACTCAAATCCTCTCACTATGAAGGTCAACATACCATTTGCCTTCTTTACTGCCTGCTGTACCCACTTGCTTATTTTCAGCAACTGATGCACAAAGACACTAAGATCTCATTGAGTATCCACTTCTCTCAATTTACACCGATTCAAATAATAATCTGCCTTATTATTGCTACCAAAGTGGATAACCTCATTTATCCACATTATGCATGGCAGATGCAGCATACGCCCACAACGCACAGCCTGTCAAATAATGCTGAAGATTCTCTGCATCCTCCTCACAGCTCACCCTCCCACACCCTCTGCAAGTGTGGAGATAATACTCTCAGTTCCCTCTTCCAAATCATTGGGGTCCGAGCACAGATCCCTGCAGAACCCCACTAGTCGGACTGCCAGAAAAAGATACGTTTATGCCAACTCTTGGCTTCCTATCTGCTAACCAGCTTTCTTAACCATCCCAAGACACTGTCTGCAATCCCATGTGCTTTAACTTTACATTGTAATCTGTTATGTGAAAGTCTAAATAAACCACATCCACTGTTCTCCTCAGTCAACTCCACTAGTTACAATCTCAACAGAATTCCAATAGATTCTTTAAGCATGATTTTCTTTTTGTAAATCCATGCTGACTTTGTCTGATTATACCACTGCTTTCCAAATGTCAAGTTATGAAATCCTTGATAATGGACTCTAGCAACTTCCCTATCACCAACATGAGGTTCATGGTCTATAGTTGTCTGTTTTCTCTCTACCTCTCTTTTGAACAGTGGGCTTATATTAGCTGCACTCTAATCTGTAGGAATCAGTCCAGAGTATTTTAGAGAATTATGACCAATGGATCTACTGTTTCCAGAGTGACTTCCTTAAATACTCTGGGATGAAGATCATGAGGACCTGGCAATTTATCCACCTTCAATCCCATCAATTTCCCCAAAACTATTTCTCTACTCATGTTGATTTCCTTCAACTCCTCACTAAAACTTGTTTCTCTCAGAACTTCTGGTATATTATTATTTGTGTTCCTTTGTGAAAATTGAAGCCAAGTACAAATTTAGTTCCTCAGCCACTTCTTTATTCCATTTTATGAATTCTTCCTTTTCCAACTGTAAGGGGTCTAAGTTTGTTTTTGTCAATCTTTTCTCTTTACATAGCTGTAGAAATTTTTACAATCTTTTACGTTTCCTGCTAGCTTACTTTCATACTCTTATTTTTCCCTTTTTAATCAATCCCTTAGTCCTCCTTTGCTGAATTTTAAACTGCTCCCGACCCTCAGCCTTTCTCTCACACTTCAAAGAAGTGTGGGTTAGGTGGATTGGTCATGGTAAATTACCTCTTAGTTTCGGGGGAATAGCAGAGTAAATATGTGGGGTTACAGCATAGGGCCATTCGGCCCATTAAACCTGCACCAACATTGGGAATGTATGTCGGTGCAGGTTTGATAGCTGAATGCCTTCTTCTGCATTGTACAATTCTATGACTAAATGCAGCAGTCGATTTGCAGAGTATGATCTTGTAAACAATTAAATAAATGACTAGATTATCTGTAGACATCTGTTACGCTTTAAAAAGCACCAAGGAACCTTTATCCAGCTGAAAGATTAGACAGGACCTTGATTTAACATCTCACCTAAAAAGATGGCACGTCCAATAGCACATCATTCCCTCTGTACTTCACTAAAGTGGCAACACTGGTAGTGAACTAGATCAGGCTGTTGCTTGACTTGTCCATAAGACAACCCTCCCAATTTTAGCGCAAACCCCCAGATGTTGCTTTGCAGAATTAACTGGGTAGGGTGAGCCTTTGTCATATTCAGGAGATTGTCAGCCTGGATTGTGTGCTCGTTCACTCCATCCACTACTAACGCACCATGACAACAACATGCACCATCTCAAAGATGCCAAGGTCTCTGCAATAGTACCTTCAAAAACCAAGACCTCTACCACATGGAAGGGCAGTAGGCACATGGGGATGTCACCATCTACAAATTTCCCTCCAAGTCACACATTTGCCATTTTCAACATTATTATTTTAAATCCCTAGAATTCCATTCCTAATTGCACTAAGGGTGCACATCATCACGAAGACTGAAGTTGAGCAAGAAGGCTACCCACCATGATACATTGAATATCTTAACTAAGTAGCAATTGGATGCACAATAAATACGTGCCTTGCCAGCAATGCCCAAATCTCTCAATTGAATAAAAATAAATATAAAGTGCATAAAAATGCTACCAGCGAGCCAAGGATGACATCTTGGTAATAGTCACAGTCACCCACAAATGAGAGCCACTTGATCAAACTACAGCTGATTCTGCAAGCTTTAGGTAAACAATTTTACAGTATTTAAGACGACAGACACTTCCATATTTAAATCATGGTGTAAATTTGCAGAAAACTTAAATCATGGTATGGGAGTATTAGAATTAACAAAGAGACAGCTGAAATGACATGATCACTGAAGCATGATTCACATCGATAATTCATTTCCAACTGATATTAATTCAATGCAAGCTCAGTAACTTCTTTCAGCCAGCTGTCTCAAGTCCATACTCTTATACACTGATGTCACTGTCTCTTTTTTTTACTATTAAAGCAGGAAGCTGTTAGGCAATCTGCATAATGTTGTTACTGCTTTGATTAATTCCAGGCACAAGCTGGAAGGTGTACTCTAACAATTCACGTCCCAATATCATAAATTTACCATTACATTAAAAACAAAGCAAAATTCCAAGGTAAATTACTTCAACATTGAAAGAGCTCTTTTCAGACTTTACTAGTGGCCAACAAATGACTGAGCTACCCAGAAAAGGAAGATCCCAGAGTCAATTCTTGATCTGTCTTGAGTCAATTGGATTAGCAGTAGGAATGATACAGCCCTAGATTAGACAAAGGAAAACACATCCAAGTCTTTATTGTCGAAAGTGCAGGTACGTGCATGGGCTAAGGACAAATTGTGATGCTTCCTGCAGTCAAATAACTTAACAGTCAACATCAAGAGTACAGATGGAAATCTGACTACTAAAAAACCAGTAAGAGTCTGGCAACACCAATTTTTAAATCCAAACGATCTATTTGATAGTAAATCTGCTAGCTTTTGGCCTTTGTAGCCTTCGTCAGGCGAATGAGGCTTCGTCACCTCATTCACCTAACGAAGGCTACAAAGGCTGAAAGCTAGCAGATTTACTATCAAATAAATCGGTTGGATTTAAAATTGGTGTTGCCAGACTCTTACTGAGTTTACCCCAGTCCAAAGCCGGCATCTCTACATACTGAAAAACCAAGCAGTGATCAAGTATTGAATACACTGGACAGAAACACAATGAAACATGCACTATTTTACAGGTTATGCACAGAAAAACAATATTAGATGTGATGCACAGGCCACATACACAAGCTGAATAGATTCTGGGTTGTACAGTGCCTGGAATAGAATATTCATCATACGGTATGATACTGAGTCTATACAATATTGTACGCAATTCCACATTTATGCGTCCTCTTAACGGCACTCTGAAGTGGCCGAGCAAGGCACTTAGCAAATACCAGCAACACTGACATTCTGAGAATGAATTTCTGGTAACATTACTTGAAGGACATCATTTATTAGGAGAGAGCAGTAAAGGGCTACCTGTCTGATATCAGGCATCAGACACTTCAGCTTCAAGGAGAGGCAACAGACATTCAATTCATGTATATTGGACAAAATGGAACTCAAGAGATGACTCATGATCATTAAAGATATGAAACTGAACCTTCAGAAAGTGTCTACCAGGAGCCCAAAGCATAGCACGAAGCTCAGAGGGAAATAATGAGTGGGCTGATCAAATAGAATTATTTATGCCAGTGGCACTAAATATTTCAAATGAATTCCTAGAGAGGCAATCAAGTCTGATAACAACAGTAATTTTGATAAGTTAGCCAGGCAGTTAGTGAGTAAAATAAATTGATTACAGATACTGAACTATGTACTGTGTCTTGATCCCTGGGATGAGCTAATTGCTTGAAATTATTTTTTGTAGTCCTATATATTCATACTTAAAATTAGCAAGAGAACAAAATAACTATTTTGAGACAATCATGATACATTGAATATCTTAACTTTACTGGGAAATCCATCAACTGTCCTCAAACTCCACTCAGTTCACCAACTGTATGCTCATGTAATGTGATACGTAATTTCAAGTAACACAAGTTATACAACTCAACTGGGAGAAGGAACAATCTCAATATAAAATTAATTTTATTAATAGATAAAGTGGAGTGTTGGCAGATAAAAAAGTTTGCAATTATAAGTATCTTTTAGATGCATGGCAAAGCTCTTCAAATTTTATTTATTATTATTGTCACAAATAGGCTTACATTAACACTGCAATGAAGTTACAGTGAAAATCTCCCAGTCGCCACATCCTGTTCAGGTACACTAAGGGAGAACTCAGCATGGCCGACAAACCCTAATCAATCTTTCAGACTGTGGGAGGAAAGCCACACAGACATGGAGAGAACGTACAGATTCTGCATAGACCCAAGCCAGGAAACAAAGGTCCCTGGCACAGAGACAGCAGTACTAACCACTGTGCTAACATGCCACCAAACACTGCAGAATGGCTGCATAGACAAAATGGCTGATATTTTATATGTAACAAGATACACAAACAGCAATAAAACACGTGCCAAGTTTTGTCTTGGTTTGCTGCTGGTTGAGGAAGCTGGGGAACTCATTGCCTTTCTTCGTGTAGCGCTGAGAGATTCTGAATATTTCATTTAATCATTCGAATAGGCAGTAAGTTCAATCTCCCATCTAAAAGATGTCAACTATCAAAGTTCCCTTAACTTCTTAGATATTCAACCAAATAAAATAAACCATATTAAAACAATTCAATTTATAAACCTAATCTCAATGTTATCTTCTGACCCTCCCTTATTGTGATATTGTAACAGATAAAAGCCTAATGATTTAAGAGAATTGCAATGAAGCTTTAATTTTAAGTTACACTGTGCAAAAATCCAACAATATTGGGGTATTTATCAGTAACAATATTTGTCTCAGTTATTTTCTCCCCCAGTGTTAAAAAAATTACACCATAAGTCATTAAAGCAGGCAGTCAGCTTCCAGTTCTGCAATCACTCTTGCATCACTCAGCAAAACACATTCCTACCAATATCCATAAATATAGGATTTCCCACAGGGATCACAGGGCATCGTCCATTATTGGGAACTCAATGATTTTCCCCATCTTAGCCCCCGACTATGAAGGTCAATTGGAACATCCCAGTCCTAGTTGAAAACATTCAAACCAATAAGACCATCCACTGGACAATCCTCAAAATAACTACAAGCATGTTCTGACTACATTTAGAAACTCCAACAGGACACCCTTACCATGAAGGTCTTGAGACTCGCTTCTTGGCGCCTTGACCCGTCATTAACCTGCATGAGAAGGGTTTCTGTGCAAATATCCGCAAACACTTTTGTACAAACACTGGAAGGAAAAACATTTGAACAGGTTAGAAGAGAATAGAAACCTATCAAAAAACACCTCAAATGAAAGGATTATTTGAATCATTTATACTCTTACCCCACACGCATCTGTCCCAGTTTCAAACCCAAAAAGATCCCATCACCTCCTCCCATATTACAACTGTATATTCTTGAATAAAGGAGATAGACACCTAGTATTAGGATCCAACACTACAATATGCAGAGAAAAACTCACCATCAATATACCTCAGTACCAACCTCAGGAAATTGATGACCTACTGCACTCTGGTGTGACATTTATTCCATCTGCAACATCACTCATCATGATATTACCAATTAAGTGTCCAATTAGAAGCAGTTCTGATTTACTGGCCCGTAACTACTGTGGAATAGATTGGAACAACCCAGGTTTATTTCACAAATGCCGTTTATTTAGTGGGTTAAACATACAGGAACAATATGTAAACACTACTCTCCATCCTCTCTTTAAAAAATTACCTGAGAAACGACTAAGTATTTTGGCAGACATAAAATAAGATTCAAATAGTAAGCAGCTGAGGGGGCATAATTCCTGCAGTTCTGAAAATGCTTTATCATTTGTTGAACCAGAAATTATTATTCTATTTGACATACTGCTAAAACACAATTTGTAATAGGGCTTTGGGGGTAGCAACTCTTCACACCTAAATATGCTACCATTATCCATTTAAAAATATGTAAATTTTACCTGTGACAGTTTTCAAGGGCGTCCAAAGCCCAATAGGTCTTCTCTTCTTACTACATATGGTGCAAAAATTCTGCAACATAAATAATAGAGGATCATTAACAAACTTTATTTACTTCATCAGGTTTCCATCTGTGCACAGTATAAGATTTTTACTCCAAACCCATTCATTTTAACAGAAGGTCAAACAGATTAAACTTTTACTTTGCACAGCATTAAACAGCTGATGCTACTCGTTGTTGCCGTGATTCTTTTCTCACTCCTTCTCCCTGAAGACATCCTTAGTGGGTAGAGTCCATAAGTATGTACAGCCCTTCAGTATCCAAAAACTTTTGGGGAACAGGCAATGGTCCTTCAGGTCGCTCAAGCCATAATTTTGACACCTGGCCCCCATGAACTCATTACCCTTGTGCAATCCTTCACAACAACCAATGACAAATTACTCAAGGTGTTTGGGAAGCAGACAGATGAACAGAATATCATAACAGAGCTTGATGCCATGCTCAAGCTCTGCGGCTGTTTCTACCCCAACTCTAAGCTTATTTATTCTTTAACAGAAAATTCACATCCAATGAGACAAGTATCAGTGGTTCCCAACATCAATGTACAAACTTCTGGTCCAAAGCAAAACCCTTCATGAATACAGCCAAGAATGGCCCTAGTCCTTTCAATATTTCTTAAAAACCCAGATGAACAATTTAAATGCTTACAAAGAACAAAACAGCATGGGAAACAGGCCCTTCGGCCCAACGAGCCCACGCCACTAGTACGCAGATCACTTGTCCAATACAAGCTTTTATATAAATTACTGAAATTATATGTCTTCCAATTGCACCAAGCATCAACAATACTTTTTCCAGATACTTCCTATCCAAGTCTGTAATCCAAAATAACCACTCGTCTTAACTAATACCTTTGCTTACGATGTCTTCTACATGTGGTTTTCTGTTGTCACAAACAATCCTACAAAATAAGTGACTACACTCCAAAAGTAATCTGTTGGTTGCAAAGTGCCTTTGAGATACCTGAGAATTTGAACGGTTCTGATACAAACTTTTACACGCCAGAAGACAGCAAACTAAATCTTTGAATAAGCTATAACTGGATCACCGTTACTGAGCACAATAGTGCCTATTGAGACTAATAAAGACAGTATGTGGGCCAACATGGTTTGCATTTGTTGCAACGAGCTTTACACATGATCTCTCAATTTACCATCTTAAACTGTTCCCACCAGCAACAGTCCAGTTACCACTTGCATCTCCACAGCCGTCCTGCAAGGTTCAAAATGCTACCTTTGAATTTTAGAATGTCAAAAATCAGTATTAGGTCATTGTATGCAAATTTCCCACCCCACTATTACACAATACTGAAATTCCAGCGATAATATCATATTTATTAAAAGCAACCGGCAGGGATTAAAAAGCAATGCCTAAAAACCTTGCCTCAGGTACTTCATGTTTTAAAAAATCAAAACCCTACCAACTATTTGCAGACTGTCTACCGTCCAACACACCAATTACAGGAGACAAACAATGGTACATGGAGGAAGAGTTTTCCCCCAGTCATTGACAAAATTATTCTAAATGTCAGTATCAACAAGCCTCAACATATACTGCCACCACCGACACGCTATAGCTGCAATGTGCAACATGCACAAGATGTAGCAACTTGCTAGGGTTTCTTCAGCAACAGAAGAGTAGAAGAGTTAAGGGGGGGAAATCTCATAGAAAATTATAAAATTCTAATAGGGTTAGACAGGCCAGATTCAGAAAGAATATTTCCAATGATGGGGGAGTCCAGAACAAGGGGTCATAATTTGAGGATAAGGGGTAAACCTTTTAGGACTGAAGAGAAATTTCTTCACCCAGAGAATGATGAATGCATGGAAAGCATTCAAAACGTCATCTGATTTCAAGAAGAAATTGGACATAGTTGTTGGGGCTAAATGGATCAAGGAATATGGGGGAGGAAGGATGTTTTTATGTAATACCTCCCAAACTCTCACCATCTAGTAACTGAACAGCAGGTATAAGGGAGCACAATTATTGTGTCCACTGCAGCCATACTTTCACCAGACTAACTACAGCAGTTCAAGAACATTCACTACTACTCCAAGGACAACCATATATGGACAAAAAGCATCGACCTTGCTAGCAACACTCAAACCCCAAGACTCAATTAAAAGAAGTTCAATTAACTTATAGCTGAAAGCATTGTGCATCACATAAGAAAAAGTGAAAGCATATTTCTTGTCCAGAGTCAAAAACTATTGATAATTTTCAACTGATTGATTTGGAGTATTTTGAGAGAAATTACTCTTTGATGATGTTTTATTTCAATCCTTTTATTTATCTTGACCCCATCACCTCAAAATATCAATTCATACATGGCGCAGTAGTCCTCAGGAATTGAGGAAAGCAATACTCTGAAGGAAAAATGTCTTTAATTGCATTTGTTTCACTCCCCCTATCCACTTCCCATTGTAGCATCTAGCTGGTTGTGTCTGGTCCTAACCACATTTCTTGGCAACCTGCTGCAGCTGTTGATTACCCCATGTGTATTTTTATATACAATTCTCAACATCTGTTCCCAATTTGCCTTCACAACCCTATCCCTACTTCACTGGCATTATCTGAAAGCAATGCTGTAAGCTTATTTTTTTCGATCTGTTTAAGTATCAGATATATTTTATCTCTAGTATGACACCTAAGTCATTTATTCTTTAATTTAAAGGGATATGGATTATCATGATGGACGGTTGACACTGTGCAAGTTTTTTTAGCCCATCACAGACCAGAGGAAATTCATTCAATCACCCAAAGGAGGCAAGCCAGAAGAAAACATCCGAAGATGTTGTTTTGTGAATGCTTCTATTAATTCCCAAAATAATTCCTCCCATTTTTACAGCTTATGTTCTGCTGACTACCCTAAATATTGCACACTTCAGTCTGGAAACCTTAACATAAATGTAATTTAGTCACATATTTTATCACTGGCTCTGAGTCCGGGCCTCAGTTTCTCTCAACTTTCATTTAGCAAAGGTAACGTGAAGCTGAGTCTTCCAAACCATTAAATTGCAGATTTATTCTTGTTAAATTAGCTAAACTCAACCAGGTGATACTACAACTGGCCCCCGTGCTTCTGGGAGAGGGAAAAGACAACAAATCAGTCTTAGTTTCTGATTGTTGTCCAGGGATCATAGCTGGAAAATGTGCATGCGTGGTTGCTAGGTGAGGACTGTGACGTCTCCTATAGCCAAATAGTCCGACCATGCTGACAGACAAGATTTGCTCTCAGCCAATGACCATTTTTGGATGGAACAGCACAGTGACAGAACTACAACCTGGCAGAGGAGAGGGGAAAAGAAAGCAAAATCCAAATTAAAAAGAAATGCATGGCATGGCGTAATATAAGAGAGATGTCAAAGATCCTAAAAGGGAAAAAAACGGGGGAATAAAAAAGTATATAAGTGACAAATACAGATGGGTTTCATTATTGCCCGATGACAACAATTTGCAAAGAACTTCTGTCCTCAGAGGAACCAATAGTATGATAATTAATCATAAAAGTACTATAATGTTTAAAAATACATAAAAATATAAGTACCAACAATACATAATAAAATAAAGCAACATTTATAGAGAAAAAGATTACACCCAATTATTGATGCAAACCACGTCTCAAACAGGTCATTATTCTCTTGGGGAGTAAAAAGCGAAACATTATTTTAAATTGTAGAGATAAGGATCTATTGACTGAGGTTCTTCCTAAATATGGCTTATATTCTAGCCCCCATCCCCAACTAGGGGTACATTTTGTTTTAAATCCATTGCATTTTTTTCATTCCCATTTTAACGCTCACCCATCTCGAGCGCGTGTCTCAACCAATGAGACAACGGTAAAATAGGACAAAAGAGCTGTCCGACGGTTGAAAGCCAGCCAAATACTTGGGAGAGGAAAACAAAAACAAAACATGAAACACACATGAACACGCACACAACACAGCGGGAACTTGAAAAATGGCAACAAAAATTCTGTCTCCCTCTTTCTGTAGTAAAGCAGTTTTCGCTGGGTGCAGGGGTCCTGGTGAATGGTCGTTTCGCAGACACCGCCTCCCCAAAATACAACACTGCTTTGCATACGCTTAATTGCTGTCACACATACTTGGCAGTTTGCCCACCTCATAACCAAACGGACTGCAGTCATTGGAAGGTGGAGGAGGCAGAGAAAGGAAAGGAAGCAGCAACCTGTGCAGTTTTCACGACACTGTACTGAAAGAATTATGACGAGGGAACTGTTCGGGAGAAAATGGAGGCTGGAATTTCAAGTGTTGCAGTGCAGGCAGAACTTTATTAACCCCTCAGCTGCCATAACACTTGCTTTGGTTCAGATTAAAATACACATCCTGAGAACAAATCACGGGCTTCCTCTGGATATTATCACAGCTGAAATCAAAGCTGTCTTGCTGGAAATATATTTTTAAAAAATCTCACCAAGAAACAGTTCTGGCCTTCATGTTTGAGCTTGGGAGAGAGAAAATACCAATTGAATATTATTCAGAGGCTCCGATGCCAAAGGGCGTTTAGGGTTTTCAGTGAGAACAAGATCAGGCTTCAGTTGTAATGCCCTGCAGCCACACCTCCTTCACCCTTATGACTGCATGACCAGCCAATCTGCTGACCAAATCACACCAAGATTGACCACGGAGGGGGTCAACTGCTTCTGTATCCCTTCATCTCCTTATCCCAGTTTCTGTCATCCATCTAAGCCAATCTAATTTTGAATGTTGACATATTTACTTCCTTAACCATTAACCTTGAAGATGAATTCTGCAGCTCATAACTCTGCAAAGTTTTTCTTGCTCCCTGTTCCAAATCTTGCAACTAAATCTTGCTCCTCCAGCATGTTGTTCCAGATCCTTCCACAATCGGAAATAATCTGCTTTTATTATGTCCTTTCTTTTATCATTTAAAACACTATGACACTGCACACCCCACTCCCCATAATTTGCATTGTTCGAATGAGAAAAATATGAATTTCCAAGTCTATCTTCATATTTGCATCATTTCATATAAGAACATAAGAAATAGCAGCAGGAGTAGGCCATCCAGCCCCACCATTCAACAAGATCATGGCTGATCTGCAGTGGTTCAGTACCACTTTCCTGCTTTTCCCCCCATAAGCCTTAATTCCCTTGTCAATCAAAAACCTATCCACTCTTGACTTGAATATATTCAGCAAGGAAGCCTCCACCACTTCATCAGGCAGAGAATTCCAAAGATTCACCATTCTTTGCATGAAGAAATTCCTCCTCAACTCTGATCTGACCCCCCCACCCCCCTCCGCAATCTTGAGGCTGTGCCCTCTAATTCTGCTATCTTTGTTAAGCGGAAAGTGTGTCTCAACCTCTACCCTATCCATTCCCTTCATTATCTTATACATCTCTATAAGATCCCCTCTCAGCCTTCTAAAATCCAAAGAGTACAAACCTAGCCTATTTAGTCTCTCCTCATAATCCAACAAACTCATCTCCGGTATCAGCTTTAGTGAACCTTCTCTGCGCCCCCTCCAAGGCCAATATATCCTTCCTCGAATGTGGCGACCAAAACTGCACACAGTACTCCAGTTGCGGCCTCACCAGTACCCTGTACAGCTGCAAAAGTAACTCCCTACTTTTATATTCTATCCCCTTAGCTATAAAGGCCAACATTGTATTCACCTTCTTGATCACCTGCTGCACCTGCATACTGTGTTTTTGCGTTTCGTACACAAGGATGGTGCAGCACCATCTCTGCACTGTTGCATGCTGCAGTTTTTTGCCATTTAAATAGTCATTCTTCCTACCATTATTCCTACCAAAGTGGATAACCTCACACTTGCTAACATTATACTCCATCTGCCAGGTTCTCGCCCACGCACTCAACCTATCCAGATCTCTCTGCAGGCTTTCCACACCATCCACGCAAATTGCTTTTCCACTCATCTTCGTGTCATCGGCAAATTTTGTCACCCTGCACTCAGCCCCTTCCACCAGATCATTTTCTATCTAAATAGTTGAATAAATAGTTGAGGCCCCAGCACCAATCCCTAGGGCACTCCACTAGTCACCAGCTGCCAATCAGAATAGCACCCATTAATACCTAGCCTCTGCTTCCTATTAGACAACTAATCCTCCATCCAGTCTAAACCCAGCCCCAACTCCCTGCACCCTAACCTTCTGCAGCAATCTTTTGTGGGCCATCTTATCAAACAGCTTTTGGAAATTTAATATACTACATTGGAAAACTCATTATAGAAGTTAGCACTGTACATAACCTTCACGTGTCTACCATAAGACTTTGCTAAAAATCTAGCAACAGCACCACTCTGGCTAAGACAATCACACAACAACAAGCAAGCTAGTTACTAACATACTCAACACAGGAGCTTGTACTGAAGCTCTACTAATGACTATGTTGCAAAATTTATTTGAGGCTGTGTTCACAAAGATTGAAGGGTAGTGTTTTCAAATTCGTTATTCTTTATTTTGAAATACTTTACTCCAACAGATAATGAAATAAAGTTTATTACTGTCACATGTAGGTTTACATTAACACTGCATTGAAATTACTGCGAAAATTCCTTAATCGCCACACTTTGGTGCCTATTCGGGTACACTGAGGGAGAATTTAGCATGGCCAATGCACCTAAGCAACATGTCGTTGGGACTGTGGGAGGAAACCGGAACACCCGAAAAAAACCCAGGCAGACACAGGGAGAATACACAGACTCTGCACAGTTACCTAAGCAGGGAACTCAAACCGGATCCCTGGCACTGTGAGGTGGCAGTGCTAACTACTGTGCCACCTAAGGCATTTTTAAAAATTCTTTCATGGAACATAGGTATTACAGATTTCAATAGGTTAGAAAGCCATAGGGCCAGGCTGATGAAAATGCTTCTGTCTCTTGGGTAGCTGCAAAGATTGTTTGGGAGTTAAATTCAGATATCAAACGAAAACAAGTATACAGAGGCAAGCATCCAGTCTTTCTCCTGTGGGACTCTCCCAATGTTAACCATAGAATTTTACAGTATTTTGTTTGGCTCATACTCCTGCACTAACCAGCCCATTGAAAGCTGTCCATTCAGTCCCATCTATTTTCCCCATTTCCTTTATTAAAATCATGGATTTTTAAGTGCTCTTGAACTACGACAACACTTAACAAACACAGCTTCTGTTGGAATGTCAACGTAAGCTAGCCCACTATGCCATTACATTCTCAAATTTCAAACGAATGCTATTGGGTTGCATTAGAAAGCAGAACTAATAAAATGTGATTCTACTTCATATATCAAGCCTGACTGCCAGTTTACTCCCTTTTATCCCACAAAACACTTCGGTTGAAAAGTTTCTCCCCAACTTCTCTGCCACCTTTTCAACTTTGACCTTGTGCGCCCCATCATTTCCCTAGGAGTTTTACACTATGCCACAGGCCGTGTTCAAAAACAGAACAAGCTCTCCCACACGTTCAGCGAGTGAATACAGTCAGCCGTAGAGCTGCAGATGGTCCTTGCCATGTCTATAGTTAGCTGACCTCAGATGGTGTGCACGTGGATACTAGCAGAACACCCATGACTAAATAGCATGCTGACTTTCGGCTGTTTATGTTCACAAAACTTAGTGCAATACCAAGATAGTGCTGCACGCTTGGGTGCATGTGAGAAGTAAAACCGAGGCCAGGTCTATCCTCTTCAGTGAAACAGTTCCCACCATTCATTTCAATGAGCGGGGAAAATCCCTTCGGTAATAGCAATATTTATCTTTAAACCGTCACCACCAAAGCAGATTATCTGGTCATTATCAAATTATGATGTTGTGCTACAATGCACACTAGCTGCCACAGTATCATGTGTTACATCAGTGGCCAAACTTCAAAAGTACCTGATTGGCTGTAAGATGTTTCGGGAAGTTCAGAAATCGTGAAAGGCATTACATAAATGCAAATGAGAAAAATATGAATTTCCAAGTTTTTCTTCACATTTGCATCATTTTCACAAGGTGAAACTTTTACAGATGCACCATAGAAAGCATTTTTTCTGGTTGTATCACAGCTTGGTAGGGCTCCTGCCCAACTGCAAGGTTGAATGTAGCCCAATCCATCACACAAACCAGTCTCCCATCCATTGACTCTCTACACTTCCCATTGCTACGGCAAAGCATACAGCATAATTAAGGATCTCACGCTCCCGACATTCTCTCTTCCACCTTCTTCCTTTGGAAAAAGGTATAAAAGTCTGAGGTCACTTACCAAACACTCAAGAACAGTTTCTTCCCTGCTGCTGTCAGACTTATGAATGAACTTATCTTGCATTAAGTCAATCTTTCGCTACACCCTATGACTGTAACACTACATTCTGAATTCTCTCTTTTCCTTTTCTATGAACAGCATGTTTTGTCTGTATAGTGTGTAAGAAACAATACTTTTCAGTATGTTAAGAGATATGACAATAATAAATCAAATCTAATAGTGGTCAGCACTGCTATCTTACAGTGCCAAGGACCCAGGTTTGATCCCCGGCTTGGATCACTGTCTGCTCAGTATGCACATTCTCCCGTACCTGCGTGGGTTTCCTTCCACAGTTCAAAAGACTGGTTAGATGTATTGACCATGCTAAATTCTGTGCACTGAGTATGGCAAATGGAGGATTTTCATAGCAACTTCATTGCAGTGTTAATGTAAGCCTACTCGTGATACCAGTAAATAAACTTTAAAACAGAAAAGAACAACCACTTGCATGAGATAATGGAAACAAGCCGCCAAATATAAAGTCACTACTCCGAGAGTCAATAGCATTTACAAGAGAAATAAGCAGGACAAAGAACTCTAAATTCACTATTAAACTACAACAGGAAAGGAACAATAACAGTACCAGCCATTAAATGAAATTCTACACCGAGGGTCAGACTGAGAACTCGATTGAGACAACCTTTTTATCTGACATCAGCAAGTGTACTTCTCCATTAACAAACCAAATAAGAATCAAAAGACAGACAGACAGGTGACCTGAAAGACAAAACAAGCTGTGGATGCTAGGACACAAAAGCAGTATGCTGTGAAGCCCATTGTCAAAAGTTGCTATCAACCTGAAAGCTGATCATAGGTGAGGGGGGAAAAAAAAGACTACATTTTGCTAGTAAATCTCATATCATAATCACAAGAGCTACCATTAAGTAATTAAGTACTGCCTACACACTTTAATTTCTAATGTTAGATTTTACTGAACAGGAAAAAAAGAGAGAAGACCGACATAGCAAGATAAAAATGCAGAGATAAGAAGGCAATAACATTACACCTGCAAGGCCTGTTCCTTTTTCAAATCCCAAATCTACCACTGCACCGTATCCTTCAATTTCTTATTCCGGATGTGCGTCTAATCAGAACTGGAGGAGAATATACTGAAAGATCGGACTATTTCATTATTTTACTCTCTCAGCTGAGAGTTGCACAGGAAAAGGAAGCACTTGCTAAGTGATGCCGTTGCAGATTACGTTCTCGAATTCAAGGAACATCCTTCTCACTATGGAATAGTTCAAACTGAGAACCAACCTTAGAGGTACTTTTATAGGTGGTCTAAAGAATTACAGAATTCCACAATTCCACAGTGCAGCAGTAGGCCATTCAGTCCACTGAGTCTGCAAAGTCAATAATCCTACAAAGGCCCTAGCCCCCTAAACCCATGTATTTAACCTGCTATTCCACCCTGACACTAATGGGCAATTCAGCATAGCCAATCAACCTAACCCACACATCTTTGGACTGTGGGAGGAAACTCGAGCACCCGGAGGAAACCCACGCAGATAGAGGGAAAACGTGCAAACTCTACAGAGACAGTGACCCCGAGGTCAGAATTGAACCCAGATCTCTGGCGCTGTGAGGCAGCAGTGCTAACCACTGATCCACCAAGTTTTTGAGCAAAGGCTGATGTGGAGAGGGCCTGTGATATCACAGAAGTACAAACAGCAGAAAGAGATCATTGTAGATTGCAAAAGAGTCCTATTCCTGAGCTAGCAGAGGAGGTCCACTAGATTCAAGTGAGGTCTAGATGACAGCAGCCAAATTTTCAGTCTTAGAGTCAGCTATTTAGATGCTCTGGCTGCTATGGTAGCTACCAAACATTTAAATTCCTCCATTTCCTGTCAAATTGGTAGATATAAAACTAATTCAGTAGTCTGTTAATCCTCAAATGCACATATGGCAGATATGGAAACAGAAGCTGATGTCACTGAGCAGAACGATTAGGAATCGTACTCAGTCAAGAGACAGAAAAACAGCACATGGAATATGAATAACAGGACAGAAAATAAAATTCCAGAATAACTTAAAGTATTCACAAATACATAAACCCAACTGTACCAACAGCTCTGAGATGGAATGGATTGGGAATTGTCTCTGGTTTCTCAGAAAGCATTTGTCAAAGTGAATTAATTGATGCTGTCTTGATCCATTATGATGCCAAGAAAAAATTGATTTCAGCATACAATGCCTCAAAATGCCAGGGTTAGGTGTGGTGTTAACTCACAGAGTATGGCAATGCCTGTAGCATACACTTAAAAGTCAATGAAAAATTATTCTGAAGTTGAGAATGAGTGCTTTGTTTCAATCAATAGTTAAAGCAGGTGATAAATATTTAAATCTAAGCCCGACAGCACAAATGCCAAAATTATTGAGCCATTCGGCCCTTCAAGCCTGTTCCATCATTCATCATGATCACGGTCAATCATCCAACTTCAACAGCCTAATCCTGCTTTCTCCTCAATCTTTGATCCCGTTCGCCCCAAGTGCTATATCCAGCCACCTCCTGAATACATTCAATGTTTTGGCATCAATTACTTCCTACAGTAATGGATTTCACAGACTCATTCTTTGGGTTAAGAAATGTTTCCTCAACTCCATCCTAAATGACATAGAAACAGGAGTTGAGAAGTTGATTTGCACTTTTTGATTTCCAGAGACATTGATATCAGATAATGGTCCACAGCTTAGATCAGAAGGGCTTGATGTATGTCCAACTAAGAACTGAATCAAACACACTCCAATACCATCATATCACCCAGCATAGAATAGTACGGATTTTGCACAGTCTTTTGCAGAGGTATTTGCTATGCATCTTGCTCGGCATTAATTTCCATGTTTCCTTTCAAAACAAGCTAGACAATTTCCTGTGCTTTTGTAGAATAACACCACAGTCCATAAACAAGCTGTACGAGTCAATGTTTATCATGGCCCTTGGACAATATTTGGTTTGCTTAAGCCTGATGTGAACAGCAGAGAGAAAAGCGAAACAAAGTGAAGATCAGTCATAACAGGCATGAAACTTAGAGTTCAAAAGTGGGGAAATCATGATGAAAAACCACTCAGATAATAAGGAAAAGTGTATCATTTGAGTTGCTGTGAAGAGACTAAGTGCATTCACATATCTAGTGAAGTATCACGTAGATCATTTGAATGAAAGAGGAAATCTCACAAAGGGAGAGCATGAGAAACCGCCAAAAGTCTAAATTCCTCCAATAGCACAAACTGAAAGTCGGAAGAAAGTGAGAGTTACAAGTTTGCCATTGTCACAGGTTGACCAGTACAGCAAGTGAGTCAAAGTCATGATTAAGAGAAAGCAACTGATGTACAGTCCCAACCATTAAGTAGGGCTGGTAGTCAAAGTTCAGGGATGTTGAGAGAACTTAATCAAGCTAATGGAAACAGTATTAAGAGAAAGAAGCCAGATAGATTTATTAAAAGGAAATAGGAAGGAATAAGTAATAAGTTGTTCTTGCTCATGCAATTTGTCAGGAGCAGTGTGTTAAACACAAACTGCAGTTAAGGACAAAAAACTAAACATGCAAATTGCTCTGGCAGTATCCGTCATAAATGCTTAGATTGTGATTACAGCAACAATAAATTTGCAACACAACCTGTTAAATTTCAGAACTGTTTAATTACATTTGTGAAATTATATAAATTAAAATGCAAAATAGCAGATTGTACATTTTTTTCCTCCAAGTGTAGTGTATATTGCAAGATCTAAGGATTGTCCTCTCTGCCAGGAAGCTACAAATAGTTTAATAACGGCTGCCTGCAGTTAAGATCTTTTGGTATTACTCAGTGCAATACACAGCATGAAGTCTGACAATTCCAACCCCACTCCAGAGACTTGGATACAAAATCTAGGCCTCGCCTCACTGTGTGAAATGCAACCTTGCAGATAAAATGTTGAACTGAAGCTCCCCCTAAGCTCAGGGAGACAGAAGATCCCATAGCACTACTAGAAGCGCTGGGGAATTCATCCATGTCCTCTGTAATATTTATTCGTCACCCAATATCATTTATTATTTGTTCATTTACACATTGATGTTTCTGGGATTTCACTGAACACAAACTGGCTGCTGAATTTCCCTCACTGCAAGAGCGACTGCAGTTCAAAAACGCTTCACCAATTGTTAAATGTTCTGAAGTCAGAGAAAGTTCTATGTGAAGGCATTTTTGTCCTTTTTAATGGCCTTACAAATCTATAACGTGGAGATGCCGGCATTGGATTGGGGTAAGCACAGTAAGAATTCTCACAATACCAGGTTAAAGTTCAACAGGCTTATTTGATAGTACAAGTTTTCAGTGTCGCTCCTTCTTCAGATGAATCACAAATCCAGTTAGACTCTACATCAATGGTTACTGACAGGGTCTTCCACAGTTCTTCAGAGGTTCAGACTTTTCTGCTGCTGTTAAAGTACTAATTTTTAAACTCTAATACACAATAATCCTGAATAAAGAGAACATAAGAAATAGGAGCAGTAGGCCATCTAGCCCTTCAAGCCTGCCCCACAATTCAACAAAATCATGAGTGATCTGAAATGGATCAGTTCCATTTTCCTGCTTTCTCTCCATAACCCTTAATTCCCTTGTCCATCAGAAACCTATCTACCCGTGAGTATATTCAGCAAGATAGCCTCCACCACTTCAATGGGCAGTGAATTCCAGAGACTCACCACCCTTTGAGTGAAGAAGTTCCTTCTCAACTCTTATCTAAACTGCATCCCTCCCTCCGCTTATTTTGAGGTTGTGCCCTCTAGTTCTGCTATCCTGAGTGGGAAGAATCTCTCTACCTCTATCCTATCTAGCCCCTTCACTATCTTATACATCTCTATAAGACCCCCCTACAGCCTTCTAAACTCTAATGAGTATAGACCCAGTCTATTCAATCCCTTTTCATAGGTTAACCCCCTCAGTATCAGCCTAGTGAACTTTCTCTGTACTCCTTCCAAGGCCAATACATCCTTTTGCAAATGCGATGACCAAAACTGCACAAAGTACTCCAGTTTTGGCCTCACCAGTGCCCTATACAGTTGCAGCAAGACCTCCTTGCTTTTACTTTCTATCCCCCTCGCTATAAAGGCCAACATTCCATTCGCCTTCTTGATTACCTGCTGTACCTGCAGACTGGGGTTTGCGATTCATGCACAAGGACCCTCAGGTACCTCAGCACCATAGCATGCTGCAGCTTTTCACCCTTTAAATAATAATCCCTCCTACTATTATTTCTACCAAAGTGGATAACTTCACATTTGCTAACGTTATACTCCGCCTGCCAGATCCTCCCCACTCACTCAGCCTATCCAGATCTCACTGAAGACTTTCCGTGTCTTACACGCAATTTGCTTTTCCACTCATCTTCACGTCATCAGCAAATTTCATCACTCTACATTCAGTCCCCTCCTCCAAATCGTCTATGTAAATAGTAAACAGTTCAGGCCCCAGCACTGATCCCTGCAGCACTCCACTAATCATCAATTGCCAACCAGAACGGCATCCATTGGTTGTCTAATAGGAAGCAAAGAGTTGGAATCAATCTCCAATCCACACTAACATCTTATACGTCCACTCTAACCTTTTACAGCGACCTTTTCTGAGGCACATTATCAAACGCCTTATGTAAATCTATAAACACCACATCCACCGGATCCCCTCTATTTACTGCACTGGTCACATCCTAATAGAAATCCAATAAATTCTTCAATCCCGAGTTCCCCTTCACAAATCCATGCTGCATCTGCTTGATCAAACCATTCTTTTCTACGTGTCTTGCTATTTCCTCTTTGATGACGGATTCTAGTATTTTTCCAACTACGGATACTAAGCTAATAATATGCATCACTTTGCATTATAACTTTGAAAGCATCACTTAGTTTACTGCAATTTTCTCACAGAGGACAAACCAACTTTCCTCAACCTAATTTAGATTTCAGATTGAGAGCTTTTTCTTTTGCAACTAGATATAGCTTGAAAAACGGTTTTCCACATAACCTATCAGCATCGTACTAGAAAATTTCATTTGGTTCCTCAGCCACCATGTAAACCCAATGATATATTTTAGTGCAGGGCTTCCCAAACTGTGGGACTCATGCCCCAGTGGGGTAACAAGATAGGATTTTGAGGTTGTGAGCTTCAAGGCAATTGTAGCTACTGTTGAGCTCATAGCAGCTAGAGATCCCTTTAGCCTCCCCAATGGAGGGCACGGCCTGCCCTAAGCTAACTGACTCATTGATCTCATAGACTTGGTTCGTGATCCAAATAAAGCCACTAGAAAGGTAGGTGAACTCATTTTAAAATCCAAACAGATCAAATACAAACTACCAAATTCCCCCTCCCAGCTGGCCCACGTGCTACTGGGCTAGGGCAATTTTCAAGCTTCTAAATGGGGTCACAGCAGAAAAGAGTTTGGGAAGCGCGGTTGCAGTAGATGTTCACACAACATTTACTACACAAACTGTCAGGAGCTCACTTAATGCTTTCACTACTAAAGTGCATCTTTAGGGCTGCAAAATTTCAACTTTTTAAAAAATATTTGTTCACGGTATGTGGGTGTCGTTGGCTAGGCCAACGTTTATCACCAATCCCCAACTGCCTTTGAGAAGGTCACAATGAGCTGTCTTCTTGAACCATTGCAGTCTATGTGATGTAGGAACACCCACAATGCTGCTACAAAGAGAATTCCAGGTTATTGACTCAAGGGAGGGTGAAGGAATGGCAAAGTAGTTTCAAATCAGAATAGCATGCAACATTATTCTGTTTTGAAACATATAAGATACCTTTCAACCCATGTCTATTAATAGTTTGCCTGAAGTTTTAGGGTGAGGTGAAATGAAGTGCCAATTCTGGGAAGATACTAAATTTAAAATGTACTTTTATGTTGCTAGTTAGATTTAAGGGGAGTGCAATTCTACCCACTAACCCACATCAATTTTCCCTCAATCTTCTTTTCCAATGATAGATAAAAATCAAAAAAAGTGGATCAGTGACTGCAAACACATCAGGAATCAACGGGGAAATGCATCTCCACTCCACTGAAACGAGGCAAACAGTATCTGCATATTAACTGCACTTTATGAAGTAAATATTAATAAACTACAGTCATTTATTTTCTGATGGCTGGAATTACAACATTGCAATTGTTTTCAGAACAGGAATAATTTCTATTATAATTAAATAAAAACCTGTAGTCCAAACACAGACAGCATGGCTTTACAACATGTTATAGAACAATAACGATAATCTTAAAATGCAGAGGGCGGCAAAAAAGCTGGTTAACGATAGGCGTTTTTGACCTGGGAGCTGAATTAATAAGCACTTCACAAATTGTCCAGTCCTCTCACCAACAATTAAATTCTGATAATAGGTATGCTGATAGGTCAAGCTGAAGGTGGAAAGAAATACATGTGGACCTTGAGTGCCAGATGGCTGATTTTGTGCTGCAGACTCAATGTAATTTGGGTAAGAAATAAAAGTAGATTTTCCCAAATACTTGTTTATGGGATGGCATGAATAAAGGTAGTTTCAAAATCAAACTTGGGGACAGTACAGCAGCAGCGGAATAGTTTCAGTTCTATGGCACGTGCCTCATCATGGAATCCTTACAGTGCAGAAGGAGGCCATTCAGCCCATCAAGTATGCACCAACTCTCAGGCTTCAATTCGACCTAGGTTGCATTCCCAGAAGTCCACATATTTATCCCACTAACCTCCTAAACTACACATTTTGGGGCATTAAGAAGCATGACCAATCCACTTAACTTGCACATCATTGCACTGTGGGAGGAAACCAGAGCACCCAGGGGAAACCCGGGCAGACATGGGGAGAACATGCAAACTGTATACAGACAAGTTACCCAAAGCTGGAATTGAACCCAAGTCCCTGGTACTGCGGCATCAGTGCTAACTACTGTGCCACCATGTCACCCACTTCTACAATGACCATTCCAATGCAGAGCAACAGGCGGCAGGGTGGCACAATGATTAGCACTGCTGCCTCACAGCAGCAGGGACCTGGGTTCAATTCTAACTTTGGGTAACCATGTATATGGATTTGCATGTACTCCCCCCTTGTCTGCGTGGGTGCTCTGGTTTCGTCCCACAATCCAAAGATGTGCAGGTTAGATGGATCAGCAAACATGAATATACAGGATTAGAGTAAGCAGTCTCACAACACCAGGTTAAAGTCCAACAAGTTTATTTGGTAGCACAAGCTTTCAGAGCATTGCCTCTTCATCAGGTGAGTGACTCACCTGATGAAGGGGTAGCTATCAAAACTCATGCTACCAAATAAACCTGTTGGACTCAAACTTAGCGTTGAGACTATTTACTGTGCTTACCCCAGTCCAACGCCAGCAACTCTATGGGTACAGGGTTGTAAGGATAGGGCAGTGAGAAGTGCCTGAGTAGGATACTACATCAATGTCAGCGCAGACTCGATGAGCCGAGTGGCCTCCTTCTGCACTATAGGGATTCTATAATCTACCATGCTCCATAAACACTAGCTCATCCAAAGCCCTACTATGCATAATTTAACTCTCAACAGGATGTGTGGTTTATCTAGCTCCACTACTCCACAAGTCACACCATTAGTTTAAAAGTTTAATTCACCACTTCGGCCAACCATCTACTTCTGTGCTGTTAGACCCAGCATAAAAGAGACTTTTTAATCAGGCTTCTTTCAATAAACCCAGGATAATTGGATGAAATTTCTTTTTTGAAAGAAGTTGCAAGAACTGGTTAACACACAATTGTAATCTTGAAGTACAATTATCTAGTGCTCAAAGATTCTCCAGTGTGCGCACAGAAGCAATGAAAGAAAAAATTGATAGGGTTTCTGCAGAGATGGGCAATTAAATAGCAGGCTCTGAAAAATAAAGTTTTTAGGGCTTCCATACTGTCGATCTGCAGTTCCCTCACCTGCAGATACCTTGCTAGTCTCAGTATAGGTCTGCAGATTCTCACCAAAGTGTCTCCTCCATGCCAAAAATGGCCAGATCAGGTCTCAGCCTGTCAGGATTCCTAGCTATATATTGTTAACCACTCCATCTCAGGCAAGGTGAGGAGAATGTGAGCTGTGCAGTTTTTCTTTTTATTCCCAATCTATTTCACAAAACAACTACGAAACCTAAAGCTAATTTTTATCATGCAATTTCCAGTACATCACTAGCCTGTTCCCCCCACAATCAATTAAAATAATTGCAGTGCAAACAAGCACACAGCTTTTGCCCTTTCAAGCCCTTTAAGAAACCTAGCTCTTTGACTGAGCTTTAGTCACCTGTTCCAGTACTTCCCTATGTGTCTCAGTGTCAAATTCTGTTTGCTAATCACCACTGCAAAGCAAGATATAATGTTTTACTAAGGCTCTATATAAATCCAAATCATTACAAAACTATTTGCCTTAATGATCTTATGAAATAAAATAAAAACAATGCAAGTTGTACACTATTAGCTGCCCCATGTCGGTTGCCTAGATCTTTGTATTTGGTGGATAAATGTGACTGAGCCTGTGACATAACAGCTATTTAATGCTATTTCATCTCCAGTTCACAATATACACCAAGAAGGTAAGAGAATGCTAGATGATAGAACAGCATCAGCCAAGGATCCAGAGGGCTGAAAAGACTCAAAATAAAATTACACAAAATAGTTTGTCATGCATATTTTTCCATTTCTTTGCGGAAGTACCTTCCTGAACTCAGCAAATGTGGGCAGTGGCAGTACTGAAATCTGGAATTCACTGACAGTCGCACATCCCATAGCAACAAGAAGCAGTGCATTGCAGAATTCTTGAGTAGCTCTTGAGCAAAGCATTGACTGAAATAGTGGTCTTTAATAAGCAATGCTAACCCACCCATGGCAGAAACCTCAATATTCAGACACACCGGAGTTCACAATACATCACTGTGCTGTGATTTGGCAATCAAAAAGGAGAGGTTTTCATTGATTGGCCATACGGGGGTTGCAGATTCAAATCCCGCTCCAGAGACATGAACACATTACTGAGGTCAACATTCCAGCGTAATACTGTCAAAAAGGACCGAGCCCCATCTGCCCTCTCCAGTTAGGCACAAAAGATCCCATAAGTGCTATGTTTTTCAAACAGGGGATCTCTCCCCAGTGTCTTAGCCAATATTTGCCCTCAACCAACAAGATTATTTGGTGTATACTGCAGGCGTAGCAACAACTCGGACATAAGGAACCATTTAAACCAACCAAAAGTCAAACCACAAGTTTCACATCACGACAGCGGCAACAGCATCGAGTAGATACTTGACGCAGAAGTGTACAGAGGTCAAGATGAAAATTCTGAAAGCAAAGTTCTTGATGTACCAGAAACATTACAATGTTGCAGCAAGTCCCAACACAAATCACTGACTGCTTGGAGGGACAAGAGTGGGTTGACATCGATCTATAGTTGGTGTTCCTTCATTCAAGTTTCGTCACAGAATTTCAACTGTTCAAAATCACTACAGGTTGCACGGCGAGATAATTCATGGTTAAATTACAATTTTGTCAATTTAAAGAATCCCTTTAGAATATAAAAAGGCACACTCGAAAATGCTTTGACTGTTTTATATTACAAATTGATTGGACTTTGTTTTGTGCTTATTAATTACCTGAAAGAACAATCTTGTACTAACAAATTCACGTCCTCGGCCCAACCACCTTCATCAATGCTCTCCCCTCTAACACAAGGTCAGAGGTGGCAATGTTCACTGATAGTTGCACATCTTATACATTATTTGCTTCAGTATATGTAACGTTTCAATATGCTCACAGGCAGCAAGATCTGGACAATTTTCAAGCTTGGTCTGGTAAGTGGCAGGCAAGATTGGTATCACACAAGTACAATGCAATGGCTATCTCCCCGCAAGAGAGAATTTAACCATCTAGTCATGGAATCATAGCATTCCTACAATTCAGAAAGTGCCATGTGGCCCATCAAGTTTGCACTGAATACAATCCCACCAAGGCCCTAGCCCATAACCTCAAATATTTACCCTGCTAGTCCCCCAACACTAGGGTCAATTCAGCACAGCTAATCTACCTAAGCCGCACACCTTTGGAGTGTGGGAGAAAACCGAAGCACTCAGAAGAAACCCACATAGACATGGGGAGAACTTGCAAACTCCACACAGACAGTGACCCAAGGCTTGAACTGAACCTGGGTCTCTGGCGTTGTGAGGCAGCAGTGTTAACCACTATGCCACCCCATCCATTTACCAGTGACATTCAACAGCATTAGCAACGCTGAATTCCCCCGCCATCAACATCTTTGGGGATGAACATTGACGAAAACTAAAATTGGACTAACCATAAAAAAAATTGACTACAACAGATCAGAGGCTGGAAATTCTGTAGCAAGTAACTCATCTCCTGACTCCCCAAAGCAGTCCACCATCTACAAGGCACAAGTTAGAAACGTGAAGGAACATTCATACATAAAAGATAGATCAGCTAGATAGTCAACACCTTTTCCCAAAGGTAAAGGAGTCTAAAACTAGAGGACATAGGTTTAAGGTGAGAGGGGAAAGATACAAAAGGGTCCAGAGGGGCAATTTTTTCTACACAAGAGGGTGGTGAGTATCTGGAATGAGCTGTAGAGGCAGTAGTCAAGGCTGGTACAATTTTATCTTTTAAAAAGCATTCAGACAATTGCATAGAGGCATATGAGGCAAACAGACAATTGGGACTAGCTTAGCGGTTAAAAAGAGTGCAGCATTCTCAAGCTGGGCCAAACAGCCTGCTTCCATGTTGTTAAATTCTATGACTATTCTCTGCTTTCCTGGACAGTGCAACTCCAACACTTAGGATACTCAAAACCAACCAGGACATAGTGACTCCGTCCACCACAGGCTCACCATGGCAGCAGAGTGTGCCATATTCAAGACACATTGCAGCAATTCCCCAAGACTCCTCTGACAGCACCTTCCAAACCTGCGATCTCTACCATCTCAAAGGACAGGGGCAGCAGGCACCTGGGAACACCACCACATGCAAGTTCCACTCAGAGACTGTTACCAACCTGACTTGGAAATATATTGCTGTTCCTTCACTCTCACTGGGTCAAAATCCTAGGTCATCCTTCCTAACTACACAGTGAGTGCACCTATTCCAGATGGATTTCAGCGATTGTAGGTGGTGGCTCATCACCACCTTATGTACATTTAGGAATGGTAATAAATGCTGACCTTGCCAGTGATGTTAACTTCCAAGCAAGAACATGAAGATGTAATTCCTGAGTGCCTTATAGTCAAAGGTGTACTCTTGAATTCATTCTCTTAATAAATGCAGCCAATTGGCATGTAGCAAACTGCCGCAAATAGAAACAAAATAATGCCAAAATAGTCAATTCATGATGATTGCATAAGCATCAGGCAAGGACATTGGTGATAACTTCCCAGCTTTTCCTCAAAACAGCCCCACCAGCACTTTCATGGTCATCTAAACGAGCCTCAATTTAATGTGTCATTCCAACGACAGCACCTTCAAACATGTGGAACTTGAATGTCAAGCCTAGATTTTTCTACTCAAGTCTCTGGAGTGAACCCACAATCTGACTCACAGGCAAGAGTGCTGGCAACTGAGCCATAGCTGACACACAAATCAGAAACCGAAGGAGGAAAGTCTTTTTCAAATAAAAAGAAACCTTACTTAGTAGAGTTTTAAAGTTTATTCGTGTCACAAGTAAACTTACGTTAACACTGCAATGAAGTAACTGTGAAAATCCCCAAGTCGCCACAATCTGGCACCTGTTCGGGTCTACTGAGGGAGAATTTAGCATAGCAACGCATCTAACCAACGCATCTTTCAGGTTCAAAGGAGACTGAGCACCCAGAAGAAAACCATGCAGACACAGGAAGAACATACAGAGCACACACAGACAGTGATGCAAGCCAAGAATCAAACTTGGTCCTTGGATCTGTGAGGCAGCAGTGCTAACCACCATGCCACCCAGTTTTAGGAAAATAAAATCAAAATGTGCTGAGTGGTCCCATCATTAAGGATGGGAATAATTGTGGAGCCTCTGCCTCCAGCGAGCTGCTCACGACTATATAGGCCAGGACTGGAGCGTTCAGATCTGATTCAGTGGTTGTGGAATCGCTTAGCTTTATTACTTGCTGGTCATGCTGTCTAGCATGTAAGTAGTCCTGCGTTGTAGTTTCACGGGGTTGACATTGTATTTTTCGAAATGCCTGGTGTTGATAATGGTGTGTCATCTAGCAATCTTCACTGAACCAGGGTTTCTCCCTTAGCTTGGTGGTAATGATAAAACGAGGGAAATACCAAGTCATGAGATTGCAGATTGTGGAGAATTCTGCTGCTTCTGATGCCCAGAGTACTTCATGGGTGCTCAGCCTTAAATTGTTAGACCTTTTCGAATTCTAAAACCCATTTAGCACAATGGCAGTATCATGCAACACAATGTGAAGACATATTTGGTCTCCGCATGGACTGTGTGGTGGTCATTCCTACCAATACTATCATGGACAAATGCATCTGCAACATGTAGGCTGATGAGGATGAAGTCAATGTTTTCCTCTCTTGTTCCCTCACCGCAGACCCAACCAGCCCAGTCTGTGTTGGTACTGCAAGCTACTCTTGGTGACGGACATTGAAGAACCCACTCAAAGAACATACTGCGTCCTTGCTTTTACTAAGTGGTGTTCAACATAATGGAGTACTGATTCATCTACGAAGAGGACAGTACATAGTAATCAGCTGGTGCTTTTCTTGTCCACATTTGACCTGGTAAAAGACTTCACGGAGGCCACATCGATCTTGAGTACTCCCTCCTGCTGGTATACCATGGTGCCATCACCTCTGCTGGGTCTGTTCTGCTGGTAGGACATTCCGAGGAATGATGGTGGTGTTGTCTGGGACCTTCTCTCATATGATTACATGACTGTCAGGTTGTTTCTTGACTAGGTCAATGTTGGGTGATCTGTCTGGTTTCATTCCTTTGTATTTTCTTCTGAGCTTGCCAAGCCACTTCAGAGGACATTTAAGAGTCAACTGCATTTCTGAGAGTCTGAAGTTACGTGCAAGACAGATCAAGATGACAGGTTTCCTTCCCTAAAGGACATTAGTGAGCCAGATGAGATTTTACGACAATTGTTTCATAGTCATTATTAGACTTCTTAAATTCCAGATGTTATAGAGTTTAAATTCCACCATTTGTTGAGATTCGATTCTGTATTCCCAGAGCAAAATTACCCTGGGCTCCTAAAGACAATACCATTGTGTCAGTGCCTGCTCACAGATAGAGGCCATCCTTCCAAACTTAGCTGGTGCCTAAAGAAAACACTTAAACCTGTAGCAGAAATTCCAAGGCTAACAGCTACAGAATTGAAAAATGGTTCCCAACTGGATTTACACCATCGAGCAAGAAGCCAACAATCTGTATACTTGCTTACACACAGAATTTAGATGTTTTAAGGTTGTGTGTAAGATTATGGCATCAAAATTAAATGCTTCCTTAGTAAGTTGGTTAAGTGCGCACATCATCCAATAAAACTCATGCAAAATTTTTAATTGGCTAACTTTCAATGGTGCTATACCCTGTGTTATGACACCCAACACACACATACCTAACTTTGGAGTTATATGATTAGTCATGTTCAATGTCACCCAAGGAATATAAAAGAGTGACAATAATAAGACATTTGGTTTAATTGCAATCATTGATTCAACAATTCTGATTAATTTACATGCTGGGGTGGAATTTTTTTGAGACGGATTCTTGATTTTTAAGATATCAATATGTTAAATTTTGCATTATAACAAAAGGGCATGGATGAGGCTCAGGAAGGGAGATGCATGCGAACAGAACAGATAACAGTAATCATAAAGGATGATGAATAAGGTAAAGGGACTGACCAGGAGGTGAAGGAGGTAGATAACATCAAAGGTTTTGAGAGGAAACTGGAAAGTTATTTGATGAGAAAATCAATTGAACATAATGAGTACTGAACATGTTTTCTGCTTTTGAACTCTATGTCAACAACTGAACAAGATTGTTCTTATAACTCTTTTATTCTTCTTATTGGACAACATTTCAGAACATTTTACACAGGACATGATAGAGTGAATGAATTAACAAAATCAAATGAAATCATGAGAGAAAGGCTGCATTGAACTTTGGGGCAAAGCCTGAAAGCTAATGGTGTTTACTACCAAATAAACCTGTTGGACTTTAATCTGTGTTGTGAGACTTCTTACTGTGTTTACTCCAGTCCAATGCCGGCATCTCCACATCTTGAACTTTTGAATGCAGGGAAGGAGCTGGAGAGGGGGAGGGTCTAGGGGAAGTTCTAAACGATGGAGACATAATGGCTGTCCTAGTAGGCACTGGGGATTACAGTTATAGATGGTTGAGTTAATGCAGGACAAGGTTTTGCAGGGCTGCTAATAGATGACATAAACCAAGAGGCAACATGAAATTATGTTTAATAGATATATTAAATCCCAATTGAGGATAGATCACCATTCCAGACTCGGACAAGCCTTAGGTAAAACTGAATCCTAAAGCTTTGAACAATGCAAAGACTTGGATTTTGTTTTGGTTTATCAACCTTGAACTTCCTTAAATTGAAAGCTATAATCCGTTCTGATCAAGTAAACTGAACTTAACTGCAGCTAGTTTCTTTCTAGAATTCTGTGTTTTTAACGTTGCATTTTTCTTTAGCCACACCCGATTACTGTATTCGATTTCTTTCACTTTCTGTTTCTCCACACGAATACTGTTTACACTTGGCGACAAATCAAAACCACACTTTAGTGATTAATCTGATTCTCAATCTCCATTCTGTCTATACATATTGTGGACTTCCATATTTTTTATAAAAGCTCCAACTTTAAAAACTTTATCTCAAACCAATGGAATAATTTTAACTCTGGTTTACCCAGTTTTATATAGTAAAATTGAAATAGAGCTCAAAGACTTCTCAAGATTTAGATCAACAAATTGTTTTGCTCATTACTTCTCTTATTCACCCAATTTATTCAACTGTAAGGAAATCAATGTTTCCAATCAGCCCAGTTGTTAAAATTATTCAGGTTGTTACTTTAAAGTTATTAAAGTTTATTCGATAGTGTCACAAGACTTACATTAACATTGCAATGAAGTTATTGTGAAAATCCCCCTAGTCGCCACATTCTGGCATCTGTTTGGGTACACTGAGGAGGAATGTAACATGAGCAATGCAACTAACTAGCACATCTTTCAGATTGTGGGAGGAAACCGAAACACCAGCGGAAACCCACGTAGACATGGGTTTCGCACAGATAGTGACCCAAGCCAGGAATCAAACCTGGGTCCCTGGCACTGTGAGGCAGCAACGCTAACCTCTGTGCCACCCATAGGATAAATGTTTAACAATAACGCAACAAGGAGTTACAGACTTAATTTTCATGTATGTATATCTGACATACACATATGAAAATTACAAAATTATCAAAGCAAGAAAGTTTTGAGGGTTATGTCAGCAATGGTTGTAGGGTAACAGAATTATTTTAAGCAGTAAGGGCTACAAAATTAATCTTGTAACAATCTAGTTACTGGATAATGCCTTCTGAACTGCTGGACATCATGAAAGGTAGCCAGCTAAGGATGAACAAGCAGAATTTTTTTTAAACTCATATACAGACAGAAAAACTGGTACCAATTTTGCAAAAGTGTACACATCTGTACATAGACCACGTCTGGCATCCACTGGCTAATCCTGCTGTTCCTCTCTCTGGGATTTCCTTTCTTTATCTGGGTAGGTGAAGTGCTAATAGAGGCTCTGATTCTAATTCTCCCTTATGTTATTGGGGGAGGAGATTGTATTTCATCCCCAGATATCACATTGATGGGTGCCTTGACGATTCTTCTCCTCCTTGTCGCTAGGGTTTCCTTGGTGGAAAACGGTGCCTCTCATATGACTGAAGAGTAAAGTCTGTTGAGAATCTTGGCATCGTGTAAGAATCCTTGGCTTACTGGCTCCTGTATACTGGAGCATACACTACCACATAATGTAACGTACATATGGCAGTATCCTGATGTTCCCCTTTCGCTCGGGTATCCCTTCAGGACTTGGAGGCCTTGGGATGCGGAGTTAGATCCCAATTGTATTTTACTCCATAACAAATTTCATATATTGTGTAGCTTTGTCTTTGCACAACAGCACAGTGCTCAGCACTGCTGCCTCAGTGCCAGGGACTCAGATTTGATTCCTGACTTGGGTCACTGTACAGAATCTGCATGTTCTCCCCGTGTTTGCATGGGTTTACTCCGAGTGCTTCGGTTTCCTCCCATAGTCCAAAGGATGCATTGGCCATGTTAAATTCTCCCTCAGTTTACCCAAACAGGCGCCAGAGTGTGGTGTCTAGGGGATTTTCACAATAACTTCATTGCAGTATTAATGTAAGCCTTAACTGTGACACTAATAAAATAAACTAAACTAAGTGCTCTTAGCTTTATCCTGTTAAACATAGTAAGTCTCACAACACCAGGTTAAAGTCCAACAGGTTTATTTGGTAACAAACACCATTAGCTTTCAGAGCACTATTCCTTCATCAGGTGAATCGAATGGTGAATCAGGTCACCTGACAAAGAAGCAGCACTCTGAAGGCTCGTGGCAATTGCTACCAAATAAACTTGTTGGACTTTAATCTGGTGTTGTGAGACTTCTTACTGTGTTTACCTCAGTCCAATGCCAGCATCGCCACATCATGACTTTTATCCTGTTATCCAGAGATTCCCCGTTCTTTCTGGTATCCTTTCATTATCCATATGGAAGGAGACAACTATAATGATTGATAATCTGAACCACTTATAGAAGTATGTCAACACGGAAAAGTGATCACTCTACTGTACTAGATTCTGGGGATTTGTTATGTCTTAAACGGAAAACCCTCAGTAAAAACATTAATTCAAAAAAAAATAGTTGAGAACAATAAAAACCCAGAATCAGAAGTTGAATAGTCATCATGAAACTATTGTCAATTGTCGTAAAACCCATCTATTTCTTTGCCAGCCTTACTGGGTCTGACTTAAGTGTGACTCCAGAACCTCAGCAACATGGTTGATTTTTAAACACTCCCTGAAAAGGCTGGGCAAGCCATTCAGTTCAATGACAACTTGGGATGGCTTAGGGGCATTATCACTAGACTATTAATCGAAACTAATGTTCTGGGGACCATTAAAAAAAATCTGGAATTAAGAATCTCCCAATGACCATGAAACCATTGTCAGAAAAAGCTCTGTTCGCTAATATCCTTTAGAGAAGGAAATCTGTTTTCCTTACCCAGTCTGGCCTACATGTGATCCCAAAGCCACAGCAATGCGGTTGACTCTCAATTGCCCTCAGGCAATTAGGGATGCGCAATAAATGCTGGCCTGTCAGCGACACTCATGTCTCACGTCAAAAACAGCTCCCTGTGGGAGGAAATTCCATTGTCTCACTACTCTCTTGGTGAAAAGATTTCTTCCAAATCCCCTACTACATTTATTGATGACCATCTTATATTAATGGCATCTACTTACGTTTTTCCCACAAGAGGAAACATAGATTATGATGCATACAAAAAGTATCACAATGGCAGATGGGGTTTAATTTACACAGATGCCAGGTGATGCATTTTGGTAGACCGAACCAAGGCAGAACTCACTCAGTTAATGGTAGGGCGTTGAGGAGGGTTACAGAACAAAGATCTAGAGGTACGTGTTCACAGCTTCTTGAAAGCCGAGTCACAGATGGATAGAGTGGTGAAGTAGGCATTCAGCATGCTTGGTTTCATTGGTCAGAACATTGAATACAGAAGTTGGGATGTCTTGTTGAAGTTGTAGAAGACATTCATAAGGCTGTACTTGGAATATTGTGTACAGTTCTGGTCACCCTATTATAGAAGGGATATTATTAAACAAGAAAGAGTACAGAAAAGATTTATTAGATTGCTACCAGGACTTGATGGATTGAGTTATAAGGAAAGGCTGAATAGACTGGGACTTTTTACTCTGAAGCATAGGAGGCTGAGGGATGATCTTATAGATGCCTATAAAGTAATGAGGGGCATAGACAAGATAGACAGTCAATATCTTTTCCCAAAGGTAGGGGAGTCTAAAACTTAAGGTAAGAGGGGAGAGATACAAAAGTGTCCAGAGGGGCAATTTTTTCACACACAGAGTGGCAAGTGTCTGGAACAAGCTGCGAAAGGTAGTAATAGGGGCAGGTGCAATTTTATCTTTTAAAACGGGTATAATGGGTATAAAGAGATATGGGCCAATTGTGGGCAATTGGCATCATATTAGGGATTTCAAAAACGAGGACAGCATGGACAAGTTGGGCTGAAGGACTTGTTTTCATGCTGTAGGCCTATATGATTCAATCATAACTCTAGCACAAGTACTTCAATCTGCCAAAATAGCATGAAGACATAAGATGAGATGATCAGTTTGTGTGGATTTTGGAGATATTACACCACCTCTCTTCTCCAAAATCATCATTTCAATGAGATCTTGAACATACACACAAGAGGGCTTACCTAAAAGACAACAGTTCCGACATGACAGCATCCCTTAACAACACTGCATTGTTCTAGATTACATTTTCAAACTTCAGGGGTATGATAGGGCAAGAATAGCTGCTGATTCAGAGGTGAAAATGAACCCGGCCGAGCCAAGTTTTGTGAACCAAATGCTTTCATCAACATTCCAAAAAATGCAGTTAAAAGTTTCAAAACTTGATTTTACAGGCCTCCTCTTTTCCAAACAAAAATGCAGTCATATCAAACTCCTTATGGCAGGGAAAACAACTGAAACCAGCAGCTACATGATCACAGCTACTTTTAAGCAGCACATCATCACATTGGGATTAATTTAGTCATTTACCCTCGCAACATTAGTCTCAATAATGGGAAGGGGGGGGAGTGTGGAATCAGGGAACAGGATGGGGGGAGAGAGAAGGGGGGCCTGTATGGGGTGAGGGAGAAGGGGGTGGGGGGGGGTGGGGGGGGGGGGGGGGGGGGGGGGGGGGGGGGGACGGGGGGGGGGGGGGGGGGGGGGCGGGGGGGGGTGAGGGGGGGGGTGGGGGGGGTGCGGGGGGGAGGGGGGGGCGGAGGGGGGGGGCGGGGGGGGAGGGGGGGCGGCGGGGAGGTGGGCGCGGAGGCGGGGGAGGGGGGGCGGGGGAGGGGGGAGGGGGGGGCGGAGCGGGGGGAGGGGGGGGCGGGGAGTGGGGGGGGGGGGGGGGGGGAGGGGGGGCGGAGGGGGGGCGGAGGGGGAGTGGGGGGGAGGGGGGGGGGGGGGGGGGCGGAGGGTGGGGGGGGGGGGAGGGGGGAGGGGGGGGGGAGAGGGGGGGAGGGGAGGGGGGGGAGGGGGCGAGGGGCGGGGGAAGGGGGGGGGGGGGGGGGGAGGGGGGGGGGGGGGGGGGAGGGGGGGGGAGGGGGGAGGGGGGGAGGAGGGGGGAGGGGGGGCGGGGGGGAGGGGGAGGGGGGGGGGGGGGGAGGGGGGGGGGGGGCGGAGGGGGGAGGGGAGGGGAGGGGGGGGGGGGGGGGGGGAGGGGGGGGGGGGGGGGGCGGAGGGGGGGGGAGGGGGGAGGGGGGGGGGAGGGGGGGAGGGGGGGGCGGGGGGAGGGGGGGCGGAGGGGGTGAGGGGGGGAGGGGGGGGGGGGGGGAGGGGGGGCGGAGGGGGGGGGGGGGCGCGGAGGGGGGAGGGGGGGGCGGGGGGGGAGGGGGGGCGGAGGGGGGAGGGGGGGGTGAGGAGGGGGCGGAAGGGGGGGGGGGGGAGGGGGGGGAGGGGGGGGCGGGGGGGGAGGGGGGCGGAGGGGGGGGGGGGAGGGGGGGCGGGGGGGGGAGGGGGGGGGGGGGGGGAGGAGGGGGGGAGGGGGGGGCGGAGGGGGGAGGGGGGGGGCGGAGGGGGGAGGGGGGGGGGAGGGGAGGGGGGGGGAGGGGGGAGGGGGGGGTGGGGGGGGGGGCGGGGGGGGAGGGGGGGGAGCGGAGGGGGGTGGGGGGGGGCGGGGGGGGAGGGGGGGGGCGGGAGGGGGGGTCGGAGGGGGGGGGGGGGGCGGAGGGGGGAGGGGGTGGGCGGAGGGGGGAGGGGGGGGGCGGAGGGGGGAGGGGGGGGGCGGAGGGGGGAGGGGGGGGGGGGGGGGATGGGGGGAGGGGGGAGGGGGGGCCGGAGGGGGGGGGGGGGGGGCGGAGGGGGGAGGGGGGGGGCGGAGGGGGGGGGAGGGGGGGGGAGGGGGGGGGGGCGGGGGAAGGGGAGGGCGAGGGGGGAGGGGGGGGGGAGGGGGGAGGGGGGAGGGGGAGGGGGAGGGGGGGGGAGGGGGGGAGGGGGGGAAGGGGGAGGGGGGGGGGGGGGGAGGGGGGGGCGAGGGGGGAGGGGGGGGCGGGGGGGGAGGGGGGAGGGGGGAGGGGGGGGGGGGGGGGGGGAGGGGGAGGGGGGGGGGGAGGGGGGGGGGGGGAGGGAGGGGGGAGGGGGGGGGGGAGGGGGGGGGGGGCGGAGGGGGGAGGGGGGGGCGGAGGGGGGAGGGGGGGGGGAGGGGGGGGGGGGGGGGCGGAGGGGGAGGGGGGGGCGGAGGGGGGAGGGGGGGGCGGAGGGGGGAGGGGGGGGGCGGAGGGGGGAGGGAGGGGGGAGGGGGGCGGAGGGGGGGGGGAGGGGGGGCGGAGGGGGGAGGGGGGGGAGGGGGGGGCGGAGGGGGAGGGTGGGGGAGGGAGGGGAGGGGGGGGGCGGGGGGGGCGGGGGGGGCGGGGGAGGGGGAGGGGGGGGGGGAGGGGGGGGGAGGGGGGAGGGGGGGGCGGAGGGGGGAGGGGGGGCGGAGGGGGGAGGGGGGGGTGGGGGGGGGAGGGGGGCGGAGGGGGGAGGGGGGCGGGGAGGGGGGGAGGGGGGCGGAGGGGGAGGGGGGGGGGGAGGGGGGAGGGGGGGAGCGGAGGGGGGAGGGGGGGGCGGAGGGGGGAGGGGGGTGCGGAGGGGGGGGCCGGAGGGGGGAGGGGGGGGGGGGGAGGGGGGGCGGAGGGGGGAAGGGGGAGGCGGAGGGGGGAGGGGGGGGCGGAGGGGGGAGGGGGGGGCGGAGGGGGGAGGGGGGGCGGAGGGGGGGCGGAGGGGGGGAGGAGGGGGGAGGGGGGGGGCGGAGGGGGGAGGGGGGGGGGGGGAGGGGGGGGAGGGGGGGGGGGAGGGGGGGGAGGGGGGAGGGGGGGGGGCGGAGGGGGGGGGGGGGGCGGAGGGGGGAGGGGGGGGGGATGGGGGGCGGAGGGGGGAGGGGGGGCGGAGGGGGGAGGGGGGCGGAGGGGGAGGGGGGGCGGAGGGGGGAGGGGGGGGGAGGGGGGAGGGGGGGCGGAGGGGGGAGGGGGGGGGGAGGGGGGAGGGGGGGGGGAGGGGGGGGGGGGGGCGGAGGGGGAGGGGGGGCGGAGGGGGGAGGGGGGGGGGGGGGGCGGAGGGGGAGGGGGGGGCGAGGGGGGAGGGGGGGCGGAGGGGGGAGTGGGGGGCGGCGGAGGGGGAGGGGGGGCGGGAGGGGCGGGGGGGCGGGGAGGAGGGAGGGGGGGGAGGGGAGGGGGGCGGAGGGGGGAGGGGCGAGGGGGGGGGAGGGGCGGGGGGGCGGAGGAGGGGGGGAGGGGCGGGGGGCTGAGGAGGGGGGAGGGGGGGGGAGGCGGAGGAGGGGGGGGAGGGGGAGGGGGGGGGCGGAGGGGGGGGGAGGGGCGGGGGGCGGAGGGGGGGGGGGGGGCGGCGGGGGGGCGGGGGGGGGGGTGGAGGGGGGGCGGAGGGGGGGGGGGGCGGAGGGGGAGGGGGCGGAGGGGGGGAGGGGGGGAGGGGGCGGGGGGGGGAGGGGGGGGCAGGGGGGGCAGGGGGGGGGGCCAGGGGGGGGCAGGGGGGGGGCAGGGGGGGGCAGGGGGGGGGAGAGGGGGGAGGGGGGGAGGGGGGAAGCGGGGGTCAGGGGGGAGGCGGGGGGGCAGGGGGGGGCGGGGGGGGGGGAGGGGGTGAGGGGGGGGGCAGAGGGGCAGGGGGGGCAGAGGAGGGGAGGGGGGTGGCAGAGGGGGGGGAGGGGCGGGGGGGCAGAGGGGGGAAGGGGGGGGAGGGGGGCGAGAGGGGGGGGGGGGAGGGGGGGGCAGAGGGGGGGAGGGGGGGCAGAGGGGGGAGGTGGGGGGCCAGCCAGGGGGGAGGGGGGCAGGGGGGGGAGGGGGGGCAGAGTGGGGGAGGGGGGTGGGGCAGAGTGGGGGAGGGGGGGGCCAGAGGACAGAGTGGTGGAGGGGTGGGCAGGGGGGGAGGGGGGAGGGGGGCGCGGAGGGAGGAGGAGGGAGGGGGGCGGAGGAGGGAGGAGGGGGGGGGGGGAGGCGAGGGGGGGAGAGGCGAGGGGCGGGCGAGAGGGCGAGGGGGGCGAGAGGCGAGGGGGGGCGAGAGAGGGGGCGAGGGGGGACGGGGGGAGAGGGGGGAGGGGGGGGAGAGGGGGGGGGAGGGGGGGCGAGGGGGGGGGGGGGGAGAGGGGGGGAAGGGGGGGAAGGGGGGGAGGGGGGGAGAGGGGGGAGAGGGGGGCGAGGGGGGAGGGGTCGGGGGGAGGGCGGGGGGAGGGGGGTGGGGGGAGGAGGGGCGGGGTTGTGGAGGTAGGGGGAGGGGGGAGGCGGGAGGCGGGAGGGGGAGTGGCAGAAACAATCCGCGGCCTCACCGCGACTCCCGCAGAAGCTTCTGGAACTCGGTCCTGTGGCCGCCGCAATCCGGGTTATCACATTGAGTCCGGGGCTCCGGGAGGCCGCTCCTCCGACTCGAGAATCTGCTCTCCTGACTTGGGCAGCGCGGGTAACGGGGCTGAGGGGGGGAATCGGCCAGAAAAACTTTCTCACCGAGCATCACAACACAACACAACTCCGACACACAGCTCCGCCCCCTCCTAACGCGGCCGCGATTGGCTGCCGCGCTGCTGCCGCCCCTTCAGCTCCATCAGCCCATTGGATAATTCACACGCCTGTCACAACGATCCCTTCGTCTTAGTGGCTTTCTGCCACGTCAATCATAACGTCCCGCCTTCTCTAACATCTGACTGGATACAAAGGTGCGCGACCTAACCAATTTCTCCGCCTCCCATGCCGCCTACATTACCTCATCTCAGCGTCGACGTACGAATGGATAAACTGGACGCCAATCATCCAATCTCTGTCCTATGATTGGTTAATCTAGATGTCAATCAATTCCCCCTCGCCGTCTGCAGCGTGTGTTCCAGAGCACGGAGCCCATTGGTTAATCCCTCTATTACCTCATTCCTATCCGACTAGTCTATTGGTTAATGTGGCCATCAATCTAATATGCCCGCCCCTTCTCCGGACATACCTCAAAGCTATTGGTCTATTTACTATCGTCCCTCCCAGTATCCGGCTGGCGATTGGTCCATCGCACTGTCACTCAGGAAAGGAGCCCCGCCCTCGCTGTTTACTTTGCCTCTGGGCCTTGCCCTGGCAGCAGCCTGACTCCTAAAGTGGATATTTCCCCCATCTCCTAATTCAATGGGTGGGGGCGGGGGAGGAAATACAAGAGCACAGCCCAGCAGAGGGCAGTGGATAATAGAAGTTTACATGGAACATTCCCATCTAGCAGGCCTTTTACACAAATTAAACAATCACCTTAGTGCTCTTTAAATGTTTCAAGATAAATTCATTGTGTTCCTGCTCAGTGAGCTGGGAAGAAAGGTCAATGCGGGAGGGAGGATTTTGTTTCAAAAAAATAAAATGTAAAGTCTGAATGCGCCAATGAATTACTTTTGAAGCGCCTCAATGTAGGGAATCGTAGAATCTCTATAGCGCAGAAGGTGGCCCTTCAGCACATCGAATCTGTACTGACTCTGTGTTTTACCCAGGTCCTAACCCTGTAACCCCATGTATCCATCTAACACACACATCGTTGAACAGTAAGGAGCAATTTAGCATAGCCAATCCACCCAACTTGCGCATTTTTGAAACTAAGGGGCAATTTAACATAGCCAATCTACTCAACCTGCACATCTTTGGACACAAAGAGACAACTTACATGCCAATCTACCTAATCTACTCATCTTTGTACATAACAGGCAATGTAGCCTGACTAACCTACACACCTTTGGACACTAAGGGACAATTTATCATGGCCAATCCACCTGACCTGCACATCTTTGGATTGTGGGAGGAAACCAGAGCACCAGGAGGAAACCGACACAAACACAGGGAGAATGTGCAACTCCACACTGACATCCATCTGAGGCCAGAATCAAACCTGAGTCCCTGGCACTGTGAAGCAGCAGTGCTAACCACCATGCTGCCCTAACCATGTATAACAACCAGACCACCAGCTTTTGCAATGATGACTGAGGAATGAATATTGACTTGGATGCAGAGGAGAACGCAGAATCAAACAATTGGAAATCAACTGGATGCTGGGGATCTGAAATTAAAAGAGAAAATGCTGGAATTACTCAGGCAGAAATCTTGTGGAGACAAATAAAGGTAATACCTCCAATCGTAAGATCATAGGAGGTAAAAGTAAAGTCACCAGAATCCTGGATGACTACAAGCTGCTCTCCCCTTTGAGGGGGGGGGAGCTGACGAGTGGTGATTTAACCTCAGCACCACCACTCCTCAGGCGAGGGGCAAGATGAGTCCTTCATGAATAAGTAGAGCCTGCTCTGCCCTTTCACTGAAATTGTGAACATCTATCTCAGGTCTATACATGCCACCCCACTCTCCTTGTCTATCTGCTTCTCATATCCCCTGATTAACTTGGTCACCTAAGATCCATCAGTCACAGTTTGGAACACTGCCAACCAAAGGCACTAAGCATCCAAAGCTTTCTGAAGCAGAAAATCTGCAAGTATCACAACCCTCTGAGCATTTTCACTGTACAGTAAAGGGTTAAATGCTTTGTTAATTAGGCAGTGATATTAATGTTGTTGTCAGCATGCCTCCCTTGAGTAGAGAACAGGGTACTAGATTCAGGTGTACAAAATTATGAGGGACATAGATAGGATAGATAGGTAGAAATTTTTCCCCTTTTGTAGAGGGGCCAGTAACCAGGGGACAAAGATTTAAGGTAAGGTTCAGGAGATTTAGAGGGGATTTGAAGAGAAACCTTTTCACCCAGGGATGGGAATTTGGAACTGACTACCTGAAAAGTTGGTAGAGGCAGGAACTCTCTCAACATTTAAAAAGCATTTAGGTGAGTACTTGAAACACCATAGCACACAAGGCTTTGGACCAAGTGCTGGAAAATGGGATTAGAATAGATAGGTGCTTGGTGGCCAGCACAGATATGAAAGGCTGAAGAGCCTAATTTTATACTGCAAAACTCCTTTGAGTTTTGTTAAAGGAGGGACTTTTAAAGGAGGGACTCTATGGCATCAGAATCAGAAAATCAAAATCCTACAAGGGAACAGAACACAGAACAGTCTGTGTCCAGTGAACATGAGGTGTGCAATGAGGCCCTGGATGTTAATAGCGCAAGTAAATAATTTTAAAGGAAACTAAACAATGACTACTTCCAAGTAACTCATTAGAGTAAGAGAAACCTCCACTCCTCTTCTTGGTGTGGAAAGAGGCCATTGGGCCCATGAAGTCTGTGCAGACACTCCAAAAGAGCATCCCACCCAGATTCTCTATTTTGCCCTATCCCCATAACCATAAGACGTAGGAGCAGAATTAGGCCACTCGGCCCATTGAGTCTGCTCCGCCATTCAATCATGGCTGATATTTTTTTCATCTCTATTCTCCTGCCTTTTCCCCATAACCTCTGATCGCCTTATTAATCAAAAACCTGTCTATCTCTGTCCTAAAGACACTCAGTGACTCGGTCTCCTCAATCTTCTGTGGCAAAGAGTTCCACACATTCCCCACTCTGTGCCTGAAGAATTCCTCCTCATCTCTGTTTTAAAAGATCGTCCCTTTAGTCTGACATTGTGCCCTTTGGTTCTATTTTTCCTACTAGTGGAAATGTCCACTCTATTCAGGCGTCGCAGTATCCTGTAAGTTTCAATAAGATTCCCTCTCATCCTTCTAAACTCCAAGTAGAAGCCCAAATCCTCAGCCGTTCCTCATATAACAAATGAAGAGCAAATTTGATTTGATTTGATTTATTATTATCATATGAATTAACATGCAGTGAAAACTGCTATTTCTTGCGTGCTACACAGACATAGAGAACGAAAGGAGAGAGTACAGAATGTAGTGTTACGGTCATAGCTAAGGTGTAGAGAAAGATCAACTTAATGAAAGATAAGTCCATTCAAAAGGCTGACAGCAGCAGGGAAGAAGCTGTTCTTGAGTTGGTTGGTACATGACCTCAAACTTTTGTATCTTTTTCCCAAAGGAAGAAGGCGGAAGAAGGAATGTTTGGGGTGCATGGCTGCTTTGCCAAGGCAGCAGGAAGCATGGATGGAATCAATGAATGGGAGGCTAGTTTGCATGATAGATTGGGCTATACTCATGACCCTTTGTAGTTCCATGCGGTCTTGGGCAGAGCAGGAGTCATACCAAGCTGTGATACAACCAGAAAGAATGCATCTGTAATAGTTGGTGAGAGTCGTAGCTGTCATGCCAAATTTCCTTAGTCGTCAACAAAATAGCGGCATTGGTGGGGCTTTCTTATCTATAGTGTCAGCATGGGGGAACAAGAGAGGTTGTTGGTGATCTGGATACCTAAAAACTTGAAGCTTGCAAACACACATCATTGTTGGTGGTGAGCATGAGAGTTCCAGCCCATTGAACTACGATTGACAATTGTTTTAATTCGACCTTGGGCAGCATGATGGCACAGTGGTTAGCACTGCTGCCTCACAGCCCCAGGGACCCAGGTTTGATTCCAGCCTTGAGTCATTGTCTGTGTGGAGTTTGCACATTCTCACTGTATCTGTGTGGGTTTCCTCCATGTGCTCCAGTTTCCTCTTACAGTCCAAACAGGTGTAGGTTAGGTGGATTGGCCATGCGAAATTGCCCCTTAGTATCCCAAAATGTGAAGGATAGGTGGATTGGCCATGCTAAATTGTCCTTTAATATCCCAAAATGTGCAGATTAGATGGATTGGCTATGCTAAATTGCCCTTTATTATCCAAATATGTGTGGGTTAGGTGGATTGGCCATGCTAAATTGCCTCTTAGTGTCAGGGGGAATAGCAGGGTAAATATGTGGGGTTACAGCAATAGGGCCTGGCTGGGATTATTGCAGGCTTGATGGGCCGAATGGCCTCCTTCTGCACTGTTGGGATTCTATTCTATGATACTCGTCAATGGCCAGGCTCCATCCCTAACCATCCTTGAGAAGGCGCTGGTGAGTGAATCGCCTTCTCAAACCGGTACAATCGGTACGCTGTAGGTACATCCATAGTGTTGTTAAAGGAGGGAAATTAAGAGTTTGGTTTTAAAATAGCAGTCAGTCATAGGAGAAGGAAAGATTGAAGTTTCACTGTGTCTGGTCCTGCAGAAAATGAGAGGAGGGGCAGGAGATGTCAAAATAGGTTTTGATTTTGACAGAGTGGAGACTCCAGGAGTAGAAAAGGCACAGATAAAAGTGTAATCTCTGAGAAAGAAACAGCGACGAAATCTCTGAGTAAACGCCACTGTATTAAAATCAGGCAGATTTACAGTTTGGAAGAGAGATTGAAGATACCAGAACTATTTTTGAACATGGAAAGCTGAAGAGATTTAATAGACCATTTCCGAGCAATTGTATCTGTCTCCTTGTGATAAGGATCAAGTATAGATGCTTGCAAACGGTCTATTAAATCTCTTCAGGACTCTCTACTGAAGTGAAAATAATCCCAGTTTATCAAATCTCTCTTTATAACTGAACTCCCCCCCCCCCCATCAATGTTCCTTCAAAATTCCCATCCTTGTTTTCAAATTACTTCATAGGGTGGGCGGGATGATGGCACAGTGGTTAGCGCTGCTGCCTCACAGTGCCAGGGACCTGAGCTACACAATGTCTGTGTGGAGTCTGCATGTTCTCCCCGTGTCTGCTTGGGTTTCCCCTGGATGCTCTGCTTTCCTCCCATAGTCCAAAAGATGTGCTGATTGAGTACATTGAACATGCTAAATTCTCCCTCAGTGTACCCGAACAGGCACCAGGGTGTGGCGACTAGGGGATTTTCATTGCAGCGTTAATGTAAGCCAACTTGCGACACTGATAAATAAACTTAAAAACTTAAAACTTATTTAGACCCACTACTTATAGACTGTTTGTGATTTCCATTCCTCTATCTACCTCCCCATTCATGTGTCTATCAATCTTGAACGTTGCTAATGTGCTGGCTTCTGTCACTTCCACTGGTAGTACCCTCTGTGTGAACAACTTTCTCTGTATGTTTTCCCTAAACCTTCCCCTTTCACCCTGAACCTGTGCCCTCTTGTAGTCCAAAAATATAACCTGAGAAAAGAGCTTGATTGTGACTCCATATATGGTCAGTTCCCAACCACGCTTGTTCCCAAGGCTGGGGTGAGGCAGAAGTTTGGGTGTTATCCCATTTGCTGCTCCTTACACACCCATGATGTGAAGATGCCAGCATTGAACTGGGGTAAACATAATAAGAAGTCTCACAACACCAGGTTAAAGCCCGACCAGTTTATTTGATAGTAATTCCACAAGCTTTTGGAAATGGTGTTCCTTCGTCAGGTGTGTGGAAGGTTCAAAGGAACATGACGAAGGAACACTGGTTGGACTTAAACCTGGTGTTGTGAGGCTTCTTATTGTCCTTACACATCCACCCAGGCTCGCTTGGTGGAATTTTCCTGACGGGAATTATAGCAGGCAGGACAGAACCATGCAAAGGTCCATGGTGATCTCGGACAGGATTTGGGGCAAGCGTGCTGGAAAGTGCTGCGATCTGGTGCTTTGCTCCATGGGGAGAAAGCTGTCAGCTACATTACTGACTAATCTCTTGACGCACAGTGGAGCAACACCTTAGAAACTGGGTAGGGAAGAGGAAATAAATATCTTTTTTAAAAAAAAAACCCACAGATAAATAAACTTGCATCCAAAATTTGAGGCACAAAAGCCAGATAAGGTTTGCTGTTGAACTCTTCCTCCCACTCCTTTTGGTTGCTATGGTTTCAGTTTGGTGCATGCTCTTCCTGTCACACTGCTCAAAGCCACCAGGTGGCACCTGGTAGAAAGGCTTGGCACCTGAGGGGGAGATGGTCATTGTCAGAGATGCCAATGGTTTACTGGGCAAAGTGTGTCCACCTGGCTGGACTGATCCTTACCTACTCATTCTGCAATGGAAAGGGATCTCTGCATTGTTGGCAAGGAACATCCATTCCACCTCCCACCTTACAATTCAACTGGGCAAACTCCAGATCATGGCACGATAGATTTTCAATAATGTGTTGAATCTAACATAATCTAATCTCTGTAATGTGTTAAACACGTGCCACTAACACTAGAAAATAGTGTCAATGATTTTAAAGACAAGAGCCCCAAACACGTACGGCTCCTGAATTCCAGGGCAGCACTGTGGCACACTGGGTCAGCACTGCTGCCTCACAACGTCAGGAACCTGGTTTCAATTCTAGCCTCGGGTCACTGTCTGTGCGGAGTCTGCACATTCTCCCCACATCGACGTGGGTTTCCTCTGTGATCTCCAATTTCCTCCCACAGTCTGAAAGACGTGTTGGTTGGAGTGAGTTGACCATGCTAAATTCTCCCTCAGTGTAACCGAACAGGTGCCGGAGTGCAGTGACTAGAAAGTTTTCACAGTTACTTCATTGCAGTGTTAATGTAAGCCTACTTGTGATATTAACAAATAAATAAAAATCTCTAGAATTGACTTGATTTATTATTGTTGCACGTATTGGGATAGAGTGAAAAATATTGTTTTTTGCGTGCTATACAGACAAAGCATACCATTCATAGAGTACATTGGGGAGAAGTAAAGGAGAGACTGCAGAATGTAGTGTTATAGTCATAGCCAAGGTGTAGAGAAAGATCAACTTAATGCAAGGTAGATCCATTCAAAAATCTGATGGCAACAGGGAAGCTGTTCTTGAGTCGGTTGGTACATGACCTCAGACTTTTGTATCTTTTTCCTGAAGAAAGAAAGTGAAGGTGAGAATGTTCGGAGTGTGTAGGATAATTAATTGTGCTGGCTGCTTTACCGAGACAGTGGGAAGTGTAGACGGAGTCAATAGATGGGAGGTTAGTTTGTGTGATGGATTGGGCTACACTCCGCAGTCGCCTGCTGATCCACTCAACCTTTAGTGATTGGATGTTCTTATCTTGTTTGATAATGATGCTGTAAAGCCCCTTAGGATGGTTCACTCTTAAAATTGCCACGCAGATGCAAGTTGTTGTTGGTAGTAGCTTTGCATTTTAATTCCCTGCCACTGAGGAAAAGGAACCCAGAGCCTGGTGCCTGGAAGGATGTTGTTGGCAACAGTCTGGTTTTATCACAATGTCGAGTATCTTAAGTGCGATGCAGAGAACAGGTGCACCTAAGTATGGATAGAGATAGAGAATCTGGTGAACTGGTGCAGCAACAATATTCTCTCTCTCGGTGAAGGAGATTGTCACTGACTTCAGAAAGCATAAAGGAAAACATGCCCCTGTCTACATCGACGGGGACGAAGTAGAAAGAGTCAAGAGCTTCAAGTTTTTAGGTATCCAGATCATCGACAACTTGTCCTGGTCAGTTACTGGATCTTTCTCTACACCCTAGTTATGATTGTAACACTACACTCTGCAGTCTCTCCTTTCCTTCTCCAATGAACAGTGTGCTTTGTCTGTATAGCATGTAAGAAACAATACTTTTCACTGTATGTTAATACGTATGACAATAATAAATCAAATCAAATCAAAGCATTAGCAAAAACGTCTGCAAAGACCTCTTTTCAGTTTGTGTGCATCTTTCTGCAGTAACATTTGATGCTGGGTGATGTGAGTTCTCAGCGGTTAGACACCACTTCAAAAGCCTCTTGCCCCATCATGGTAAGGAAGATGTTTACTTTATCCTCATTTCCTATTGTACTTACTTTTGGCCAACAATGTAACCTTTATTCATAATTACACCAATTCTCTTGGACAGGGTGAAATCCCCTGTTATCCTCAAAAAAGCCTTCAGTGCCATTTTATTTAATTACATAGGGGTGGCACAGTGGCACAATGGTTAGCACTGCTGCCTCACAATGCCAGGGACCCAGGTTCGAATCCCCACCTTAAATGACTGTCTGTGTGGAGTCAGCATATTCTCTCCGTGTCTGCGTGGGTTTCCTCCAGGTGCTCCGGTTTCCTCCCACACTCCAAAGATATGTAGGTTAGGGTGGATTGACCATGCCAAATTGTACCTTACTGTCAAAGCATGGGCCTGGGTTGTGGGATTGTTGTCAGTGTGGGCTTGATGTGTCAAATGGCACTGTAGTGATTCTACGTGCAAGTTAGATGGATTGGCCATGCTATATTACCCCTTAATGTCCCAAGATGTTGAGGTTAGATGGATTGACCATGCTAAATTGGCCCTTAATCTCAGCGGAATTAGCTGGATAAATATGTGGGGTTACGGGAGGAGGATTGTTGGATCCAGTCTCGAAACGTTGGCTGTATTCTCTCTCCACAGATGCTGTCAGACCTGCTGAGATTTTCTAGAATTTCCTGTTCTTGTTTGTGAAAGAAGCTGAGGTTAATTAGAGCAGTCCAGGCGAGGGAGAGTGAAGATGGCTTTTGGCTCTCTGCATTAAACAATTGTGGTGTGCACAGACTGTTCTACTATTTGATCAGATATCATTAGCTGCAATCTCTCAGAGTATAGAAATACACTTGCCTATGTGGGGTCTTCCTTAAATTGCTGCTGGTTTCTTTGCTGTGTATTGATTGTGTACGCAGAGAATAAAGATTGCTTTGCCCAATTGCTAAACACGAACGTTTTGCAGTTTATTGAGTCCATTGACAAGAGTGAGATTGAGTCTATTATATCTCTGAGGCTTCCAGTCAGTTTCATTATCATATTGTCAAGGCATCGAGCACAGTGCAGTCAATTAGTCTGCTTGCTGAGAAGGAGGAACAGACCTGGGCTAGGATGCACCAGTAAACAGTCCCAGTGTCTCAGGGGACATGGCTTTTTGGCTCAAAAACCGCGAGGTGAATGGTGGTCTAGTTACATAGATTCATAGAGGTTTGCAGTGTGGAAACAGGCCCTTCAGTCCAACTTGTCCATTCTGTCCAGTTTTTACCACTAAATTAGTCCCAATTGCCCATATTTGGCCCATATCCATCTATACCCATTTCACCCATGTAACTGTCTAAATACTTAGTAAAAGACAAAATTTGTACCTGCACCTACTACTGCCTCTGGCAGCTCATTCCAGACACTCACACCCTCTGCGTGAAAAAATTTGCTCCTCTACATCCTTTTGTATTTCTCTCCTCTCACCTTAAACCTCTGCGCTCTGGTTTTAGACTCCCCTGCCCTTGGGGAAAGAACCCTCCTGGCAAAGATGGGAAACTCTTGGTTGTGCCGTTAGGAAATGGTCATTGATGGAATTTCATTCTTTCGAAGAAAGTCCTCTTGCACTCAGGTCAATTTCGATGTCTTTTTCTGTTTAAAAAAAACATCCAGATTCTGCCATGTCCCTGACAACCAGCAGGCGACGTTGGTCTCTGTGCCCCTAGCATGGGCATCTTGACGGCTGGAGAGGAATGGTAATTCCTGCCTTTGTGATGTGGTACCAATGGGGTGAAGAGGGGAGAGGGTGGCAGGGGGAGGGGGAAAGGCGGTGGTGGTGGGGGGGTGATGGTCATTGAAGTCCCTGGAAGGTACGGCACTATAGCTTATTTAAATTGATGGTGGTTACATCACCGACAATGTTGGGGGACGGGGGCTTGGGGGAGGATGTGGAATGGAGTAGATCTCATTCTGAGATCCCACCAACGCAGATGGCGGGAGATAAACGAGGGATGTCTGAGGTAGGTTCTTTACTCAGAGAGTGGTTGGGTTGTGGAATAGACTGCCTCCTGTGATAGTGGAGTTGGATACTTTTGGAACTTCCAAGCAGTTATTGGATAGGCACATGGAGCACACCAGAATGATAGGGAGTAGGATAGCTTGATCTTGGAATTGGGCATAGCTCTGCACAACATTGAGGGCCAGAAGGCCTTTACTGTGCTGTACTGTTCTACGTTCTTTGTTAAATCCCAGTATGGCTCTCTCGTGAGAGTGTCCAGCCATAATGGTACATTAGTTAACACTGCTGCCTCACAGCGCCAGGAAGCTGGGTTCCATTCCACGTTTGGGTCACTGTCTGTGCAGAGTTTACACATTCTCCTCGTGTCTGCATGGGTTTCCTTCGGGTGCTCCCACATTCTGAAAGATGTGCTGGTTAGGATATATTGGCCATGCTAAATTCTCCCTCAGAATACCCGAACAGGCACCAGAGTGTGGCTACTAGGGGATTTTCACAGTAACTTCATTGCAGTGTTAGTGTATGCCTACTTGTGACACTAATAAATAAACTTTAAAACATCAAACTAACTGACATGAATTGTGGCCCAGGCTGTTGTGGGAGGCAAGGAAGGAGATTGCAGAGACTCTGTTTCAAATTTTCAATTCCCCTCTAACCCTGGGGAGGTGCCAGATGATGGGAGAACTGCTAATGTGGATCTGCTATTTAAGAAGGGCTGTAGAGATAAACCAGGGAACTACAGATCATTGAGCCTCACATCAAAGGTAGGGAAACTATTGCAGAAACTTCTGCAGAAGAGAATCTACCCCCACTTGGAGAAGCAAAGCTTGATCAGGGATAGGCAGCATGGCTTCATCAGAGGGAGGTCACGCCTAACAAATTAGATGGAATGTTTTGAGAGTGTTGACCAGATGTGTAGACGAAGGTAGTGCAGTGGATGTAGCTTTTATGGATTTCAGTAAAGACTTTGACAAGATGTCAGCTGGGAGCCTTGTAAACAAGATAAATTCACCCAGGATACAGAGTAATTTGAGAAAGTGGATTCAAAATTGTCTCAGTTGTAGGAGACAGTGATAAGAGAATATGCTTTAGAGACTGGAGCCAGTGTCCAGTGGCGTACCACTGCGTTGGGCTGCCTTTTATTCATTTATATAAATGACATTGATGACTATGTTGGGGGGGGAGTTGGATTAGTAAGTTTGCAGATGACAGTGAGGTGGAGTGTCTTGGGCTACAAGAAGATATAGACGGAATGCTCAAATGGGCAGATAAATGGCAGATGGAATTTAACCCTGAAAAGTGTGAGGTGATACTCTTTGGGAGGAGTCACTTGACAAGAAATTTTTCAATGAAAGATCTGACATTAGGAAGTTCTGTGGAACAAAGTGACTTTGATGTGTTTGTCCACAGCCTCTGAAGGAGTTAGGGAATATAGGGTGGTGAAAAAGGCATATGGCACATTTTCCTTTAGATTATAAAAGCAGAGAAGCCATGTTGGAGTTGTTTAAACTTTGGTGAGGCCACAGCTGGAGTACTGCGTACAATTCTGGTCGCAACATTATAGGGAGGGTGTGATTGCACTGGAGGGGGGGGTGCAGAGGAGATTCACCAGGATACTGCCTGGGATGGAGTGTTGAAGTTATGATGAGAGATTGGGTAGACTTGGGTTGTTTTTGTTAGAGCAGAGAAGACCGAGGGGCGTCCTGATCGAGGTGTATAAGATTATGAGAGACATGGACAGAGTGGATAAGGAGCAGCTGTTCCCCTTAGTTGGAGGTTCAGCCATGAGTGGGCACAGGTTTAAGGTGAGGGGCAGGAGGTTTAGGGAGGAATGTGAGAAAAAGTCTTGAAACCCAGAGTGTGGTGAGGGTCTGGAATTTGCTGTCTGGGAGGGTGATGGAGGTGGGATGCCTCACATCTTCTAAAATGTACCTGGACGAGCACTTGGCACATCATCACTTTCAGGGCTCTGGGCCAAGGGCTGGCAAGTGGGATCAGGTGGGAGTTCAGGTGTTCCTAATGTGTTGGTGTGGATTCAATGGGTTCAAGGGCCTCTTCTGTGCTGTATGATTCTATGACATCTTTGGACTGTGGGAGGAAACCGGAGCACCTGGAGGAAACCCAGGCAAACACAGGGAGAATATGCAAACTCCGCACAGACAGTGACAGGAATTGAATCTGGGCTGACCAGTGGTAACCACTCTGCTGCCCTCAAAACAGGTCATTCAGCCCACTGATCCTGCTGCAGCGGGGTGAGGGGGGTGGGGGGGTGGGGGGGGGGGGGGGTGGTCAGTATTTTCTCACCCTGTCAGATCCCTGAGAAAGTTTGTGCATTTCGGCGAGATCGTCTCTCACTCTTCCAGAGCCAGGGAATATCGGAGTAGTCTATCCACTCCTCCTCACAGGGCAATCCCGAGAATCCTGGAACCATTCTGGTGAAGCTTTGATCCACTCCCTGCCTGGGGAACAAACGTGACGCACAGTTACTCTGCAACCTTTGCCCTGGTAGAGGGGCAACTAACTCGGACGGAGAAACAATCCTGGTTTGCAGTGGACAGCTCAGTCCTGACAGAGAACAGATTTCTCAATGGGAATGGGACGGTGAAGTTCCAAACCAGGCCAATAGGGGAGCACCTGACCAAAGACGCCCCCCCCACCCCCTCCCCACCCTCACAGTGCAACACACAGCAGGGAAAAACTGGTACATTATTTAAATTACAATTTGCACAAACTTCCCATTTAACGGCTTGGAGACAGAGTGTCTCGCAGTTGGAAGAAGGAACAGGTTAAAGAGGACCAACACCTGTGCAGCGATACGCAAAATCTTTAATATTCTGCCTTGCAGGAACCGTCAAAGTTTAAAGTTTATTTATTAGTAGCACTATTAGGCTTACATTAACATTGCAAAGAAGTCATTGTGAATTTCCCCTAGCTGCCATACTTTGGCACCTGTTCGGGTTCACTGAGGGAGAATTTAGCATCTCCTTCGGACTGTGGAAGGAAACCGGAGCACCTGCAGGAAACCCACACAGACATGGGGAGAATGTACAGACTCACACACAGTGACTCAAGCTGGGAATCAGTGTAACCCAGGGCGCAGTGTAACTCAGGCAGTGGACAGGCTGTACATGTGGAACCCTCTGGTCATCAGGGCTGTTCATACAGGACATCTCATGCAACAGTGTTAGCATCCTGAATTCGGAACGAGCAATTCAATCTCAACAGGACAGTCAGTGCTGAGGGAGTGCCGCACTGTCAGAGGGTCACTGCTGAGGGAGTGCCGCACTGTCAGAGGATCAGTGTTGAGTGAGTGCCGCAGTGTCAGAGGGTCAGTGCTGAGGGAGTGCCGCACTGTCAGAGGGTCAGTACTGAGGGAGTGCTGCACTGTCAGAGGGTCAGTGCTGAGGGAGTGTCGCACTGTCAGAGGGTCAGTGCTGAGGGAGTGCCGCACTGTCAGAGGGTCAGTACTGAGGGAGTGCCGCACTGTCAGAGGGTCAGTGCTGAGGGAGCGCCGCACTGTCAGAGGGTCAGTGCTGAGGGAGTGCCGCACTGTCAGAGGGTCAGTGCTGAGGGAGTGCCGCACTGTCAGAGGGTCAGTGCTGAGGGAGTGCCGCACTGTCAGAGGGTCAGTACTGAGGGAGTGCCGCACTGTCAGAGGGTCAGTACTGGGGAGTGCCGCACTGTCAGAGGGTCATTACTGAGGGAGTGCCGCACTGTCAGAGGGTCAGTACTGAGGGAGTGCCGCACTGTCAGAGGGTCAGTACTGAGGAGTGCCACACTGTCAGAGGGTCAGTGCTGAGGGAGTGCCGCAGTGTCAGAGGGTCAGTACTGAGGGAGTGCCACACTGTCAGAGGGTCAGTACTGAGGGAGCACCACAGTGTCAGAGGGTCAGTGCTGAGGGAGTGCTGCACTGTCAGAGGGTCAGTGCTGAGGGAGTGCTGCACTGTCAGAGGGTCAGTGCTGAGGAAGTGCTGCACTGTCAGAGGGTCAGTGCTGAGGGAGTGCCTGCACTGTCAGAAGATCAGTGCTGAGGGAGTGCTGCACTGTCAGAGGGTCAGTGCTGAGAGAGTGTCGCACTGTCAGAGGGTCAGTGCTGAGGGAGTGCCGCACTGTCAGAGGTGAGCATGAAGCTGTCAGATCTCCATTCAATCTTTCCTGTTCTCCACACTGTCACAGACATTTAATTTTGTTCTTTCCGACTTTTGTTCCCCTCTCCTTTTCCTGTATCTGTACTTGCTTTTACATCTGGTACATCCTTCATGTTTTCCAGTTCTGAAGAAGCCAGGAATCCAGGTTTTAATCTGTCTCATGTGACTCTTTGAAGTCTGCACATTCTCCCTATATCTGCATGGATTTCCTCTGGGTGCTCCAAATTCCTCCCACAGTCCAAAGACATGCGGGTTTTGTGAATTGGCCATGCTAAATTGACCCTTAGTACAGATATAGAATGATATAGAAACCCTACAGAGCAGAAGGAGGCCATTCAGCCCATCGTGTCTGCACTGACAACAATCCCAGCTAGGCCCTATCCTCTTAACCTCACTAATCCCTGTAATGTATGCATCCCGGGAAAATAAGGAGCAATTTAGCATGGCCAATGCAGCTAACCTACGTATCTTTGGAGGAAACCGGAGATCTTGGAGAAAACCCACGCAGACACGAGGAGAATGTGCAGACTCCACACAGACAGTGACCCGGTCCCTGGCACTGTGAGGCAGCAGTGCTAACCACTGTGCCACTCAAATTGTGTAGGTTAGGTGGACTGACCATGCTAAAATGCTCTTTAGTCTCCAAAGATGTGCAGATTAGATGATGGTATCTAGTATCGATAATGTATTACTTTTATTTTCCCCAATCCTCATACATCCTGAATAAAGCACGTGGGATATTTGTCAGGTTAAAGGGGTTTTCTACAACATTGTTATTCCTTGCTGGTGTTGCAGCCGCAGTGATTCTCGTAAAGTCCTCCCTCCGTAATCATCCCCTCTATTTTCCTGCCCTATCTCTCCTATTCTGCTGTCTTCATGCCCTTATCCAAACATTTTCCTGAAAAAAAAGAATCACCCAGCTTTTACTGCTGGACTATAAAAAGGTTACTGCTGTCTTAATGGGCCAGTTTATAAATCTGAGGTACTCATAAAGTCCCAAAGGTTGATAAATTTCATGTTAGGACAATGAATAATGCTGAAGGGAAAGGTGTTCTGCAGCACCATAAAGATTGCTGGCATGTCTGAAACTGGATTGAGCTGCACTGGCCTTGGGGCCACGATAATCACTCACTCTGAAGTATCAAAGAACAAAGAACAAAGAGCAACACAGCACAGGAAACAGGCCCTTCGGCCCAACGAGCCCACGCTGCCATCCTAACGTCTTAATGACATATCCTTGACTTTAGGCTATGCCTATTGTTGAAGATTCCCATATAGGGACCAATATAGGGACAATTTGTTACCCAATCAGCCTAACAGCACATTTTTGGGATGTGGGAGGAAACCAGAGCACCCGGAGGAAACCCACGCAACCATGGGGAAAACGCGCAAACTCCCGCAGACACAGGCCCAAATACATGGTGGCAGAGCAAGTACAGATATGATGGGCTGAATGGCCTCCATTTGTGTTCCTAAAGGGCTTGTATGAGGGGCATGGACATAGTGCATAGTCAGAAGCTTTTTCCCAGGGTGGGAAGAGTCAATTATTAGGGGGCATAAGTTTAATGTGCGAGGGGCAAGGTTTAAAGTAGATGTAGGGGGCAAGTTTTTTTACACAGAGGGTGGTGGATGCCTGGAACTTGCTGCTGGGGGAGATAGTGGAAGCAGATATGTTAGTGAGTTTTAAAGGGCGTCTGGACAAGTACATGAATAGGATGGGAATAGAGGGATATGGTCCCCGGAAGGGTAGGTGGGTTTTAGTTCAGGTGGACAACACGGTTAGTGCAGGCTTGGAGGGCTGAAGGGCCTGTTCCTGTGCTGGGAATTTCTTTGTTCTTTGTTGGCTGCTTCTCTTGAGAATTAAAGCTATTTTCCACCCTCCCTCTTCTTGCCAAGTGGTCAATCCTCAGCTGGGGGACAGTGGTTCCAGGTATCAGCTGTCCTCTGCCATTGAGTTCTCCATTATTTAACTTGGAACAGGCCAGGGGTAGCGTGTCCTCCCGTGGCCAATTTTCACTGTGGACACTGGCATCACCGAGTTGCCCAGTCAGACGGGCATGTCATTTGTCACCGGCCAGGCACGATGGCTCAATGGTTAACACTGCTGTCTCATAGCACACTGAGAAGTCTTAAAGTCCAACAAGTTTATGTGGTAGCACCGGCTTTGGGAGTGCAGCTCCTTCTTCAGGTGAGTGGAAGTTCTATTCACAAACAGACACATAAAGACTCAATTTACAGGAGAATGGTTGGAATGTGAGTCTTTATAGGTAATCAAGTCTTAAAGGTACAGACAATGTGAGTAGAGATCCTGATTGAGGCTATCCTCTTGTGTGCAGAACTTGACTCTCAGCTTCTGCTCAGCGACTCTGCGCTGTTGTGTGTCGTGAAGGCCACCTTGGATAACACCCACCCGAAGATCAGAGGCCGACTGCCAGGGATCGCTGAAGTGTTTGCCAACACTTCCCCAAGGCGGCCTTTACGACACACAACAACGCAGAATCACTGAGCAGAGACTGATAGCCAAGTTCCGCACACATGAGGACGGCTTCAACCGGAAGCTTGGGTTTATGTCACACTATCTGTAACCCCCACAACTTGCCTGGACTTGCAAAATCTCACTAACTGTTCTGTCTGGAGACAATACACATCTCTTTAACCTGTGCTTAACCCTCTCTCCACTCACACTGTCTGTACCTTTAAGACTTGATTACCTGTAAAGACTCGTATTCCAACCATCATCTTGTAAATTGAGTTTGTGTCTATATATATATGCTGTGTTTGTGAAACCAATCCTCGCTTACCTGATGAAGGAGCAGTGCTCCGAAAGCTTGTGCTCCCAAAGGAACCTGTTGGACTTTAACCTGTTGGACTTCTTACTGTGCCCACCCCAGTCCAATGCCAGCATCTTCACATCATGCCTCACAGCACCAGGGACCTGTGTTGGATTCCCGGCTTGGGTGACTGTGTGTATGCAGTTTGCATGTTCTCCCTGTATGAGTTTCCTCCTGTTTACCATCACACTCCAAAGATGTGCAAGTAAGGTAGATCGGCCGTGCTAATTGCCTCTCAGTGCCAGAGAGATGAGCTAGGTAATTAGTCATGCTAGTGGGGTTACATAGATAAGACCTGTGTGGGAAAGCTGTTGGTGCAAGTATGATGGGCTGAATGGCCTCTTTTTAAGGGATTCTATTTGAAGATTCGATGAAAACCACCCTTCCAATATTCTGTAGACCAGATATTTTAAGCTTGAAATAGTTGACCATTCTTTTTCTCCTCAGTTTGCTGATTGTTGTGTGTTTGAGATTGCTCTGAAACTTTTGAGATATTGCAGAGTAATAGTAGAAGGCCATTTGGCCCATCATGCCTTCCCTAGCTCTTTGAAGAGACATCCAATGAGTTCCTCGCTTGCTCTTCCCCTACACATCCTTTCCTCATTAATATTTATCCAATTCCCCCTTTTGACAATTCTGGCTCAATCTGCTTCTGCAAGCAGCCCAAAGCTTTCCAGATCACACCAATTCGCTATGGGTAAAGCAGTTGCCTCATCTCTGAGTTCTTCTTGCCAATCCCCTTCAATTGATGTCTCTCTGGTCATTGACCCTTCTCCCTTGGTAAACAGTTTGTCCTTTGTCAGAACCCCTTGTGATCATGAATGCAGATGGCACAGTGGGTTAGCACTGCTACCTCACAGCGCCTGAGAGCCGTGTTCAATTCCTGGCTTGGGTCAGCGTTTGCACTTTCTCCCCGTGTCTGCATGGGATTCCTGCAAGTGCTCCTGTTTCCTCCCACAGTCTGAAAGACATGCTGGTTAGGTGGATTGACCTAACCAGGCGCTGGAGTGCGGCGACTAGGAGAATTTCATAGTAACTTCATTGCAGTGTTAATGTGAGCTTTACTTGTGACTAGTAAACTTTATACATTATATATACCATCTCTGTGAATTTCCCAGACAAGAACATAGAAACATAGAATCTGCAAAGCAGAAGGAGACCATTTGACCCATCAACAATGATCCTATCCAGGCCCTATCTCTGTAGCCCCAAGAATTTAGTCTGCTAATCTCTCTGACACTAAAGGGCAATTTAGCATGGCCAATCTACCTAACCTGCACATCTCTGGACACTAAGGGACAATTTAACGCAGCCAATCCACCTAAACTGCACATGTTTGGAGTGTGGGAAGAAACTGGAGGAAACCCACGCAGACACGGGGAGAATGTGCAAATTCTGTACAGACAGTGATCCAAGTCAGAAAGCAATCCCGTGATGCTGTGAGGCAGCAGTGCTAACCACTTTGTCACCGTGCTGCCCCTGACAGGGATAGGTAAAGTACTGTTGACCGTTGCAGGAGGTAGTGTCCAGCTATTGAGTGCAGTGGTGCAGAATTCAATGGTTAATGTCCAGTCAGGATTGTGCTTGCTGGAGCGTTCCACCATGATATATAACGGGTCCACACCACCACAGCTTTCCCTTTCCCTCTCTCTTCCATCTGGCTCAGTCTATGAGTAATGGCTACCTTGCTGTCGTGTTAATGAGGGTATTACAGGCTTGGTTACCCTCAGTAGTGATGCACTGTTTCTTTAAGTGACTCGACAGTAAGAGACATTCTTTAAAGGATTGCGTGATGACTCAGTTCAGTAAGAAAATTACAGGAATAAGTATCAGAGGGACAAGCCGTTCCTGTGTAATATTATATGTATACGGGCTGCATTGAACAATAGAATGACTGATTTAAATCAGTGTGAGCTAGCTGGTGATTACTTTATGTAAATGAGTGGATCATTGCAGGACAGAAAGCGGCCATTCAGCCCATTAGGCCAGTGCTAGCCCTGTTACTGGAGCAATCTACTTCAATCCCATTCCTTGCTCATTCGCCTTGCTTACACTCTCCCTTGTCTTTCTTTTCACTTCATGCCCCAATCTCTGCTGCCTATAGTAAATCATTTCCCGACATGGTTAGCACCACTGCCTCATAGCATGAGGGACCCAGGTTCGATTCCCGGCTTGGGTCGCTGTCTGTGTGGAGTCTGCACATTCTCCCCATGTCTGTGTGGGTTTCCTCTAGGTGCTTCAGTTTCCTCCCACAATCTGAAAGATGTGATGGTTAGGGTGTATTGGTCATGCTAAATTCTCCCTTAGTGTACCCGAATAGGCGCTGGAGTGTGGCAACTAGGGGATTTTCACCATAACTTCATTGCAGTCTTAATGTAAGCCTACTCATGACACTAATAAATAAATAAACTTTAAAAACTGTACTAATGAATAACACTGGGTAAAAAAAAAGCTTACTCTGTATCTTATTCTTGGTGGTGGTCTTCAAACTACAGAAAGTCATGAATGCAGCCTAGTCCATTACGCAAATCAGCCTCTCATCCACTCATCTCTCATCTACTCCACTCAGCCTCTCATCTACACTTCCCACTGCCTCAGCAAAACACCCAGCATAATTAAGGATCCCACGCATTCCGGACATTCTCTCTACCACCTTCGTCTGTTGGGAAAAAAATACAAAAGTATGAGGTCACGTACCAACCGATCTCAAGAACAGCTTCTTCCCTGCTACTGTCAGACTTTTGAATGGACCTACCTTGTATTAAGTTGATCTTTCTCTTTACCCTAGCTATGATTGTAACACTACATTCTGCACTGTCTCCTTTCCTTCCCTATGAACAGTATGCTGTGGTGCACAAGAAACAATATTTTTCACTGTATGTTAATACATGTGACAATAATAAATCAAATCAAATCAAGTCAGCCTGTTCCTTCTCATTTCTGTTTTAACAGTGAATGAAGAGAAGCTTCCTCTGTTTTTGCCCAAACCCTTCGCAGTTTTGCAACCCCCCTTTTAATTTTCAGTGTTCGAATGAAAAAGGGTTACCTCCCATGGAGTACCTGCTTCCATATCTGCATCATCAAATAGCTGCCATTGTGCTCACAAATCTTCATACAGTCTTCAGAGTTCCTACCTTACAACAGGAAAACTCAAGCTGTCTATAATAATCCATCTTTGCTTTACTATTTGTTGGTCCTAACTTAATCATGGCCGAACCAATACCTTACCAAAATTCAGTCTTGTTTTTCTAGGCAGTGTCCTAAGTGTAAAACCAGAATCATATTTATCATACAGGTTTACAGCATGGAAACAGGCCCTTTGACCCAACTTGTCCATGCCATCCTTATTTGTGGAACTGTCCCATTTATTGTTGCTTTTGTTGTTATTTCATTACAAATTATACCATGCCATTTTGTGTTCGTTTTTATCATCTTCGGAGATCTGTGTATCTGAAACTTTAGATTTTATTATGCATGGCAGCACAGTGATTAGCACTACTGCCTCACAGTGCCAGGGACTCAGGTTCAATTCCCAGCTTGGGTCACTGGTTGTGTGGAGTCTACATGTTCTCCCCATGTCTGTGTGGGTTTCCTCTGGGTGCTCCGATTTCCTCCCCCTAATGTCCTAAGATGTGCAGATTAGGTGGATTGGCCATGCTAAATTGCTTCTTAGTGTCCAACGATGAACAGGTTAGGTGGATTGGCAATGCTAAATTATCTCTTGGTGTCCAAAGATGTGCGGTTAGATGGATTGGCCATGTTAAATTGCCCCTTAGTGTCCAAAGATGTATGGGTTAGGTGGATTGGCCGTGCTAAATCACCTCTTAGCATCCAAAGATGTGTGGGTTAGATGGATTGGCCGTGCTAAATCACCTCTTAGCATCCAAAGATGTGTGGGTTAGATGGATTGGCCATGCTAAATTGCCCCTTAGTGTCCAAAGATGTGCGTGGTGGGTGGATTGGCCATCCTAAATTGCCCCTTGGTATTCAAAGGTGTGTAGATTATGGGGATTGCAGGGGTAATGTATGGGGTTACGGCGATAGGGCCTGGGTAAAATATCAGTTGGGGCACTGGTACAGACTAGCTGGGCTGAACGGCCTCCTTCTGCACTGTTGGGATTCTATTGTTGGAATTTTACTGCCCCGCCTGGCGTGGGAATCGGAGTGGGCCAGAGGCAGAACATGGAAAGGTTGGATGACCTCGGGCGGGGTTTTACGGTTCACAGACAGGGGAGGGTGTAGAATCTTGCCCTATGACTCTCCCTCTTTCTCTCATTCTGTTCTATTGTTAAAATTACTGCTACAGATTCTTCATTATTGAACCACATTCCCCACCAAGCTACCCAATTATTTAACCCGTGCTAGGCCTCCGCACTTTCTGTATCATTAGAATATCTTCATATATCTTCTAGAAAGCCAGATTCATGGAGCTATTCACAAAGTATGAGTATTTTATTGATCCTTCAATTTCCTTATGCTGGGAATAAGCTGGTTATTTTGACTGGGAAAATGATCTATTAGTTGCAATGCTCTGGTTAAGCATTGTTCAGGGTGCCTGTGGATAATCTCTCACTCCTGTACATCCCACAAAAATGTACCAGTCCCCTCCCAGAATAGAATCTATTTTCCCTGATAATCTGTGTTTGGACTTCAGCTAGACTTTGTCATAGTGTCATAGAATCCCAGCAGAGACCATTCAGCCCATCTAGCCTGAACTGACTCTCTGACAGAACATCTTAAACAGACCTTATCCCCAAAGCCCCATGTATTCGACCCCACTAACCTGCTCATCTTTGGAATCTAAGGGGCAATTTAGCATGACCACCTGTGGAAGGGATCAGAAAATCCAACCAGCAGGGTCGTGGAATAATAGAACCATAGAAACGTTACAGCACAGGAGAGAGCGATTCAGCCCATCTTGTGCATGATGACCCAAAGATACTGAGATGTTCTTTCTAATCCCACTTTCCGGCTTACGGCCTTGTAGCTTGCGGAACTGAAGGTTGTTTTTAAGCGAACTTCGGGTCTCTGCCTCCATAATACTGCAAGGAGGAAGCCATTCAGCCCATCAAGTCTGCATTGGCTTCTCAAAGAGGAACCCAGCTGGTCCCACTCCCACGCTTTTCCTGAAATCTCTGCAGCTCTTTCTCCTTCAGGTAGTTATCCAATTCTCTTCTGAATGCTGCTGTTAAATCTTATATCAGGCACATCCCAAATTCTAACCTCTCACTGCGTATAGAAGGTACCCCCATCCCCCCCCCCGCCCCCCCCCCCCCCACACACACACACACACACACACACCACACACACACACACACACACACACACCACAACACACACACACACACACACACACACACACACTGCACCCCCCCTTCTCCCCCCCCCCCCAACAACCCCAGCCCCATTTCACCTTTGGCTCTTCTGCCAATCGCTTTATTAACCTCGACATTATTATTACGTGATTGTCGCTGCAGCAACAGCACGGGGAACTGCCAGCAGAGCCAGCCAGCTCCCCAATGTTTGTGCCAAAATCACAGAAGTTTCTATAGTTACGCCTCAATATGAAAGTTGGCACAGAGGAACAGCAGTAAAACTTCACACATCTCTACTGGTGCCGTCTGTCTGTTTGGGGGTAACATTGGGATGTGTGTTGTAAATAAGGCAGAAGACAGCATTCTGCGATTTGTGGAAAAGGGCTAAACCCAGTATTTCATTCCGATGGGGTGGCCTGGTATGTTGGTGCTGCTGCCTCACAGTGCCAGGGACCCAGGTTCAATCCTGGCCTTGGGTGACTGTGTGTATGTGGCGTTTGCATGTTCTCCCCGTGTCTGTGTGGGTCTCCTCCGGTTGCTCTAGTTTCCTCCCACAGTCCAAAGATGAGCAGGTTAGATGGATTGGTTGTGCTAAATTGCCTCTTAGTGTCCAAAGAAGTGTAGGTTAGGTGGATTGGCTATAGTAAATGTGTTGAATTACTGGGAAAGGGCTGGGGAGAGAGACTGGGTAAGATACTCGGTCAAAGAGTCAGTGCAGAATTGATAGGCTGAATGTCCTCTTCTACACTTAAAGGTTCTCTGGTCTAATGATTCCAATCTGGCTAGATCCCCACCCTCACACTGCAGAGTATACTCCCTGGAGATTAAATTCAGATACACTGAGCCCAGACACAAAGAAAGAGGTTTCCCTGTTTGTCAAATACAAGGGACTATTCAAACTTTTCACCCAGAGAGTGGTGGGCATCTGGGATTCACTGCCTGTTAATCCACGGGATGCCAAATTCAGGGGCCGAAAAGCGGGATTAAAATGAGCGGCTAGTTTGTTAATTAAGAATCTACTAATGAGCAACATGGTGGCACAGTAGTTGGCACTGCTGCCTCACAGCGCCAGGGACCTGGGTTTGATTCCCGGCTTCACTGTCTGTGCAGAGTTGGCACATTCTCTTCACGTCTGCGTGGGTTTCCTCTGGGTGCTCCAGTTTTCTCCCACAGTCCAAAGACATGCTGGTTAGAGTGCATTGCCATGCTAAATTCTCCCTCAGTGTACACGAACAGGCACCGGAGTGTGACAACTAGGGGATTTTCACAGTCACTTCATTGCAGTGTTAATGTAAGTTAACTTGTGACTAATAAATAAACTTAATCATGAAACAATTGTTGATAGTAGTAAAATCTATCAGGTTCACTAATGTCCTTTAGGGAAGGAAATCTGCTGTCCTTACCCAGTCTGGCCTACATGTGACTCCAGAGCCACAGCAATGTGGTTGACTCTCATAGAAGCAGGAAGAGGCCATTGGGCACTTTGAGCCTGGTCCCCCATTCATTATGATCATGGCTGATCATCAAATTCGATATCCTGATCCCCCTTCTCCCCGCCCCCCCATACCCCTTCATCCCTTTATCCCCAAGAGCTATATCTAATTTCTTCTTGAAATCTCACAATGTTTTGGCCTCAACTACTTTCTGTGGGAGTGAATTCCACACATTCACCACCCTCTGGGTGAAGAAATTTCTCCTCACCTCAATTCCAAAAGGTAATAATTCCCTTATCTTCAGGAACCATTAGGAGCACAGACACGCAGACAGATCTGGGGGCACAGGGCCACAGGGTCCTTGAAAGTGGCAGCACAGATGGAAGAGGTGGGGAAGAAAGTATGTGGCATGCTTGCCTTCGTTGGACGGGGCATCGAGTATAAAAGTTGGCAACTTATGTTACACTTGTATAGAACGTTATTTAGACAACATTTGGAATACTGTGTCCAATTCTAGTCACCTCAATACCAGAGGAATGTGGAGGCTTTGGGGAGAGTACAAAAAAGGTTTACCAGGACGTTGCCTGGTATGGAGGGTATATTGGCTACGAGGAGAGACCGAATGAACTGGGATTGTTCTCCCTGGAAAGACGGAGGCTGAGGGGCGACCAGATAGAAGTTTATAAAGTCATGAGGGATATAGATAGGTGAAAAGTTAGAAGCTTTTTCCCAGAGCAGAAATGACAATTACAAGGGGGCACAAGTTCAGGATATGGAGGGAACGGGTTTTTAATCAGGGTGGTGGGGACCTGGAGTGCTCTGCCAAGTGACGTGGTTGAGGAGACACATTAGCCACATTTAAGACTTATCTGGATAGGCAAATGAGCAGGCGGGGATTACAGGGATACAGGCAGTCGGCCTAGATAGGACAACAAGATTGACACAGGTTTGGTGGGCCGAAGAGCCTGTTCCTGTGCTGTACTGTTCTTTGGCCTTTGTTCTTGTTCAAAGTTCCATCAATCCCGGATTTGGAAATTCCAATCGCTCTCCTCACAAGATTCCGCAGCCTTTTGGAGGCAAGAGTTCCTTTGCCCACATCGGTTTCTGTAAAAAAAAACTCGATGGATATGGGCTTCATTGGTCCCCTGAATTTCCACAGGGATAACAGGAATAAACTTTCTCCTGGACTCTCGCTCGACTTTGCATACTCGCTGCCTGACCGCAGAGTCATGCCAATTCCAGGCCAAAATATTCTGCTGCAGTCCTCTGCATCTTCGAGCAACTAATCTAGGGCAGGGATGTCCAAGTTTTTTTGTGTGTTGTTTCATTGACCTACTTCAGAACCCACCTTGCAACTTTAGGCGTTGTGTGTATTAAATTCAAAACACGTGTACCCGTTTATCTGCATATTTCTCAATGTAACGCTACAGAAATCGGAGGCTAAAGGCGCGAAACTGCTGAGATTACACCACAGGGATCCCAGACAGTCTCAAGACACATCACCGGTTGGGTTGAGGGGGTTCTATTACTGGAAGAAAACTGTCAAGACTGAGGGGGGATTTTTCCCGTCCCGCCTGCCACGAGAATCGTGGCACGCAGAGAGCTGGACCGTGCACCATTGATCTCAGGCTGGATTTTCTGGCGCTGGGGTGAGCAAGGCCAAAAAAATTGTGCCCCGAAAATTCAATTCCGATCATGTTCCCATCAAAAATAAATGAACAAATCAGAAATACAAGTGGCCAGTGCTAGTAATCCTCAACTTATCCGTGAATTGTCCTGTCGGGAAGGAAACTGGCCGTCCTGGTTGTAAATTGGGTGAAGGGAATGTGCAGGGGGATCTGGGTGTCCTTGCGAACCAGTCGCTGAAGGTAAGCGTGCAGGTGCAGCAGGCGGGTAAAGAAGGTTAATGGTATGTTGGCCTTCATGTGAGAGGTTTCGAGAACAGGAGCCTTCAGAGGGGGGAAGGGGGAGTCTGAGAGGGCAGCATGGTGAGTGCATGAATGGAGGGGGTGCCTGAGAAAGAGGTGTGCCTGAAGGAGGGGAGGTAATTGGCTATTGCATAGCTCACTTTTTGGCATAGAATCATAAAAATCCTACAGTGCAGAAAGAGGCCATTCAGCCCATTGAAACTATACTGACAACAATCCCACCCAGGCCCCATCCCTGTAACCCCACACATATACCCTGCTAATCTCCTCACACTAAGGGGCATTTTAGCACAGTCAATCCACCCAACCTGCACATCTTTGGAGTGTGGGGGGAAAACCGGATTACCCAGAGGAAACCCATGCAGACAAGGGGAGAAGGTGCAGACTCCACACAGACAGTGACCCAAGCCGGGATTCGAACCCGGGTCGCTGGTGATGAGAGGGTTGGAGAACAGTATTTTTATGTCCCTCCTCCACAGGAAGCTCGAAGTCTGAGAGAATTCGGTGAGAATCCCCCCCTGGTTCCATTACTGGTCTCCCAGTGGAAATCTCGCAGGTTTTCCCACCGGGGACAACACTGAGAAACGTTTTGGGAGAATTGCACCCACATCCCCTGCAGAGCCGAGGAACGTTACATGCATTCCGGTATTCTATTGTAAGGAATTTGGGATGGACAATGAGCGATGCTGTGGATATCAGAATAAACCGCACACTTTCACACCCAGGTAAAGAGAAAAGCCCCTCAGGTGGAGAGTTGGATTATAAATAAACACAGCGTAAGGTCAAGGAATTTATTTTATTGGCTGTTTTTTTTCTCCTTTGCCTTTTGCGGAACAAAGCTTGGAACAGCATCTGGTGTTCAGCGGGGAGGCTGTGTCTGCAGCTTTGTGTTAAACAGCACTCTCATGTTTAAAGCAACTGTCCCATTGTGCTTCTCTTTATCAGTGTTAAACTCAGCCCCTGGGCGAGACAGAAGGCCCACAGACACACCACGTGCCACCTCAACGCAGTTACTGTGGGCAAGGCAGATAGCAGTGAGCCATGTGACTGACTCTGGTTCCTGTTCTCGCTCCAAACGCTGACCCTGAACACATTCCCCAGCGCTGACCCTGAACACACTCCCTAGCCCCAACCCTAAACACACTCCTCAGCCCTGCCTCTGAACACACTCCCCAGCGCAGACCTGAACACACTCCCCAGCCCCAACCCTGAACACATTCCCCAGACCCGACCCTGAACACACTCCCCAGCAGTGACCCTGAACACACTCCCCAGCCCCGACCCTGAACACACTCCCCAGCGGTGACCCTGAACACACTCCCCAGCCCCGACCCTGAACACACTCCCCAGTCCCGACCCTGAACACACTCCCCAGCCCCGACCCTGAACACACTCCCCCAGTGTTGACGCTGAACACACTCCCCAGCGGTGACCCTGAACACACTCCCCAGCGCTGACCCTGAACACACTCCCCAGCGCTGACCCTGAACACACTCCCCAGCGCTGACCCTGAACACACTCCCCAGCGCTGACCCTGAACACATTCCCCAGCGCTGACCCTGAACACACTCCCCAGCGCTGATCCTGAAGACACTCCCCAGCGGTGACCCTAAAGAAACTCCCCAGCGGTGACCCTGAAGACACTCCCCAGCGGTGACCCTGAACACACTCCCCAGCATGGACTCTGAACACACCCCCAAGCTCTGAGGTCATGTACTAACCGACTCCAACTCTGCTGCTGTCAGACTTTTGAATGGACCTTCCACATGAGTTATTTGATTGGCCATGCTAAATTGCCCTGAGTGTCCAAAGTTGGGTAGAATAGGATTCATTGAATCCTTACAGTGCAGAAGGAGGCCATTCAGCCCATTGAGTCTGCACTAACCACAATCCCACCCAGTCCCTAATCCCCTAACCCCATGCATTAACCCCGGCTAATCCCCCTAACACTAAGTGGAGAACTCCCCACAGACAATGGCCCAAGCCGGGAATTGAACCCGGGACACCGGTGCTGTGAGGCAGCAGTGCTAACCACCGTGCTACCCAACTGCACAATAGATGTGTGGGTTGGATTGATTGACCATGCTAAATTACCCCTTAGTATCAGGGGTATTAGCAGAGCAAATATATGTAGTTTTGGGGATGGGGCCTGGGTGGAATTGTGCTTAGCATGGAGCTGATGGACAGAAGGACTTTCTTCCGCACTGTGAGGATTCCATGATCATCTCTTATGATCAGAATTGGTCGATGATGGCTGTCACGCGTCTCCTGATGGTTAAATTCAGAGCTTCCCGAAATATAGGTCACTTTTCCAACTGGACACTGAATCCGGGTGCCAAAGCAGAGTGAAATTAGTCCAAAGATTCCTTAAAAAGTAAATTCAAAGGACTGCAATATGAAGCCTGATAATCCAACCAGATGGGACAGGCAAACATAGAGAGAGTTCCGCACATGGGTCTGATTACTGAGACGTTAAGGAGAGATTTTATTAATTAAAAAAAGTCCCTGGAATGTATTTTTTGATTTGATTTTTGAAAGTGTTTCAGGGTTTGGAATCTCACGCTGCGAGTTTCTGTGTCGCGTTCTGAGGCAGGATTTAAAACCTCTCATTATCTCAATCTGTCACTGCAAACCGTTCATTAGATCAGCCTCGCTCTGAACCCGGGCTGCATCAGACAGTGAGAGAGAGAGAGAGAGAGAGAGAGAGACACGAGGGAGCTCAGATTCCACCACTGGACCGTTCCTCCATCGTGGGCCAGCGGCTACTCTGGGCCAGATACTGAACCCACGGTGAAACTGTCGCACTATCGCTCACCGATCTCGCTAACTGTAGGCAGGGGGCTGAGGATGGAGGAAATGATGGGGCTGAAAGGAAGGGGGATAGGAGGGGCAATCAGAATCCTCGATACAGAGGGGAGAGGGGGATGAGGAGACAAAGTGAAGGTACAAGGCAGCGGGGCTTGGAAAGGGTGTGGGGGTGAGCTGCCACAATTCAAATAGCCAGGCAGCCAAGTAGAGGACTGAATCCTAATCTTTCTACATTTAAACAATATACTCATAGGGCCATGCATTACATATGGTCACCCTATTATAGAAATGCTGCTATTAAATAGATAGAGTGCAGAAGAGATTTACGAGGATGCTACCGGGATTTGATGGTTGAGTTATAAGAAGTAATAGCGAATAGTCTGGGACTTTTTTCTCTGGAGCGTAGGAGGCTGAGGGGTGACCTTATAGAGGTCTATAAAATAATGAGGGGCACAGATCAGCTAGATAGTCAACATCTTTTCCCAAAAGGAGGAGAGTCTAAAACTGGAAGGCATGGGTTTAAGGTGAGAGGGGAGAGATACAAAAGTGTCCAGAGGGATAATTTTTTCACACAGAGGATGGTGAGTGCCTGGAACAAGCTGCCAGAGGATAGTAGTAGAGGCGGGTGCAATTTTGTCTTTTAAAAGCGTTTAGGCAGTTACATGGGTGCGGTAGGTATAGAGGGATATGGGCCAAATGCAGGCAATTGGGATTAGTATAGGGGTTTGAAAAAAGGGGTAGCATGGCCAAGTTGGGCCAAAGGGCCTGTTTCCATTCCATGAACCTCTGTGAATTTCTAATCACCTGCCTCAAGATCCAACAATCACAGTTTCTATACGAAGGAGTTCAGGTGAATCCGTATTTAATCCCCACCACCTGAATACAGTTCAAACACTCAACAAACACCCAATATGGGGTTGGCACAATGGTTAGCGTTGCTGCCTCGCAGCACCAGGGATCTGGGTTTGATTCCAGCCTTGGGTCACTGTCTATGTGGAGTCTGCACGTTCTCTCCGTGTCTGCGTGGGTTTCAAAGAACAAAAAACAAAGAACAAAACAGCACGGGAAACAGGCCCTTCAGCCCAACGAGCCCACGCCGCCACCCCAATGTTCCCACCTCTACCCATGATCCCTGTCTATGTTTATAGATCTATGGATTAAAAAACCAAATTTGAGACAATTTAGGGAGAATTTGTTTTGCCAATTAGCCTAAGAGCACATCTTTGGGATGTGGGAGGAAACCGGAGCATGCGGAGAAAACCCACGCAAGCACGGGGAGAATGCGCAAACTCCCACAGACATAGGCCCAAATCCATGTATCTGCAAGCACAGAGATAGTCACTGAGCTGTCGTGTTGCCCATCAAGTGGTCCAGGTCAAGCGTACACTAACGATGTGAAGCACTAGGATACTCTCGAAAAAAAATTCAAGAGCAGCCCTCTCACGACCCATTGCGTGTATTCCCCTTGTTAGACAACAAGGTGGACCAAAGCACCTGTAGGATAAAAACAAGTACATCAATATCATCATCTATTTACATACTTCCCAGGAACTCCCAAGGCTCATGATCCCTATTTTAAATCAGTTTTCTATACCCCTCCATTCCCTGGGTGCTTCGGTTTCCTCTGGGTGCTCCGGTTTCCTCCCACGGTCCAAAGATGTGCAAGGTAGATTGGCCACTAAATGGTCTGTTTGTGTCAGGGAGGCTGGCTAGAGTAAATACATGGAGTTATGGTGTTATGGGAGTAGGACATGGGTAGGATTGTGATCAGTACAGACTTGATGGACCAAATGGCCTCCATCTGCACTGTAGCAATTCTACGAGTGAGTGTGAGTGAGTGAGTGTGTGTGCGTGTGCGCCCATGTGTGTGTGTGTGAGCGTGTGTGTTTGTGTGAGTGTGAGTGAGGTTGTAATTGTAGCCAGCAGTTTTGGTGCGTGATGTAATGAGATTTGTGGATTAATGATGTGACCGGTTTCTGATATCCACTCGGTAAACATAGGTTCGGATATTTACTCAGTAATCGTTCACTCAGCACACATTGTCTGCTTTGTCAGAGAGGCACTCCACTAACACAGCCCCTCACTAAATAAATACAGCCCTTTCATTGTTGTTGTAAAACACTCAAAGGGGTTACTGAATCACTTAAAACCAACTCCATAATGACCCTGGAGAACTCATGAAGTTACAGAATGGTAACAACAGGAGGCTATTCAGCCCATTGTGTTTGCACTGGCTCTCTGCAAGAACCACTGGGCTAGATCCAGCCTCCTGCCTCTCCCCTCGAGACAATTAACGATCTCCCTTTTGAAAACCGGGCTGCCACCTTTAAATCTTTCCTGCTTCTTCCGCCATGTAGCTGCCTATGCTCAGGAGGGCAGAATGCGGCCTTGGTTTAACATCGGGTGTGAAAGGTGGCACCCCTGACAGTGCAGCAGCCCCACAGTACTGCACGGGCAGTGTCAGCCTGCACTGTGAGCTACGGGAGTGGGAGCTTGAACCCAGGAGCGACTGGTCCCCAGGCGAGTGTGGCACTCACTGAGTCACCGCTGAGACACTTGTCTGTCTGCTCAACTGCCAGTTAAAAAATCCCATGCCTTTGATTTGGAGAAAGTCAGGGGAATCTCCATCTGTTTCCTGGAGCCAACAGTTATCCCTTCATCAACACCACAAAAACACATTCTCAGGTCATTACCACATGCTGTACGTGGCAGCTTGCTGTGCACAAATTTGCTGCTGTGTACCCAACACTTTTTTTAAAGTTTCAGTTTATGGGATAACGCTGGCTGAAGTCAGGATTTATTGCCCATCCTTCACAGCGCCGAGGACCCAGGTTTGATTCCGGCCTCGGGTCTCTGTCTGCGTGGGATTTGCATGTTCTCCCCGTGTCTGCCTGGGTTTCCTCCGGGTGCTCCAGTTTCCTCCCACAGTTCAAAGATGTGCAGGTTAGGTGGATTGGCTGAGCTAAATTGACCCTAGTGTCAGGGGATTAGCTAGGGTAACTATGTGGGGTTACAGGGATAGGTTCTGGGTGGGATTATTGTCAGTGCAGACTCGATGGGCCGAATGGCCTCTTTCTGCACTGTAGGGATTCTATGATTCTATGAACTGCCCTCCATTTCAGAAGGCAGTTGAGAGTCAACCACATAGTTGTGGTTCTGGAGTCACATGTAGGCCAGACCGGGTAAAGATGGCAGATTTCCTTCCCTAAAGGACATTAGTGAATCAGATGTGTTTTTCTTGTTTCATCAGTAAACTTTTAATTTCAGATTTTTAATGAATTTAAATTTTACTATTTGCTGTGGTGGGATTCGAACAAGAATCCTCAGCGCATTATCCTGGATTATTAGTCCAGTGACAATGGCACTGCAAGTCTCTTCTTATATAAAGTAACTCTTTCCCTTCCATTTTTCTTATGTTCTAAGTCATGCACACACAGACTACAAAAAACGAATCATCCCTTAACTGCCCCAAACTTACTGCAAAAAGCAAAATAGAAGGCAACGTTTCAACCTCAGAATTGTACTTGTCCCATGGACACGAAGCGAGATAGAGTTTAAGTTTAAGTTTAAGCTTAAGTTTATTCATTAGTGTCACAAGTAGGCTTACATTAACACTGCAATGAAGTTATTGTGAAAATCCCCTAGTCGCCACACTTTGGCGCCTGTTCGGGTTACACTGAGGGAGAATTTAGCACAGCTAATGTACCTAACCAGTGTGTCTTTTGGACTGTGGGAGGAAACTGGAGTATCTGGAGGAAACCCAAGCAGACATGGGGAGAATGTGCAGACTCTGCACAGGCAGTGACCCAAGTCGGGAATTGAACCCGGTTTCCCGGCGCTAACGCAGCAGCGCTAACCACATTGTGTCCAGTCTTTCAGTTTTGGAATTGGTTGAATGCTGTTTAAGTTTTTATTTATTAATAGATTTACAGTCACACTGCAGTGAAACTACTGTGAAAATTTCCTAATTGCCACACTCCGGCGCCTGTTTGGGTACACAGGGAGAATTTAGTGCAACCAATGCACCCTAACCTGCACATCTTTCAGACTGTGGGAGGAAACCAGACTACCCGGAGGAAACCCATGCAGACATGGGGAGAACATGCAGACTCCACACAGACAGTGACCCAAGCCTTGCTCTTAAAATATTATTAACCTGACCCACCCGAACATAAAGTGTTAATGACATCCAGTTGGTAAATTGGAGAACACAAAGCCCTGTATTTAGTGACAGATCTCTCGGAGATGCAAGCATCAATCTCCAGAGCTTTCCTTTGTAACCAAAGGCATTAAAAATTAATTCTGTCTCTCACAAATGCTTAAAAAATATTTCTATATTGATTCTGTCAGCCCTTGTTTCAATATCAGCCATTTAATCTCATGGGAAGTGTCCTCAGGGGATAGTTAATGCATTGGAGTCGGGATCAGATAGATCACCAGTCGCAAAGACACCAATCTCCCAACACATCTTAGAATATATCCTCACGGCTTCAAAGAAGAGTGGGCCAGGCGTGTTGTTTAGATAATGTAAAATTAATTTACCCAAAGGGGGAGAAAGCAGCTGATTTCCCTTATTCCCTCACTTCAAATCCTGAAGAGGGATTGAAACTTGTAAAAGTGAAATCCTTTGCAGAATATCTCTCAGTGGTGACTTCATAAGATGGTGAGACTATAAGATATAGGAGCAGAATGAGGCCACTCAGCCCATTGAGTCTGCTCCACCATTCAATCCTGGATGATATTTTTCTCATTCCCATTCTCCTGCCTTTTCCCCAGAACCTCCTGATCCCCTTATTAATCAGGAACCTATCTATCTCTGTCTTAAAGACACTCAATGACCTGGCCTCCACAGCCTTCTGCAGCAAAGAATTTCACAGATTCCCCACACTCTGGCTGAAGAAATTCCTCCTCATTTCCTCCTTCATTTCATCCCCTCGCCACCTTCCTCAGCTCTAGGGAGAAGGTATTGACCCCAGAGACGTACGTTCACAAACTCAATAGCATGGTTTCAGTCTGGAGAACAGATTGCTTAAACATGACCGTGTATCGGCACAATGGCACAGTGGTTAGTACTGTACCTTCACAGCGCCAGAGACTCAGGTTCACGCCCGGTTTGGGTCACTGTCTTTGTGATGTTTGCACATTCTCCCTGTGTCCGCGTGGGTTTCCTCCGGGTGCTCCAAGAACGTGTGCTTTAGGTGCATTGGCCATAGTAAATTGATCGCACTTTCAGGGGATTAGCAGGGTAAATATATGAGGTTGTGGGAATAGGGCCTGGTTAGGATTGTGGGTGGTGCAGACTCAATGGGTCGAATGGCCTCCGTTTGCACTGTGATTCACTGGAGTGCAAAAGATTGCAGGATGATTGAACGCAGGTAACATTCACGCCACACAAATGCCAGACAATGACCATTACCATTAAGAGACACTCTAACCATTCAATGGTGTAACCATCACTGAATCCCCCACTGTCAAAATCCTTGGGGTTACCATTGACCTGAAACTCAACTGAACTCACCATATAAACACAGTGGCTACAAGAACAGATCAGAGGCTGGGAATACTGCAGCGAGTAACTCACCTCCTGACTCCCCAAAGCCTGTCCCACCATCTACAAGGCACAAGTCAGGAGTGTGATGGAATATTCCCCACTTGCCTGGGTGGGTGCAAATCCAACAACATTCAAGAAGCTCGACACCAATCACATGTGATTGGCACCACATCCACAAACACCCACTCCCTCCACCACCAACGCTCAGTAGCAGCAGTGTGTACCATCTACAAGATACACTGCAGCAACTCACCAAAGATCCTTAGATAGCACCTCCCAAACCCACCACCACTTCCAACTAGAAGGACAAGGGCAGCAGATACATGGGGAACACCACCAGCTGCAAGTTCCCCTCCAAGCCACTCACCATCCTGACTTGGAAATATATCCCCATTCCTTCACTGTGGCTGGGTCAAAATCCTGGAATTCCCTCCCTAACAGCATTGTGGGTCAACCCACAGCACATGGACTGCAGCGATTCAAGAAGGCAGCTCACCCCCACCTTCTCAAGGGGCAACTAGGGATGGGCAATAAATGCTGGTCCAGCCAGTGACGCCCATGTCCCATGAATGAATAAAAAGACACAAGGATTTTAAAACAGGAAACATATTGGTGAGGGGGGAGGGTGGGTGAAGGAGGAACATACAGAGGAGCGACTTCCTCCTGTGGGAGAAGCATGAATAAGGGAACACAATATAAAATCAGATCGAATTGTTTTGGGCGAAATCAGGAAGAATGTTTTCACTCACAGGGTGGTGGGAATGTGGAATTCTTTCCCCATTACAGCCGGTGATGAAGCTCAGTTGGTGCTTTTAGGAATTGAGAGCAGGATTTTTACAGAGCCAATGGCACCAGGATGGGTAAATTTGATTTGATTTGATTTATTATTGTCACATGTATTGGGATACAGTGAAAAGTATTGTTTCTTGTGCGCTATACAGATAAAGCATACCGTTCATGGAGAATGAAAGGAGAGGGTGCAGAATGTAGTGTTACAGTCACAGCTAGGGTGTAGAGAAAGATCAACTCAATGCAAAGTAGGTCTATTTAAAAAGGTAAATGGAATTGAACAGTTCAATCATGGTCCCATCAATCGTTGAGAAGGCAAACGGCAATTTATCCTTTATCGCAAAGGGATTGGAGTTTAAAAATAGGGAGATTTTGTTGCAATTGTACAGGGTGTTGGTGAGACCCCATCTGGAATAATGTGTAGAGTTTTGATCCCCTGACCTAAAAACGGATATAGTAACACTGGAATAAAAACAAAAAAATGCTGGAAAATCTCAACAGGCCTGACAGCCTCTGTGGAGAGAGAATCGAATAAGAAGTCTCACAACAACAAGTTAAAGTCCAACGGTTTATTGGTAACAAACACCACAGTGGTGTTTCCTACCAAATAAAGGTGGCTTTTGCTGGCATATAAAGCTGTTGAACTTTAACCTTGTGTTGTGAGACTTCTTACTGTGTTTACTCCAGTCCAAAGCCGGCACCTCTACACCGAGAGAGAATGGAGCCAATGTGGAAACAGTATCTCTGTTCTCTGTCCACAGATTCTGTCGGACCTGCTGAAATCTTCCATCATCTTCTGTCTTTGTTTCAGATTCCAGCATCTGCAGTAATTTGCTTTTATCGCAGTAACACTGGAGGCAGCCCACAAGAGATTCACCGGGCTAATTCCTGGAACGAGGGAGTTGTCCTATCGACAGAGACTAATTAGTCTGGCTGTGTGTGTCTTGGAGTTTAGTAGAGTGCGGCGGGGGGGTGATCTTATTCAAACATATCAGATCCTTAGGGATGGGAGCGGGGCGGGGACAGTTGACCGTTGATGGTAAGATGTTTTCAACAGCGAGAGAATTTGGAACAAGGGACATCGCTACGAGATAAAGGGCCAATCATTCCAGACTGAGGTGGGTAGGAATTTCTCCACACAGAGAGTGGTGAATCTCTGGAATTCTCTGCTGGAGGCTGGAGCATATTTAAAGTGGAAATGAATAAATATTTGATAGATTGAGGAATAGAGAGCAATGGGGGAAATGGCACGGAGAAGGAACCGAGGCTGGCATAGATCAACCATGCTGATATTGAATGGTAGGTCAGGCTCAAAGGGGCGAATGGCCTATCCTGCTTCTATTTCTTGTTGGTGATCTGTGTTACAGAAATCTAGACAGGTTGAATGGCCCACCCCAAATTGCAAAAGTACCTGCAGATTGCGGGGTTTGTACATGGGAGATGCAGAGCGCGTGTGTGTGTGAATATCATTGGAAGAACATCTCCAAGTGAAACACTGAAACAATTTGTCCTTTATTCTTTAATGGGACACGGGCATTACTGGCTCAGCCAGTACTTTTTGCCTGTTCTTAGTTGCCCCTTGAGGGGGCATTTTGAGAATCGACCACATTGCTGGGGCTTGGGAGTCACATAAAGTTTTTCATAAAGTTAAAGTTTATTTATTAGTTAGAAGTAAGGCTTATATTAACACCGCAATGAAGTTACTGTGAAATTCACCCAGTTGTCACAGTCCAGCACATGTTGGGTTCAATGCATCCTAACCTGCATGTCTTTCAGATTGTGGGAGGAAACTGGAGCATCCGGAGGAAACCCACGCAGACACAGGGAGAATGCGCAGACTCCACACAGACAGTGACCCAAACTGGGAATCGAACTGGTTCTCTGGCACTATGAGGCAGCAGTGTTAAACATTATGCCACCGGGCTCTCACACATAGGCCAGATGAGTAAGGAAGGCAGATTTCCTTCCCTAAAGGGGACATTAGTGAATCAGGCAGATTTCTATGACAATCGACAATAGTTTCATGGTCAACAGTAGATTCTTAATTCCGGATTTTTATTGAGTTCGAATTTCACCATCTGCCGTGGCGGGATTCAAACCCAGGTTCCCAGGAACATGACCCTGGGTCTCTGGATTATTAGTCTAGTGATAATACCACTATGCCACCGCCTCTCCACGCAGAGTGCTCTGACCTTAGGGAATGCCCAGAGCTGGGCAGATGGACAGTCTCTGGGTGTTGTGTAGCTTTAAGTGAAAATTCCACTGACTTTCAATATTTCCCTTTCATTTTTGCAACAATCCTGAAAGTGGAGGAGGAAATTGGTTGCTAAGTGATACAGCGATGTGTCTGTTACAACAGGGATTCATCCAAACAGAACAGACTCCCCCCCCCCTCCCCCTCCGACTCAGTAGTGCCTGTTTTATTGGATGTTTGATTTACACAGAGCGCTGATCTGATGGCGTTGACTGTATCTGATGAAGGTTCTCTAATTTAGATCGATTTTGCCAGTTATGTGAACCCTCCACGCAGCCTGCCCCCCCCCCCCCCCCCCAAAACGCGTGGCACGTTGCCGACTGCATTACATGCACTGGGCAATGAGTACACCTCACAACTCCAGGTCTGTGGTAACATGGCAATCTGTTGCACTGCTGGAGGTGCCATCTCTCGGCACACCCATTCAAAAAGTTGGCCCCACAGTGTGAGGATGGCACAGTGGGTGACACTCTCCCCAGTGAACCATGAAGTTAAGGCACCATCTGGGGAACAAAATCCAGGTTGCCCGAATCCCATCCGGGGAATGCTGCACCTTCCCGTGGATGGAATGCTGGTTAGACTTTTCCTGTTCCAAACAGTCAAATGGAAGCAATGCAACAAAACAGCAGGGAATTCTTCCCGATATCCTGGCCAGTGTTTATCCCCGAATTGTCGGGTGACATGGGAATTTACCTGGGAGCACCACCACCTGCAAGTTCCCCTCCAAGTCACCGTCTTGGCTTGGAAGTATATCGGCCGTTCCTTTCTGGGTCAAAATACTGGAATTCCCTCCCTAACGGCATTGTGGGTCAACCCACAGCACGGGGATTGCAGCGGATTCAAGAAGGCAGCTCACCATCACCTTCTCAAGGGGCAACTAGGGATGGGCAATAAATGCTGGCCCAGCCAGTGACACCCATGTCCCACGAAAGAATTAACAAAAAAAAAATCAACGCCACAAAAACAGATTTGTTGTGTCATTATCGCATTTCTGTCTATGGGATCTTGCTGTGCACAAGTTGGCTGCCCTGTTTCCTGCACGACAGCAGTAAAGGCACTTTCAAAGTATCTCATTGGCTGTAAAGCACTCTGGGATGGTACAACATCATGTTTCAGGTTTTTTTTGAGCGACAAATATTGGTCAATGACACAGTGCACCCCCCCAACCCCTCCCCATCCCACTCTACCAAACCCCCCTCCCCCACACTGGGCCACCATACCTCGGTTACACGGAGTCCACCTGAGGACGGGGACCAGACCTGAGGAAGGATGTCCTTGCTATAGAGGGAGCACAGCGAGGGTTTACCAGGCTGATTCCTGGGATGGCAGGACTGTCATATGAGGAGAGACTAAGTTGGTTAGGATTGTATTCACTGGAGTTTAGAAGAGTGAGAGAGAATCTTCTAGAAACTTATAAAATTCTAACAGGATTAGATAGGGTAGATTCAGAAAGAATGTTCCCGATGGTGGGGGGAGTCCAGAACTTGGGGGGGGGGGGTCACAGTTTGAGGATAAGGGGTAAACCTTTCAGAACTGAGGTGAGGGGAAATTTCTTCACCCAGAGGGTGGGTGAATGTGTGGAATTCACTCCCACAGAAAGTAGTTGAGGCCAAAACGTTGTGTGATTTCAAGAAGGAATTAGATATCGCTCTCGGGGCTAAAGGGATCGAGGGACATGGGAGGGGGAAGGGGGGGGGGAGGGATCAGAATATTGAATTTAATGATCAGCCATGATCAAAATGAATGAAGGAGCAGGCTTGAAGGACTGAATGGCCTCCTCCTGCTTCTAGTTTCTATGACCTCAGATTAATGCCCCCCCCCCCCACCCCCCACCGCCGAGAGATTGAGAATAAGAATTGGCCAAGGGAGTGAAGGAAGGAGATTGAGCGAGGGGGAGTATAAGGAGAGAGGAAGGGAAAGATAAAAATAGAAATGATGAGAAAAGAAAAATATAGGAAGTGATGGAAGGAGAGGGAAAGCAAGAGAGATCAGATAATTTAGAAGGAATCTGATTGCATCATCCTTAAGGGATATAAATATCATGGATCAGATTTATGGTTGTGGTCTATTCCTTGTGGAGCAGTAGGAAGGAATCTCTTGATGGACTGGGCTCTGTGTTTGGGGAATGTCAGAGCCAGTGGTCCCATTGGGACATTTCGTCACATCCTTCATCCCTGCTGCCAAATCCAGAACAATGGAAACATCCTGGGGCCTTCCCCAGCCACAAAGCATCTCCGCCATTATCCGGCTGGCTGGATCGTATCGTTGATCGGCCGATCCTTACCCACCACACCAAGACCACGTTCCTGGAGGGATCGTCACATCACAGTCCATTCCCTCTGCTCCACAATTCCATCATTCTCCTTCCCGGTGGCGTCCTGTCTACTCACAGCCAATAGGAAAACAAACAGATGGTCCATCTGATTAGATGATTGACTGTCTCCGTCCCCTGTCTGGTATTCCCAGTCGCCCATCCCTACAGGGCGTCACTGTGGCACAGTGGTTAGGACTGCGGCCTCACGGTGCCAGGGACCTGGGTTCAATCCCAGCCTCAGATGATTATTTTATTTATTTATTAATTCGTGGGACATGGGTGTCTCTGGCTGGGCCAACATTTATTGCCCATCCCTAGTTGCCCTTGGAGGGCAGTTGAGAGTCAAGTACATTGCTGTGGCTCTGGAGTCACATGTAGGCCAGACCAAGGTAAAGACAGCAGATTTCCTTCCTAAAGGACATTAGGGAAGCAGATGGGTTTGCAAATAATGGTTTCATGGTCATCGGAATATTTCAGATTTTTTTAATTGAATTTGAATTCTAACATCTGCTTTGGTGGGATTCGAACCTGGGTCCACAGAACATTAGCTGAGTTTCTGGATTCGTAGTGATTGGGCAGCAAGGTGGCACAGTGTTTAGTGCTGCTGCCTCACAGGGCCAGGGTACCTGGGTTCGATTCCAGCTGTGATCACTGACTGTGTGGAGTCTGCACATTCTCCCTGTGTCTGCATGGGTTTCCGATGAGTCCTCCAGTTTCCTCCCACACTCCAAAGAAGAGCAGCTTGAGTGGGTTGACAATGCTAAGTTGCCCCTTAGTGTCCAAAGATTAGGGGGAATAGTGGGGTAAATGTGTGGGGCTATGGTGTTAGGGTAGTGGAGTGTGGGCCTGGGTAAGATGCTTTGTCAGAGAGTCAGTGCAGACCTGATGGGCCGAATTGCCATCTTCTGCATTGTAGGGATTCTATGAACGTAGGTTAAATCCCTGGTCAGTTACTGGTTAAATCTCTCATCCATCGCTTGTTAATCCATCACTGTTCATTAGGCGAAATCCCCGGTGAGTCAGTGTTAAAATCTTTGCGAGAATACCAGACAAAAGAATCGCAGTAAAATATATGAATGTGTGTGGGTTTTTTTTAAGTAATGTCTGATGCGGGTTCGAGGTGAGAGCAGGCAGTGCCCAGTCCTGTAGTTAGTGTCACTCTGTTAATGAGAAGGTCAGGGCAGGCTGAGGGGGACTGGTGGGGAGGGGCGGGGGGGGAGGTTGAAATGCTGGGAGCTCTTGGGAGGCTGCTGTTGGAGAGAATTCCTCGTCTGAAATTCCATCCTGGTGTCCTGTGCCAGCCGGGCTGCGGTCAATGCTTTTGGAACTGTAGCCAGGCTCCTTAATGAGCAGGAACAGCTCTGAGAATGCTCGCTACAGCTTGTGAGCAACCCAGGCTTGTTTTCGTGTTACCCGACACTTCCTTCAATAAACCAATCGATCCCTCTCATCTGTGCTCGTGGAAGCGACGGGGGTGTGGGGGGGGGGGGGAGGGGGGGGGGATGGTATTTATCGTCTCGCGTGTAATGGGCGGCAGGGGGGGTGCTGGGGAGGAAGGTTTGGGAGTCCAGTGGTCAGCTGGACAGTGACACACGTTGTGTTGAGTGGGGCAGTGTGAGCTTCACTCAGCCCAGACAGAACCCTTCACACAATCTCTCGCTCCAAACAACCCGCAAAAGAAAAAAAAGCAGCCAGAATTCTACCGGCACGCCTCCCCCGATTCCGGGGCGAGGTGCGGAGAACAGCGTTTCCCTGTCGGCCTCAGGCGGGATCGTACGAATCTCGGGGGTACGTGCCGGTAAAATTCCACCCCGCGTTTTTTAACATAACGCCTGTAGCTCGGAGCGTTGTCAGGCAACAATTCGAGAGTGAGCCCCCACATGGAGGTGTGATAATCCAAAGTTTAATCACGGAGAAAGAGTTCAAAGCATCTCTAAAAGGAGGAGATACAGAGAGGAAAGAAAATCCAGAGTTTCGGGTTCAGGGAGCTGGGAGCACGGCTGGGAAAAGTGAAGCATTTAAAATTGGGAATTCAGGTGCAGAGATACCTTGGAGATTGGCTGGGAGGGTGAAGGCTATATAATAAAATTGATTTATTATTGTCTCGTATATTAAAATACAGTGAAATGTATTGTTTCTTATGTGCCATGTAGACAAAGCATACCATTCATAGAGAAGGGAAGGAGAGAGTGCAGAATGTAGTGTTACAGTCATAGCTCGGGTGTAGAGAAAGATCCAGTTAGAAGTCTCACACCAGATTAAAATCCAACAGGTTTATTTGGAATTACAAGCTTTCAGAGCTCTGCTCCTTCATTAGGTGAGCACTGACCTATGAAGGAGCAGTTCTCTGAAAGCTCGTGATAAATCTGTTGGACTTTAACCTGGTGTTGTGAGACTTCTCACTGTGTCCACCCCAGTCCAACGCTGGGGCATCTCCACATTGCAGAGAAAGATCAATTTAACACGAGGGAAGTCCGTTCAAAACTCTGACGGCAGCAGGGAAGAAGCTGACCTTGAGTCACAGAATCATAGAATCCCTACAGTGCAGAAGGAGGCCATTTGACCCATCAAGTCTGCACCGACCACAATCCCGTCCGGGTCCTATTCCCGTAACCCCCATATATTTACCTTGCTAATTCCCCCGACACTACGGTCAATTTAACATGGCCAATCAACCTAATCCACACAGCTCTGGACTGAATGACTCCCAGTTGGTTGGTGTGTGACCTCAGACTTTTGTATACATGAGTTTCCTCCGAGTTCTCCAGTTTAATTATTTATTAGCATCACAAGTAAGGCTTATATTAACACTTCAATGAAGTTACTATGAAAATCCCCTGCTGGCTACACTCTGGCACCTGTTCGGGTACACTGAGGGAGAATTTAGTACGGCCAATGCATCTTAACCAGTACGTCTTTCGGACTGTGGGAGGAAACCCACGCAGACACGGGGAGAACGTACAGACTCCACACAGACAGTGACCCAAACCAGGAATCGAACCCAGATCCCTGGTGCTGTGAGGCAGCAGTGCTAACCACTGTGTCACCGTGCCCCCACCCCCCCCATCCCCCATAACAAGAAGACAGGCCTTATAAACCAATGCCTTGGCCCTGGGACTCGATCTGATGTAATTTGAAGCACAGTTTATGGATTGTGTGAAAGTGGAGGCTGCTCTCAGAGCTGTGTGGATCGGATTCTGCATTAAGAAACAGACTGTCTGTCATGTTAGACCCCAGGAGTAGGTTTGTCCACATGCTTCCAGAGCAGTGATGTACCCTGTCCCATAGCCACGGGTGTTCAATGTTTCCAGAAACATCTGGAAACATCTGAGGTGGCACACTGGTTAGTATTACTGCTTCACAGCTCCAGGGACCTGGGTTCAATTCCAGCCTTGGGTTGCTGTCTGTGTGGAGTCTGCACGTTCTCCCCATGTCTGCGTGGGTTTCCCCTGGGTGCTCTGGTTTCCTCCCACAGTCCAAAGACATGCAGGTTAGGTGGCTTGGCTGCGCTAAATTGCCACTTAAAGTTAGGGGGATTAGTAGGGTAAAGTGGGATTGTGGTCTGCACACACTCGATGGGCTGAATGGTCTCATTTTGCACTGTAGGGATTCTATGGTCTGTGGCCTTTGGACGCTGGGAGGAAACCAGAGCACCCGGAGGAACCCCACGCGGACAAGAGGAGAATGTGCAGACTCCGCGTGGACGTAAGCAGCAGAGAGCGAAGCAACCATGGAGAAGCTCAGCCCCTCCCCACCCCACCCCCCCACCACCACACCACTTTCCCTCTACCCAGCCAGCCACCCTCCCCCCCCCCCCCCCCCCCCCACCCCCCACTCCCCCACCCAGACTGAAGGAGAAGCAGAAAGGACGGCTCGAAGGAGCCAGAGACATGAGCAATAATATTGACAGACAGCAGACAAGCGGGAATGGCCAATAGAGGGAGAGGTAGAGAAATGAGAGACGGACGGATGGAGCGAGAGAGAGAGAGAGAGAGGGACAAGGCTCGCTCAATGCGATTTGCTGGAATCTCTGAGGCCCTGGGTTGACTGTGTGTGTCTAATTGAATGCCTGAACAGGTTGAGTTACAGACTGTAACGGCAGTGTTAACCAATAGGCGTGATCCTGGAGAACAGTACGGCTAGCCGGGAAGGACTGAATTCTGTGTTTGCTGCCCCCTCCCACTCGAACGCAGCTCACACCACTCCAGGCATCTCCGTACACCCCACAGGAGGGATCTGAGGCTTCTTTATTGCTCATGTAATCACCCTCATCTCTTCCCCGTAACCCCGAACAACACCCCACGCGGTAGAGGGAGGGCTGCAGACTTCCAACAGCTCGTCAAATAAACCACCTTTCACAGTAACTCCATTGCAGTGTTAATGTCAGCCTACTAATGATGCAAATAAATAAACAATTTCTGGTTGCAGTCAGACCCCTGGCTGTCGGATTAGCACAACTTTCACGGTGTCGGATCAGGATGTGGAGATGCCGGCGTTAAACTGAGGTAAACACAGTAAGAAGTCTCACAACACCAGGTTAAAGTCCAACAGGTTTATTTGGTAGCAAACACCATTAGCTTTTGGAGCACTGCTCCTTCATCAGGTGAGTGGGATTTCTGTGTCAGATCCCAAACTCCTGTGGATTGAGCACAAAATCCAGGCTGCGCTTGCTGCTGCTGTGCTGAGGGAGTGCCGCACTGTCAGAGGGTCAGTGCTGAGGGAGTGCCGCACTGTCAGAGGGTCAGCGCTGAGGGAGTGCCGCACTGTCAGAGGGTCAGTGCTGAGGGAGTGCCGCACTGTCAGAGGGTCAGTGCTGAGGGAGTGCCGCACTGTCAGAGGGTCAGTGCTGAGGGAGTGCCGCACTGTCAGAGGGTCAGTGCTGAGGGGTGCCGCACTGTCAGAGGGTCAGTGCTGAGGGAGTGCTGCACTGTCAGAGGGTGAGTGCTGAGGGACTGTCGCACTGTCAGAGGGTCAGTGCTGAGGGAGTGCCGCACTGTCAGAGGGTCAGTGCTGAGGGAGTGCCGCACTGTCAGAGGGTCAGGCTGAGGGAGTGCGCACTGTCAGAGAGTCAGTGCTGAGGGAGTGCTGCACTTCAGAGGGTCGTGTGAGGGAGTGCTGCACTGTCGGAGGGTAGTGCTGAGGGAGTGCTGCGCTGTCAGAGGTGAGTGTGAGGGAGTGTGCATGTCAGAGGGTCAGTCTGAGGGAGTGCCGCACTGTCAGAGGGTCAGTGCTGAGGGAGTGCCGCACTGTCAGAGGGTCAGTGCTGAGGGAGTGCCGCACTGTCAGAGGGTCAGTGCTGAGGGAGTGCTGCACTGTCAGAGGGTCAGTGCTGAGGGAGTGCCGCACTGTCAGAGGGTCAGTGCTGAGGGAGTGCCGCACTGTCAGAGGGTCAGTGCTGAGGGAGTGCCGCACTGTCAGAGGGTCAGTGCTGAGGGAGTGCCGCACTGTCAGAGGGTCAGTGCTGAGGGAGTGCCGCACTGTCAGAGGGTCAGTGCTGAGGGAGTGCCGCACTGTCAGAGGGTCAGTGCTGAGGGAGTGCCGCACTGTCAGAGGGTCAGTGCTGAGGGAGTGCCGCACTGTCAGAGGGTCAGTGCTGAGGGAGTGCCGCACTGGCAGAGGGTCAGTGCTGAGGGAGTGCCGCACTGTCAGAGGGTCAGTGCTGAGGGAGTGCCGCACTGTCAGAGGGTCAGTGCTGAGGGAGTGCCGCACTGTCAGAGGGTCAGTGCTGAGGGAGTGCCGCACTGTCAGAGGGTCAGTGCTGAGGGAGTGCCGCACTGTCAGAGGGTCAGTGCTGAGGGAGTGCCGCACTGTCAGAGGGTCAGTGCTGAGGGAGTGCCGCACTGTCAGAGGGTCAGTGCTGAGGGAGTGCCGCACTGTCAGAGGGTCAGTGCTGAGGGAGTGCCGCACTGTCAGAGGGTCAGTGCTGAGGGAGTGCCGCACTGTCAGAGGGTCAGTGCTGAGGGAGTGCCGCACTGTCAGAGGGTCAGCGCTGAGGGATTGCTGCACTGTCAGACAGTCAATGCTGAGGGAGTGCCGCACTGTCAGAGGGTCAGTGCTGAGGGAGCGCTGCACTATCAGAGGGTCAGTGCTGAGGGAGCGCTCCACTATCACATGTGGGTATGAAAGATCCCATGGCCATTATGATGATGGAGAATTTGCCCTGTTTTCTGAGCGAATATTTATCTATCAGCCAACCAAACGCACCAAAAACAGATTTCCCATTGTTACACATTGTTATAGATGGGATCTTGCTCTGTGTACATTGAGTGATCGTTTCATTACAACAGTAACTACACTTTAAGAAGTACTACATTGGCTGTGTAACACTTGGGGCTGGGTACCTGTACTCAGGACAGTAAGAGATCTCACAACACCAGGTTAATGTCCAACAGGTTTATTTGGAATCATGAGCTTTCAGAGTGCTGCTCCTTCCTCGGGTGAATCCACTGTTTGGCTGTGGTTTTGGATGCACTTTCCTTGGCCATCGTGTCCTGGGTTGGGATTCGCACCCAGAGCCTCTGGTTCAGAAGCAGAGGACACTAACCCCGCTGGGACACAAGACCCCCTATCTTTCTGATTGGTACCTGAACTTTATTTGGTCCATATCGCCGGGTAACCTTACCCAATAGAAATCTACCCTTCTCCACCAATCTCAGACCAAAGAAAATGGTATCTTTCAAAGGGAATGCATAATTGTTTGTGTAGATTGTCTGTACTTTTGCCTTGGCAAATATCCCTTCTCTTCTCCAAGGATACCAATAAATATTGAAGGGAATTGGAATTCTGAGGATAGCTCTTTCTGGGAGGCAGCACAGACGTGAAGGGGTGAATGGCCTCCAGCTGTGTTAGGAAGCAATGTTATTGAACACTCAGGGCTGAGGTCCCACCCGACATTCACTCCAATCCCCCTCACACCCACAGTCCTTCCACCCTTGCTTTGTGTACCTTCCCCGGCCAACAAACGGCTGATCAAACCCTTCCCCTGCCCCTGTTTGAAACTGCTTTACCGATGGAGGGTTTTAGCCTGAGCCTGTGTGTAGACTCAGAGCCGCAGCAGAGGGGGAGACAGTTGCAGTGATACAAATATAGACAGCACAATTCATCATAGTCACTGGCATCTGTGTAACAGCAAACTCTCCTGATCCATTTTCCAGTTTAACCCTCACACTGCTGGACTGGCTGTAATAGAATGGATCAGATTGTGTGTGTGTGTGTGTACGGGTCGGGGTGTGAATGTGTGTCTGTGTATTTGTGGGTGAATGTGTGCCTGTGTGTGTGTGTGAATGTACGGTCTTGAGTGTGTATCTATTTGAGTGTATCTGTGAGTGAATGTTTGTCCGTGTGTGTGTGTGTGTCTGTGTATGTGTTTGCGTGTGTGTGTGTATGTGAATGGTCTTGAGTTTGTGTCTATGTGCATATCCGTAAGTGTGTATTTGTGTGTGTGAGTGTATAGCTCTGAGTCTGAGTTTGTGTGTGTGTGTTTGTGCGTGGTTGTTTGTGGGTGTCTGTCTAGTCCTTGTGTCTGGGCATGTGTGTGTGAGTGTGAGTGCGCGTATGTGTGTGTGAGTGTGTGTAGGTGTGTATGTGTGAGTATGGATGTATGTGCGTGGGGGGGGTGGTGTGAGTGTGTGTATGTGAGTCTGTGTGTGAATGTGTATGTGGGTGTGTATGGGGGGGGGATGTGTGTGAGTGTGTGTGTGTGGGGAGAGTGTGTGTGTGTGTGTGGCGGGGGGGGGAAGGTGGGTGTGTGTGTGTGTGGGTGTATGTGGGTGTGGGTGTGTGTGTTTGTGTGTGTGTGGGTGTGGCTGTTATGAACAATAATTGAATGAGAGGAGTTATTAACCCACTGTTTGCTGGGTGTGTCTGTCTGTGTCTCACTCTGCTGGCTCAGCTCCTGGGGTGAGTGTTTGCGAGGTTGGGAATAAGTCTCACACAGTCCCATCAGCAGCAGTGACTCAGTGAGATGCTGAGCTTCATGTTAGCAGAATGACAGAACAGAAAGAGTTTTCTAAACTCTTGGTGTTTATCCTCAGGTTTGCTAATCTCTGTTTCGTATCAGAAATATCCAGAATTCCAGTTATTCCCAAGAATAGATTCTTATAGATCCTTTGAGTACACATCTATGTGTGAGTGTGCATGAGTGTGTGTGTGTGTGAGTGAGTGTGTGGGTGTGTGTATGTGTATGTGTGAGTGAATGTGTGTGTGTGTATGTGTGTGTGAGTGAATGAATGTGTGTGTGTGTATGTGTGTGTGAGTGAGTGTGTGGGTGAGTGTGTGGGTGAGTGTGTGGGTGAGTGTGTGGGTGAGTGTGTGGGTGAGTGTGGGTGTGTGTATGTGTGTGTGAGTGAGTGTGTGTGTGTGTGTGTATGTGTGTGTGAGTGAGTGAATGTGTGTGTGTGTATGTGTGTGTGAGTGAGTGTGTGGGTGAGTGTGTGGGTGAGTGTGTGGGTGAGTGTGTGGGTGAGTGTGGGTGTGCGTATGTGTGTGTGAGTGAGTGAATGTGTGTGTGTGTATGGTGTGTGGTGAGTGTGTGAGTGAGTGTGTGAGTGAGTGTGTGGGTGAGTGTGTGGGTGAGTGTGGGTGTGTGTATGTGTGTGTGAGTGAGTGTGTGTGTGTGTGTGTATGTGTGTCTGTATATAGACATGTCTCTAAGTGTGTGTGAGAGTGTTTTAAAATTTATTTATTTGTCACAAGGCTTACATTAACACTGCAATGAACTTACTGTGAATATTTCCTAATTGCCACACCCCGGCGCCTGTTCGGGTCAATACACCCTAACCCACACATCTTTGACTGTGGGAGGAAACCAGAGCTCCCGGAGGAAACCCATGTAGACACGGGGAGAATGTGCAGACACTACACAGACAGTGACCCACTTGGAAATTTTGATAGATTTTCAAAAAAAGCTGGAAAATTCCAGCAAGTCTGACAGCATCTGTGGAGAAAGAATAGAACCAACAAGTCAGCGTGAAGTCATGCGTGGGTTTCTTCCGGGTGCTCCAGCTTCCTCCCCCCCATCCAAAGATGTGCCAGTTAGGTGGATTGGCCGTGCTAAATTGCCTCCCAAACAGGGATTTTCACAATAACTTCACTGCAGTGTTAAGGTAATAAATAAAGAAAAGATTTGAAGTTCGACGTCATGTCTTTGTAGCTCACAATATTCCAAAGTGCTCTGCAGCCAATGACAGTTCTGGAAAATGCAGCCCCTGCTTTGACTGGCCGCTGCACAGCAAGCTCCCACTAACGCGGATGTGACCAATCAGACAGGGGCCTGCACGGAATGCGAGTTGCCCTGTTTTCCTATCCAGCTGCTCTGGCTGGAGATGTCCAGTCGCTGCCGGTGCGATTTCACATTCGCCGGAACGGAAAGTCTCTCTTTGATCTGGTTACGAAGCCTGCAGGTCACGGCACAGTTAAGGATTAACACAGTGGAAACTGCAGCTAACATGAACATGCAAGCCTTCAGGGAGCTGGCTGTGCTAGAAACCTAGATACAGTCCACCTCACAGTTTATTTTTACCCACAAGATTTTTAATAAAAAAAAAATGCATTTTTTTTTAAAAAATATTAATTGCCGCAATTTTATTGCAGGTTGTGGTGGGGGTGGGTGAGGGAGAAATAGAACCAGGGGGCACAACCTCGGGCTAAAAGGGACGATCCTTTAAAACAGAGACAAGGAGGAATTTCTTCAGCCAGAGAGTGGGGGAATCTGTGGAACTCTTTGCCACAGAGGAGGCCCAGGGTCACTGAGTGTCTTTAAAACAGAGATAGATAGGTTCCTGATTAATAAAGAGATCAGGAATTATGGGGAAAAGGCAGGAGAATGGGGGATGAGAAAAATATCAGCCATGATTGAATGGGAGAGCAGACTCGATGGGCCGAGTGGCCTAATTCTGCTCCTATGTCTTATGGATGATGGAGGAAAGAGGGCTAGTGAGTAGGGAAATAATAATAGATGCGAGAGGAACTGTCCCATATTTTAAGGATCACCCCTCTTTCTCCCCCCATCCCTCACAGGACACTTGGGGGGCAACTCTCCCAGCGCAGGGGGGGAGGCAGAATTCAGTGGGGGCCGTTTCCTGAGCTTCCCGCTGGGCACCCTGACTTCCACGAGTCTCTGCGGCCAAGATTGGCAGAATAATTGGAATGGAGTCGATTAGCAAATGGAAATCATGATTTAAATTTCACTGGCGAGATCGCTGGGTCCCGCGAATGTCAATCCTGCCCATTCCCCCCTCCCCCGCCAGGGATGGTTCACTTCTAGCCGGTTGGAGCACCGGCAGCGACTGGACATCTCCAGCCAGAGCAGCCTGATAGGAAAACAGGGCAACTCGCATTCCGTGCAGGCCCCTGTCTGATTGGTCACATCCGCGTTAGTGGGAGCTTGCTGTGCAGCGGCCAGTTAAAGCAGGGGCTGCATTTCCAGAACTGTCATTGGCTGCAAAGCACTTTGGAATATTGTGAGCTACAAAGACATGACGTTCATGTTTCTTCAGTTAGGGAGCAGGAGTAAACTGCGGTAATAGGCCCCTGCCCCCCCCCCCCCCCCCGAATTCCCAAAGGAAAGCTCGCTCAGGCACTCTGTGCTGCCCACCATGCCCCCCCCCAAACTCCTAGAGACACCCCTCCCCTTAACATGCACCGTGCCCCCCCCCCAGCTCCTAGAGACACCCCTCCCCTTTAACATGCACCGTGCCCCCTCCCCCCACTCTACTTTTGCATCTCATCCCACTCCCCCCCCTTCCCCTACTGAGTCCCCTCGCCACCAATTCCACGGCCGATGAATCTGTTATTTTACTTCAGGAGAGTTGGCGGGAGGGGCAGGGGAGGAGGGTTAGGGCAGAATTGAGATGGTTGCTCAGTGAGTGACGAAACTGGTGGCAGAAGGAGTTTCAATGTGGGCGATTCTTTGGGTACAAGACCAGAATCCTTGGGGGAGCAGAGAGAGAGAGGAAGTCCACGAAGAACACTGAAAAAAATTCTAAGACAAACAAATGTTGGTCTTTGTCTCACGGGAGACGGAATACAAAAGGCTGGTTAGTTACACTGCAGATCAGACAGGGTAACCGCAAGAAGAATGGATTGGTCTTGGAGAGAGTACAGAGCAGGATCTCAGAATGTCACTGGGCCCCATTGTACCGAGGACAGGCTATATGGAATGGGCTTCTATTTCTCCTGAGATTTAATCCTTAGACAGCACCTTCCAAACCCACCAGGACCAGGGCAACAGATACATGGGGAACACCATCACTTGTAAACTCCCCTCCAAGCCACTCACCATCCTGACTTGAAAATATATCCGCTGTTCCTTCGCAGTCGCTGGAGTCAAAATCCTGGAATTCCCTCCCTAACGGCATTGTGGATCAACCCACAGCATGTGGACTGTAGCGATTCGAGAAGGCAGCTCAACACCACCTTCTCAAGGGGCAACTAGGGATGGGCAATAAAGGCTGGCCCAGCCAGCGACACCCGTGTCCTACAGATGTAAATATAAAATGAAAAGGTGAAGTCACCAGGGATGTAGATCGGGTGGTTACGTACCTATTGGGCTGTCGCAGGTACAAAAGAGGTCGCTTGTCGGGAATGGGGGAGGTCCCCCCCCCCCTCCCCTGAGAACGGCCATTATGGTCAATAAACCTTTATTGTTCTCAATCCAGTTAGTGTAACCCAGTGTTCCCCCAGGGGATGTTCAAAATGATGGAAGAAGGTGCTGGAGTGGCTCAAGAGAAAGAGTCTCCATTGGTGGGCGCAAGAGGAGCGGGGCGGGGGGGAGCCTAATCTTCAAATAAAAGCGAAGCTGTGGAGGGAGGGAGAGCTTTCTCACACGAATGGGAGTGGAAATCTCTCCCCCCCACTCCCCTCTCCTAACCCCAACTCTCCTAACACCGGGCTAGAGATTTATTGGAAATGTCAAACATGAGATTGTTGGTTAGTGTGGGGAAGGGAGTTCCGCCTAACCAGTGTAGATGGAGATAAAATACACTTCAGCCGTGACCAAAATGAATGGAGAGAGGAGAGGGATGTGGAGGGATACGGTCCAAGTACAGGTCAGCAGGACAAGGCAAAAAATGGTTCAGCACAGACAAGAAGAGCCTGTTCCTGAGCTGTAATTTTCTATGGTTCTACGGAACAGGTTGAAGGGGCTGAACGGCCTCCTCCTGTTTCTATGCGCCCAGGCTAAAGCTCGACGGATCCTCAAAACACAAACAGACGATGCGACGAAATCACACCGTTTTAATTCCTTTTGCAAGTTGCCAGATCTTCCCATGTTTTCCTGGTCGGGTTTTATCTCGCAGCACTCAATTCTTGTCTTCTTTCTCTGGGGAAGTCTCAATCTTTTCTCTCTTCCCCCCCATCCCCTCTCACACTTCCTCACCCTCCCCCACCCCCCGCCCTCACACCCACCCAGGGTCAAAGAGTGGCCCTCTCTGACCCCCCCGTGCCCCCTATTTGCATTAATTACCTGATCTCTACGAAAATCGGAAACACCTCACCTCATGTTTCCAATTTAGAAAAATAAAACCCCCGCTTTTTTGTTCTTTGTTCTTTGCTTTCCACTTTTCAGAGGCAGAGAGATGTTGGAGATATTAAAAAAACCACCAGAACCTTCCGCCTGGATGAGGTGACCCGATACTCCATACTTTGCAACTTGAACCCTGACATGTTTAAGATGGCAGCGAGATGTCTATTGTTGGGGAGTTCAGAGGCTAACATTCCCACCTCTCAATCCGGTCATCTGCTACTCCGGCACTCGGGATCCCGGCTGACAATCCCAGCGCAGTGCAGAGGGAGTGCTGCGCTGTCAGGAGGCCTCTTTAGATTGAGGTGGGCTGAAGGGCCTTTACTGCACTCCTATGGCCCTGGTTTCACTGGCACAGCTGCCTCCAAAATCAGAGCGGGCGAGACTCGTAGAACGGCATTCCCGGTCAGCCTCGGGCACCATCTTGCAGGCGGGCCGCTAAAATTCCGGCCTTTGACACTGGGTGGGATTTTACAGCCTCGCTCGGCCTGAGATTGGAAAAATCCCACCGGAGGTCAGTGGAGAATTCCATTGCCCGCCCCTCGCCCGCTCCGATTCCGTGGTGGGCGGGATGGTAGAATTCCGGTCTCTCTCAGGTGGACATTGAAGATCCCATGCCTTGGCAGAATGGGGGGGGGGGGGTTCCCTCTGAAATCCTGGGATATTTATCCCTCGATCAACAAGACAAAAGAAGAGGTTATCTGGTTGTTTGCTGTTGGGGGGAATGGGTGTTCGTGGGTAATTACACTGCTGAATGAAGTCGCCGCTTGACCCAGACTGATTAGGAGGTCAACTTTCCTTCCCTAAAGAACATCCATGAATGATCCTCTCGGAGATTCCCCCCCCACTGACGATGCCTAGACCTTCATTGTCACTTTCACTGATTGCAGTGCCTTTTTGTCCAACTGGTGGGATGCAAATTTTTGTCCCCTGGAACACAAACCTCTCCCCCACCCCCGCCATCCCCCCGGGTCCTGACATTCATTGCCTACCCCTAGTCAACACTGCAGCCTGCTACAGCTACAAGAGTGAGCAACCGGAAAACCAGCGATGGAGGAGGGACAGGTCAGTGAGGAGGAAGGAGTGTGGAGGGAGGTGGAGAGACTGAACGAGGAAATCCCGGTGAGAGGGAGAGGGAAGAGGTGGAACTGAGGGAGAGTGAGAGGAGGCCGGGAGGGAGGGGGAGATGGTAAGGATGGCGTGGAGTTAAAGGAATGGAGATGGAGCAGAGTGAGGGCCTGGATAGAGCGGATGTGGAGATGGTGTTTCCACAAATAGGAAAAACTAGAACCAGAGGGGAAAACCTCAGGCTAAAGGGACGATCCTTTAAAACAGAGATGAGGAGGAATTTCTTCAGCCAGAGAGTGGGGAATCTGTGGAACTCTTTGCCGCAGAAGGCTGTGAGGGACAGGTTATTTAAGACAGAGATAGATAGGTTCCTGATTAATAAAGGGATCAGGGGTTATGGGGAAAAGGCAGGAGAATGGGGATGAGAAAAATATCAGCCATGATTAAATAGCGGAGCAGGCTCGATGGGCTCATTCTGCTCTTTATGGTCTTATGATAGAGACAGAAACCGTTAACAATGAATAGCACCATGAAATGAGCATTAAAACACATCACTAACAAACATTCCTTTACCCAACCCGAGCTAATCAGTAACTCCAATTCCATACCAACATGGCTGATCCGTGACTGAACTGGAACAGGAAACCATTCTGTTGTCACAGGAGGGTCAATAAATCCTGCCAAATACCCACCGCCCAAGCCATTCAGAGAGGTCAAGATTCACAGAAGCTGAAAAAGACGGACATTTGTCGACTCGAGATTGGTGGGAAACCTGCGATAACTGTGGGTCAAACCAGCAAACAATTCTGTCCAAATCTGAGGTGAATTGATGTGACTTACCCAGTAGTCACGGTGTCCAGATCCAACTCTGCCCCTGAACCCTCATAGGGTGGCACAGTGGTTAGCACTGCTGCTTCACAGCTCCAGGCACCTGGGTTCGATTCCCGGCTCGGGTCACAGCCTGTACAGAGTCTGCCCGTTCTCCCCATGTCTGCGTGGGTTTCCTCTGTGGGCTCCGGTTTCCTCCCACAGTCCTTAGACGTGCTGGTTAGGGTGCACTGGCCGTGTTAAATTCTCCCTCAGTGTACCCAAACAGGAGTGTGGTAACTAGGGGATTTTCACAGTAACTTCACTGCAGTGTTAGCGTAATTGTGACACTAATAATGAAACCTTAAACTTTAGATGACCAGATGCAAACTTGGCGGGATTTCCCGAGCTCGCTTTTCCCAAAACCGCAGAATCCCGTCCGAGAGTCAAAGAAGACAAAGAAAATTACAGCACAGAAACAGGCTCTTTGGCCCTCCAAGCCTGTACTGACCATGCTATCCCATAACACAGCGACCCCATTAACACAGCAACCTGGTAACACAGGGACCCGTTAACACAGTTTAGTCTGAACTAAAAGCCCCCTACCCCTCTGGGGAAAAGGATAAAAGAGCTCATCCATGTTCCCTCTCCCCACCCCCACCCCCGCCTGTCCCGACTGGCAGACGGGGAGGTAAAATCCCAGCTGATCATTCTACCCCAGCCGGCACATATCGGGGACATAAAAGAAAGACAAAATCAGTGCAAACTTCTTACAAAAGTTTTTATTTGAATGTCTCAGGTTTTTTTTTTAACAGTCTGCAAACAAAAAAAGAAAATAATTGTAACAATTGAGATAAATCGATGGATTTTTATTTCTCCCTATGAAGTGAATTGTTAATTACAAAGCGACCCCGCTCTCTTTCCCACTGCACTATCAGGTTTATTTCCATAAATTTTTTGTTTTTTTTTGGGGGGGGGGGGGGGAGGGAGGGAGGGGGAGTGGGACGAAAGGCAGATTTTTCCGTAGAGTTTTTGACCAGTCGAATTCCAATCGCTGACTGAGATTTATATTTTTATTTTTATGTGTTCAGTCGAGCGATGGCCTTTGACTCTATGTTAGTTTATCGATTCTCTGCGGTGAACCCGTTACCAATCCGGTACCTTTTTTATTTTAAATTTAAAGTATATTTGGATTATACTCCAATCATCTTCCAGTTTAATTTTTTTTTAAATTTTCTTGTTCAAACCATAGAAAATGTCTTTTTCTTTGTCATTTCGAAAATAAAGTTTATGAAAGCTTTTTTTGGTAAATTTTATTCATTTTTTAAGATTTTTTTTCTTTTTTTCAGTTTGGTGTGAAATGAATTGGACTTTACATTACCACACTCAGCACAGAGTCTCCTGTTTCAGAGGGGGTCTTCTCACTCCCCTCCACCCCAGCAACTCTTCCCCCACTCCAAAACAAACCACTCCCCCTTCCCTCCGCCTCACTCCCTCAACATCACTCCCTCTCACTCCTCCCCCCTCCCTTCACTCCCTCTCACTCCCTCAACATCACTCCTTCACTTCCCCCTCCCTCTCACTCCCCCTCCACTCCTCCCCCCTCCCTTCACTCCCTCTCACTCCCTCAACATCACTCCTCTCACTCCCCCTCCCCTCTCACTCCCCCCCCTACTCCACTCCTCCCCCCTCCCTCTCACTCCCCTCCACTCCTCCCCCCTCCCTCTCACTCCCTCCCCCCTCCCTCTCACTCCCTCTCAACTCCTCCCCCTCCCTCTCACTCCCTCTCACTCCTCCCCCTCTCTCTCACTCCCTCTCACTCCCTCCCTCACTCCATTCCTCTTACTTCCTCCCCCCTCTCTCTCACTCCCTCTCACTCCTCCCCCCTCCCTCACTCCCTCTCATCCATAAACATCACTCCCTCTCACTCCTCCCCCCTCCCTCTCACTTCCTCTCACTCCTCCCCCCTCTCTCTCACTCCTCTCACTCCTCCCCCCTCTCTCTCTCACTCCTCTCACTCCTCCCCCCTCTCTCTCACTCCCTCTCACTCCCTCCCTCACGCCATTCCTCTTACTCCTCCTCTCCCTCTCTCTCTTGTTCTTCCTCCTCTCTCACTTCCTCTCTCTTTTCCTCCCCCCTCATTCCACCTCACCCCCTCTCACTCCCTCTCCTCTCACTCCATCTCACTCACCCTCACTCCCTCCCCTCTCACTCCCCTCACCCCCTCTCGCTCCCTCTCCTCTCACTCCATCTCACTTCCACCCTCATCTCCTCCCCCTCTCACTCCACTCACCCCCTCTCACTCCCTCCCCCTCATTCCAACCTCACCCCCCTCTCACTCCCTCTCCTCTCACTCCATCTCACTCCACCCTCGCTCCCTCTCCTCTCACTCCACCTCACCCCCTCTCACTCCCTCTCTCTCCATTTCACCCGCTCTCACTCCCTTCCTCACTCCCTACCTCTCACTCCTCTCTCCCTCCCTCTCACTCCACCTCTCTCCTTCCCTCATTCTTTTCCTTCTTTCCCCTCACTTCCTTCCCTTTCCCCTCACGGTTTCCCCTCAGTCAACTCCCCATTCCCTTACTCCTTCCCCCCTCATTCCAACCCTCACCCCCCTCTCACCCTCTCACTCCCTCTGTCCTCTCCCCCTCACCACTCCACTCATCACCCCCTCACTCCCTCCCCCTCACTCCCCTCTTTGCCTTATTAACTCACTCCCTCTCACTCCCCTCTCACATCCCCCTCTCATTCCACCCTCACTCGCCCCGCTCACTTCCCCCCTCTCACTCCACTCACTCCCCCTCTCACTAAGTCCACCTCTACTCACCCTCTCACTCCACCCCTCCACTCATCCCTCTCATATCCCCCTCACTCAAAGACACTACCCTTTCCCCCCCCCCCCCCCCCTACACTCCACCCTCACTCACCCCTCTCACTCCACCCTCACCTCACCCCTCTCAATCAATCCTCCCTACTCAACTCCCCCCTCACTCACCCTCACCCTCTCACTCACCCTCACTTCACCCCTCTCACTCCACCCTCCACTCACCCCTCTCACTCATCATCACCTCACCCCTCTCACTCCACCCTCACTCACCCCTCTCCTCCACCATCACTCACCCCTCCTCACTCCACCATCCCCTCACCCCCTCCACGCCACCCTCACTCACGTCCCCTCACTCACCCCTCACATCCACCCTCACTCACCCCTCTTCACTCCACCCTCACTTCACCCCTCTCCCTCCACCTTCACTCACCCCTCTCCACATCCACCCTCACTCACCCCTCTCCTCCACCCTCACTCACCCCTCTCACTCCACCCTCACTCACGCCGCTCTCACTCACCCCTCTCCCTCACACCCTCTCACTCCACCCTCACTCACCCCTCTCACTCACCCCTCTCACTCACCCCCTCACTCACCCCCTCACCAACCCCTCTCACTTACCCCTCTCACTCACGCCCCTCACTTCACCCCCCCATCCACCCTCACTCCCCCTCTCACTCCACCCCTCACCACCCCTCTCACTCACCCCTCACTCACCCCCTCACATCCACCCTCACTTCACCCCTCTCACTCACCCCTCTCACTCAGCCCCTCTCAACTCACCCCTCACTCCCCCCTCTCACTCCACACCCTCACCCCTCTCAATCACACCTCACTTCCTCCCTCTCCACTCCAACCCTCATTCCCCCGTCGCACTCCACCCTCCTCCCCCTCTCATTCACCCTTCTCACTCCCCCCTCTCACGTCAACACCCTCCAATCACCCCTCTCTACTCAACCCCCTTTCACTCACCCCTCTCATCCACCCTTCCACATCACACTCTCACTCCACCCTCACTTACCCCTCTTCACTCCCCTCACTCACCCCCTCCACTCCACCCTCACTCACCCCCCTCACTCCAACCCTCACTTAAACCCCCTCAACATCCACCCATCCCCTAACCCCTCTCACTCCACCCTCAACTCACTCCCCTCACTCCACCTTCACTCACCCCCTCACTCGCCACCCTCACTCACCCCCTCACTCCACCCCTCACTTACCCTCTCACTCCACCCTCACCGTCACCCCCTCACTTCTCACCTCCTTACCCCTCTCACTGAGACCACCTCCACTCACCCCCCACTCCCACCCTCACTTACCCCTCTACGGCCCCCTCCACTCACCCCCTACTCCACCCTCACTTCACAACCCTCTCACTCCACCCTCACTTACCCCTCTCCTCCACCCTCACTCACCCCCTCACTCCACCCTCAGACTCACCCCTCTCATCCACCCTCACTCACCCCTTCACTCACCCCTCTCATCACTCACCCCCTCACTCCACCCTCACTTACCCCTCTCACTCCACCCTTAAGCCTTTTTTTTCAGAAATGTAGGAATGGTTCTGGGAAGCTTGTGTTTCTGGAAGTGAACCGGATCAATCAGCCTCTGTTGACCCCCCTCCCCCAAACCCCCACAGCCCCTCTGCCCACTCCCCCCCCCCACGCCAACCCCTCCACCCCCGCACAATGTCTCATTCCATTTTTATCCGGGTTTTTTTTCTTAAATAATAATTGAAGTCATTAAAAAAATCTCTTGGTTTTTGAATTCTTGAATTGCGCTTTTGGTCAGAAGTGGGGAAATTATTTCCCGATCCCGCGACATGCAAACTTCTCACCCTCCGCAGCTTCCCCACACTCCCTGGAGAATGTCTTTTTTTTAAAAGAATAGATATATGTATATATTGTTTTTCTTTATTCGGTTTCCTCTTGGTAAACTGATCGCTTCGTTCGGGAGCTGAGCAAAATGAGAAAGCCCCGCGCTTGCTGTCTCTGTCCTTGTTTCACTCGCACTGCGGCTCAGTTGATCATCGCTGGGAAAGGATGTCCTCTTGCCCTCTTTATCCAACGTTGAACTCTTCAGCCAGCTAACGAGAGCCACCCCTTTTCCCACTCCTCTTCCCGCCTGGCGAAGCGTTGGCAGGGATAGATTGACACGAGAAAAGAATTTCAACAATAAATGGCGTGAAAATTCCTTGGAGAAATGAACAGAAATTTCCTTATTGTCCCTCTCGCTCTCTCCCTTTCCATCCGTTCTGGGCAGGATTTGACCACCTTCTTCTCATAACGTCTTCTCCCCCACCCCCCCCCCCCCACCCAACCACCCACCCATTGGTTTTAAAATCTTTTCGTTTCTGACAAAGTAACTTTTGCATCTTTTTTTTGCAATGGAATTTGGGTTTCATGCAATAACTTTTTTTTTTAATATTCTCCTTTTTTTTCTTTGTAAATTATTAATCATTTATTTTGTTTTCTCTCGCTCTCTGGTCTGTCTCTTCCTGCAAAGTTCAATGTCTATACAGGGGTTGTTCTCCGGTTGGCTGTGTTGGTGTGTAAGGAATCCTTAAGGTCTTTCTGAATGCAGTTGTGAACTTGGAGGAAGTTGTGATCACGCTCGGAGTTGTAGGTGGCAGTTGAGGTGGTTGTCTTCAGGGGGTCCCTGCTGAGGGTGTACATGGAGATCTCAGTCGAGGGCAGCGTGTTAAAGCCCTTCAGACCTACGGGCGAGGCGTCTCTGGAGTGCGAGGGTTCCGTGGAGCGGGAACTCGATCTGCTGCGCCGCCGGTAACGATACCGGTAGCTGGGAATCCGGGTGATGGCGGAGGACTGCAGGTAGTCTGTGGATCTGGCCCCCGCCCGTATCTGTTTGTGTCTGTCAATGAACATGTGGACAGCCAGCACCCCCACCATCTCGGCAATGATAAAGGAGAGTGCCCCAAAGTAAAAAGACCATCCGTAGGAATAACTGTTCTTTTTTGAGTCGCTCTTTGCAGGGTCGCCCGCGTTGGCCGATATGTACACGATAATCCCAATGATGTTACTCAAACCTGCAGCGAGACGGCGAATGAGTAAACACAAAGACAAATTTCAGGAGGGATCATTGAGGGGGAGGTGGGTGGGGGGGGGGGGGGGGGCGGAATCCACGGCTACGGGCAAAGAGAGGGAAAGCTCTTTCAAAGAAAAGGGCAAGCACAGCCGCAAAGGGCAAATGGCCCACTCAGGAAGCCTAGCAGAAAGCAATGTCAAAGTAGAAATGGAACTCGCAGGCATCCTCATTTCTGGCGCACACATTTAGACTGGCCTTGCCCTCGTAAGTGCTGGTGACCTCAAACAGAACATCCCCATGTTCATTTGCAGTCAATCACCATCCCCACCCCAACCCCCTCCCTTCTCCCTCAGGAACCTTCCGTATCCACTTACATTCTGGTCTCCTGAGCATCTCTAGCCTCCCCCCAGCCTCCTCCCACTGTATGGTGGGCAGTTAAGAAGACAACAATAATCTCTCCCTCAATGTCAACGAAGCGAAGGAGACTGTCGTCAACTTCAGGAAGTGTAAAGGGGAACATGCCTCTGTCTATATCAACAGGAACAAAGTAGAAAGGATCAAGAGCTTCAAGTTTTTAGGTGTCCAGATCACCAACAACCTGCCCTGGTCCCCCCATGCCAAAACTATTGTTAAAAAACCCACCAATGCCTCTACTTTCTCAGCAGACTAAGGAAATTCGGCATGTCCACTATGACTCTCACCAACTTTTACAGATGCATCATTAAAAAAAAGCTTGGTATGGGCTTCTGCTCTGCCCAAGACTGCAAGGAACTATAAAAACTCATGAATGCGGCTCAATCCATCACACAAACCAGCCTCCCATCCATCGACTCCATCTACACTTCCCGCTGCCTCAGGAAAAGCAGGCCAGAATAATCAAGGACCCCACACACCCCGGACATTCTCTCTTCCACCTTCTTCTGTTGGGAGAAAGATACAAAAATCTGAGGTCATGTAGCAATCGACCCAAGAACAGCTCCTTCCCTGCTGCCATCGGAATGGACGTACTTCGCATTAAGCTGATCTTTCTCTAGCTGTGACTATAACACTACATTCTGCACCCTCTCCTTTCCTTCTTTATGAACGGTATGTTTTGTACAGTGTGTAGGAAACAATACTTTTCACTGTATGTTAATACATGTGACAATAATAAATCAAATCAAAATCAGAATCATTCTAAAGATGGAATCTTACAGCGATTCCTGTCGGACTGTTCTCCGCTCCCGCTGCAGTGAACAGAGGTTTAACTGGATGCCAAATTCTCCATCTTCGCTTACAGCGGAAGCAGTGAGTGAATGGCTGGTAAGATCACACCCTAGGGATTTGCTTTAGCTGCGCCCAAGCTGAAGGGGAGAGGACGGGGTCAATGTTTCCTTCACCCCGTTGCCTTGTCAATGACCTCGCTCCAGTCCTGTGCCAGAGTACAACTTCCTGAAACTCCTGGGGCAGGACTGAGTGCTGCTCTGTCTGAGGTGCTGTCTTTCAGGTGAGAGGTTAGATTTGAGATCTATTCTCCCAGGCTGTCACAGTCACGACTCTGACAAGGCGGGGTGGTGGTGGTTGTTTGGGGGGGGGGGGGGGGGGGGGGGTGTCAGTGGGGTGGGGGCTTTCCTAGCTAACATTTCTCACTAAAATCAGAACATCTGGTCATCATCACATTGCTGCCTTTGGAATCTTGCTGTGCACAAATTGCCTGCTCCTGCTCCCTTTCATAGAAACATAGAAACTAGAAGCAGGAGGAGGCCATTCGGCCCTTCGATGCTGCTCCGACATTCATTTTGATCATGGCTGATCATCACATTCAATATCCTGATTCCCCCCTTCCCCTCCATATCCCCTGATCCCTTTAGCCCCGAGAGCTATATCTCATTTCTTCTTGAAATCACACATTTTGGCCTCAACTACTTTCTGTGGGAGTGAATTCCACACCTTCACCACCTTCTGGGTGAAGAAATTTCTCCTCACTTCAATCCTAAAATGTTTATTCCTTATCCTCAAACTTTGACCCCTAGTTCTGGACTCCCCCCACCATCGGGAACATTCTTTCTGAATCTACCCTGTCTAACCCTGTTAGAATTTTATATGTTTCTATGAAATCCTCTCTAACTCTTCTAAATTCCAGTGAATATAATCCTAACCGACTTGGCCTTTTCTCATATGACAGACCTGCCATCCCAGGAATCAGCCTGGTAAACCCTCGCTGTGCTCCCTCTATAGCAAGGACATCCTTCCTCAGATAAGGAGACCAGAACTGCACACAATACTCCAGCTGTGGCCTTACCAACACCCTTTCCTACATTACACCAGCAACTACACTTCAAATAGTACCTTCATTAGCTGGGAAATTCTTTAGTAAGTCTAGGGTGGGGGGAAGGGGGATCAAAGGCATGTTTTTCTCCCTGTCTGCCTCAGTCAGTCTTTGATTCAGGTTTTGCATTGGACAGTGGAAGTTAATCTCAAAGCTGTGTGTGTGTGTGTGTTAAAGGTGGAACAGTGTTCCATCGGTAGCCCTGCATTCTGTACAGGCCAGCCTGTACAGCGGAGAGAGAATAAAACATTGGCACCCCCAGCGATCCTATAAATAGCACCCGAGAACCCCCTATAATCCACCCTATAACTACTGACCATCCTATAACTAGTCATTCTCTGTAAAATCTGACACATTCCCTCTGTAAATACTGACACACTCCCCAGGGACCCCCCACTGTAAATACTGACACACTCCCCCAGGGGCCCCCCTGCAAATACTGGCACACTCCCCAGGGACCCCAACTGTAAATACTGACACACTCCCCAGGGACCCCCACTGTAAATACTGACACACTCCCACGACCCCTGTAAATACTGACACACTCCCCTGGGACCCCCATTGTAAATCTGACACACTCCCCAGGGAACCCTCACTGTAAATACTGACACACTCCCCAGGGACCCCCCCCACTGTAAATACTGACACACTCCCAGGAACCCCCTGTAAATACTGACACACTCCCCCAAGAACCCCCTGTAAATACTGACACATTCTCCAGGGACCGCCTGTAAATACTGACACACTCCCCTAGGGGACCCCCTGTAAATACTGACACACACCCTGCGACCCCCTGTAAATTGTGACACACTCCCCTGGGGACCCCTGTAAATACTGACACATACCCCGCGACCCCCTGTAAATAGTGACACACACCCTGCGACCCCCTGTAAATTGTGACACACTCCCCTGGGGACCCCCTGTAAATACTGACACACTCCCCAGGGACCCCCAGAAATACTGACCCACTCCCCCGGGGACCCCCTGTAAATACAGACACACTCCCCTGGGACACTCTGTAAATACTGACACACTCCCCGGGGACCCTCTGTAAATACAGACACACTCCCGCAGTGACCCCCTGTAAATACTGACACACTCCCCGGGGACCTTGTAAATACTGACCCACTCCCCCGGGGACCCCCTGTAAATACTGACACACTCCCCGGGGACCTTGTAAATACTGACCCACTCCCCCGGGGACCCCCTGTAAATACAGACACACTCCCCTGGGACACTCTGTAAATACTGACACACTCCCCGGGGACCCTCTGTAAATACAGACACACTCCCCCAGTGACCCCCTGTAAATACTGACACACTCCCCAGGGACCCCTGTAAATAATGACACACTCCCCGTGACCCCCTGTAAATACTGACACACTCCCCCGGGGACCCCCTGTAAATACTGACACACTCCCCGAGGACCCCCTGTAAATGTGACACACTCCCAGGGACCCACTGTAAATACTGACACACTTCCCCGGGGAATCCCTGTAAATACTGACACACTCCCCGGGAACCCCCTGTAAATACTGACACACTCCCGGGGAACCCTGTAAATACTGACACACTCCCCGAGGACCCCCTGTAAATACTGACACACTCCCTAGGGACCACTCTGTAAATACTGACACACTCCCCAGGGACCCCCTGTAAATACTGACACACTCCCCGGGAACCCCCCTGTAAATACTGACACACTCCCTGGGGACCCACTGTAAATACTGACACACTCCCCGGGGATCCCCTGTAAATACTGACACACTCCCCGGGGACCCCCTGTAAATACTGACACACTCCCCAGGGACCCCCTGTAAATACTGACACACTCCCCGGGGACCCCCTGTAAATACTGACACACTCCCCGGGGACCCCCTGTAAATACTGACACACTCCCGGGGACCCCCTGTAAATACTGACACACTCCCCAGGGACCCCCTGTAAATACTGACACATCCCTGGGACCCCCTGTAAATACTGACACACTCCCCGGGACCCCCTGTAAATACTGACACACTCCCCGGGGACCCCCTGTAAATACTGACACAATCCCCGGGACCCCCTGTAAATACTGACACACTGCCCGGGACCCTGTAAATACTGACACACTCCCGGGACCCCCTGTAAATACTGACACACTCCCCGGGGACCCCCTGTAAATACTGACACACTCCCCCTGGGAACCCCTGTAAATACGACACACTCCATCCGGGGACCCCCTGTAAATACTGACACACTCCGGGGACCCCCCTGTAAATACTGACACACTCCCAGGGACCCCTGTAAATACTGACACACTCCCCAGGGACCTCCCTGTAAATACTGACACACTCCCCAGGGACCCCCTGTAAATACTGACACACTCCCCGGGGACCCCTGTAAATACTGACACACTCCCCAGGGATCCCCTGTAAATACTGACACACTCCCCGGGGACCCCCTGTAAATACTGACACACTCCCCGGGGACCCCTGTAAATACTGACACACTCCCCGGGGATCCCCTGTAAATACTGACACACTCCCCGGGGATCCCCTGTAAATACTGACACACTCCCCGGGGACCCCCTGTAAATACTGACACACTCCCCTGGGATCCCCTGTAAATACTGACACACTCCCCGGGGACCCCCTGTAAATACTGACACACTCCGGGGACCCCTGTAAATACTGACACACTCCCCGGGGAACCCCTGTAAATACTGACACACTCCCCCTGGGACCCCCTGTAAATACTGACACACTCCCCAGGGAACACCTGTAAATACTGACACACTCCCCGGGGAACCCCTGTAAATACTGACACACTCCCCGGGGAACCCCTGTAAATACTGACACACTCCCCCTGGGACCCCCTGTAAATACTGACACACTCCCCGGGGAACACCTGTAAATACTGACACACTCCCCAGGGAACACCTGTAAATACTGACACACTCTCCGCGACCCCCTGTAAATACAGACGTACTCCCCTAGGAACCCCCTGTAAATACTGACACACTCTCCGCAACCCCCTGTAAATACAGACGTACTCCCCTAGGAACCCCCTGTAAATACTGACACACTCCCCCAGGACCCCCGTGTAAATACAGACATACTCCACCAGGAACCCCTTGTAAATACTGACACACTCCCCGGGAACCCCCTGTAAATACAGACACACTCCCCGGGACCCCCTGTAAATACTGACACACTCCCCGGGGACCCCCTGTAAATACTGACACACTCCCCGGACCCCCTGTAAATACTGACACACTCCCGGGGATTCCCTGTAAATACTGACACACTCCCCGGGGACCCCCTGTAAATACTGACACACTCCCGGCATCCCCTGTAAATACTGACACACTCCCCCAGGACCCCTGTAAATACAGACATACTCCACCAGAAACCCCCTGTAAATACTGACACACTCCCGGGAACCCCCTGTAAATACAGACACACTCCCCGCGACCCCCTGTAAATACTGACACACTTCCTGGGGACCCTCTGTAAATACAAACACACTCCCCGCGATCCCCTGTAAATACTGACACACTCCCCCCGGGGACCCTCTGTAAATACTGACACACTCTCCGTGGACCCTCTGTAAATACTGACACACTCCCCGGGGACCCCCTGTAAATACTGACACACTCTCCAGGGACCCTCTGTAAATGCTGACACACTCCCCGCGACCCCTGGTAAATACTGACACACTCCCCGGGGACCCCCTGTAAATACTGACACACTCTCCGGGGACCCTCTGTAAATACTGACACACTCCCTGGGGACAGTTTGTAAATTGCAGTAACTGGGGAGGAGGATTAAATAAATTCTGCCTCAGAAATGAATAATAAAAGATTCTGTTTGGATAAATACTGTCAGCTTTGGCATCTTACTCTATCTATCGCCACTCCCCATCCACCTGTGTCGTGTTTATTTGTGAGTAACACTCGCAGCAAATAGAGAGGTGGACTGTTTCACACCTGCTTTCACTCTGGGAACCAACATATTTATTTCCAAATTTAATTACCTCGCCTGGACTGTGCAGATACAAGCTGATCGCACACTAATGCACCTGACACTCGGATTCTCCAGCCATTCAGGTTGACGGGGTTTTCCAGTCCCGTTGGACTCCCACTAGTAGGGGGTGATATCAATGGGAACTCCCACTGACAGCAGTGGGACTGGAGAATCCCACCATGAGCAAACAATATGCACCACCTCCCACTGGCGGGAAACACACAGCTGGGAGGCTGGAGAATCCCACCCAGAACACCAGATGTACGTCCCGAGTGGACACCGATTTCGAAGCAGCGGGAATCTTCCCAAAGACCCGACTAACACCCTGAGCCTGCGTTGTTGAGCTAGACACTCTGCTTGTTATCACACTGCTGTCTGAGCGAGTTTGCAATTGGCTGGCGTCCCTGCCTCCGTTTCCAATGATTCAATTGGCTGCATGGGGTGACAGGTCATGGGTCAGCAGGAGGCCACTCAGCCATTGAGTTCATGTTGGTTCTCTGATGAGGAACCCAAAGAACAAAGAAAATAACAGCACAGGAACAGGCCCTTCGGCCCCTCCAAACCTGCACCACCATGCTTCCCGACTGAACTAAAACCCCCTACTCTTCCAGGGACCATATCCCTCTATTTACGGATTTGTCAAGACACGCCTTAAAACTCAGTACCATATCCACTTCCACTACTTCCCCCGGCAGCAAGTTCCAGATACCCACTACTCTCAGTGTAAAGACCTGCCTCGTACATCTCCTTTAAATCTTGCCCCTTACACCTGTGCCCCCTAGTAATTCCACTCTGGGAAAAAGCTTCTGACTATCCACTCTGTCCGTGCCCCTTATAATCTTGTAGTCTTCTATCAGGTCACCTCTCAACCTCCGTCGCTGCAGTGAGAACAATCAAGTTTCTCCAATGTCGCCTCATAGCTAATGTCCTCCATACCAGGGCAACATCCTGGTCAATCTTTTCTGTGCCCTCTCCAAAGTCTCCACATCCTTTGGTAGTGTGGCGAAAGGAATTGAACACTATATTCCAAATGCAACCTAACTGAGGTCCTATAAAGCTGTAACATGACTTGCCAATTTTTAAACTCAGTGTCCCAGCCAATGAAGGCTCCTATGCCTTTGCTCAGTCCCTGGGGCCCCAGGAATTAATTTCTCTCGGAAAACTGTCTATTTTTCCCCTGAAATCTCTGACTGTCTCTGCTTTCACTTTCCTCGTTAGGAACAATTTCCAGGTCACTCATTGCATTGTAAAAGTAAAGTTTATTTATTAATGTCACAAGTTGGCTTACATTAATACTGCAATGAAGTCACTTTGAAATTCCCCTAGTTACCTGCACTCCAGCGCCTGTTCGGGTACACTGAGGGAAAATTTAGCGTGGCCAATGCACCCTAACCAGCACATCTTTCAGACTGTGGGAGGAAACCAGAGCACCCAGAGGAAACCCCCGCAGACACGAGGAGAATGTGCAAACTCCACACAGTGACCCAAGCCAGGAATTGAACCCAGGTCTCTGGTGCTGTGACCACTGTTTTAGCATGCTGCCCTAATAAAGTGCTTCCTCACAATCTCCTCACAGGTCTTGTCTAAAACTTTAAATCTGTCTCCCTTAAGCCTTATTCCATCAGCTGCTGGAGACAGCTTTTCTTTGTCCAACTTATTTAAAGCTGTCCTCATTTTGTACACCTCGATCAAACTTCCTCTCAAATCTCCTTTGCTGCAGGAATGTGAGTGACACAGTGGTTAGTGCTGCAACCTCACAGCTCAATCCCACGTTCAATCCAGGCCACGGGTCACTGTCTGTATTCAGCCCATTCTGTCAGGTCTGTACGCTACCTCCATCTACATCAGACAAAGCAAGGGCCCCAAAGCTGATCTCCGGGGAACACCATTTTCAACTCAACTCCAGCCGGAGAAATGCCTCTGTTTCCTATCTTTTAGCCAACTTCCAATCCATGCTCAGAAAATGCTGGAAAATCTCAACAGGTCCGACAGCATTTGTGAGGAGAGAATTGAGTCAATGTTTCAAGTCTGGATGATACTTTACCTGCCAAACTTCCCATTTACCAAGTTTCCCTCATCACTGATCGATTTAAGTTCCCTAATATTTTGCAATAATTTCTTTAGTTTAAAATGGGTAGATCAGTGGCATGGTGGTTAGCACTGCTGCCTCACAGCGCCAGGGACCCGGATTCAATTCTACAGCCCTTGGTATCCCTGCCCAATCAAAATGTGTCTATCTCAGACTTAAACCTCGCAACTAAAGCAGAGCCCGCCACATTTTGAGGAAGAGAATTCCGAACCTCCCCCCAACACTTTGCGTGTAGAAATGTTTTCGAACATCTCTCCTGAATGGGTGGCCCCAATTTTTAGATTTTGGCCCTTTTTACTCATGGAATCAGCTTATCCTTCCCCATCCTGTCCTCCCCTGTAAATATCCATCAAGTGCACCGATGGCCAAGTGGTATTATCGCTAAACTATTAATCCAGAAACTCAGCTAATGTTCTGGGGGACCTGGGTTGAAATCCTGCACGGCAGATGGTGGAATTCGAATGCATTAAAAAAATGTCTGGAATTAAGAATCTACTGATGACAATGGAGCCATTGCTGGAAAAATCCATTGGTTCACTAATGTCCTTTAGGGAAGGAAATCTGCCGTCCTTACCCAGTCTGGCCTACATGTGACTCCAAAGTCACAGCAATGTGGTTGACTCTCAAGTGCCCTGGAACAACTCGGGATGGGTAATAAATGATGGCCCAGCCAGCAATGCCCATGTCCCATAAATGAATTTTTAAAAAATCACTCCTCAACCTTCTGGCTTTGAGAGACTAAAGGCCTAATTTGTTTAATCTCTCCCCTTAATCTAACCCCTGAAATCCAGGTATTATTCCTGTAAATCTGTGTTGAACTCCCTCCAGGGCCAAACCATCCTTCATAAGATGTGGTGCCCTTACCCACTCACTGTGCTCAAAGAAAGCAAATGCCAGCAAAATGTATTAGCAAATCTCCATAAGCACAATCGGTGATCAATGTAAATGCCGCTGCCCCCTCCAATACTACACTCCCCCAGGTATACCACCTCAATAAATCCATTAAATAACACCAAACACACTCAAACGCCATGCCCCTGGAGATACATCAGAGAACATCTACAAAATCCACCCACAATACACTAGCAAAACTCCCCCAGTACAATTCTGGTCATCCAATTATAGAAAGGATACCATTAAACTAGAAAGAGTGCAGAAAAGATTTACTAGGATGCTACCAGGACTTGATGGATTGAGTTATAAGGAGAAGCTGGATAGACTGAGACTTTTTTCCCCTGGAGCGTAGGAGGCTGAGGGGTGATCTTATAGAGGTCTATAAAATAATGAGGGGCACAGATCAGCTAGAAAGTCAATATCTTTTCCCAAAGGTGGGGAGTTTAAAACTAGAGGGCATAGGTTTAAGGTGAGAAGGGAGAGATATGAAAGTACCCAGAGGAGAATTTTTTTCACACAGATCATGGTAAACGTCTGGAATAAGCTGCAAGAGGTAGTAGGAGAAGCGGGTACAATTTCATCTTTTAAAAAGCAGTTAGACAGTTAGATGGATAAGATGGGCTAAAGGCAGGCAATTTGGATTAGCTTAGGGGTTTAAAAAAAAGGGTGACATAGACAAGTTGGGCCGAAGAGTCTGTTTCTATGTTGTAAACCTCTATGATTCTAATCACACCAAACACATCTAAGTGTGAGTGTGAAACTATAAGATAATAGAGCCATCACAGCAACAAGGTGAAAATACCCAAGTAGCATCAGCTACTGTGAAGAATGCAGTAATCACCGTAATCCGTAATTAGATAAAATAAACCCATCCTTTTGGGACTTTTCCAGTCATGACAGAATATTAGTGGATACTTGCTGGCGAAAGGTGCTGGTGAATATTCCCCAGTGGTTGGAGATATTTCATCTTCTGCGATGTAGCATCATCCCCCCCAAGGCAACAATTATAAATGGACAGCATCGTAGTTACTGAGAAAGGAAAATCCTACCAGCATCTCGAGCCTGGTCTGCCTCTTTAAACAGGTTAACATCTTACCCGCTCCTATCTGAGTAACCTCCTCCAGCCCTGCGGCCTGTCCTGCTGTTTGGTTAGATGTTGGCTGGGCTGATTCCTGCTTTTGGTTCACAAACTATCCATCAGCACGGTGGCACAATGGTTAGCCAGGGACTCGGGTTCACATCCAGCCTTGTGGAGTCTGCATGCTCTCCCCATGTCTGCGTGGGTTTCCTCCAGGTGCTCAAGTTTCCTCCAACAGTCCGAAAGACGTGCTTGTTAGGGTGCATTGGCCATGCTAAATTCTCACTCAGTGTACTCGAACATGGGCTTCTGCATTACCAAACAATGCCTTCCCCTCCCTCAGGAGCTGAAAGCTTGAAATATTCTCTTGTCTGGATTGACAAGTGGCAAGCAACATTTGCGCCACACAAATGCCAGGCAATGACCATCACCACTAAGAGACACTCTAACCTCTGCCCCTTAACATTCAATGGTGTTACCGTCACTGAATTCCTCCACTGTCAACATCCTTGGGGTTATCATCGACTAGAAACTCAACTGGACTCACCACATACTCACAGTGGCTACAAGAGCAGGTCAGAGGCTGGGAATACCGCAGCTCAGAGGTGAGTAACTCATCCTCCTGACTCCCCAAAGCCTGTTCATCATCTACAAGGCACAAGTCAGGTGTGTGATGGAATATTCCCCACTTGCCTGGACGGGTGCGGTTCCAACAACACTCAAGAAGCTCGACACTATCCAGGGCAAGCAGTCCTGCTTGATTGGCACCACATCCACAAACACCCACTCCCTCCACCACCGACGCTCAGTAGCAGTAGTGTGTACCATCTACAAGATACACCACAGCAACTCACCAAAGATCCTTAGAAAGCACTTTGCAAACCCATCACCACTTCCATCTAGAAGGACAAGGGCAGCAGATACATGGGGAACACCACCACCTGCAAGTTCCCCTCCAAACCACTCACCATCCTGACTTGGAAATATATCCCCATTCCTTCACAGTCGCTGGGTCAAAATCCTGGAGTTCCCTCTCTAACGGCATTGTGGGTCAACCCACAGCGCATGGACTGCAGCGATTCTGCAGGTGTGGGGGGGGGAGGGTAATAAACAGTGGGCCTGCCAGGGCTGGGGTAATATCTGCAATCCAAGAATAATTTTTCTAAAAAAAAACGCCATTCCTCATCATAAATAAAAGATCATGGAATCCTTACAATGCAGAAGAAAGCCATTCGGCCCATCCAGCTGCACTGACTACAGTCCCACCCAGGCCCTATTCCCATGCGTTTATCCTAGCTAGTCTCCCTGACACTAATGGAGAATCCACCTAACCTCTTCGGACTGTGGGAGGAAACCGGAGCACACGGAGGAAACCCACGCAGACACGGAGAGAATGTGCAAACTCCACACGGGCAGTGACCCGAGGCTGGAATCGATGCCGGGTCCCTGGCATTGTGAGGCCTGGCCATTCCATCTAACCAACACATCTTTGGAACCTACAAGTGATTCTAGACCCATTGCAATGTGGTTGACTCTTAACTGCCTTAACACAGAAACCAGAAGCAGGAGGAGGCCATTCGGCCCTTCAAGCCTGCTCAGCCATTCATTTTGATTATTGCTGATCATCAAATTCAGTATCCTTATCCTTCCATATCCCTCAATCCTTTTATCCCCAAGAGCTATGTCCAATTTCTTTTTGAAATCACACAATGTTTTGGCCTCAGCTGCTTTCTGTGGGAGTGAATTCCACACATTCACCATCCTTTGGATGAAGAAATTTCTCCCCACCTCAGTCCTAAGTTTACCCCTTATCCCCAAACTATAACCGAAGAAGCCACTCAGGGTAATTGGCGTTGGGTAATGAATGCTGGCTTAACCAGCGATCCCCACATCCTGTGAATGGCTAACACAGGAAACATAAGCAGTCTCACTACACCAAATTAAAGTCCAACAGGTTTATTTGGTAGCAAAAGCCACTAGCTTTCAGAGCACCGCTCCTTCATTTGGTGAGTGGGATTTCAGATGTTCCCCTGTCTGGAGACAGTACACATCTCTTTAATCTGTGCTTAACCCTCTCTCCATTCATATTGTCTGTACCTTTAAGACTTGATTACCTGTAAAGACTCGCATTCTAACCATTATTCTGTAAATTGAATTTTGTCTTTATATGTGAACTGAAATCCCACTCACCAGACGAAGGAGCAGCGTTCCAAAAGCTCGTGGCTTTTGCTACCAAATAAACCTGTTGGACTTTAACCTGGTGTTGTGAGATTTCTTAGTGGGTTTACCCCAGTCCAACACCAGCATCTCCACATCACAGAAAACCTCCGCAAGGCTCTCTCTCCGTACCAGCTACTGATGGTAAATTCACCTCTCATTTTTCATTCAGCAACGCTGACATGTTCTATTATCCTGTAATTATCTCGCTAATAGTTCAGCATTGAATAATAAAGAGTTGGGGGGGGGGCAGTGGTGGGAAACTCGGTGAGATTTATTATGCTTGGAAAAACCTTAATATTCAAGGAAGTCTCTGCCTTTTGCTACCTGCTAATTCCTCCTCGCAGACTGACAGGCACCGTCAGTCTATCCAATGTGTTGATTAACAGGAGCTTTGATGAACCTATTATCTCATATTCAGATCATCACACTGTCACACTGAGTGGCCCTGAATTCACATCCCATCACATTCAGACACCAACACATCACCTTATTTACACATCTCCTTTTCTGAGGAAGGATGTTCTTGCTCTCGAAGGAGTGCAGCGAAGGTTTACCAGGCTGATTCCAGGGATGGTGGGACTGATGTATGAGGAGAGATCGGCCTGGTTGGGATTGTTTTTGCTGGAGTTCAGACGAATGAGGGGTGGATCTCATAGAGACTTATAAAACTCTGACAAGACTGGACAGGGTAGATGCAGGGAGGATGTTCCCGATGGTGGGGAGTCCAGGACCTGGGGTCACAGTCTGAGGATTCGGTTGGGGGGAGAGGGGGAGTGATGGGTGGGGGGGGGGGGGATGATGGGTGGGAGGGTGGAGTGGTCAGCGTGACTCTGGGATGGGGCAGATGGAAATTTCCAAAATAATTTCCAAAAGTGAGAACTTCAATCCTTCCCTCTCACGCTCTTTCACACTCTCTCATACACACACTCACACACTCTCTCTCACACACACTCTCTTACACACACACTCACACACTCTCTCTCATGCACAGTCTCTCACACACATACTCTCACACATTCTCTTTCTCACACCCTCTCTCACATACACTCTCTCTCACACACACTCTCTCTCACACACACTCTCTCTCTCACATACACTCTCTCTCTCATACACTCTCTCTCTCATACATTCTCTCTCTCATTCTCTCTCACACAGTCTCCCTCTCTCACACACACTCTATCACACACATTCTCTCTCTCACACACACTCTCTCTCTCACACACACTCTTTCTCACATGCACTCTCTCTCTCACTCTCTCTCTCACACACACACACACACACACACACACACACATTTGAGTGCATATGCACTAACACAGACACACAGATACACATACGTACACACATAAACATGCATACACTCACACACAAACATACACAGATGCACATACATGCAGAAATGCACATATACACAAAAACACCATAGACACAAACACATATGTGCACAAAGACCTACACACACACACACACACACACAAAAACACATGCATCCACACACGCGCACATGCACAAACACGCACACGTGCAATTTATTGGGATGTTGAATAAATTTACACATCAGAAACTTGAAACAACAGTTTTACCTTTCTCTTCATCTCTATTCCCTTCCCCCAGCCCACAGTTGCCCCCCCAGCTCAATCCTTCCTTCCCAGGCCACCCAGTCCTCCAACCAGCCCACCCTCTCTCCCTCTACAAGCCCAGTCCCCCTATCCGCCAACCCCCCCCCTCCTCCTCCTTTCCCAGTCCAACCCCCTTTCCCCAGCCCACCTCCCCTGCCCAATCCCCCACCCCACCCCACCTCCTCCCCCACCCACGTCCCCTTGCCTCATTTCAAACCTGGTTACAAAGGGAAGAGGAGCAGGTCGGAAGGACACAGAATGAGTGAAGATTTCTCACCTGCAGATACGAAGAAGATTCCGGCACTGAGAATGATGTTGTGTCGAGTTTTGTAGAACTCACTTGCCGCGATGCAGAGGCCACCCATAAAGAGCAGGATCACACTGAGAATAGGGAAGATACTGGAGGCTCGAACAGCACCTGGGATGTGAAAGGAAGGATTGAATCGGAGCCAAGAGAGAGCGAGACAGAGAGAGAGAGAATAAAAAAACGGAAAAATAAAGGAGAAATAAAGAAATATGAGATCATTTATTTTCCTTTTTCGATCCCAGGAACACTGCTTCAATCCTTGAAACATAAGATTATATTCAATAAGTTCCAACTCAGTATTGGGAATTATACCATAGAATCCTTGTGGGTGCAGAAGGAGGCCATTCAGCCCATCGAGTCTGCACCAACTGTATGTCAGACCCACCCCTTAACATACCATAACTCCACACAATCATCCTCCTAATCCTCTGACCATATCTTTGGGCACAAAGGGGCAGTTTAGCATGGCCAATCCACCGAATCTTTGGACTGTGAGAGGAAACTGGAGCACCCGGAGGAAACCCACACAGACATGGAGTGAACATGCAAATTCCAAACAGACAGTGACCCAAGCCAGGATTTGAACCCAGGTCCCTGGTCTGTGAGGCAGCAGCGCTGACCACTGTGCTACTTCTCACCTTACTTTTTCGTACAATAATGTTCAACTATTTCCCGGACCTTCCTGCCAGCCTATCACATCTGCCTCTTGTTTCATTTTTGTAGATTTTTCAGGTCAGATGGACTTTGGTTATCATGGTAACCTGGGCTCTGCCCTGAGTGAAAAGCCCTGACAGTGGGGGTATCAGAGAGGGCTGGTTATTCCACTCTCACTGCCCAGAGTGAACAGGAGAAGCCCTTAATCCATTTCCCCGCTTAGACGAAAAAAATCCAACTCAGATTCAAATCAAATCTAATTCCCACAAAATTCACAAACCACCTCAGGCAGCACGGTGGCACAGTGGTTAGTACTGCTGCCTCACAGCGCCAGGGACACGGGCTCAATTCCTGGCTTGGGTCACTGTCTGTGTGGAGTTGGCACATTCTCCCTGTGTCTGCATGGGTTTCCTTCAACACTCCAAAGATGTGCAGGTTAGGTGGACGGGCCGTGTTAAATTGCTTTTACTGTCCAGAAATGTGTAGGTTAGCTGGATTGGCCGTGCTAAATTACTCCTTAGTGTCCAAAGATATGTTCAGAGGATTCAGGGGGATTAGCAGGGTAAATGTATGGTGTTGCGGGGATAGACTTGGGTGTGATTGTTGTTGGCACAGCTCAATGGGCCGAGTGGCCTCCTTCTGCACTGTAGGGATTCTATGATTGAAAGGCCCATGATCAAATCAAGCTTTCAAGGTTTTGTTGAAAAGGCTTTTTCGTGGGTGAGGATATCAAGGGATGTGGAGTAAAGATGGAAATTGGGATTTAGATGCAGGTTATCACTCACCCAAATGACTAGTCCCCTCATCCCTGGGGACTGAATTCAGTGCAGTGTGAGCGACCGTGAAAAATAATCATCGGGGCTTTTATAAAGAGAGTTTCTTTGTAACATTTTCCTTTACAAGATATAAAAGTATTGAAAACGGCAGGGAGTAGGCAGGTTATTTGGCTGACAGCATCTGCCTGGATAATCAGTCTGGTTGCTTTCCAATTGATGTACAGATGAGTTCTGAAGTAATCATTCCAAAACCAACATTACAAATTTCTTTCTCCACAGGTGCTGACAGACCCGCTGAATTTTTCCAGCATTTCCCGTTTTTATTTCAGATTTCCAGCATCCACAGTATTTTGCTTTCATTATTTCACAAGGTTGATTTTATTTATTTATTAGTGTCGCAAGTAAGCTTACACTAACACTGCAATGAAGTTACTGTGAAAATCCCCTAGTCGCCACACTCCGGTGCCTGTTTGGGTACACTGGGGGAGAAGTTAGCGCCGATAATCCACCTAACCAGCATGTCTTTCGGACTGTGGGAGGAAACCCACGCAGACACGGGGAGAACGTGCAGAATCCGCGCAGTGACTCAATCTGAGAGGCTCCCTGATGCTGAGAGGCAGCAGTGCTAACCACTGTGTCAGTGTGCTGTCAAGTCATTTTGATTTGATATGATTTGACTTATTATTGACATATGTATTAACATACAGTGAAAAGTATCGTTTCTTGCGTGCTATGCAAAGCATACTGTTCATAGGGAAGGAAAGGAGAGCGTGCAGAATGTAATGTTACAGTCACAACTAGGATGTAGAGAAAGATCAACATAATGCGAGGTAGGTCCATTCAACAGTCTGACAGCAGCAGGGAAGAAGCTGTTCTTGAGTCGGTTGGTACGTGACCTCAGACTTTTGCACATTTCTCCTGAAGGGTTATTTCCAGAAGGATTTCGGGAAATGACGTGATGAAACTTCCAAGAAAACAGCCAATTACATCTGGCTATTATCCAATGGGTTGACCAATGGCCTTATTCCAGCGTGTAGTTGGGAGTTCTAAAGGGTTGCGCTGTTCCATAGAAAGGTGCGGGCAGTTGACTTTGGGCAGAACCCGTGTATGGGTTCTTTGTGTAGTGACACGAGGCTCCATTGATTCTGAATATGGCTGATGCTCTGAGCCTCTGGTGGCTCATGTAACCAACATCTCTGTCCTCGCACCATCACTGCAAACCTCAAAGGCAGCTTGGTCTTTTTTTGACTCAGCAAGACGTCATCACTTGGGACTCATCCTGCTGAAAAAGTGACGCAAGCAATGTCGACAGTAAACTTCAGAGGAGAGTTGGACAGATACCTGAAGGGGGAGATGGTTTTCGGACCAATGAGGGAAATGACTTACTGGAAAACTCTTCCAAAGAGCTAGCACACAGCTCAATGGGCCAAATAACCTCCTGATCTGTTGCACAAATCCCACTTGGAGTACTGTGCGCAGTTCTGGTCGCCTCACTATAGGAAGGATGTGGAAGCTATTGAAAGAGTGAAGAGGAGATTTACAAGGATGTTGCCTGGATTGGGAGGCAGGCCTCATGAAGATAGGTTGAGGGAGCTGGGACTCTTCCCCCTGGAGAGACGTAGGTTGAGAGGCGACCTGATAGAGGTTTATAAAATGTTGAGAGGAATAGACAGGGTGGATTCTCAGAGGCTATTTCCCCGGGCTGAAATGGTCGCTACGAGAGTACACAGATTTAAGGTGCAGGGAAGCAAATACAGAGGGGATGTTAGGGGTAAGTTTTTCACTCAGAGGGTGGTGAGTGAATGGAATCGGCTGCCGTTGGTGGTGGTAGAGGCGAACTCGCTGGGGTCTTTAAAAGACTTCTGGATGAGTATATGGGAACTAATGGGATTGAGGGTTATAGATAGGTCTGTGGCTTGATAGGTATAGATGTGATCGGCGCAACTCGTGGGCCTGTTTGTGCTGTAGCGTTCTATGTTCTATGTTCTAAATCAACAGTGCTCGAGTCACATGATTGGGTTACAAATTGGGCAGCTAGGTCTTGGTTCAAAATTCCATCCTGATGTGATGTCCGCCAGGGACGGTTGCCAAATGTTGGATCACAATGAATTCTTTGTTGTAAAATAGCCCAGGACAAATAAACACCAATGATTGGCCTACAGACAGCCAGACTCGTTAGTAGTAATTGGCCCAAAAATGATTCCTTGTGGTCTGTGTTGTAACCGAAGCTCCCTGATCGTATCACTGGCTCAAAACTCAATCACTGCCATCTATTATTCAATCCAGTCGAGGCTTTTTTTTCCCCTTCTCACCCTGTTCCAGGAGTGAACCAGCTTTGATCAATTACACGCAAGTTCATCATGAGGAACCTTCCATATGGACGAATGGGAGGAGGCCATTCAGCCCCTCAAGCATGCTCCCTTTCTCATTCTGGATCAACCGCATTTCCCAGTCCTTTTTTTCCATATTCCGTGCTACTGTTGCCCAATTTGTTTGCAGGGTTGAAAATGCAAATCATCCCCCCTCTGCAGTTTTGCAGAGGGACAGAGTTCCAGATTTCTGTTCCCCTTGGCGTCTGGTTTTGATAAATTAGATGTGCCCGCAGTCCCAGACACTGCTCCCCTCTTTGAGGTGGTGATTTAACCCAAGGATCGCCACACGTCAGACAAGGAGCAAGGCAGGTTCCTCATGAATAACCTCAGCCGGTGAGAGAATTGAACCCACGCTGTTGACAGCGCTCTGCATCACAAACCAGCTGGCCAGCCAACTGAGCTAAACCAGCCCCCAATACATCAGATAGACAATAACTCTTCCCATTGGCAGAAGGGGAAGTGGCTCAGTAAATAAAGGGGGTACATTACTACTTCACAGCGCCAGGGACCTGGGTTCGATTCTGGCCTTGGGTCACTGTCTATTCGGAGTCGGTCATTCTCCCCATGTCTGCAAGGGTTTCCTCCACTTGCTCCAGATTCCTCCCACAGTCTGAATGATGTGCGGGTTAGGTGGATTGGCTGTGCCAAATATTCCCTCAGTGTACCCGAACAGGAGCCGGAATGTGGCGACTAGGGGATTTTCATAGTAACTTCATTGCAGTGTTAATGTAAGCCTACTTGTGACACTAATAAATAAACTTCAAACAAAAATTCACAGGTTGAATGTCACCGGTCAGAGGTTGGATGCGGAGGTTGTTTTTATGCAGTGAGCTGTGATCTTGAAGGCATTGTCTCAGAGAACGAAAGGGACAGATTCAAATGGAACTTTCTAAAGGAGGATTGCAGAAATGCTGGAAAATGAAGCATCTACTGGGTCATTGAGAACGAGAGGGAGGTGAGTAGATAGTGGATGCTAATTGGAAGTTCTTTCAAAGACCAGCACGGTTCTGGGAGGCTGAATGGCCTCCTGTGTTCTGTGATCCAATTTTCTTCTCTTTTGTGAGGCACTGGGGGAGATGGGGAATGAGTTCCACACAGACTGGAAATCATCCCAACCAACTGACCACACATCACTGACCCACCAACAATCGCTCTACCCTCCCCTCCCCGATGGTGCAGGACCCACAGCTAGGAGACAGATCCCCATCCACTCCCCCCTTCCCCACTCACTACCCCTCCACTCTCATCCCCCTCCCCCCGCTCCCCATTTCCACCTCTCCCCCACTCTCCCCTCCCCCAATTCCTCCTTCCCCATTCACCTCTCCCCTCGCTTCTCCTCCCACTATTTCCTTTCCCCTACCCCTCCTCCACAATCCCCTCTCCCTCTCCCCCCCACTTCCCCCACCCCCCACTCCCCCTCCCCCCCCAGTCCTCCTCCTCCCTCCCCCTTTTTTCCCCCACCGATCCCCTACCCCTCCTCCACAATCCCCTCTCCCTCTCCCCCCCACTTCCCCCCACCCCACTCACCCCCCCCTTCCTGCTCTCCCCCTCCACCCTCTCCCCTCCCCCATTCCTACCCAGTTCCCAATCCCTTCCCCCTCCCCCATCTCCTTCCCCGTACGCCTACTCCCACCCCCCATTTCCCTTCCCCCCGCTGATACCCCTCCAACTCTCCCTCTCCCCCCACTGCCATCTGCCATGCCCTCTCCTCGTCCCCCACTCCCACCCTAGCCCCCTCCCCCCCCACCTCTCCTTCCCCCGCACCCCCCCCCCCCCCCCCCCCCTCCTCTCTGTAATGGGGATCCGCTCAGGCCGGGGATGGAATCTTGTCCCTTTGGGTTTGTTGGGCTAAAATATCACAGGTTCTCATCTTTAACCAGGAAATCTCAGGAAGATGAGGTCCGCCCCCCCAGTCCTCACCCCTCCCCCACTGTCAGTATAACTGCGATCCGCCAATGTTTAAGGGTGAGTGATCTGCAGTAAATAATTCATCACAAACAGACCAATCCCACCCTGCTGTCCTTGCGCACAAGACCCTTCCGTGATGTCGGAATCAGAAGGGCTGGAAGTAAAAAAGAGAAACTCACGTAAGAAGTATTCAGCCGCATCGGCTTCATAATCTGTGTCTTCCGGGAAGTGATCAATCTGTTTACATAAACCTTTAAAATTTCCTGTTTGGGGAAAGAGAGAGAGAGAGAGAGAAGTAAGTCACCTCTCGGTGTGAGAATGAATAAACCCAGAGTGTGAATCACAACAGCTCATTCCATTGGTGACAATCATTGCTGCTTTCTCGACAAAGGAACCATTTCAGACAGAATGGGGGTGGGGGGGCGGGGGGTGTTCATACAGTTGTGGTAGAGTAGGGGTACGTGATTCCGATATCTGGGTAAGTAGGAGAGAGGGGAACATGCAGCTTATTTGAGTAGCGTACACTGTCCCGAACACCATTAAACTCACCCAACTCACTTCAATTCAGAGGCAAAGTGAATCCAGGGAAATAGGAACAGAAGGAGGCCATTCGGCCCCTCTGTTGCTGTTCCACTGTTGTAGGTCATGGCTCATTTTACCTGCCTTAATCCTGTAACCCTTAAACCCCTCCTTGCCTAATGATTGGTTTCTGAAATGGGGAAACGACCCCTCAACCTTGAAAGCTGATTTCCACAACTCTGGGCATATCACACTGGAGATATAGATATCACACTGATAATATAGATATCTCACTGGAGATATCACACTGATAATATAGATATCTCACTGGAGATATCACACTGATAATATAGATATCTCACTGAAGATATCACATTGGAGCAGACAGGCTTGGACAATGGGACAGGGACACTAACATTTCAGCCTTCGTTATACTGAATGGTGCAGGTGACCCAAGAGGAGAAACTCTTCCTGCTCTTGTTTCGAATGTTCTTGAAATTAAACTCTGCCCATTCATTCTCATTACATAGAGTACCAAAGGATCAAATCCTTTCTATCATAGAATCATACAATCCCTACAGCACAGAAGGAGGAGGCTATTTGGCCCATCGAGCTTGTAACAGTAACAATCCCATCTAGGCCCTATCCCTGTAAGCCCACATATTTGCCTACTAAACCCCCTGACACTTAAGGGCAATCCATCTAACCTGCACATCTTTGGACACTAAGGGCAATTTAGTATGATAAATCAACCTAACCTGCACATCCAATGGATCAGACCCCTCCCTGGTCAATTCCACTGGCCAGATGGTTTTATTTAGTCTTATAAAAGAATTCCAATGATTTGGAGATAATTAGATCCAGGATTGAGGTGGGATCACAAGACCAACCGCCATGTGCAATATCCAAAAACACTTACCAAAGACATCAGAGCAGTGAACCCCAACAAACACCCATTTACCCTCCTCCCCAACCTCGGCAGAACAAGCCTGAGGTGAAGAATGGATCTGTGCCGTGCCCAACCCTGAGATATTACGAATCACAGACAGGAGATCGGAATTAGTGAAACTGTATCAGAAAGTGTGGGCAAGACCTTTGGAACATTTACATATCGTGAACAATAGTTCCCAGGAACTATTTTTGAAGACAGACGCAGTCGTGCTGACAGAGAATTTAAAAAAAAACTTTAATTGGCCAAGGTTTTAAAAAACATCCGGTTTCTCTCCTCTCTGTGGAGATTATTCTACCCAGGTGGGTGGTGAGGCTGTATCTAGATCCACACTTTAGCAATATGGGATAGAATAGATCCCCGGCAGGGGGGGAGACTCCTCCAACTTTGTGCTTTCGTACGGACAGGAGGAAGCCATTCAGCCCTTCAGACCTGTTCCGCCCTCCAAACAGACATGGCTGATCGCTATTCTCCATTCCATTTCCCTTCCTCCCTATCCCCGGATACCCTTTACTCAATAAATATCGATCAATCTTCGTCCCGAAAGCTCCAGCTGATCCACACATTCATGACATTTTGAGGGAGGGGTTCCCAGATCTCCTTTGTGTAAAGAATTGTTTTCCCTTGCAAACAATCCCACTTCCATCTTCACATTCTGTTCCCCCGAAACTCCAAAGATGGGTGGCACAGTGGTTAGCACTACTGTCTCACAGCGCCAGGGACCCGGTTCGATTCCTGCCTCGGGTCACTGTCTGTGTGGAGTCTGCACACTCTCCTTGTGCCTGCGTGGGTTTCCTCTCGGTACTCCGGTTTCCTCCCACACTCCAAAGATGCGCAGATGAGGTGGATTGGCCATGTTAAATTGCATCTTAGCATCAGGGGGATTAGCAGGGTGGACTACGGGAACGGGATCCGGATGGGATTGGTGTCGGTGTCGACTCGATGGACTGAATGGCCTCCTATTGTTCTGTAGGATTCTACGATTCTATTCTACGAAGCATCCTTGCTATGTTCACCTTGTCGAGCCTGTTCATGGTTCGTCAAGTCACCCCTCACCCTTCTAAACTCCATGGAAATGAGCCCAACCTATTGAACCTTTCCTCATAAGAGAACCCACTCATTCCTGGTAAACCTCCTCCAACCATCTCCAACTCATTTCCAGCATGCCTCCCAGAAGGAAAGCAAACACTGGATGTTTTAAAGATCTCGATTAGATTCCCCCCCCCCTACAATATATTCCAAACTCGAGGGAACGCAAAACCAAGTCCGTGCAGTCTCAATTCATTATTTATCCCTTTTGGTTTTGCCATCGTTCAGAGCAAGGTGCACTTCCTGCTCTCCAAGTATAATCACAGAATCATGGAGGGGCAGGGCTTGGGGTAGAGATGGGAACGGGCTTGGGGAGGGAGTGGTGGTGGGGATGGGGGCAGGAGGTTGAGGAGGCTACGGGGGAGGGGACAGAGGGTTAGATATCACATATGGCTCCAGATATATTCAGTAAGGCAGTGAGGCACCCTAGTGTCTGTGGGAGCATTCTCCCCTTGGCATCGGGAGGTCAGAGCTCAAGCCCCAATCCAGTTAGAGGGTGAGCACTGAAGGAGTGCCGCACTATCAGAGGGTCAGTGCTGAAGGAATGCCGCACTATCAGAGGGTCAGTGCTGAGGGAGTGCCGCACTGTCAGAGGGTCAGTGCTGAGGGAGTGCCACACTGTCAGAGGATCAGTATCGACGGAATGCTGCACTGTCAGAGGATCAGTGCTGTGGGAGTGCTTCACTGTCACAGGGTCATTGCTGAGGGAGTGCCGCACTATCAGAGGGTCAGTGCTGAGGGAGTGCCGCACTGTCAGAGGGTCAGTGCTGAGGGAGTTCCGCGCTGTCAGAGGGTCAGTGCTGAGGGAGTGCCGCACTGTCAGAGGGTCAGTGCTGAGGGAGTGCTGCACTGTCAGAGGGTCAGTGCTGAGGAAATGCTGCACTGTCAGAGGGTCATTGCTGAGGGAGTGCTGCACTGTCAGAGAGTCAGTGCTGAGCGAGTGCTGCACTGTCAGAGAGTCAGTGCTGAGGGAATGCTGCACTGTCAAAGGGTCTGTGCTGAGGGAGTGCCGCACTGTCAGAGGGTCAGTGCTGAAGGAGTGCCGCACTGTCAGAGGGTCAGTGCTGAGGGAGTGCCGCACTGTCGGAGGTCAGTGCTGAGGGAGTGCTGCACTGTCAGAGGGTCAGTGCTGAGGGAGTGCCGCACTGTCAGAGGGTCAGTGCTGAGGGAGTGCCGCACTGTCGAGGGTCAGTGCTGAGAGAGTGCCACCTGTCAGAGGTCAGTCTGAGGCAGTGCCGCACTGTCAGAGGGTCAGTGCTGAGGGAGTACTGCACTGTCAGAGGGTCAGTGCTGAGGAAATGCTGCACTGTCAGAGGGTCATTGCTGAGGGAGTGCTGCACTGTCAGAGAGTCAGTGCTGAGCGAGTGCGCACTGTCGAGAGTCAGTGCTGAGGGATGCTGCACTGTCAGAGGGTCAGTGCTGAGGGAGTGCCGCACTGTCAGAGGGTCAGTGCTGAAGGAGTGCCGCACTGTCAGAGGGTCAGTGCTGAGGGAGTGCCGCACTGTCGGAGGGTCAGTGCTGAGGGAGTGCTGCACTGTCAGAGGGTCAGTGCTGAGGGAGTGCCGCACTGCCAGAGGGTCAGTGCTGAGGAAGTGCCGCACTGCCAGAGGGTCAGTGCTGAGAGAGTGCCACACTGTCAGAGGGTCAGTACTGAGGCAGCGCCGCACTATCAGAGGGTCAGTGCTGAGGGAGTACTGCACTATCAGAAGGGTAGCACTGTTGGTTGTCAGAAAAACCCATCTGGTTCACTAATGGCCTTTAGGGAAGGAAATCTGCCGTCCTTACCCAGTCTGGCCTACATGTGACTCCAGAGCCATAGCAATGCTGTTACCTCTGCCATGGCTAACCACTCAGCTTTAACCGAAGCAAATAAACTAATATCTGAGGCCATGTTCCATAACTGGGAGAACTGTCTCACAAACTAATCAACAGTCTGACATAATCACATTCCGAGAATCATACTGTACCATCAATCTCCCAGGCCCCGCCGTCAGCAGCCCTGAGTATACCCTGTCCCACTGACAGTGCGGCATTCCCTATCCCAGTACTGGAGGGAGTAGAGTGGGGGCCCCAACATTGACATTCGACCCAGTGAAGTCTCATGGATCCAGGTCAAATATTGGCAAGGAGACCTGCTGCTTAGCAGAATTCCACAACCACCAAACCAGACCCAAGTCCTTCCATATCCAGTCGGGAATGGTGGTGGACAATTAAAGCAGCTCACAGGAGAGGAGGCTCCACAAATATCCCCCTCCTCAATGATGGAGGAGCCCAGCACATCAGTGCGAAAGATAAGGCTGAAGCATTCGCAGTAATCTTCAGCCAAAATGCTGAGAGGATGATTCACCTCGGGCTCCTCCAGTGATTCCCAGGATCTCAGATACCAGTCTCCGGCCAATTCTATTCACTCCACATGATATCCAGAAACAGGTGGAAGCTTTGGATGCTACAAGGCAATGGGTCCTGATAATATTCCAGCAATAGTGTTGAAGACTTGTGCTCCAGAACTTGCCGCTTCCCTTTCCAACCTCTTCCAGTTCAGTTACAACACTGGCATCTACCCAACAATGTGGAAAATTGCCCGGCTTTGCAGGACAAATCCAACCCGGTCAATTACTGCCCAGTCAGCCTACCCTCGATCATCAGTAAAGTGATGGAAGGGGGTCATCGACAGCGCTATCAAGCAGCACCTACTCAGCAATAACCTGCTCAGCGACGCCCAGTTTGGGTTTCACCGGGGTCACTCAGCTCCTGACCTCATTACAACCTTGGTTCAAACATAGACAAAAGAGCTAAGTTCCAGAGGTGAGGGGCAGTGACAGCCCTCAACATCAAAGCCACATTCGGGTGTAGCATGAAGGAGCCTTGGTGAAACTGGAATCAGGGGAAAGTCCTGGTTAGAATCAAGCTATCACAAAGGCAGATGGTTGTGGTGGTTGGAGGTTAATGGTCTCAGCTCCAGGATATCTCAGCAGGAGTCCCCTCAGGGCCAACGCCTGAGGCTCAACCATCTTCAGCTGCTTCATCAATGACCTTCACCATAAAGTCAGAAGTGGGGATGATCGCTGATGATTGCACAATGTTCAGCACCATTCGCCACTCCTCAGATACTAAAGAATGCACGTCCAAATGCAGCAAGACCTGGACAAGATCCAGCCTTGGCCTGACAAGTGGCAAATCACATTCTCGCCACTTACAAATGCCAGCCAATCATCATCTCCAATAAGAGAGAATCTAACTATTGCTCCTTGACATTCAATAGTGTTACTATCACTGAATCCTCCACTATCAACATCTGGGGGTTATCATTGATCAGAAACTCAATGGGACTCACCGCATACAGCTACAAGAAAAGATCAGAGGCTGGGAATCCTGTGTTCAATAATTCACCTCCTGACTCCCCAGAACCTCTCCACTATCTACAAGGCACAACTCAGGAGTGTGTTGAAGTACTCCCCACTTGCCTGGCCAACAACACTCAAGAAGCTCAACACCATCCAGCGCAAAGCAGCCCTGCTTGATTGGCATCACATCCACAAACACCCACTCTCTCCACCACCGCAGCTCAGTAGCAGCAGTGTGTACCATCTACAAGATACACTGCAGCTAATTCACCAAAGATCCTTCAACAGCATCTTCCAAACCCATGACTACTTCCACCTGGAAGGGCAAGCACAGCATAGAGAGGGATTCCTTTCAAAGCGATTCACCATCCTGATTCGGAAATATGTTGACCTTTCCTTCACTGTCACCAAGTCAAGGTTCTGGAAGTCCCATTCTAACAGCGCTGCGGGTGCACCTACAGCACAGAGGCAGCAACGTATCAAGGAGGCAGCTCGCCAGCACTTTCTCAAGAGGAAATCAGGATGGGCACTGAATGCTGGGCTTGGCCAGCAGCACCCACAGTAAAAATGAAATTTTAACAAACTTGTAGATGTCTTTCTTGTGATTATACGGTGGCTGGAGTTCTCTGACCTCGTCCGCGATTCTCCAGACCCGCTGTAGTAAATGGAGTTTTGGCTGAGCACCAAATTGTCCGTTCTTGCTGGCAGTGGGTGTATGAGACCAGGGAATCCCAGTTTAGTGTCAAAGTGGTTTTGATCTCACTTATAACAGAAACAGTTCCCAATGATGTAACATAATTCAAGAACCAGTCCAATATTCCACACAGAAGGCAGTGGTGGGCAGTGAGGTAAAAACCACACGTTACAAAAACTGAGAGAAACACCCAAGTTTCAGGGGAGAGAAGATGTCTAATTGATTTGATTTGATTTATTATTGTCACATGTATTAGCATACAGATAAAAGTATAGTCTCTTGCGCGCTATACAGACAAAGCACACCGTTCGTAGAGAAGGAAAGGAGACAGTGTAGAATGTAGTGTTACAGTCATAGCTAGGGTGTAGAGAAAGATCAACTTAATGTGAGGTAGATCCATTCAAAAGTCTGATAGCAGCAGGGAAGAAGCTGTTCTTGAGTCAGTCGGTACGTGACCTCAGACTTTTAGAACATAGAACATTACAGCGCAGAACAGGCCCTTTGGCCTTCGATGTTGCGCCGACCAATTAGGAACACGCAGTGACCCTCTAACCTAAACCATTCCCCTTTCATCCATCTTTTGTATCTTTTTCCCAATGGAAGAAGGTGGAAGAGAGAATGTCCGGGGTGTGTGGGGTCCTTAATTATTCTGGCTGCTTTGCCAAGGCAGCGGGAAGTGTAGACAGAGTCAATGGATGGGAGGCTGGTTTGTGTGATGGATTGGGGCTACATTCACAATCCTTTGTAGTTCCTTGCGGTCTTGGGCAGAGCAGGAGCCCAAACCAAGCTGTGATACAACCAGAAAGAATGCTTTCTATGGGGCATCTGTAAAAATTGGTGAGAGTTGTAGCTGACATGCCAAATTTCCTTCGTCTTCTGAGAAAGTAAAGATGTTGGTGGGTTTTCTTAACTATAGTGTTGACATGGGGGGGACCAGGACATTCTACTTTGTCCCCGTTGATGTAGACAGGGTATGTTTTCCTTTTACACTTCCTGAAGTCAATAACAATCTCCTTTGTTTTGTTGACATTGAGGGAGAGATTATTGCTCAACTGCCCACGATACAGTGGGGTTGGGGGGAGGGCACATGGGGGAGGTCAGAAGGTGTTCAGGAGGCCAGAAATGTAAATTATACCAAACGTTTGTGGGGGGTGGAGGGAGAGTGGGCAGTGGGCAGTGAGGTGGTGAGGAGGCTGGGGTGGCTGGTTGCAAACGAACACGAGGATATTCAGTTTGCAGCAACCAGCTCTTCTGAGGACAAGACCAATCAGAATGTGTGTCAGAAATAAGGATGGAGAAATTTGTTGGGAATTCCATTTGTGTTGCTAAGCAGAGGGATTAGGGAATGACTCAGCTGGTGAAGATTCAAGACGGAGAATCCCGGAGTCCGACTGCTTTCTTGGCAAGGAGAATAAAAAGCGGCAACACACACACACACACACACGCACTCACACACTTTACAGACATGCACACACACACACACACACACACGCACTCACACACTTCACAGACATGCACACACACACACACACACACACGCATACACACTTACACAGACATGCACACACAACACACACACACACGCACTCACACACTTACACAGACATGCACACACACACACACACGCACATACATGCACACAAACACTCACACACACTCATACACACACACACGCACATTCATACACACTCACAACACTCACACACGCTCACACACACTATCACACACACACACAACACGCTCACACACACACATCACACACACTCACATATACACGCTCACACACATGCACACACGCTCACACACACACCATGCACACACACTCACACACAAACACATGCACACATGCTCACACACACCTCACACACACACACACACACACACACACACCATGCACACAATGCACACATACATGCACACACACACACGACACACACATGCACATACGCATACTCATACACTCACACACACTCACGCACACACATGCACATGCACACACATGCACACCACACTCACACACACATCACACACACACGTACACACACACACTACACACACAGACCACACACACACGCACACACACACACCACAAACACACACTCACACACACACCAGACACACACTCACATACTGACACACGCACACACCACTCACACATGCACATATACAGCTCACACGCACAAACACACACACACACATGCACACACGCTCACACACACACATCACACACAAACGCTCACACACATGCTCACAAACACACACACCACACACACCCACACACACTCACACACCCACACACACCACTCATACACACTCAACACATACACACAACACACATGCACACACACATACGCACACACATGCACACATACACACACGCACACACACATGCACATGCACACACATGCACACACACACACACATTCACACACACACGTACACACATACACTCACACACACAGACACACACTCACATACTGACACACACACACGCACACACACACACTCACACACACACACTCCACACACACACAGACACGCACACCACATACTGACACACACACATGCACACACACACACTCACACATGCACTATGCTCACACACACATGCACACACGCTCACACACACACATGCACACACGCTCACACACACACTCACACACAAACACGCATGCACACATGCTCACACACCCACACACACCCACACACCCACACACATCTCAAACACACTCACGCATACACACACACACATGACACATACACACACGCACACATGCAAATACGCATACTCATACACTCACACACACTCACGCACACACATGCACATTGCACACACATGCACACGCACACACATGCACACACACACATGCACACACACTCACACACATTCACACACACACGTACACACATACACTCACACACACACAGACACACACACTCACATGCTGACACACACACACACACACACACACATTACCATTCCTCCCCATCCCCACAACCAGCTACCGACACACAACTGTGTCCCCACTCTGGGTGAGTTTGTGCGGCAGGAAAATGAAAGGCAAATATCCCAAGTCCAATTATGTTATTTTACTCAGTGGAGATAATTTTTGTTACAAAATGGCTGCCTCGGTGAATTCTCGCGTCCATCTGAAATCATTAGGATTATTTCTCGTTCACTGACCCACGCTGCGATTAGCTTCTAATCTGCGCTAATGTATTTCTGCTGATTGCTAAGCAGATTGTTGGTCACAAATCACATCATGCTGAAGTGGCCACTTTGCATTATCTGTTCCCGCATGAATTGCCCTCAGGATGTACCTCGAGGGGGGAGTGGAGGGGGGGAGGAGTCAGCATTCTGAGTATTTTGCATCGTAATTATGCAGATCATTTTTCATTCCATTACACCAACCATTGTCCAGCTGAAACTCAGGCCACTTCAGCCCCTCTACCTGGGGGAGGCCCGGATATCGTTCTTGGGCTAAAGAATAGCAGCTAACAATCGCGCCATGCAAAGGGCATCTCCGACAAGATGGAGCAAACCATCTACTCCTTGACATTCAATGACATTTTTGTCACTGTGATGTTCTCGATGGTGGGGGAATCCTGAACAAGAGGTCATAGGGGTCATAGACTAGGGATCTTGGGGGCAGCACGGTGGCACAGTGATTAGCGCTACTGCCTCACAGCGCCAGGGACCCAAGTTCGATTCCCGGCTTTGGTCTGTGCTGAGTCTGCACATTCTCCCCGTGTCTGCATGGGTTTTCTCCGGGTGCTCCAGTTTCCTCCTCCCACAGTCCGTATAATGTGCTGGTTAGCGTGCATCAGCCGCGCTAAATTCCTCCATGTACCCAAACAGGCACCAGAGTATGGCAACTGGGGGATTTTCACAGTAACTTCATTGCATTGTTAATGTAAGCCTACCTGTGACACTAATAAATAAACTTTACTTTGAGGGTAAGAGATAAACCTTTTAGAACTGAGGTGAGGAGAAATTTCTTCTCCCAGAGGGTGGTGAATGTGTGGAATTCACTCCCACAGAATATAATTGAGGCCAAAACTTTGTGTGATTTCAAGAAGAAATTAGATATAGCTTTTGGAGCTAAAGGGATCGAAGGATATGGGTGGGAAGGGGGGGAATCAGGATATTGAATTCGATGATCAGCCATGATCAAAATGAATAGAGGAGCAGGCTCGAAGGGCTGAATGGCCTCCTCCTGCTTCTAGTTTCTATGTTTCTGCTCTATCCCCGACCTTCAATCATCCTGAGAATTACCATTAATCACACACTCAACTGGAGCAGCCATATAAATAGTGTCTGCAGGAGATGAATTCAAGGGAATTCTGCAGTAATTAACTCATGTCCTGGCTCTTCCACATCTGTGCACAGTCAAATCACAAGTCCTTCTAACTGGTCGAGATCATGGGTTTGGAAGGTGGTGTTGAAGGAACTTTGGTGAGTTTCTGCAGTATGTCTTATAGATGGCACACACAGTTGCCACTGTGACTGGATGGGATATTAAACAGAGAGGGGGGATTAGACTGGGTGGATATTAAACAGACAGGGGGGATTAGACTGGGTGGGATATTAAACAGACGGGGGGGGGATTAGACTGGGTGGATATTAAACAGAGGGGGGGGGGGGATTTAGCTCGGGTGGATTTGGGTGGATATTAAACAGACAGGGGGGGATTAGACTGGGTGGATATTAAACAGAAGGGGGGATAGGGGGGATTAACGACGGGGGTTGGGTGGATATAAACAGAAGGGGGGGATTAGACTGGGTGGATATTAAAAAGATGGGGGGTGGACTGGGTGGATTAAACAGACAGTGGGGGATTAGACTGGGTGGATATTAAACAGACAGGGGGGTTAGACTGGGTGGATATTAAACAAGGGGGGATTAGACTGGGGGATTATAAACATGGGTGGATATTAAACAGACGGGGGGGATTAGACTGGGTGGATATTAAACAGACAGGGGGGATTAGACTGGGTGGGACTGGGTGGATATTAAACGGACAGGGGGGATTAGACTGGGTGGATATAAACAGACAGGGGGGATTAGACTGGGTGGATATAAACAGACCGGGGGGATTAGACGGGTTGGTGGGTGGATATTAAACAGACAGTAGGGATTAGACTGGATGGGATATTGGGATATTAAAAGAGGGAGGATTAGACTGGTGGGATATTAAACAGAGAGGGGAGGATTAGACTGGAGGGGTTATTAAATAGAGAGGGGGGATTAGACTGGGTGGATATTAAACAGGGGGGATTAGGGACTGGGTGGGATATTTAAACAGAGGGGGGATTAGACTGGGTGGGATATCAAACAGGGGGGATTAGATGGGGGGTAAAATGGAGGGGAGGATTAGACTGGGTGGATGTTAAATAGAGAGGAGGGGATGAGATGGGTGGATAATTAACAGGGGGATTAGATGGGTGGTGTGGATATAAACTGGGTATTAAACAAAGAGGGGAGATAAGACTGGGTGGGTTATTAAATGGAAAGGGGAATAGACTGAGTGGGTTATTAAATGGATCGAGGGGGATTAGACTAGGTGGGTATTAAATGGAGAGGTGGGGGGATTAGATAGGTGGGTTATTAAATGGAGAGCGGGGATTAGATGGGTGGGTTATTAAATGGAGAGAGGGGTTAGACGGTGTGGGTTTGGGTTATTGGGTGGGGTATTAACAAAGGAGGGGGGGTCTATTAATAGACTGATTAGTGGGTTATTTAAATGGAGAGGGGAGGGGTTAGATGGGTGTGTTATTAAATGGAGAGGGGGGGTTAGACTGGGGGGTTATTAAATGGAGAGGGAGGATTAGATGGGGGGATTATGGACGAGGGGGTTAGACTGGGTTTAGATGGTGGGTTAGTAATGGAGAGGAGGATTAGACTGGGGGTCTAAATGGACGAGGTGGGTTAGACTGGGGGGGTTATTAAATGGATTAAATTGAGGGGGGGTTAGATGGGTGGTTAGTAAATGGATGAGGGGGGTAGTGGTTATTAAATGGAGATGGGGATTAGAGTTATAAATGGAGAGGGTTAGATGGGGGTTATTAAATGGAGAGGGGGGGTTAGACTGGTGGGTGGAGAGGGGGGGATTTAGACTGGTTATTAAATGGAGAGGGGGATTAGAGATTCTTGTTCAGAGGAGGGGTTAGACTGGGGGGTTATTAATGGAGAGGGAGGGGATTATAACTGGGTGGGGTATTAAACAAAGAGGGGAGTATAAGACTGGGTGGGTTATTAAGAGGGAGAGGGGGGGAATGGAGTGGGTTATTAAATGGGAGAGGGGGGATTGGGGATGTAAGACTAGGGGGTTATTAAATGGAGAGGGGGAGATAGACTAGGTGGGTTATTAAATGGAGAGGGGGGATTAGACTGGGTGGGTCTATTAAAGGAGAGAGGGGGTTAGACTGGGTGGGTTATTAAATGGAGAGGGGGGTTAGACTGGGTGGGTTATTAAATGTGAGGAGGGGGGGGTTTAGACTTGGGTGGTTATTAAATGGGAGGGGGACCAATTCGGGGGTTTGGGGGTTAGACTGGGTGTGTTATTAATGGATGGAGAGGGGGGTTAGACTGGTGGGTATTAAATGGGAGAGGGGAGGATTAGACTGGGTGGGTTATTAATGCGAGAGGGGGGGGTTAGACGGGGGGTTATTAAATGGAGGGGGGGGTTAGACTGGGTGGGTTATTAAATGGAGATGGGGGGGTTAGAATCGGGTGGTGGTATTAAATGGAGAGGGGGGGTTAGACTGGGTTCTCTTTGTGAGGGTACCCTTTAGACTGGTGGGTTATTGAAATGGAGGGGGGTTAGACTGGGTGGGTGTATTAAATGGAGAGGGGGGGTTATAAATTTAGGGGGGTTAGACGGTTATTAAATGGGTAGGGTTATTAAATGGAGAGGGGGATTAGACTGGGTGGGTATTAAATGGAAAGGGGGGGTTAGACTGGGTGGGTTATTAAATGGAGAGGGGGGGTTAGACTGGGTGGGTTATTAAATGGAGAGGGGGGATTAGACTGGGTGGGTTATTAAATGGAAAGGGGGGGTTAGACTGGGTGGGTTATTAAATGGAGAGGGGGGGTTAGACTGGGTGGGTTATTAAATGGAGAGGGGGGATTAGACTGGGTGGGTTATTAAATGGAAAGAGGACAGCAATGCGAGGGCAGCAATGTGAGGCCACTGACCCACTCTCTGCTCTGACAGATCGGTGGTGGGAGGGAGTGAATGATTGAAGTGATGGTTACTTTGTTCTGGATGGTGTTGAATTTCTTGAGTGTTGTGGAGCCGCACTGATCCAGGCAAGCGGAGATTATTCCATCCACTCCTGACTTGTGTCCTTGTAGATGGTGGACAGGCTTTGAGGAGCCAGGAGGTGAGTTAATTGCTGCAAGATTCCCAACTGTAATAGTCGTATCGGGTCTGTGATTGGGATTCTCTGGAGAGAGAAAGGTATCACTCCTGAGAGTGGGGTAGAACTTGATCTGTGATTTTGTCGCCTTGTTGGAGAATTGCTCTGTTCTGCAAACCTACAATGATTCATTGTTTCATAATAGTTTCATGTATTCTTTAACAGAGCAAAGTTTCAATGATTTGACATTCACTGGAGAGGCTCTGTGTTATTATAAGAACAGGAATCGTGATACCTTCTTAGCCACAGCGCACGTATAAATAGAATCAGAGAATCTTACAGCACAGCACGAGGCCCTTCAGCCCATCACGCCAAAGACAGCTCTCTGAGAGAGCTATTCAATTACATCCCACTTCCCACTTCTTGCTGATATTTTGCTCCGGAATTTATCTAATTTTTCCACAATTCCCATTGAATCTGCTTCCATCGCCCCTTCAGGCTGCAATTTCCAGATCACAACAACTCGCTGTCTCTGAAACACAACCTCCTCTCCCCATTCAGTCTTTTACCAATTATTTTAAATCAGTGTCCATCGGATCATTCACATCCTTGCTGGCGGAAATAGAGCAAATGAGGATAAGCTGTCAAAAGCCTTCATATTTTGAATACCTCGATTAAATCTCCCTTTAAACTTCTCTGCACTAAGGAGAGAAAGCCCAGCTGATCCAATATTGACGTGTAGCCCAGATCCCTGATCCTTGGGGCTATTCTAACAAACTTCCCATTCTTTGGCTCCAAAGCTTTAATATCTGGGGTTGGCTCACAGGTTAACACTGCTGCCTCACAACACCATGGACCCGGGGTTCAATTCCCAACTTGGGTCACTCTCTGTATGGAGTTTGCACATTCTACCCATGTCTGCGTGGGTTTCCTCCAGATGCTCCAGTTTCCTCCCACAGTCTAAAAGACATATTGTTTAGATGCATTGGCCATGCTAAATTCTCCCTCAGTGTATCCAAACAGGAGTGTGGCGACTGGAGGATTTTCACAGTAACTTCATTGCAGTGTTAACGTAAGCCTATTTGTGTCATTGATAAATATTCGAGTTGATTTATTTTCGTCACATGTATTAGTATACCGTGAAAAGTATTGTTTCCTGCATGCTACACAGAGAAAGCATACTATTCATTGAGAAGGAAAGGAAAGAGTGCAGAATGTAGTGTTACATTCATAGCTAGGGTGTAGAGAAAGATCAACTTAATGTGAGGTAAGTCCATTCGAAAGGTCCATTCATAAACGTTGCTGTTTGTGGGATCTTGTTGTGTTAGTGTTACCCACATTATAACAATGACTGCACTTGTAAAACATCCTTCATTGTTTCCAAAGAGATGTATGAGGCAGATTTCTTACACAGAAGGTGCTGGGTGCCTGGTACTCATTGCCAGGGAAGGTAGTGGAAGCAGATATGATAGTGACTTTTAAAGGGCATCTTGACAACGGCGTGAATAGGATTGGGATAGAGGGGTAAGATCCCCGGAAGGGTAGGGGGTTTTAGTTCAGTCGGGCAGCAGGGTCGGAGGGCCGAAGGGCCTGTTCCTGCGCTGTAATTTTCACTCTGCGGAAGTCTCAGGGCACTATGGAAATGCAGGTTCTTTTGTTTGATGGAGTCAGGGCTCTGGAACGTTACGGGGAGATTGTTGGGTCAATAGCGAGAGGCAATTAGAACTCGCCGCTTCCTCTGAAGTCCAGTAATGAGATTCAGTGAGTGTGCAGCACACTGAGTGAAGAGAGAGACAGGCCCCGCTGTGGTACAAATGACAGCCACAGGACACAGCGACATTACCTGCTCCCACACTGCGCGCACACAGCACAGGCTGAATGCAGTACAACATGTCACCTGGGGTTTGTGCTTCCTGCGCCAATAAATATAGATTGTTTAAAGGCATTCAGCTAGGACAGATGTGTGAGTCTATGTGCCCTTCACCCCCCCCCCTCCCCAATGCACCAGTCTGTCTTTAAACAAAGCTGCTAAAAAACATAGAAGCCAAACCAAAAGCTTTAAAACGTTAATCGTTCAGGGGGTCTTTAGGTTCAAACCCTCCCCTCTCCCTCTGCAGGGATAGCGGCTGATCAGAGACCCCGATACAAAGGTACCGACACCTCCAAAGAGAGGATCTGACTAGATTGGGTCTCCGTTCACTGGAACAGTGCTGGGAATACCGACCCAGGGAGACCACGGAATTCCTACAGTGCAGGAGAGACCATTCAGCCCATCGAGTCTGTACTGACTCTCTGATAGAGTGTCTTTCTTGGGCCCTTTCCTCCACCCTATCCCATTAACCCCATACATTTAGCACGGCCAATCCACCTAACTACACATCTTTGGACACTAAGCACCTTTAGACTGCATCCAGCATCTTTGGACTGTGGGACAAAACCGGAGCACCCAGAGGGAACCTACGCATTCAGCGAGTCCATCAAATCCTGCCGTTAAACTAGAAGCAGAAGTAGGCCATAGAACATAGAAAAACTACAGCACAAAACAGGCTCTTCACCCCATAAGTTGCGTCGATCATTCTCCACCTACCAGGCTTACCTAGAACCCTCAAACCCATTAAATCCTCATCCAGAAGTCTCTTAAAAGACCCTAACAAATCCCCTTCCACAACCACCGACAGCAGCCTTTACTCACCCATGACCCTCTGAGTGAAAAACTTACCCCTGACATCTCCTCTGTACCTACTCCCCAGCACCTTAAACCTGTGTCCTCTTGTAGCAACCATTTTATCCCTGGGGAAAAGCCTCTGAGAATCCATCTCATCAACATCTTTTATACCTCTATTAGGTCACCCCTCATCCTTCATCTCTCTAAGGAGGAAAGACTGAGCTCTCTCAACCTATCCTCATAAGGCATGCCACCCAATCCAGGCAACATCCTTGTAAATCTCCTCTGCAATAGCTTCCACATCCTTCCTGTAATGAGGCGACCAGGACTGAGCACAGTACTCCAAGTGGGGTCTGACCAGGACCATTCAGCCCTTCAAGCTCTGCTTTTTCACTTTGGTTGTGACTGGTCATCAAATTCAATATCCTGATGCCCCCTTTCCTTCCATATCCCTCAGTCCCTTTAACCCCCAAGGGATATATCTAATTGTCATACAAGGAATGGTTGAGGACTCTGGGTCTGTACTCATTGGAGTTTAGAAGGATGAGGGGGAGGATCTTATTGAAACTTACAGGATACTGCAAGGCCTGAATACAGCAGACATGGAGAGGATGTTTCCACTAGTAGGAAAAACTAGAACCAGAGGACACAACCTCAGGTTAAAGGGACGATCCTTTAAAACAGAGACAAGGAGGAATTTCCTCAGCCAGAGAGTGGGGAATCTGTGGAACTCTGCCACAGAAGGCTGTGGAGGCGTGTCATTGAGTGTCTTTAAGACAGAGATAGATAGATTCGGGATTAATAAGGGGATCAGGAGTTATGGGGAAAAGGCAGGAGAATGGGGATGACAATATCAGCCATGATTGAACGGCAGAGCAGACTCGATGGGCCAAGTGGCCTTATTCTGCTCCTGTGTCTCATGGTCTAATTTCTTTTCGAATTCAGACAACGAAAGCAGAATGAGAGGGAAAGGAAACTCAAGCGAATGGTAAAGGGGCCTGGGGTTACCTCATTGATTTCATTCTGTGGTCTAGAACACAGCACTCAGCACTGATAATTGGTGATATTAAGTAGATCGATGCATTGCGTGGTGGGGGAGTAAACTCCAATTGGACAGATTGGACACGGTGAACACTTCCTCGGCCTGAGCTGGAGAGATTTTAGCTGGCTGTGAGGGGGATTGACACCTCTGTAATTTGCGACGGAGCATGTTTGATGAGACTGGGAGAGATACAAAAGTGTCCAGAGGGGCAATTTTTTCACACAGAGGGTGGTGAGTGTCTGGAACAAGCTGCCAGAGGCAGTAGTAGAGGCAAGTAAAATTCTGTCTTTTAAAAAGCATTTAGACAGTTACATGGTACAATGGGTAAAGAGAGAAATGGGCCAATTGCTGGCAATTGGGATTAGCTTTGGGGATTAAAAAAAAGGATGGCAATGTACAAGTTGGGTCGAAGGGCCTGTTTCCATGCCGTAAACTCCTACGACTCTATAATCATCTAAAGTGAGGGACTAAAGTCAGCGATAACAGAGAGGCTGGACAGAAAATGGGAAATTTATTCAGAAAAAGATTTCAGACATTTTATTTCTTGTTTATTTATAGGATATGAGCGTAGCTGATTGGGCCAGCATTTATTGCCCATCCCTGGTTGTCCGAGGGCATTTGAGAATCAGCAGTATTAAGGGGAGGTGACGGCCTAGTGATATTATCACTGGACTATTAATCCAGAAACCCAGCTAATGTTCTAGGGACCCAGGTTCAAATCCCGCCACGGCAGATGGTGGAATTTGAATTCAATAAAAGTATCTGGAATTAAGAATCTACAGATAACCATGAAACCATTGTCGGAAATATCCATCTGGTTCACTAATGTCCCTTTAGGGAAGGAAATCTGCCGTCCTTACCCAGTCTGGCCTACATGTGACTCCAGAACCAGAGCAATGTGGTTGACTCTCAACTGCCCTCCAAGGGCAAATAGGGATGGACAATAAATGCTGACCCAGCCAGTGATTCCCATGTCCCAGGAAGGAATAAAAAAAAACATTGACTCTGGAGCTACATGTAGGCCAGACCGGTAAGGATAGCAGATTTCCTTCCCTAAGGGCCATTGGAACATAGAACAGTACAGAACAGTCCAGAACCCTTGTCCCTCAATGTTGTGCTGAGCTATGTCCAAATCCAAGATCAAGCTATCTCACTCCCTATCATTCTGGAGTGCTCCATGTGTCTGTCCAATAACTGAGTGAAAGTCCCTAAAGTGTCCGACTTCACTGTCACAGCAGGCAGTCTATTCCACACCCCAACAACTCTCTGAGTAAAGAACCTACCTCGGACATCTCTACTATATCTCCCACCATGAACCTTAAGTTATGCCCCCAGTAACAGTTACATCCATCGAGGAAATAGTCCCTGAATGTCCACTCTATCTATCCGCCTCATCATCTTATAAACCTCTATTAAGTCACCTCTCATCCTCCTCCACTCTAAAGAGAAAAGCCCCAGCTCCAGTGAACCAAGCGTTCAAGTAGCAAGTTACTCAGAGGCCTGGGTTTGGAAGGTGCTGCCTCAGGAGCCCTGGAGAGTGCATCTTGTAGATGGTACACACTGCTGTTACTGAGCATTGGTGGTGGAGGGAGTGAATGTTTGTGGATGTGGTGTCAATCAAGTGGGACTGCTTTGTCCTGGCTGGTGTTGGGTTTCTTGAGTATTGTTGGAGCTGCACCCATCCAGGCAAGTGGGGAGTATTCCATCACACTCCTGACTTGTGCCTTGGAGATGGTGGACAGGCTTTGGGGAGTCAGGAGATGAGTTACTCACTGCTGGATTCCCAGCATTTAACTCGTTCTGGTAGCCACAGTATTTCTACAGCTGGATCCAGTTCAGTTTCTGGTCAATGGTAACCTCCAGGATGTTGATAGTGGGGAATTCAGTGACAGCAATGCCATTGAATGTCAAGAGGCAATAGTTAGATCTTTCACATTGGGGATGGTCACTGCCTGGTGTAAACATTACTCTTCAGCCTCCTGTACTCCTCTCTTTAGGGATGAGAAACTGGCATGTTTTTCAGCCAAGGTGATTGGGAGATTTGATAGAGGTGTTCAGAAACACGAGACCTTTTGATAGGTCTCCATAGGCAGTTGTTTCCATAGGCAGAGGTTCGCAAATTAGAGGGACACAGATTTAAAATGTGTCAGAGCAGTTAGAGGGAAGATCAGAACTTACTTCTCATTCATAGCCAGATGTTGTGACCTGGGAGGAGCTACCTGAAAGAGCAGTAGAACAGGAAATATGGAAGGAGAATTGGTTAAATCTTAAAGGGGAGAGAATCGCCGGTTTCCAAAGAAAGAGACTAACTGCTTAGCTTATTCAAAGAGCTAGTATATAGACAAGGGGCTGAAAGGCCTGTAAGATTCGATGATGCTGTTAACTTGGAGAGCAGAGCCATGCTGAGTCAGAATGGTATGAATGAGTCAACGGCAAGGAGAACTTTCATCCTCATTTCACACCTTGCCGGGTCACCCACACCGCAAAGCCGAACAACCCCGAGGCAACTCACACCTCACCCTTAAATAATAAAGGCAGCAGCTTCGGGGAACAGGACAAAGGCAGCAATAGTCATCAGTAATCATTACCTTATCACGACGACGAGGGAACTTGCTAATGCCTTTACAGAGGCGGTGGTTTTGGACCCAGCGCTGTACAAACTGGCACACTAGAAGGGAAGGATTCACTGGTCCCAGCTGTACCAGACCCCCTCTTCAGCCAGAGGTACAAACTAGCGGGGGATGCGTTGCTGATGTTGAACGATGGTGGAAGGAAGGTTAATCTCATTAGGCAGCTGAGGGCAAAGTGACAGGGCACAGCCTTCACCCTCAGTATTCACCAGCAGTGTGGAGCAATGCTATCCGCTGTCTCCAAATCACCAGCGCATGCTCGCCGGATTTTAGATTCTCTGAGCTGTTCACAGCTCCATATTTACCAGGCGCGGTCCATGCCAACAGTCCACAGTGCCAATAAGGTACAAGAGGCACAGGGTGTTAAATCAGCAACAATAATAACTTGCATTTATATAGCACCTTCAACAGAGTAAACATCCCAGGATGCTTCACCACAGCATTCATCAAACATAATCTGACATTGAGCTGCACCAGAATGTGTGAGTGAGTGTGGGTGTGTGTATAAGTGTGTGTGTGTGAGAGAGAGTGCGTGCGTGGGTGTGTGTGAGTGTGTCCTTTGGTCTTTGCTGTTGCTTCATCCCATACCAGTTTGTTGGATGTTCCTGTCAGCGGGGAGCTGCCCCTCTGAAGCTGGACTCACCGCTGTCTCCGCCAGAACAGGGAGTAAGTGCCTGTTGTTGGTGCCACCCAGCCAGTCAGGCTAACTGATCCCCGGCTGGTGAGAAACGTACAAGAAATCAATCATCGCAAAATTAGACAGGTTTTCTGTCGAGAGACAGGGTTGAAGGAGATGGGAGGGAGGGAGTGGTTAGAATTCACTTTACGCAGCAGTGGTCTATTCCTCTCTTTCACAGTTAGTGCCTAGATGTTAACCTCACGGGTGCATCATGTGTAAACACTGTCATTAACAGTAGACACTGTTCACAGCACACATCACAGAAAATAAAGCTTTTCTATTCAGCATTTAAGGTCATGATTCCGTTTTAAAGACCAAGCTGGTCATATTCTGAGTCTGGGTCTGTTCTGTACCCAGCCTATCACCAACTAGACTCACACTCCAGCTCAAATACACCTCCCGCATCGACACTGCACACATTGAGATTCCAGAGCAATAAACAGACCAGTACATCCTCCCTCTTCGCAAACAAGAGCCGCAAGTACACGGCACGGCGACACAGTGGTCAGCACTGCTGCCTCACAGCGTCAGGGACACAGGTTCAATTCCGACCTCAGGTGGATGTCAGTGTGGACTTTGCACATTCTCCCCATGTCTGCATGGGTTTTCTCCAGGTGCTCTGGTTTCCTCCCACAGTCCGAAAGACGTGCTGGTTAGGGTGCATTGGCCGTGCCAAATTCTCCCTCGGTGTACCCAAGCAGGTACCAGAGTGTGGTGACAAGGGAAACTTCACAGTAACTTCATTGCAGTGTTAATGTAGGCCTTACTTAATTATTAATAAATAAATGAAACTAAAACTACAACACGAAGCCCTCCTCAAATACAATGCTGTTATTGGACAAAAGACCATGGCAGATGGCCACATTTCCAGCACATTTCTATTGATGTGGAGATGCCCGTGTTGGACTGGGGTGGAAACAGTGAGAAGTCTCACAGCACCAGGTTAAAGTCCAACAGATTTATTTGGTAGCAAAAGTCACTAGCTTTCGGAGCACTGCTCCTTCGTCAGGTGAGTGGACTTTAACCTAGTGTCGCAAGACTTCTTACTGCATTTCTATTGGATCAGGGCAACCAGTTGGAATCTGCATTCTAGAAAGATCTTTCCCTCCCTTGGAACATTTCATCACCCTGCAGCGTGAAAGAACTTGCATTTTTATAGCGCCTTCCACCACAGCAGGACCTCCCACAGGCATACAAAGTGAAACACTTTGTGAAATTAAATCACTTTCATTTATGCAGGAAAGGTCGTGATCGAAGCCCAGCCTCTCATACAAACCAGCCTCCCATCCATTGACTCTGTCTACACTTCCCGCTGCCTCGGCAAAGCAGCCAGCATAATTAAGGGCCCCACGCACCCCGGGCATTCTCTCTGCCACCTTCTTCCGTCAGGAAAAAGGTACAAAAGTCTGAGATCGCGTACCGACAGACTCAAGAGCAGCTTCTTCCCTGCTGCTCTCATTAAGTTGCTCTTTCTCTACATCCTAGCTATGACTGTAACACTACATTCTGCATTTCCTTCTCTACGAATGGTATGCTTCGTCTGTATAGCACGCAAGAAACAATGTTTTTTTCACTGTATGCTAACACTTGTGACAATAATAAATCAAATCAAAATCAAAATCAACAGCAAAGCAGATTTGAATGTTTGAATAACTGACTCCTGCTCCTTTTTCTTATTATTCAGACTAAAGAGTATCCAATCACAGCAATAATCCCGTGACTGCAACATCTATCTGCTGTCACTCTGCACATCCTTTCACCAGGATTCATATTCGGCATCCACTCCTTTCCTTCTCCCCTTTGTACTCTATGAACAGTATGCCTTGTCTTTACGGCTCACAGGAAATGATACTTTTCACTGTATCCTGCTACACGTGAACAATAATAAATCAAATTAAGTCAGTTATTGGGTTGGGGGGGGGGGGCGCGATGTTGTGCACAGCAAGATCCACAAAGTGAGATGTTAAAACAAGCAGACTGCTCGTCTTTTTTGTGTGAAGTTGATTGAGGGATAAACATCAACCTGGGGTACCAGAGAGACGCTTTCTGCGCGATCGTGCCTGTGGGAGCATTCACGTTCTTTTGAGAAGGTGAACAGAACAACTCATCAGAAAGTGACACCCTGACAGTGCAGCACTCCCTCAGTACTGCCCTGGGTGTGTTAGCCTGGATTGTGAGCTCAGGTCTATATAATTACTATCTGCTATTCTCTATACTAATTCTCTCCAGGGATCTATAATTCATCCCTGGGTATCCATTATTCTCTAGATCAAACCCCAGGGTGTATCAATTATCCTGTATATAAATCTCTCCCAGGTATCTATTAGTCTCGATAATGAATCCCTTTAGGGAATCTAATATTCTGTAAAGAAATTGTTCTCAATTTCTTTAATTCTGTATATATGAATAATTAAATCTATTATTCCCTATTTTTATCTAGACAGTGCTGAAGAGGCCATTCGGCCCGTCAGTTCTGCACCAACCCTTTGAAAGAGCACCATATCCAGGCCCAGTAATTAATTTGTTTCCAGTTCCCTCATATTATCTGATTTCAGCTTAAGGAAATGTTATGTGTGTTTTGGCTGGGATATGTGAAAAAAAATCCAACTCAACTTTCTCCATCTGTTGCTTTAACACTTACGCAAAGGTGAGATATTACATAGAGTGCCTCAGACCCACACACACATAGATACACATGCGCATGCACACACATACCTCGAAACACACACACATATACACAGGCACACACACATATACACAGGCGTGCACACATACAGATACACACACACAGACATACACACACACACACAGATATGCACACACACAGACATACACACACACACAGATATGCACACACACAGACACACACACACACAGATATGCGCACACACAGACAGACAGACACACACACACAGATATGCACACAGATATACACACGCACACAGATATACACACACACATAAATACACACGCGCACGCCACACACACATACACACATATACACACATACACACATATACGCAGATACACACATATATGTAGACGCACACACATAGACACACACAGATACATACACACATGCATACATATAGATACACACATACACACAGATACACACACATATATATAGACACACACACACACACACACACACACACACAAGGTAAGCTGTAAACTGTGACAACTGTATTTTCCAATATACCCGGTGAACTGTCGCACAATCCTCAGTGACCCAGAGGAAGACATTTCTCCTTGTCACAGAGCCCCTGCCAACCTAGTAGATCACTTTGTCAAACAGCTGGCCAGAGCCAAACCGAGAGAAACCGTTCTGAAGCGAGTCCACGTGTGCTGGGATTGGCTGTGTGAACATCCTGCTCCCGTGGAGAAGAGCACAGACAATACGCAAAATAAAATGGCCGTGTCTCCAACTTTAACACATAAAACCCTCGGTGCAAGATAGTGAGGAGAGACAGTGATTAGACATTGCAGACACAGGATTATTGGTGTGATTGAATGCTCTTTAATCAGGAACACAAGAAAAAGGAGCAGGAGTCATTCAAATCTGCTTAACTTTTCAATCACTTGATTTGTTTCGATTTATTATTGTCATGTATTGGGATGCAGTAAAAAGTATTGTTTCTTGTGTGCTATGCAGAGCATACCATTCATAGAATACAGAGGAGAGAAGGAAAGGAGAGAGTGCAGGATGGAGTGTTACAGTCATAGATAGGCTGTAGAGAAAGACCAACTTAATGCGAGGTAAGTCCATTCAAAGGTCTGACAGCAGCAGGGAAGAAGCTGTTCTTGAGTCGGCCGGTACGTGACCTCAGACTTTTGTATCTTGGAAGGTGGAAGAGAGAATGTCTGGGGCGTCCTTGATTTGCTGGCTGTGTTTCCGAGGCAGCAGGGAGTGTCTATGATTCTACTGATCTGTCCTTGTACCTCCTCCCCTGGCTTGGTGTCATAACACCCACATCAAGCACCTTGGGCCCGTGCTCAAGAATGGAACATTCTTTCAGAGAATCAGTGCAGATTCAATGGGCCGAATGGCTTCCTCCTGCATCGTAGGGATTCTAAGATCCTATGATGAAGACTCTTGATTTCAGCACAAGAGGTTTCCTGGAGAGTGGAGCTACAGTTCAGAAAGACCAGCAAGTGGGAGATCTTCCAATGTCAATGGATGGGAGGCTGGTTTGCATGACAGACTGGGCTCCCTTCACAATCCTGTGTAGTTACTTGCGGTCTTGGGTGGAGCAGGAGCCATACAAGTTGTGATACAACCAGAAAGAATGCTTTCTATGGTGCATCTGTAAAAGTTGGTGAGAGTCATGCCAAATTTCCTGAGAAAGTAGAGGCATTGGTGGGGCTTTCTTAACTATAGTGTCAGCATGGGGGTACCAGGACAGGTTGTTAGTGATCTGGACACCTAGAAACTTGAAGCCCTCGATTCTTTCCACTTTATCCCTGTTGATGTAGACAAGGACATGTTCTCCTCTATGCTTCCTGAAGTCACCACGGTGCCACGGTACAGTAGCACAGTGGATCACAGCTCCAGGGACCTGGGTTCGACTCCTGGCTTGGATCACTGTCTGTGTGGAGTTTGCACATTCTCCTCGTGTCTGCGTGGGTTTCCTCTGGGTGCTCCAGTTTCCTCCCACGGTCCGAAGATGTGCTCGTTAGGTTGATTGGTCATGCTAAAGTTGCTCTTTTGTGTCCTGAGATGTGTAGGTTAGAAGGATAAGTGGGTAAAAATATAGGGATAAGGGGTTAGGGCCTGGGTGGGATTGTGGTTGGTGCAGACTCGATGGGCTGAATGGCCTCTTTCTGAAATGTAGCTTTTCTAAGTTGATGACTTCTTTGTTTTACTTACACTGAGGGAGAGATTATTGTCGCTGTGGTTGGTTAGCTCAGTTCCATTCTGCTGCACTGTCCCCATCCTGCTTCATTCTCTTTAGATTCAAAAATCCATCCATCCCAATCTTGAGAAACACGAGTAACCTTAAAGTCTTTAACTCTTTGAGTGCGCGTTTCATGGTGTGATTCAGTTTTCATTTGATTTTAATTACACTCCTGTACAGCTAGGGATAGTTTACTGTGTTAAAGACACCGTATAAATGCAAGGTGTTGCTACAGTTTTTTGATGTCATTGCTGTCACAATCTCCCACCTCCCATATCCTGCTCTTCCTGAGCTGCAGCCCCACTCATCCTGCCCCAGGGAACTCCTTGTGCTGAAATTAAGATACATCATTATAGAACCTTCAAATCCCTGCAATGCTGAAGGAGGCCATTCGGCCCATCAAATCTGCATCGATTTTCCGAAAGAATGTCCCGCTCAGCTATGTCTTAGCCATGAGGAGAGATTGGGTAAACTGGAGTTGTTCTCCCTGGAAAGACGGAGAATGAGGGGAGACCTAATAGAGGTGTATAAAACTATGAGGGGTATGGATAGTGGGAAGCTTTTTCCCAGGTCAGAGATGACGAACACAAGGGGTCAAGGTGATGGGGCGGGGGGGGGTGGCAAGGTTTAACTCAGATATCAGAGGGACGTATTTTACACAGAGGGTGGTGGAGGCAGTATTTTAAGACTTATCTGGATAGTGACATGAGCAGACTGGGAGTGGAGGGGTATAGAAGAATGGTCTAGTTGAACAAATGAGCGGTGCAGGCTTGAAGGGCTGAAGGGCCTGTTTCCTGTGCTGTATTGTTCTTTGTTCAGGCCCAAGATGCTTGATGCTGATGTTATGACACCAAGTCAAAGGAGGAGATGCAAGGATAGATTGGTAGAATTATAGGATCCCTACAGTAAAGAAGGAGGCTATTCGACCCATTGAGTCTGCACCAACCACAATCCCACCCAGGCCCTATTTCCCGCCCTCCATCCCCCACCCAAAAGCATTTTGCCCTGATGATCCCCCTGACACCAATGGGCAATTTATCATGGCCAATCAAACTAACCCGCACATCTTTGGACTGTGGGAGGAAACCGGAGCACTCGGAGGAAACCCACGCAGACACGCAGAGCAACTCCACACAGAGCCGAGGCTGGAATTGAACCCGGGTCCTCGGCACTGTGAGGCAGCAGTGCTAACCCACTGTGCCACCGCGCCGCTAAACCTACCTTGGGGTAGGTTTTAAGCAACGTTTTAAGTTTGAGCTTATTTACTGGTGTCAGAAGTAGGATTACGTTAGCACTGCAATGAAGGTACTGTGAAAATCCCCTAGTCTGTCTGTTCAGAAGCACTGAGGGAGAATTTAGCATAGGCAATGCACCAGCATGTCTTTCAGACTGTGGGAGGAAACCCACACAGACACGGGGAGAATGTGCAGCCTCCGCACAGACAGTGACTTCATGAGGGGGATGTCATGGAGAAGTCGAGAGCTTTAGGGACAAAATCCCAGAATGTGGAGTTAAACAGGAAAGATGGCAGCACAGTGGCATTGTCATTGGGCTTGGAATTCAGAGATCCGGAGTAATGTTCTGGGGGACCCGGGTTCGAATCCTGTCATGGCAGATGGTGGAATTTGAATTCAATAAAAATATCTGGAATTAAGAGTCTACTGATGACCATGAAAGCATTGTTGGAAAAACCCATCTGGTTCACTAATGTCCTTTTAGGGAAGGAAATCTGCCATCCTTACCTGGTCTGGCCTACACGTGACTCCAGAGCCACAGCAATGTGGTTGACTCTCAACTGCCCTCCAAGGGCAACTAGGGATGGGCAACTAGGAATGCTGGCCCAACCAGCAACACTCATGTCCCAACAACAAATCAAAACCAAAATAAAGGCACAATTGCCTTCATGACTATTGTCACTAAAACATCTAGAAATGCTCATGTGAATTGTACGATCAAACTGTTAGATTGTCATAAAATTCCATCTCACCCATTAATGTCTTTTAAGGCTGAAAATTTGTTGCCTCAACTCAGTCTGACTACATATCACTTCAGGGCTGTGATTGACTCTTATTGCATTCTGAAATAGCCCACCCCAACACTCAGTGTAGCCTAGTGGTTAGCACTGCTGCCTCACAGCGCCAGAGACCCAGGTTCAATTCTTGGTGTGGGTCACTGTCTGTGTGGAGTTTGCACATTCTCTCTGAGTCTGCGTGGGTTTCCTCCGGGTGCTCCAGTTTCCTCCTACACTCCAAAAATATACAGGTTAGGTGGACTGGCTACGCTAAATTGCTCCTCACCGTCCCAAGTATGTAGGTTAGGGAGATTAGTGAAGAAAATACATGGAGTTACAAGGGTAGGATCTGGGTGGAATACTCTCTCAGAGAGTCAGTGCAGACTCGGTGGGCTGAATGGCCTGTTTCTGCACTGTAGGGATTCTATGATGAGAACATAATCTGTGATAGCTGTATTTAAGAAAATGGCTGGACCATCACCATCACTTGGTTAATCAGACAACACCAAATAATTGGTGTTGCTAAATTCTTACTGAGTTCTAATCAGAAAGAGGCAGTGAATGCTGCCTTTACAGTGTACACCCTGTAAATAAATTAATATTATATAGTTGTTTGACTTGTAAGTTAGCAAAATTATCTTAACCATTTAAACCTGATTATACTTAAATTAATTGATAGGTTTGAAGGCTGAGAAACAACAAGCTGAGATTTAAAATCTGCCAAAAAGTATGCAGTTTAAAAGTTTTGACTCCAACATAAATTCTACCATTTGTTCAAGGGCAAAAATACTTCAGTAATTCTCTTCAAGTTCCACTCTGGGGGTTAATTTAGACAGGCTTCCTTGCCTTAGATGAGATGATTATTTGCCTATTACTGGATTTCAAGTGGATTTTTAATTTACTGACTGGATTTTATCTGATTTGCTTTGATTTATTGTCACATGTATTACTTTATAGTGCAAAATATTGTTTCTTCCTATACAGGCAAAGCATACCATTCATAGAGTATACAGGGAAGAAGGAAAGGAGAGGGTGCAGAATGTAGTGTTACAGCCATAGCTAGGGTGCAGAGAAAGACCAACTTAATGTGAGGTAGGTCCATTCAAAAGTCTGACAGCAGCAGGGAAGAAGCTGTTCTCAAATCAGCAGATACGTCAGAAAGTGGCCGGTAGCACAGTGGTTAGCACTACGGCCTCACAGCTCCAGGGATCCTGGTTCGATTTCCAGTTTGGGTCACTGTTTGTGTGGGGTTTGCACATCCCCCCAACCGCCCCCCGCCGCCTGCGTGGGTTTCCTCGGGGTGCTGTGGTTTCCTCCCACAGTCCAAAGATGTGTAGGTTAGGCAGAAGAGTCATCCAGACTCAAAACTTTGGTTCTATTCTCTGTCCATAGATGCTGTCAGACTTGCTAAGATTTTCCAGCATTTTCTGTTTTTGTGTAATAATGTGCAGTTTATTTGGACTGGCCATATTAAATTGTCCCTTAGTGTCCAAAGATGTGCAGGCTAGGTGGATTGGCCATACTAAATTGTCCCTTAGTGTCCAAAGATGTGAGGGTCAGATGGATTGGCCATGCTATATTGCCCCTGAGTGTTGGGGGATTAGCAGGTTAAATCCATGTGTTTACGGGAATTGGGCCTGGGTGGGATTGTTGTTAGTGCAGGCTTGATGGGCAGAATGGCCTCCTTCTGGACTATCCAGATTCTCTGAATCTTGACTGTGATCATTCGGTTTCTCAATAAAAGCAATTTCAATTTTTATTTCTGATATTTAGAAGCAGTAAGTTTTGGAATTTGATCTGTTGCCTGTATTAAGAGGGCACCTGCTAAAATTACAAATAAATTCATTAAAACAAACAGATTTTCACATGTTGGGAATTCACCATTCCCAAGGTGTCACGCTTGAGGCACCTGATTGACTCATTTGAATTTTAAAAGTGATGTTCTTTTAAACCTGACTAAGTTGCCACGAGAAGTTTGTTTTTGGATCTCCCGCAGCTTTTGCTTTAATTCAACTCCCCGCCCCGCTCTTTAATCTCCCTGACTGTGTTGGGTGTAACACTAAACTGAGACTCCATTCCAGCCTCTCCCCCAACAGTTCACTCAAGCCCAAAAATCTGAGACCAAATCCAAGAAATATAAACCTCATCTCATCCAGGAAATCCATGACAAGGGGGATATAAAAAAGAATTTCTAGCTCAGGTCTGAGGAATCAGCCAGGGAAGAGGCAAATGTCCCATATCCATACCAACGTATTCAAATCATAGAACCCTACAGTACAGAAGGAGGCCATTTGGCCCATTGAGTCTGCATTGGCTGTAATCCCACCCAGGTCCTATTCCCATGCATTTCACACAGCTAGCAGCCCCCACCCCGACACTAAGGCACAATTTACCACAGCCAATCCACCCAACCCACACCTGGGACCTTGGCGCTGTGAGGCAGCAGCGCTAAGCACTGTGTCACTGCTTTTATATTTTACCAATTTATATATCACCAAGGGAATGGCACACAATCTCCTACTGTGAAGGATGAACTCATATAATCTACAGACGGTCGCACTGATAAACAGCACTGAGATAAAGGAACCAGAAAGAGAGAGGGGCCTGGGAGGTAACCTGAAAAAAACTCATTGGTGCTCCCTCATAAATGCTCATTCGGTGACACAATGGTTAGTGTTGTTGCCTCACAGCACCAGGGACCTGCGTTCGATTCCCAGCTTGGATCACTGTCTGTGTGGAGTTTGTAAGTTCCCCCCACATCTGCATGGGTTTCCTTCCAAATCCAAAGATGTGAGGATTAGGTGGATTGGCATTGCTAAATTAACCCTTAGTGTCGGGGGGATTAGCTAGGGTAAATGTATGAGGATAGGGCCTGGATGGGATTGTGGTCGCTGCAGACTTGATAGGCCAAATGGCCTCCTTCTGCACTGTAAGATTCTAAGGGTAGAGATAGATAGACAGAAACAGGGATGGTTATTCAGCCCCTCAAGCCTGTCCCACCACTGTCCTTTATGAGAAAAATCCATCTGGTTCACTAATGTCCTTTAGAGAAGGAAATCTGCCATCCTTACCCAGTCTGGCCTACATGTGACTCCAGAGCCACAGTAGTGGGATTGTCCTTCAGGCAAGCAGGAATGGGCAATTGATGCTGGCCCAGCCAGCGATGTCCATGTCCCATGAGTGAATGAAATAAAAACTCCAAGAGCTCGCTATTGAAGCTGGGGGAAAGATAGATAGAAGATTAGGATACCTAAGATTAGGTGGATTGACCATGCTAAATTACCCCTTAGTAACCCACACATCTTTGGAGCGTGGGAGGAAACCGGAGGCCCAGAGAAAACCCACACAGACACGGGGAGAACGTGCAGACTTTGCACAGACAGCGATTCAAGGCCGGAATTGAACCTGGATCCCTGGCGCTGTGAGGCAGCAATGCCACTGTGTCATTAAAACCCATCTGGTTCACTTTAGGGAGGGAAATCTGCTGTTCTTACCCGGTCTGGCCTACATGTGACTCCAGACTCATGTGTTTGACTCTCAACTGCTCTCAAGGGAAATTAGGGATGGGCAATAAGTGCCAGCCCAGCCAGTGATATTCACATCCCACGAAAGGAGAATAAGAAAGTAATCTCTTTGAAGAGGTGACAGAGTCAAATAAGTGCTGTAGGTGGAGAACATTGTGCGTTGGGGAGATGTTTGAGAAGGTGTCTCACTGGAGACTGGCATAGGCTTGAAGAAGAAATGTGGAATCACGGGTTGTAAATAATTTGACAACCAGAGAATAATGAATTTGGATAAATTAGTGCTCACTCAATTGGAGAATTGGGCTGCACCATAGGCTATTCGTGTTCTGCCCCCTTTTTGTCCTTGGCCATGTCGATCCATAACGGAGGGGCTATTTCCAATGATACACAAATGGGTTTTGCAGTTCTGGGTGGCATTGTGCTACAGTGTTTAGCACTGCTGCCTCACAGTGCCAGAAACTCGGGTTCGATTCCCGGCTAGGTCACGGGCTGTGTGGTGTTTGCACATTCCCTCTGTGTCTGCATGGGTTTCCTATGGGTGCTCCAGTTTCTTCCCACAATCCAAAGATTTATAGGTTAGGGTGGATTGGCCATGCTAAATTGTCCCTTTAGTGTCGAAAGATGAAGAGGTCGATGTGGAGGCTGTATAAGGCTCTGGTTAGACCCCATTTGGAGTATTGTGAGCAGTTTTGGGCCCCATACCTGAGGAACGGTGTTGCGGCCTTGAAAAGGGTCCAGAGGAGATTCACAAGAATAATCCCTGGATTGAAGAGTTTCTCATATCAGGAATTGTTGAGGTCTGTACTCATTGGAATTTAGAAGGATGAGAGAGGATCTTATTAAAACTTACAGAATACTGCAAGGCCTGGATGGAGGGGATGTGGAGAGGATGTTTCCACTAGTAGGAAAAGCTGAACCAGAGGGCACAACCTCAGGCTAAAGGGACAATCCTTTAAAACAGAGATGGGGAGGAATTTCTTCAGCCAGAGAGTGGGGAATCTGTGGAACTCTTTGCCACAGAAGGATGTGGAGGTCAGGTCATTGAGTGTCTTTAAGAAGAGATAGACAGGTTCTTGATTAATAAGGGGATCAGGAATTATGGGGAAAAGGCAGGAGAATGGGGATGAAAAAAATATCAGCATGATTGGGAGCAGACTCAATGGGCCGAGTGGCCTCATTCTGCTCCTATGTCTTATAGTCTTATAGTTAGGTGGGTTGGCCATGCTAAATTGCCCCTTAGTGTCCTGAGATGCGTAGGTTAGAGGAATTAGCGGGTAAATGTGTAGGGATATTGGGGTAGGGCCTGGGTGGGATTGTGGTCAGTGCAAACTTGATGGGCCAAATGGCCTCTTTCTGCACTGTAGAGTTTCTACATAGGGTCACAGGGATAGGACCAGGATTGTGGTCAGTACAGACTCAATGGGCCAAATGGCCTCCTTCTACACTGTACTGATTCTAGGATTCTATGAAAAGGTGTAACAAATATTGAGGGGAGGAGGGGGTGTTGGTAGATTGATGACAAATGCAATTTATAATGGATAAGCCTGATACAATCTGGGACAGAAGCCAGGGTCAAAAGAGGCTGATAAATGTGGATAGGCAGAGAGTTAACCATTCACATTGCCTGCAAAGGAGATAAAAACATAAAAACAGCAACAGGATCTGGAGTTTTCTCAGTACAGGCGTTAAATACGACATAAAGTACAAAACGTCCGTTAGATAGACTTTCATTAATGTTTGCAGTTTAAAGGATCCAGCTCCAAGTGCGAATGAAAAGCAAGGTGACAGAGGTTCAGCACTGGGGTGGGGGATTCTCGTTACAAAATCACCCCACAGATTGATTGAAGGAGGAATTGGGAGGATTTGGAAATGGCTTCTGTAAAACAAGCACTGAAGGTCAAGCTCTTTAAAACATGGGGTGGCACGGTGGCACAGTGGTTAGCACTGCTGCCTCACAGCGCCAGGGTCTCAGGTTCGAATCCCAGTTTGGGTCACTGTCTATGTGGAGTCTGCACATACTCCCCATAGAACATAGAACATAGAACATTACAGCACAGAACAGGCCCTTCGGCCTTCGATGTTGCGCCGACCAATATAAAAAGCAATGCCCCTCCAAACTAAACCATTCCCTTCTCTTCCATATACTTATCAACTAACCTCTTAAACGCCACCAAACTTGGCGCATCTACAACTGCTGCAGGCAGGGCATTCCACTCCCGAACCACCCTTTGGGTAAAGAACCTACCTCTGATATCCGTCCTATAACTATCACCCCTTAATTTAAAGCTGTGTCCCCTCGTGCTAGCTTTCTCCATCCTAGGAAAAAGGCTATCACTGTCCACCCTATCTAAACCTCTAATCATCTTATATGTTTCGATAAGGTCCCCTCTTAGCCGCCTCCTTTCTAACGAAAACAACCTCAAATCCCTCAGCCTCTCTTCATAAGACCTGCCCTCCATACCAGGCAACATCCTGGTAAACCTCCTCTGTACCCTCTCCAATGCCTCCACATCTTTCTTATAATGTGGGGACCAGAACTGCACACAATACTCCAAGTGCGGCCGCACTAGAGTTTTGTACAGTTGCAACATGTCTGCGTGAATTTCCTCCGGGTGCTCTGGTTTCCTCCCACAGTCCGAAAGACATAGAAACAGAGAAGATAGGAGGAGGCCATTTGGCCCTTCAAGCCTACTCCACCATTCATCACGATCATGGCTGATCATCCAACTCAATAATCCTGCTTTTCCCCCGTAACCTTTGGTCCCATTCACCCCAAGTGCTACATCCAGCCACTTTTTGAAGACGTGCTGGTTAGAGTGCATTGGCCGTGCTAAATTCTCCCTCAGTGTAACCCGAACAGGCACCGGACTGTGGCAACTGGGGGATTTTCACAGTGACTTCATTGCAGTGTTACTGTAAGTCTTACTTGTGATTAATAAATAAAGTTTAAACTGATCCTTCACGTATATATCCATTTTCCTTTTACAAGCGATCACTGGATCTTATCCAATGGTGCGTTCCAAATCCTAATCACTTATTGTTTGAAATAATTTTCCCTCATATCACCTCCAGTTACCCACCTTAGCTATGACTGTCACACTACACTCTGCACCCCTTCCTTTCCTTCTCTGTGAACAGTATACTTTGTCTGTATCACGCGCAAGAAACAATACTTTTCACTGTGTACTAATACATATGTTTTGTTCATTTATTGGACATGGGTGTCACTGGCTGGGCCAGCATTTATTACCCATCCCTATTTGCCCTTGGAGGGCAGTTGAAAGTCAACCACATTGCTGTGGCTCTGGAGTCACATGTAGGCCAGACTGGGTAAGGGCGGCAGATTTCCTTCCCTAAAGGACATTAGTGAACCAGATGGGTTTTTCTGACAATGGTTTCATGGTCATTCTTAATTCCAGATCTTTTTTATTCACGTGTGACAATAATAAATCAAATCAAATCAAAGTTCAGCTGTTGGCTGTTTTTCACTTACTTGGCCCAAAACCACTCATAATTTTAACCAACTTGATCAAACCCTTTCCAAACGCACACTGGGGAATGATGAGATGAATCCTTTCTGTGCTGTATCCCTATTTGACCATCTGGTCATTCCCCTGCTTGCTGTCTGTGTGAAGTTACTGCCTGCCTCCTGTTTCCTACATTATGAACTTCGCTTCAAAAAGCACTTCATTGGTCATTAGGTGCTTTGGGCCATGGAATGTGATATAGGAATGCAACTTCTTCCTTCTTTAAGAGTGTCCTAGAAACACAGAAACATAGAAACTAGAAGCAGGAGGAGGCCATTTGGCCCATCGAACCTGCTCCCCCATTCATTTTGATCATGGCTGATCATCGAATTCAATAACCTGATTCCCCCCCTTCCCCCTCCTATGTCCCTCGATCCCTTTAGCCCCGAGAGCGATATCTAATTTCTTCTTGAAATCTCACGACATTTTGGCCTCAACTACTTTCTGTGGGAGTGAATTCCACACATTCACTACCCTCTGGGTAAAGAAATTTCTCCTCACCTCAGTTCGAAAAGGTTCTACCTCTTATCCTCAAACTGTGCCTCCTAGTTCTGAGACTCCCCCCACCATCGGGAACATTCTTACTGAATCTACCTTGTCCAACCCTGTTAGAACTTTATAAGTTTCTATAAGATCCCTTCTCACTCTTCCAGTGACTACAATCCGAACCGATTTATAGAATGTGTCTGTGTGGGTTCCTTCCGGGTGCTCCAGTTTCCTCCCATAGTCTGAAAGATGTGCTGGTTAGGGTGCACTGACCCAAACAGGCGCCGGAATGCGGTGACTAGGAAATTTCACAATAATTTCATTGCAGTGTGAACATAAACCTTACTCGTGCCTGATAAATAAACTTTAAAATTATAGATTCCCTACAGTGCAGAAGGAGGCCATTCAGCCCATCGAGTCTGCACCGACAACAATCCCACCCCAGGCCCTATCCCCACAAGTCCACACACTTATCTCGCTAATCCATCTGACCTACATATCCCAGAGCACTAAGGGACAATTTAGCATGGCCATCTTTGGACTGTGGGATGAAACAGGAGCACCCGGAAGAAACGGGCAGAGTGTGCACACTCCACACAGATAGTGACCCAAGCCAGGAATCGAACTTGGGTCCCTGGAGCTGTGAGGCAACAGTGCAAACCACTGTGCCACCATGCCACCCATTTAGTCTCTCTCCTCACACGACAGACCTGCCATCCCAGGAATCAGCCTGGTAAACCCTCGCTGCGCTCCCCCTACTGCGAAGGACATCCTCCCTCAGATAAGGACACCAAAACTGTCTTCTACAGAAACCAACCACAGTAGCCTTGACAATTCATTCTGGAGGTGTAATGGAAGGAAAAGCTTGTGTTTGTTCTACAGAAAGGGAAGTGTGGGGGTGGTCTGTCGTTATGGAGACAGAGATTTGTCTTGAGAAAGCATGCAAGGAAAAGCTGATGAAGTATCAACGTTTGGCAGGAGATACAAGTCCTGATTGAAAGATTGGAATAAAGTGGTTCAGTGTTGTTAGCAGACCCAGAGGAAGAGGTTTCTAAAGGACAACTCGCTAATGGGATTCTTACATATTGCAGGTTAGAAAGCCCTCTGCGTGCTATATTTCCAGAATGACATTACTTCTAACACCAGCCATCTTATGAATGTTCAGTGATCAGAACTTTGACTTTTCATTGATTTTGACAAGTGGCCGGGCCACTCTCGTGTATTCCCGTCACACTGCTTCTTAATGTCAAGAACACAGTTATTGTACAGCAGCCAGGGACAAAGTAAAGGGCAGGCGGAGACACACTGCTCATTCACAGAAATAAGCAGCACAGCAAAAGGCCATTTAGCCCATCGTCACGTCTGTGCCAGCTCTTCGAAAGACCCACCCAATCAGTCCGACTCCCAGCATTTTCAAATGTTTACCCAATTTGGGGATCCCTATCGAGTCTGCTTCCACTGCTCTTTCAGGCAGCGCCTTCCAGATCAGTTAAAGAGAGGTGATGGCCAAGTGGTATTATGGCTGGATTATTAATCCAGGAACTCAGCTAATGTTCTGGGGATCCAGGTTCGAATCCTGCCATGGCAGATGATGGGAATTTAAATTCAATAAATAAATAAATCTGGAATTAAAAATCCACTGATGACCGTGAAACCATTGCCGATTGTTTGAAAAACCCATCTGGTTCACTAATGTCCCTTTAGGGAAGGAAATCTGCCGTCCCTACCCGGTCTGGCCTACATATGACTCCAGAGCCGCAGCAATGTGGTTGACTCTCAACTGCCCTCCAAGGGCAACTAGGGATGGGCAATAAATGCTGACCCAGCCAGTGACACAATACCCCCCCACCCCTACACTTAACCTACACACCCAACCCCCTACACCTCCCCTGCCAACCCACACCCCCACCCCCTACAGACCCCTCTCCCACCAACCTACACCCACACCCCCACCCCCTACACTCCCCACTCCTCATCTCCGACAGAGAGATTTTGGACATCAGCAGCTCAGACAGAGTGGTAGTCCCTCAGTGCTGCGCTAAGCGGGTTGGTCTGGAAGATGTGCTGGATTGGAAAGTGAACCAGTTCGCAAGGACAGTATATTATTACCCACTAAGGGACAGATCCCGAAACCAAGAAGCACCGATTACCACCAGCCAAATCTAATTAAGTTAAGCGGCTCTGCAAATTCACCAATCGTCACAGCCCTGACTGATTTACAGGGAAACATTCATTCCCTCCTCCCCCCATCCTCCCCAACATTTGACAGAGTTCCGATAACAAAGGAATCCTGAAATCTCGCTGCTGCACTCTGAAAAAGCCTGACTGCACGAATCAGCAACCATCTTGTTCAGACCAGTAAGATGCAAGAAACCAACTTGCTTCATTTTGCGTTGCTGTGATACACTGAGCAGAAATTCCCTTAATGTCTGTCACTGGCTTCACGTTTAGAGGCTAAATGGATTGTGAATCCAGCCGGTAACACACACAGGCTGCCAGTTAAAATCACACCATCCCTACACTGCAGAAAGAGGCCATTTGGCCCATCGAGTCTGCACCAACTCTCTGACAGAGCCCTCTCCCCCACCCTATTCCAATAAACCCATACATTTAGCACGGCCAATCCACCTAACCTGCACACCTTTGGACACTAAGGGGCAATTTAATATGGCCAATCCACCTAACTTACACATCTTTGAACACTAAGGGGCAATTTCATAATGCCTTCATTGCAGTGTTAATGTAAGCCTTATTTGTGACACTAATAAATAAAATTTAAACTTCTTCACTCAGTGACTTCCCAGTCTGTTCTGGCCAGTTGACCAGATTCCCAGCACCGTCTGCATTACTGCGTGATGGTTGATTTGGAAATTTATGCTTCCGCTTTGTTTTGTGCAGTTGGATGAGATGTTGAGGTGATACACTCATAGCCAACTGTTAATTCCTGCTCTGAGTCTGTTTACACTCAGCTGAAAAATCTCAAGCAAACATCTGTGTTTATAGCGTTAGAACAGTGAGGTGCGAACCAGATTGGATTCTGTGTGAGGCACATAAACATTTCCAAAAACTAGGCTGCAGAGAAACAGAATCCTACCAACCTCACCGCTAACTCCCCTTCAACCATGGCACCAACTCCTTGGGAATTGACTCTGTCGGCACTGGATCCTGATGGGGAGTCTTAGCTTCTGAGTGAGAAGGTTGTCTTCAGATACCCCTCCGTGTTAATTGGAAGGTGGGGTTGGGGGGGGACGGTGTTAAGAGCAGGAAGAACACGGTGACATTGTCGATCCAATCAGGGGTCATGGCGGGCAGTGTGATCCATTGGTGAAGTGTGGTTGTGAGAATTCTGAGGCTCAGTCCAAAGCAGGACAATCCCCCAGGTTCAGGGATTCCAGTGAGGGTGGAGGATTGGGGGTGGGATAGATAGGGGAGAGGGCGGAGAGTGGCGGGGTTTGTGTTAACTATGTTCTCCCACCCAGCTCACAAGAATCAGGTCTTTAAAGCTAACGTGGCATCTCTCATTTGGCATCTCTCGCCTTGGAACCGCCTTGGCTCAAAACTGCACCAATCATCACTCATCTCAACTCCAGGACATCTCCGCAGGAATCCCTCAGGGCAATGCCTTCAGACTAACCATCTTCAGCTGCTTCATCAATGACCTTCCCTCCATCAGAAGGTCAGAGTGGGGATGTTTGCTGATGATTGCACAATATTCAGCATCATTCACCACTCCTCAGATACTGAGGAATCCCTGTCCAAATGCAGCAAGATCGGGACAAGATCCAGGCTTAAGCTGACAAGTAGCAAATAACATTCATGCCACAGAAGTGCCAGACAATGACTATCTGCAACAAAAGAGGAGCTAATCATTGCCCCTGAACATTCAATGACAACATCATCACTGAACCCTCCACTGCTAACATCCTGGGGGTCACCATTGCCCAGATACTGAACTGGACCCAGCCATATAAATACTGTGGCTCATAGAGCAGGTCAAAGGCTGGGAGTCCTGCAGCGAATAACTCACCGCTTGACTCCCCAAAGCCTGTTCACTGTCTACAAGGCACAAATCAAGAGTGTGATGGAATACTCTTCACTTTCCTGGATGAATGAGGCTTTGACAGCACCCAGGGAATTCTACACCTTTCAGGTCAAGGTAGACTGCTTGATTGGCACCTCACCCACCCTCTTAATGTATTCACTTCCTCTGCCATCGAAGCTCAGTAGTAGCAGCAGTGTGTACCATCTGTAAGATGCATTGCAGCAACTCACCAAATCTCCTTTGACAGAACCTTCCAAACCCAAGACATCTTCCATCTAGAAGGACAAGGACAGCAGATACATGGCAACATCACCGTCTGCAAGTTCCCCACTCACCATCCTGACTTGGAAATATATCGGCCATTTCTTCACTGTTACTGGGTCAAAATCCTGGAATTCCTTCTCTAACACCATTATGAGTGTACCTACACCCCAGGGGCTGCACTGGTTCAAGAAGGCAGCTCACCACCACCTTCTCGAGGGGCAATTAGGGATGGGCAATAAATGCTGGTCTAGCCAGCGATGCCCTCTTCCTGTAAAATAAATGCTAAAAAAACAAGTTACTGGTATAGCGCAGTGCTGGCGATGTGATGTTGAGTGCCTTTTGAAGGATCCGGATTTTGGGATTCTTAAAAATTTAAACAACAGGGAAGTTGATGGTTTGGAACCCAGTTGTATTTTTCAATGTTGACATTTCCCGAGCACTGTTCCCCCTGGACGGAATGGGATTGGGATTTAAAATCAGGGTCACTCAGTCTATAGTACACACATCACAGAACCACTGAATTCCCACAGTGCAGAAAGAGGCCATTTGGCCCATCGAATCTGCACCACCCAGGGTCTATCCTTGTAACCCCAAGTATTTACCCTGCTCCTCCCCCTCACACTAAAGGCCTATATAACATGTTCATTCCACCTAACCTGCACATCTTTGGAGTGTAGGAGGAAACTGGAGCACCTGGAGGCATGGGGTTTGAAAGGTGCTGTCTAAGGAGCCTTGGTGAATTGCTGCAGTGCATCTTATAGATGGTATACACAGTTGCCACTGTGTGTTGGTGACAGAGGGAGTGAATATATAAGAGGATGGGCGAGGTGCCAGTTTAGTGGGCTGCTTTGATCTGGATGGTGTAGAATTTTTTTGGTGTGAGGGCCACATTCATCTAGGAAAGTGGGGAGTTTTCCATCACACTTCTGACTTGTGCCTTGTGGACAGGCCTCGGGGAGTCAAGAGATACAGACTCCACACAGACACCCAAGGCTGGAATTGAACCCGGGTCCCTGGCGCTGTGGGGCAGCAATGCTAGCCACTTGCCACCGTGCCAATCCACTGTGTTCATCCTAAGATCACTTCTTCATCCTAAGATCACTGAACACTCAACTCAATCATCAACACCCTCTGAGCCAACCTCTCTGTACTGCTTCACAGAACAAATCAGAGACTATAACCAGCACACAAAGCGATTTTAATGGTGCACTGCAGAATGTAAACCACACCCGGAAACAAAAGGTTTGATCAAAAGAGAAGATTTTAAGAGCACCGAAGAAGTGAGGGGGGGAGGTGAAGGGGTTTAGGGGGAGTTTTCCTGAGCTCGGAGTCGGGCAGCTGAAGGCACAGCTGAAGGAGCGATGGAAATGGGAGTGTCTCAAGAGGCCAGGATTGGTGGAGCTCCGAGATCTCAGAGGGTTATGGAGCTGGAGGAGGGTGGCAAGAGGTAGGGAGAGGAGTGGAAAACAACGCTGAGAATTTCAATATAGGTTTTCTGAGCTGAGAGACCGCTGTTGGCAATTATTATTGGAATTATTTGTACCTCGCCCACCCCATTGGAAAAGTGACAAAATTGTTGCATTTTGGACATTGTCTTTTAGTGAAATGAATAGAGATTAATACAGGGGGTTGGGGGAGGGGCCCACGTCCTGTCTGGTGAATTTAAAGTAACCCAGTTACTAAACAAAGGCTGGATCTGTTTGCCACGCACCCTCTGTCTTTGCTGTTTTATTTAACCCAGTAACCAGTTCAAGCATTAAATTGCCGCTTTGCATTTTTTTTTAATTCATTTGTGGGGCATGGGTATCACTGGCGAGGCCAGCGTTTATTGCCCATCCCTAGTGGCCTTTCAAATTGAGTGTCTCACTGCGCCATTTAAAAGGGCAGCTGAGAGTCAATCCCATTGCTGTGGCTCTGTCTAACTCTGTTACCCTCCTCCAGCTCCACAACTCTCCGTGATTTCAGAGCTCCACCAATCCTGGCCTCTTGAGACATCTCCCATTTCCATCGCTCCTCTATTGGTGGCCGTGCCTGGGCCACGAGCTCGGGAAAACTCCCCCTAAACCCCTCCTCCTCCCCCCTCGGAGATGCTCCACATGTAGGCCGGACTAGGGAAGGACAGCAGATTTCCTTCCTTAAAGGACATTAGTAAACCAGATGGGTTTTCCTGACAATAGCTTCAGGGTCATCAGTAGATTCTTAATTCCAGATTTCTTTTCATTGAATTCAAATTCCCTCATCTGCCGTGCCCGGATTCGAACCCGGGTCCCCAGAACATTCACTAAGTTTCTTGAGTAATAATCTAACGATAATACCGCTAGGCTATCGCCTCCCCCAATGAAGGCATAACAACAACTTGATAGATAAACCCTGAGTTTCTTAGAGCTTCCCCAGAGATCTGGACAAATACGAATCTCCCTCCACCACCACACCCCCCAAATCTCTTTGTACCCTTGCTCTATCCGGGCTCCCTCTATCTCTCATCCACTGATACCATCAGAAATCCCAGGTTTGTCAAACATTCTCCTCACACATGGCAGAGGACAGAGGTGGCTAACTCTCCTGGAGTCTGCAGGGATTTATTTGGGAAAAATGGTATGACGGTGTCTCATTGGCTGTCAGGAACCATCCAATCAGAAGATGGAATGTCTGCTTGCTTTATGATTGGACAGCGGAAGACACGCTGAGTGGCCATTGGATGGAGCATGGGGTAGTTGGCAGCTGTGGGTTGCATGATGGACCCTCCAGGGTTAAATCTAGCTGGAGATGGGAACGTAAGCTTGTTTCTTATTTAAATTAGTAGGGAATGGTGGTGCAGTGATATCTGTGTCCTAGAGATCCAGGGCAATGCCCTGGGGCCCCAGGTTCGAATGCCGCCACAACAGATGGTGGAATTTGAATTCAATTTTTAAAAATCTGGAATTAAGAATCAACTGGGGACCATAAAACTTTGTAGGACAAACCCTTCTGGTTCCTTTAGGGAAGGAAATCTGCAGTCCATACCTGACCTGACTTACATGTGACTCCAGAGTACGGTAGGACAGTGGTTAGCGCTGCTGCCTCACAGCACCAGGGATGTGGGTTTGATTCCCAGCTTGGGTCATTGTCTGTGTGGAGTTTGCACATTTTCCCTGTGTCTGCGTGGGTTTCCTCCAGATGCTCCAGTTTCCTCCCACACTCCAAAAAACGCACTGGTTAGGGTGCATCGACCGTGCTAATTTGCCCCTTAGTATCAAGGGGCAAGCTAGCTAGGGTAAATGCATGGGATTATGGGGATAGGGCCTGGGTGGGATTGTAATCAGCTCAGACTCAATGGGCTGAATGGCCTCCATCTGCACTGTTGGATTCTATGATCCTTAAATGCTTTCAGGGATGGACAATAATTGCTAGCCCAACCAGCGGCACCCACAGCCCATGAATGAATTTTTAAAAATATCATTCCCCATCCCCCACAACACCCATTCTTCCCCCTCCCTCAATCCCCTACCCCTCCAGCTCCCGTAATTCCTGAGTACAGTCACCCTGAAGTGAATGTTGGCCAGGCCAGTTCTGGGAGGTTACAAAGCAATGAAATGGTATTTAGGACAGAGGAAATGTTTGACGGTGCTACAGTATGGATTGCAATATCTCCAGAGCCTTTCTGGCTCCTCGCTGCTTGTCCCTTTGCCCTTCATCCTGAATTGGACACGTTACACGCACTGTTCTCCTTGAATTATCCAGACAAGCTCAGTGAGGTATCAGCACTGGCTCACTGGATAGCACTCTCACACCTCTCAGTCAGGAGGTCGAGGGTTCATGTCCCACTCCAGACACCAGAACGTAAACTTGAGTTTATTGCTCCAATGCAATATTGAGGTAGTGCTGCACTGCCAGAGGAGCTATCTTTCAGGTAAGACAATAAACTGCCCTCTCGGGTGAATGAAAAAGACACTCTGCCACTGTTTCAAAAGCAGCATGGTGACACAGCAGTTAGAGCTGCTGCTTCACAGCGCCAGGGAGCCAGGTTTGATTCTGGCCTTGGATGATTGCACGGATTTTGCACGTTCTCCCTGTGTCTACGTGGGTTTCCTCCCACTGTCCAAAGATGTGCATATTAGGTGGGTTGGCCATGCTAAATTATTCCTTAGTGTCTAAAGATGGATTGACCATGCTAAATTGTCCATTAGTCTCCAAAGGTGTGCATGGGGTTACAAGAATAGGATCTGGGTGAGATTGTTGTCGGTGCAGGCTCGATGGGCCAAATGGCCTCCTTCTGCATTGTAGGATTCTATGATTCTATGATATTCTGTTCTCTTCAATTCTACTACCTGGGGATCTCCACCCCCAGTGACTGAGTCAATGTCACTAAACTGCTTGCTACCCTATTGCTGAGTGTCAGATCTTGCTGTGTGCAAATTGGCTACTGCATTCCCTAACTCGAGTAGGACAGAGGAAGCAGTGAGTGGGACACACTGCAACAGGGTGCAGGATGGGTGACAGAGAACGGGACATGTTGAGTTGCAACAGGATGGAGATGGGTGGCCTCATAATCAAAGCTGGAGAGGCAGAGCCACAAGACTCAATGAGGGGTTTGGGTAACAGTGTGAGGAGATACGGATTGTCAATCCCACAGAGGCAGAAAGAGGGAGGCTGATTGTTTGTTGTATACATAAAAATTACAGATGAGAATGTGGGGGAATGATAAGTAAGTTTAGAGATGACGCCAAGATTGATCGGGTAGTTAATAGTGAAGGAGAAGGTCATAGGTTACAGGAGGATATGGATGGGTTGGTCAGAGCAGTGGCTGATGGTGTTTAAACCTGACAAGTATGAGGTGATGCACTTTGGAAGAAGAAACAAGATGAGGGAGTATGTAATAAATGGCAGGACACTGGGAAACTCAGAGGAACAGAAGGCTCTGTCTGGTTGGCTGTTGGACTTTAACCTGGTGTTGTGAGACCTCTTACTGTGTTTACCCCAGTCCAACGCCGGCATCTCCACATCAAGTCTGTGGAGGCCAGATCACTGAATGTCTTTAAGACAGGGATAAATAGGTTCTTGATTGGTAAGGGGGTTGAAGATTACGGGGAAATGATGGGAGAATGGAGCTGAGAAAAGTATCGGTCATGCTCGGATGGCAGAGCAGACTCGATGGGCTGAGTGGCCTAATTCTGCTCCTATATTTTATGGTTTTATGGACACCATTACAGGCTGGGAGTCCAATGCAGCAGTAACGTCTTAGGGCCTTAGTAGAAAAACGGACTAGAAATCTGTTAGGGGTAAACTGTGGGCTGCAAGAGTTCACAACAAGGCCAAGGGAAATTTGCAGGGGACATACTTATGGCTAGCACTGCACCAGGGAACCAGGTTCAATTCCTGGCTTGGGTCATTGTCTGTGTGAAGTCTGCACATTTTCCCCGTGTTGCATGGGCTTCTTTTGGTGCTCAGGTTCCCTCCCACACTCCAAAGATATGTGGGTTAGGTGGATTGGCCACACTAAATTGCCTCTTTAAGTCAAGGAGATTAGCAAGGTAAATACTCTGGGTTACAGGGATAGGGCCTGATGGAATTGTGGTTGGTGTAGACTCGATGGGCTGAATGGCCTCCTTCTGCACTGTAGAGATTCAAACATTCTATGAGGTACGTGCTACTGACTGAGTGACCCAGAGTGTGCTGGCTGAGGGATTTTCGCGTAACTTCATTGCAGTGTTAATGTAAGCCTTATTTGTGACAATAAATAAACAAAATTAACATAAATTTATACCAATTCCAGGGGGAAGTGGGCGTGGATTCAAACCAAGGCCAGGGGTGGGGGGAGGGGGACACAAGGCAAGGCTGGAGAGGTCAGGGTTGGTAACGCGTGCAGAGACTGGGGAAGGGGAGAGGAGTGGGTCGGGGAATACTTGCCAGGACCAAGAAGTGGGGGTGGCTGGAGCAGGGGTTGGGGAGGGGGGGGGGGGGGGGGGGGATCTATGCCAAGGCCAACAGAGGGTCAAGGGGAGCTTTGCCAACGTCGGGAAGTCTCAGAGCTCAGTCAGTCGAGAATTCCTTCCCGGAAATGTGCACAGCTGCTCATAAATTAACCAAATTTTCCCATTTCAAACATTCTTCTCCACAACGAGAGCTCCGTGATCCGAATTAATTCATCAGCCTGGGCCTGGGCTGCGACAGAGGTTTGCAGACGGGAGGAGGATGGATTTGGGACACAGAATTAAATAAACCACTTACTCTCAAATGATGCAACTCCACGTCAGACATTGCTAAGACTTATTGTATGAGGAATGGTTGAGGACTCTGGGTCTGTACTCATTGGAGTTTAGAAGGATGAGGGGGGATCTTATTGAAACTTACAGGATACTGCGAGGCCTGGATAGAGTGGGCACAGAGACGATGTTTCCACTAGTAGGAAAAGATAGAACCAAAGGGCACAACCTCAGGGAAAAGGGACGATCCTTTAAAACAGAGATGAAGAGGAATTTCTTCAGCCGGAGAGCAGTGAATCTGTGGAGCTCTTTGCCGCAGAAGACTGTGGAGACCAGATCATTGAGTGTCTTTAAGACAGAGATAGATGGAGTCTGACCAGAGCCTTATACAGCCTCAGAAGCAGCAGTGCTAACCACTGTGCCACCAGCCCAAACAATCCTTTCTCTTTATTGCTGGCTACCAGCTGCATCTCAGGTCAGTCATCTTTTATGTGCAAAGAAAACTCTCCTGTAGTGGGTAGCATAATCATAGAAAGTGTTTTATTTTTTGGGGGAGTGGGAGAGCAGTGGGCAATAATGATTTAAGATGAGCAGGAACCACAGGATCTTGATCTAAGTCTAACCCTGAGTTGGGTAGAATATTTAGACAAGCTACACCCTTGTTGAAATCTAGCTGTACTTTTTATATACAATGAACAGTAAGTGTTGTGTTACGTGATTCTACTGACCAGGTCTCAGTGGAAACAAGGTACAGTAACAATGAACAGAGTTAACATCAAAGCAAAAAACACACAGCATTCAAAAAGAAATGAGAATATCTTTCCATATTTAACAAGTCCTGTCTCTTCCCAGTCTACCTCTGACACAATTTTAAATATTTATTCGTGTAGATTGACATTAACATTGCAATGACATCACAGTGAAAATCCCCGAGTCGCCACACTCCTGTTTGGGTACACTGAAGGAAAATTTAGCACCTAACTAACACATCTTTCAGATTGTGGGAGGAAACCGGAGCGCCCAGAGGAAACCCACGCAGACATGGATAGAACGTGCAGACCGCACTCAACCTGTGATCCAAGCTAGGAATTGAACCTAGGTGTCTGGCACAGATGGCCCTGCAGATGCTGACAGACCTGCTGAGTAATTGCAACATCCTCTGTTTTTGTTTCAGATTTCCAACATTAACGGTATTTTGCTTGTTACAGAATTTGAAAATTGAGTTATGGCTTATCTGGGTAGGTAAAAGCCCAGGGAACTGGAGGAAGTGAGTTCGCTGTTGTATCAATCACTCAAGAAAGTAGCTCACTACCACCTTCTCAAGGGCTACCAGGACTGATGCCCATAAAATTAAAGTTTATTTATTAGTTACAAGAGCATAAGACATAGGAGCAGAATGAGGCCACTCGGCCCATCGAGTCTGCTCTGCTATTCAATCATGGCTGATATTTTTCTCATCCCCCATTCTCCTGCCTTTTCCCCATAACCCCAATTCTTTTATTAATCAGGAACTTATCTATCTCTGTCTTAAAGACACTCAATGACCTGGCCTCCACAAGCAAAGAGTTTCGCAGATAAGTAACTTCCATAAGTAGGCTTGCGTTAACACTGTAATGAAGTTACTGTGAAAGTCCCCTAGTCACCACGCTCCGGTGCCTGTTGGGTACACTCAGGGAGAATCTAGCACATCTTTTGAGGCAACTGGAGCACCAGAGGAAACCCATGCAGACACGGGGAGAATGTGCAGACTCTGCACAGACAGTGACCCGAAGCCAGGAATCAAACGCAGGAACCTGGCGCTATGAGGCAGCAGTGCTAACCACTGCACCACCGTGACTGGAGTTGCAGCTTAGATTAAACTTATTTACAAAACATGCTTAGGCGACCTCAATCATGAGGTTTGAATATTGGACCATTTCACATCAGTAACACTGTTTTAATTAAGTACTCTACACAGCCAATAGACACTGATAGATTAAAAAGGCAAATTGTATGAATAATTTAATAAATATGTTATTATAACACCACCATCTTAACCTTAAAATATTGATTGCGGAGGAGCTCCTTATGGATGACACAGTGTTTAGACTGCTGCTTCACAGCTCCAGGGACCTGGGTTCAATTTCTGGCTTGGGTCACTGTCTGTGTGGAGTTTGCATACTCCTCGTGTCTGCATGGGTTCCTCCGGATACTCCGGTTTCCTCCCACAGTCCAAAGATGTGCAGGTTAGGTTGATTGGCCATGGTAAAAATTGCCCCTTAGTGTCCTGAGATGCACAGGTTAGAGGGATTAGCAGGTAACATATGTAGGAATATGGAGGTAGGGCCTGGGTGGGATTGTGCAGACTCAATGGGCTGAATGGCCTCTTTCTGCACTGTAGGGTTTCTATGATTTCTATGACTTTCTTCATGCATCCCCCAGTCTATTACTGGCCAATTCCCGTCACCTAACAATCATGAACCTCACCAAGTACTCAGTGTCCAACCAGCAATGAGCTCCTCAGAAAAATGAGCGTTCAATTTCATTTTTTTCTGATACAGGATGACTAGTGCAAGACAGCTAGTAAGAACGGACCCCTGCATGTTGCACAAAAATACTCAGCTCCTACATGAATCGACCCTGTGGTTTTGCTACTGGGATTAAGAAGGTTGTTTCACCCTCCAGAAGACCCCACCCCACCACTGCCCGCACCTTGCCTCCAGTTATCTCCCTAAAAACTCAATAAATCAGGCGGTAAATGTTATATCGTGGAATATTTCCAAACACACCCTGATCCAGAGATAGTCGGAATGCTGAGAATTCCTCACCAGTGATGCTTTGTCCATGAATTGGATCTCTCTTCATTTCCCCATCAGTTGTACAACTCCTAATTGCTGCTGTTAGATATGATGTGGAGATGCCCGCAGTGGACTGGGGTGGGCACAGTAAGAAGTCTCACAACACCAGGTTAAAGTCTAAGAGGTTTATTTGGTAAAGCAGAGCTCCGAAAGCTCGTGTTACCAAATAAACCTGTTAGACTTTAACCTGGTGTTGCGAGACTACTTGCTGGTAGACAGTAACAAACAGACTCATTCTGAAACCCTGTTCATCCCTATACTCCCCCATCCTGCGTGAGCAGTCTTGCACCCCTCGCCCCTATCCAAGGAAGGATGTGCTGGCCGAGGAAAGGGTCCAGAGGAGGTTCACAAGAATGATCCCTGGAATGAAGAGCTTGTTGTATGAGGAATGGTTGAGGACTCTGGGTCTGTACTTGTTGGAGTTTGGAAGGATGAGAGAGGATCTTATTGAAACTTACAGGATACTGCGAGGCCTGGATAGAGTGGATGTGGAGAGGATTTTCCAATAGTAGGAAAACTAGAACCAGAGGGCACAACCTCAGATTAAAGGGACGATCCTTTAAAACAGAGATGAGGAGGAATTTCTTCAGCCAGAGAGTGGGGAATCTGTGGAACTCTTTGCCGCAGAGGAGCCGGGTCATTGAGTGTCTTTAAGACAGAGATAGATACGTTCTTGATTAATAAGCAGATCAGGGGTTATGGGGAAAAGGCAGGTGAGTGGGGATGAGAAAAATATCAGCCATAATTAAATGGTAGAGCAGACTCGATGGGCCGAGTGGCCTAATTCTGTTCCTATGTCTTATGGTCTTACAGGCTTATGGTCTTTAGTTGTCTAGTTGTCCAGGGCAGCACGGTGGCACAGTGGTTAGCACTGTTGCCTCACAGCACCAGGGACCCGAGTTCAATTCCGGCCTTGGTGACTATGTGGAGTTTGCACATTCTCCTCATGTCTGCGTGGTTTTCCTCTGGATGCTCCGGTTTCCTCCCATAGTCCAAAAGTGCGAGTTAGGTGGATTGGCCATGCTAAATTCTCCCTCAGTTTACCTGAACAGGTGCCAGGATACGGCAATAGGGGAATTTCACAGTAACTTCATTGTAGTGTTAATGTAAACCTACTTGTGACACTAATAATTAAACTTAAACTTTTCCCAACGCTGAAATTTCCTCCAACACTATATTCATCGACCCATAGAACCCCAACAGTACAGAAGGAAGCCATTCAGCCCATTGAGTCTGCACCAACCACAATCTTCCTAACCCCACTATTTACCCTGCTAATCCCCCTGACACAAGGGTCAATTTAATATGGTCAATCCACCTAACCTGCACATCTTTGGAGTGTGGGAAGAAATCGGAGCACCCGGAGGAAACGCACGCAGACAGAGGGAGAACGTGCAGACTCCACACAGACAGTAACCCAAGATTGGGAATAAATGCCAGTTCCTGGTGCCATGAGGCAGTAGTGCTAACCAGAGTACCACCCAAGATCTCAAGATTCTTCCAAGGTCTCTGCACTCATTCAAGTCCTCTGTGTTTCCATGATTTTAATTGCTTCACAACTGGAAGGTGCTGGATCCTAAACCCTGGAATTCCCTCTGTAAGCTTCTCAGCCTCTCTCTACTCTTTTACAACGTTGCTTAAATCTTTCTCATTGAGCAAGATTCCAAAACCTCTTTCTGTGACTTTGGTTCAAATTCTGCAAATAATGTTTCTGCAAAGTCCCTCGGGATTTTTTATTGTGTTAAATGCGCTATATTAATACAAGGTGTTATTATTGAGAAGGTGCAGAGGAGATTCACCAGGATGCTGTCTGGGATGCAGCATTGAAGTTACGAAGAGAGGTTGGGTAGGATTGGTTTGTTTTCTCTGGAGCAAAGACCGAGGGGGACCTGATCAAGGTGGACAAGATTATGAGGGGCACAGACAGAGTGGATAAGGAGCAGGGTTGAAGGGTCAGTTACGAGGGGACATAAGTTAAAAGTGATGGGCAGGAGGTTTAGGGAGGGATTTGAGGGAAAGCTTTTTTTTAACCCAGAGGGTGGTGAGGATCTGGCATGCACTGCCTGGGAGGGTGATGGAGGCGGGATGCCTCACATCCTTTAAAAAGTACCTGGATGAGCACTCGGCCCATCATAACATTCAGGGCTCTGGGCCAAGTGCTGGTAAATGGGGTGAGGTGGGCAAGTCAAGGTCTTTCATGTGTCAGTGTAGATTCGACGGGCTGAAGGGCCTCTTCTGTGCTGTGAGATTCTGTGATTCCATGATTCTGGTTCTGAATTCATCAGCAAGTTTCCAGGCTGGATAATTCCTTGTGTTCCTCCTTCACACACCAAGGTTGGAAAGGTTAAACTCTTACTCTTACTCTTCTGGAGTTCAGAACAGTAAGAAATAATCTGACTGACTCGTACAAGACCCTGTGACGTACCGCAAGAAGCCTCAGGTTAAAGTCCAACAGCTTTATTTGGAACTAAGAGCTTGCGAAGCATTGCCCCTTCCTCAGGTGGGTTACTCACCCAATGTAGGAGCAGTGCTTCAAAAGCTCGTGATTCCAAATAAAGCTGTTGGATTTTAACCTGGTGCTGTGAGACTTCTTACTCCCAGTCCTACACTGGCATCTCCACATCTGTGCAGTATCGACGGGGTGGACACAAAGAGGGTGTTTCCTCTTGTAGAAGAATCTAGAACTGTTTGAAAATAAGGGGTCGCTCATTTAAGACAGAGATGAGGACTTTCTTTTTCTCTGAAGAGATTGGTATCTTTGGAAGTCTTCCACAAAAGGCAGTGGAGGCAGAGGCTTTGGAATATTTCTAAGGTGGAGGTAGGTACATTCTGGATTAGCAAGGGGGGAGAGAAAGGTATTGGCAGAAATGTGGGGTTGAGATTACAAACAAACCAACCATGATCTTGTTGAAAGAGGCAGCCTGCTCCTACTCCTGATCTGTGTGTTAGTGTGTATAGAACATAGAACATTACAGCGCAGTACAGGCCCTTCAGCCCTCAATGTTGCACCGACCTGTGAAAATGTCATCCATATGTTTATCCAATGACTATTTAAATGCCCTTAATGTTGGTGAGTCCACTACTGTTGCAGACAGGGAATTCCACACTCTTACTGCTCTCGAAGTAAAGAACCTACCTCTGATATCTGTCCTATATCTATCACCCCTCAATTTAAAGCTATGCCCCTTGTGCTAGCCATCTCCATCCGAGGAAAAAGGCTCTCACTGTCCACCCTATCTAATCCTCTGATCATCTTATCTGCCTCTATTAAGTCACCTCTTAACATTCTTCCCTCTAACAAAAATGAACGATCGCCATGTATGTAACATGGCATCTCAAAGAAATCAGTCACGAAGAATTTACCCTCTGGATTTGTAGATTTCTGTGTGTTTAATCTCTCTCAGGAACAACAGCCATGGGAAATATCTTACATGAGAGAGAAATGAATGAACAGGAGCAGGCAAATGAAGAGTTTGCATTTACCAAACACCTTCCACACACTCAGACATTCTGACAGGCAATTAAGTCATTTAAAGTGTAGACATTGTTCTGTCTCACTCTGATTCAGACGTTTGCTGGTTCACATCTCACTCCAGAGCCGTCAATGTAAAAATTTAAGCAGTGCTGAGGGAGTGCCGCACTGTCAGAGGGTCAGTACTGAGGAAGTGCCACAATGTCAAGAGTCAGTGCTGAGGGAGTGCCGCACTGTCAGAGGGTCAGTGCTGAGGGAGTGCCACACTGTCAGAAGGTCGGTACTGAGGGAGTGCCACACTGTCAGAGGATCAGTGCTGAGGGAGTGCAGCACTGTCAGAGGGTCAGTACTGAGGGAGTGTCGCACTGTCAGAGGGTCAGTACTGAGGGAGTGCCACACTGTCAGAGGGTTAGTACTGAGGGAGTGCCACACTGTCAGAGGGTCAGTGCTGAGGGAGTGCCGCACTGTCAGAGGGTCAGTACTGAGGGAGTGCCGCACTGTCAGAGGGTCAATACTGAGGGAGTGCCTCACTGTCAGAGGGTCAGTGCTGAGGGAGTGCCGCACTGTCAGAGGGTCAGTGCTGAGGGAGTGCCGCACTGTCAGAGGGTCAGTACTGAGGGAGTGCCGCACTGTCAGAGGGTCAGTGCTGAGGGAGTGCCGCACTGTCAGAGGGTCAGTGCTGAGGGAGTGCCGCACTGTCAGAGGGTCAGTGCTGAGGGAGTGCCGCACTGTCAAGGGTCAGTGCTGAGGGAGTGCCGCACTGTCAAGGGTCAGTGCTGAGGGAGTGCGCACTATCAGAGGGTCAGTGCTGAGGGGTGCACTGTCAGAGGGTCAGTGCTGAGGGAGTGCCGCACTGTCAGAGGGTCAGTGCTGAGGGAGTGCCGCACTGTCAGGGGGTCAGTGCTGAGGGAGTGCCGCACTGTCAGAGGGTCAGTGCTGAGGGAGTGCCGCACTGTCAGAGGGTCAGCGCTGAGTGAGTACTGCACCATCAGTGGGACGGTACTGAGGGAGTGCTAAACTGTTGGATTTGCCACTCTCCGTGGTGAGGAGCTGAACTGAGTCTTCATCTACCCTCTCAGATGAATTTAAAGGATTCTGTGGTGTTGTATTGGAGTGAAGCAGGGTCGGGTAGGCAGTGTGATGTGGGGGGGGCGAGGGGGTAGGATTATTCTTACTCCTTCCCTCAACAACATTTATCCTTCTGTCAACACTACGAAAGTAGAATATTTGGTCAACATCATATAACCATGGGGTCTTTCTGTGCGTAAATTGGGAAACTATGCATCTTATGTTGCTCCAGTTCTTGATTGGCTATGATGCACTGAGAGAGGTACGGGTGCTTTAACAATGCTGTTTCTTTATTTCAGGACAGGTGTACCCTGTCTGTCCTGGGATGGTGCAGTCTCTGTGCAGCACCACCGTTATCTTCACCATCCAGCTGCTCCCCTCTCCATAATCCTCCAGTAGGGGCAAAAACATAAAGGGAAAGTATCTCAGGAGACTGCCTCGGAAACAAAAACCACGGAATTCCAATAGCACCCAACAATGTGATCTAACTTACTGCATCCTGAGTGCGTCATAGACTGAAGGGGTTCACCGCTCAGGGAGATGTGAGACTGCCTGCTGAGTGGAGTCCTGACACCCCCTAACTCACCTCACCCCATCCCTCTGAGAGAACAATCGGGTTTTGGGGGAAGGGTAAAGGTACATCACCCCCAGTGTCATAGAGACGTAGAGTTTTACAGCATGGAAACAGGCCCTTTGGCCCAACTTGTCCATACCACTCAGTTTTCACCACTAAGCTATTCCCAATTGCCCACATATGGCCCATATCCCCCATATCCATCTTACCCATGTAACTGTCTAAATACTTTTTAAACACCAAATTGTATCCGCCTCTCCTACTCGTTCCAGACACTCACCGCCCTCTGAGTGAAAACAAATTTCCCCTCTGGACCCTTTTGTATCTCACCTTCTCACCCCAAACCTATGGCCTTGAGTTTTAGACTCCCCAGCCTTCAGGAAAAGATATTGACTACCTACCTTGTCTATGCCCTCATTGTTTCACTGACCTCCATAAGATCATGCCCAAGCCTCATATGTTCAAGGGAAAAAAGTCGCAGACTATCCAGCTTCTCCTTATAACTCGATCCATCAAGTCCCAGTGGCATCCTAGTAAATCTGTTCTGCACTTTTTCTAGCTTAATAATATCCTTTACATAATAAGTCATCAGAACTATACACAGTATTCCAAGTGTGACCTTACCAATGTCTCGTGCACTTGAACAACATGTCCCATCTCCTGTATTTAATCTTCTGACCAATGAAACCAAGCATGCCGAATGCTGCCTTCACTCTGTCCACCTGTGACTCCACTTTCAAGGAGCTATGAACCTGCATTCCTAGATCTCTTGTTCTGTAACTCTCCCCGATGCCCTATCATTAACTGAGTAAGTCCTGCCTCGGTTCAATTTAGCAAAATGCATCACCTCGCATTTATCTAAAGTAAACTCCATCTGCCATTCATCAGCCTACTGGCTCAATTGATCAAAATCCCGTTGCAATCCTAGATAACTTTCTTCATGTCCGCTATGCCATCAATCTTGGTATCATCTCAAACTTACTAATCATGCCTCCTATATTCTCATCCAAATCGTTAATATAAATGACAAATAACAGTGGATCCAGCACTGATCCCTGAGGCACACTGCTGGTCACAGGCCTCCAGTTTGAAAAACATCCCTCTACAATCACCCTCTGGCTTCTGTCAGTGCTCTGTGCTGGTTAAATTGGAGAGGCAAATAACTGGCAAGAGGGTAAAAGTCCTACAGGGAGAAAACTTATTAAAATCAGAATGATGGCAACACAAGGGAACACTGCAGAGTCAAAGACAAACTTAACACTGACATGACAATTCAAACTTTTTAGATGTTGCTTCACAATTGGGCAAACGAATAATGAAGGTCTCTCAGCAAGATTAATGAAAAGTCCTTCCTGGAATGTGAGTGCTGCTAGCCAGCCCTGTTATAATTGCCTATCTGTATCATAGGACCCTTACAGTGCAGGAGGCCATTCAGCCCATCAAGCCTGCACTGACAACAATCCCACCCAGGTTCCATCACTGTAACCACATGCATTTAACCTAGCCAGTCCTCCTGACACTAAGGGGCAATTTATCATGCCCAATCAACCTAACCCTCACATCTTTGGACTGTGGGAAGAAACCAGAGCACGTGGAGAGAACCCATGCAGACACGGGAAGAATATGCAAACTCCACACAGACAGTGACCAAGGCTGGAATTGAACCCAGGTCCTAGGGTGCTGTGAGGCAGCAGTGCTAACCACTGTGCCACTGTGCCACCCCCATATACAGCAGAATAATTCACTCAGCTGTTTCTGAGGGCAGTTGAGAGTCAACCACATTGCTGTGGCTCTGGAGTCAAACGTAGGCCAGACTGGGTAAGGACGGCAGATTTCCTTCCCTAAAGGACGGTGGGTTTTGATAGCAATCTGGCAGTTTCGCTGTTACCGTTATTGAGATTAGCCTTGTTTGCCCACATTTTATTCACTGGTGTTAAAATCACTAGTTGCCTGGATGGGATTTCTAACCATAACCTCAGAATCTTTCGTCTAGTTACTAGTTCAGAAATGTAACCACTTACAATGGAAGGGTGACAGACTGATAAGGTCTCTGATCTGTGAAAGAAGGGCCAATTTCTCAATTTCTTGCACGCAGTTAACCTCCTTTCCATTTCAGTTTCCAGTCTCAGTATCAGAGGAGGGACAATTTATAGTCATAAAAGTTTACAGCTTGGAAACAGGCCCTTCTGTCCAACTTGTCCATGCTGCCCCTTTTTTTTACCTCTAAGCTAATCCCAATTGCCCGTGTTTGGCCACTATCCTTCTATACCCATCTTACTGTGTAGCTGTCTAAACACTATTTAAAAGACAAAATTGTGCCCACTTGTACTACTGCCTCTGGCAGCTTGTTCCAGACCGCCTCTGTGTGAAAAAATTGTCCCTCTGGACACTTTTGTACCTCTCCCCTCTCACCTTAAACCCATGCTCTCTAGTTTTAGACTCCCCTACCTTTGGGAAAAGATGTTGACTATCTAGGTAATCTATGCCCCTCATTATTTTATGGAACTCTATAAGATCACCCCTAAGATTTCAAAACAAAGCTGGAGATAATCCAAAATGTTATAATTAAAAACTATTTCCTATGATGCTGACGAGGCCAGAATATGTTGTCCATCCCTTTGCCAGGCTGTTTTAGGAGCACTGAGGACCCAACACATTGCTGTGAGCCTGGAGTCACTTGTAGGGCAGGTAGCTTTAGATAAGAATGGCAAGATTTCCTTCCCTCAAGTGAACCAGGTGGAATTTTACACCATTCCTATAGTTTCATTGTCACAATTACTGAGTCTAGCTTTTATATACCAGATTCTATTAATTGAATTTAAATTTCACCAGCTGTCGAGAACCCACAGATCCCCCAGCATCTACGTTTCTATATTACCAGCCCAGTGACAAATGGTGTTCTCATCCGTCACTTGTTGCTGTGTTCCGGTTGACGGAGTGGGGAGGAGGCAGCTTTTTTTATTTTGTACAGAACACCCCCTGGAAATGACGTCACAGACTGGCATTCAAATGGCTGCCACTGGCCCCTCAGTCATGAGCTCACCGGAACACAACCTCATGCCATCTTCAGGGGGGAGTCTTTCAAGCTTGGCACCTCTCCTCAGGTTACCTGCCACCCAGTTAGGGGAAAATACACAGCAAACAATACCTGGCTGACTGATATCCCCATGAAGGGTTCAGATATCGCCCTTGGAAATATTTATGCTCATGTTAAACTCGGGACACCACATTTAAGTATTTCTGACTGGGTCAATGTCAATATTTGTAAATGGTTAATACATCATCAAACATTGCTGAGTTACAGACTCTGTCCCTCGATCATTTCTCAGGTATCAGATACCGATGTTTTATCACCCAAAACAGCCATCTTGTTCTGACATTACAAACAGCGACGCAACTAACACCAGACCATTAGTGACCAGTATTCAGAAACATGCTTATCACATCATCAAGGATCACATCATTACTGCCTCCTTCTTATTTGCAATTATTATTGTGAATTTCATATACATCAAAAATGTTATTATTGGGAATACTGGCTCCTGGTATAGCCTGCAATTAGATACAGAGTAAAGCTCCCTCTACACTGTTCCCAACAAACACTCCGAGGACAGGTACAGCACAGGATTAGGTACAGAGTAAAGCTCCCTCTACACTGTCCCCATCAAACACTCCCAGGACAGGTACAGCACGGGATTAGATACAGAGTAGAGCTCCCTCTATACCGTCCCCCATCAAACACTCCCAGGACAGGTACAGCACGGGATTAGATACAGAGTAGAGCTCCCTCTACACTGTCCCCCATCAAACATTCCCAGGACAGGTACAGCACAGGGTTAGATACAGAGTAAAGCTCACTCTACACTGTCCTCATCAAACACTCTCAGATCAGGTACAGCATGGGGTTAGATACAGAGTAAAGCTCACTCTATGCTGTCCCCATCAAACACTCTCAGAACAGATACAGCACGGGGTTAGATACAGAGTAAAGCTCACTCTATGCTGTCCCCATCAAACACTCCGAGGACAGGTACAGCACGGGGTTAGATACAGAGCAAAGCTCCCTCTATTCTGTCCCCATCAAACATGATGTAGAGATGTCGGCGTTGGACTGGGGTAAACTCAGTAAAGTTTTACAACACCAATTTGCCTGACGAAGGCTATAGAGTCGAAAGCTCACGAATTTACTATCAAATAAATTGGTTGGATTTAAAATTGGTGTTGTAAAACTTTACTGAGTTTACCCCATCAAACGTTCCCAGGACAGGTGCAGCACGGGGTTAGATACAGAGTAAAGCTCCCTCTATACTGTCCTCATCAAACTCTCCCACGACAGGTACAGCACAGGGTTAGATACAGAGTAAAGCTCCCTCTATACGGTCCCCCATTAAACACTCCCAGGATAGGTACAGCACAGTGTTAGATACAGAGTAAAGCTCCCTTTACAATGTCCCCATCAAACACTCCCAGGACAGGTACAGCACGGAGTTAGATACACACTAAAGCTCCCTCTACACAGTCATCATCAAACACTCCCAGGACGGTACCGCATGGGGTTAAATATAGATGAATGCTTCTTCTACACTGACCCCATCAAACACTTCCCAGGACAAGTACAGCACGGCGTTACATACACAGTAAAGCTCCCTCTACACTGTCCCCTACAAACACTCCCAAGACAGATACAACACGGAGTTAGATACAGAGTAAAGCTCCCTCTACACTGTCCCCCATCAAACACTCCCAGGACACGTACCGCACGGGGTTAGATACAGAGTAAAGCTCCCTCTACACTGTCCTCCATCAACCAACATTTTTCACCATTAGGGAATTATGCCTTTGATGATTTTCCATTTCTGACACTGGCCATTCTGTGATACCAGCCTTGATTCTATTACACCATGTATATTAAAAATGCAATTTGACTATTTGGGGAAGTCATGTTGTTCATCTCACCCAGATGATGGAGTTTTTTGGTGAACATTCAGGTCAGTTTAAGTTGCACATAAAACCTTTCAAACATTCATCTCATCTAGACTCTGGGCAGAGTTTGGAGAACAGAGACAGTTCATAGAATTAATTTGCAGAATTGGTACAATGAACCAGCCAATGAAGATCAGGAACTGACTGCAGAGGGAGCAAAGCAGCTGGGATCAAAACACCACAATCCAAAAACTGAACATGCAAGCTAACTTATTACAACTCATCCATTCACCCTGGAAAAGGAGGGGAAATACAGGCTTGGGTCAGACAAAAGGTCATTTCTAACATTCAATAGCCATCCTCAATTTTAAAAAACACACTGCAATGAATACTTAACAAACTAAATCAAATACAATGAATACACACCAATGGCTGGCAGTCACTGACCTGTGGGCCAGATTACAAACCACACATTTAACACCAGTGTTTGCAAAATTGAAATACAGGGGTTAGAGAGCAGTGATGGTAACCTTTACCCAGAGGAGGGGCAACTAAAGTAACGGCTTTGTGTCGCCGGGTTGAATCGGGGGTATGCAGGGAATTGAATCAAAGTTAAATTTAGCGGTGGAATAACAGAGAGGTGAGGCTTATATCTGAGCAGCGAGTCTTGCTCGCAAAAATATGCCTTCTCTGTGGGCGAGAGCAGAGTGTGGATTCTATTGCCCTCTGTTCTCACTCATAGAAACCAATAGCTTGCTGACACTAATTAGCAGAAAATTGTGTGTGTGTGAGAGAGGGGGGTAAAAAAAACATGCTCCTTTGTAACTAACACCTTAAAGGCTTTGAAAGCCAACCATGCTTAGCTCTTTGATCCCGCGCTGGTAGCAACACTTGGACAAGGGGACACTGCATCAAAGCAAGAATCCAGGCACCTGCTAAGCTTTGTGTCAAGAGGCAACAAGCGCTCCACACACAACCTTGCGTTTTGCACCGATGCTAAATGTCATTCGAATTTTTTTTTGTTTTGAAGCACAGGTCAGTTCTGGGGAAACGGATTTTATCAACTCCCCCCCCCACTCCACTCCTGAATTGGAGTGGGACACCTAGGAAAATGGGGGCAATTTCAATCTCCAGTTATTAGCTGGGCTACTGGAATCGAAGCGAGTTCGTTCCTCGTACCGATCTGAACTTAGGGGACCCAACAAGACAGAAAAAAATAGAGCAATTAAACACAGCCTAGGAGCTATAAAAAAAAGATTTGGTAAAGGTTAACATTGCAACATCTCAACTGTGCATTAAGTTTTGACATATTTGAATAGGTTACCATGATTTGGTGAAAAATACAATATCTTTTAGTTTACAACTATTATGAGTCATATTTTGGCTTTTAAGTGACAAGTTCGGTGACGTCATGACTTTTTTTTAGCTATGTATTTTAATATCATTTTGGTCTCTTCACATTAAAAAAATTGTACAGTCCAAGGGTTTGGGAGGATTTGGAGGGAGGGGGGGAGGGTAGGTTACAGTACCACAGGAAGATGGAACACAGAATTCACTCACCCATGTTTAATAACAAGGTGATGGGGTCCCACAGGATATGTATGTTCCCCACCCCTCCCCCCTCCCGCTCTTTCCCAGATTCCCATTTATTGCAGCAGAGTCACCACTGCCCAGGACATCAATGCAACCCACCCAGCCCACTGCAATCCAACCTGTACACCTACCCCATGAGCCATGCACTCGCCCCATCAAAAAAAAAACCCCGATTCATCTGAAGAATGAAATGAATGTGCATTATTATTGCTCCAGTGGACCCGAGAAGGCAGTGATTGTAATGCAACCTCGGCTCAGCCTGATCTCTTCAAGTGTGCAGTTAATGTGTTGGATTGGAGGAACCCAAGATCTACCAAATAGATCCCCCTTCTCAAACGGTCCATGGTTCAGATGGGACTCTCATTTTACCGAATCCTTCGCAAGGTAACACCAATATCCTTCCCCTTTTGCTCCCCGACCCCCGAATACTCCCCCCTTCCAATTTCTCAATCTCAAATTGTATCCCCTCCTTTTATTTTTGGAGTTACCCCACTTTCAATAATCCTCCATCCCTCTTGGGAGAACATTTCTTCCTCCACCTCCCCCCCCCCCCCCCCCCTCCCTCTCACATTGTCTTTTTTTTCAGGGTGGATGGTGGTGCTGGGAGGGGTGGAAAGGAGTATAAATCTGTATTTATTACAAAGAAACAGGGATAAGCTCTCGGGAAAAACATGTTCCCATTTTGTTTTTGATAAACATTAGTTCTGACACGCCCAAAATGGCTGTTTCCTGTCCCTTTGCAAAAAAAAAGGGCAGCTTATAAAAAAACAGTCTTGCAAAAAAAAAAAAATGAGGGCACCTTTCAAATGAGAAAAGATTAGATTAATATTGCATTAATGATTCCTGATTCGAAGATGTCCATGTGTGACATCTTCTTTCAATGACTCTGTTTTCAGTTTTGCTAAAATAAAATACCTTGATTAATTGGTGCCATTCATTTTATTTTGGCTTGGAGTGGGGGGGGGGGGGGGGGGGGGCTGGTGTGTGTGTGTGTGTTGTGTGTGGAAAAACCATATAGTATTCAGCATGTTACCCTACTGAGAATATGTTAGCGCAATCAGGATGGTGAAAAGGGGAGAAGATGCAGAATGCGTCAAACGGCACCGTTGAGGGGAATCATTTTGCTATTCTTCTCGTGTCCAACCGTCAGTCTCCCATATACAATAAACATGGGGGAATGAGGGGGGTGGGGGAGGAGGAGGGAGAGGGGAAGAAGGTGGGGGAATGGTGTATCTGGGGCAAGGGAGGGGGGGGGGGGGGGAGAGAGAGGGTGAAATACCTTCAAGGCAGCAGGTCCTCCACAATCCGGAGTGTGTCATGACTTCTTCGTTCTTCTTGCTGGTTTCATTTTCACTGACCGTCTTGCTCTTACAGACCCCCCGAGAATAGAGCCAGTAGTCTGTTCCCACAGCAATGGTCATTAGACTGAAGGCAGCGAAAGCACCCACTGTAGTCAGCAACATCTGTACACCGCGATCAAACAGCCCCATAATTCTTCATTATATTCGGACCCAGACACAGCACACACTTTTCTCTCCCCCTCTCTCTCTCTGCTTCTCTCTGGTAGATGAGAAAAGGTTTCCCCCCGTCAAAAAAAATGCAAAAACAAAGGGAAAAAGAGATCAAAAGAAGGTGGGGTGGGTGGGGGTAGAGGGGGAGAGCCAGGAGGGACCACTTCCAATTCCAATCCAATATATATATGTTATATATAGATATATATTTATATATTTTTTTAATACAAAACAAAGGAAAGCCCCAAAAAAATAGATTAAGTTAATCCTTTTTTCTAAAATTCTGGTCCCCAGTTTCCATAAGTGATGGCTATTTTAGAGAAGGCTTCAAAAGGAAGATGGGGAGGAACAGCAGCGTCCTTTTAACATCTCCTCATTAGGATCTGGGCAAATGGAGTCAGATTCAATGCAGCCGTCTTCAGACTTCTTGCTTAGAATTGCTTCCAACGCCATGAAATCCTCCCAGTTCTTCTGGTCTGAGAGAAGCAGAGGGTTTTGTTGTCGTGTCTTGCCTCCAGATCTTTTCTCATTTGAGTGCAGTTTAGGTTTGGAAAGTCAGGCAGTTCCTATTTGATGGAGACATTGGAATTCTGAACCGGTGGTGCTGAAATGGACAGCTCCTGTCAGAGAAGGCTAGCTGTTTAGACGCATCTCTCTTATCCTTCTCTCTTCTGTTTTTTTATATCTCTCTCTTCTTTCTTCTTCCCTCCCCCCACCTTCGCCTTCTCCCTCTTCTTCCTTTTTTTTTCACCCCCCCTCCCTCACCACCACCGATCCTCCTCCTCTCTTCTCTCGGTAACTGTAAAGAACAAGCTTCCAGGCTCCGGAATACAAAGGAGGCGTAGCTTTCCTCCCAAGCCTGCCTCGTCACTCCAGTTATACGTGCCCTCAGTTCCAAATGCAGCTCTCACATCGCAATTAGACCGGCTCACCAACAAAAAAAAGGAAGGAAATCGCATGGTTCTGGGCAAACGCAAGCAAATAACAGCATGTGGAAGGGACTGTTTTTTAAAAGTTAACAGTACAGATTTTTTTGTACAGTTTACAAGAACTCGCCTGCCCATGGAACACAGAATCAACCAATAACTGTGCAGAGATAATAAATAGACCCCAAATGGTTGGGATTGCTGTTAAGGCAAATAACATAGATACATTCAAGAGAAAGTTAGATAAAGAAAGTTAGAGAGGAATAGAAAAAAGTTTTAGCTTATTTACTGCTGTCACAAGTAGACTTGCACTAACACTGCAATGAAGTTACTGATAGGATGAGATGAAATAGATGAGAGGTTTGTATGGGACATTGTATGGGTGGCACAGTGGTTAGCACTGCTGCCTCTCAGCACCAGGGATCAGAGTTCAATTCCTGGCTCAGGTCACCATCTGTGCAGAGTCTGCACGTTCTCCCAGTGTCTGCATGGGTTTCCTCTATGTGCTCCAGCTTCCTCCCACAGTCCAAAAGATATGCTGGTTAGGGTGCATTGGCCGTGCCCGAACAGGTGCTGGCGTGTGGCAACTAGGGGATTTTCATAGCAACTTCATTGCAGTGTTAATGTAAGCCTACTTGTGACATTAATAAATAAAATAAATCATTCATTTGAGAATTCATTGGCGTTTAGAAGAGTGAGAGGGGACCTCATAGAAACTTATAAAACTCTAACAGGGTTACACAGGGTAGATTTGGAAAGAACATTCCCGATGGTGGGTGTGTCCAGAACTAGGGGTCATAGTTTGAGGATAAGAACTGAACCTGAAGAACTTTCAGAACTGAGGTGAGGAGAAATTTCTTTCTCCTCATGTGAATGTGTGGAATTCACTCCCACAGAAAGTAACTGAAAAAGCTGTGTAATTTCAAAAAAAATAGATATAGCTCTTGGAGCTAAAGGGATCGAGGGATATGGTGGGGGGGGAGGAAGGATCAGGATATTGCATTTGATGATCAGCCATGATCAAAATGAATGGTGCAGCAGCCTCGATGGGCCAAATGGCCTCCTCATGTTCCTAGTTTCTGTGTTTCTAAACATCAGCATGGACTAGTTTCTGTGCTATAACTCTGATGGAATATATCCTGTTCAAACTAGAGTCAAATTTTTCAAGAGTTCTGTTCCAATCCTGTCTGTTTTGGCTTGAAATTCTAACCCATGTGTAATATTTTAACAACACCTGATTTATTCATGTTAACCCAATGACCAAATCATTCCAAAAACGTAGTTCAAATCTAGCTGTGGCAGTTTGAGAACTTGAATTTGTTCTTCTTTAATCTGAAACTACACCAAACACCATACCTCCCAGGCCCTATCCCCATTCCTCCCCTTATTTAACTTGCTAACCCCTGACACTAAGGGGCAATTTAGCATGATCAACCAACCTAATCCACACATCTTTGGTCTGTAGGAAGAAACTGGAGCACCCGGAGGAAGCCCATATAGAGACTGGGAGAATGTGCAGGCTCCACACAGACAGTGACCCAAGCCGGGGATGGAACCTGGGCCCCTGGCGCTGTGAGGCAGCAGTGCTAACCACTGTGCAACCATGCCACCACAGTGATTCTTAATTTCACCCTGAAATGACCTTTAAGTCACTCAGGGAGGTAACTGCAGATTTTCAATGAGTGAAGCCCACTTGTCAGAACATTTTTTTTAAAAAAGAATGACAAGCACTTCTACAGAATGTGGAGATGATGGCCTAGTGGTATTATCACTAGACTTTTAATCCAGAAATTATAGCTAATATTCTGAGGACCCAAGTTTGAATCCCACCACGGCAGATGGAGGAACTTAATAAAAAATATCTGGAATTAAGAATCTACTGATGACTATGAAACTATTGTCAGAAAAATCCACCTGGTTCACTAATGTCCCTTTAGGGAAGGAAATCTACCGTCCTTCCCAGATCTGGCCTACATTGAATCCAGAGCCTCAGCAATGTCGTTGAATCACAACTGCCCTCCAAGGGCAACTAGGGATGGGCAATAAATGCTGGCTCAGCCAGGGATGCCTATATCCCACAAACGAATAAAAAAAAGAATCCTTGACCTATGTAACTTGGGGAGTCATTTAGATTCCAGAGTGAGTGAGAGTTTGATATTCAAAACCAGTCACAGTACATAGAATTCGAAAACCAGATGTGGAATTTAAATGCATAAATTCTTATCAGCATGCTTTATCTTTATTCATTCATGGGACAGGCGTTGCTGGCTGGCCAGCATTTATTATGCATCCCTAGTTGCCCTTGGAGGGCAGTTGAGAGTCAACTATATTGCTGTGGCTCTGGAGTCACATGTAGGCCAGACCGGGGTAAGGACGGCAGATTTCCTTCCCTAAAGGGAACCAGTGAACCAGATGCATTTCTCCAACAATTGACAATGGTTTCATGGTCATCAATAGATTCTTAATTCCAGATTTTTTTTTTACATTGAATTCAAATTCCATCAGCTGCCACAGTAAGATTTGAACCCACATCCCCAGAACATTAACTGAGTTTCTGGATTAATAGTCTAGTGATAATACCACTAGGCCATTGTCTCTCCTTAAACTGGCACTTGCAGAACATTATCAAGAAAAACTGAAGCAGCATCTTGTAAGTTTTCTATAGTTTTCAATTATTTCTTAAGTTCTGCCCCCTTTCAACTGAAAGATAACTATATCTTGTTTCAGTTGTTTAACAAATCTTTTATAAAGTTGTCTCACTCCCAGATGACCATAAGCTGTGACTTTAAACCGAAGGTCCCACCTCAGGCAAGGGTCAAGGCTGAGGAGGCGGGGCATTCATGAATAACCTCAGTCGGTGCAGGAATTGAACCCAGGCTATTGGCATCACTCTGCGTCACTAACCAACTGTCCACCAGCTGAGCTAAACTGACCCGCACTTTGCAGCACCCAAGACACTGACGTAACAAAAAGTGATGTACCACCCAAACTTGTAAGTCATTGGAAGTGATGAGTTTGAGGAAATGTCCAGAAGCAACGATCCAACAACAGCAGCTTGCATCTACATAGCACCTTTGATAATGTCAAAATGTTCTGATGTCCTTCATTACAATTATCCAATAAAATGTTGCATTGAACCTCAGATGGACAATAGATTGGTCAAAAAAGGATAGAATGTAAGGGGTGAAGTGAAAGAGGAACGTGAGGTAGCAAGGTTGAAGGATAGACTTTGCGTGGAAGTGTGAATTTTGACAGCCTCTGTCTGAGATAACTTCATAATTTGGCATCATCACAGGTTAACCTGTGAATAATTCCATCATTGCCAACTCTCCCATCATCCAGCACAGATTCCTTTATAAATTTACAGTTATTCCAGTGAATTAACTGGTTTTATCTTTGCCCTTTGTTATTCTCTATCTTGCTCTGAAACTCCGGATTTTATTTGTTCCCTTTTTTTAAGCACAAAAGAATAAATTCAAATGTTATCACAAGTTTCAGCATCAAACTCCCAGGACAGGTACAGCACAGGGTTAGATACAGAGTAAAGCTCCCTCTACACTGTCCCCCCATCAAACACTCCCAGGACAGGTACAGCACGGGGTTAGATACAGAGTAAAGCTCCCTCTACACTGTCCCCCATCAAACACTCCCAGGACAGTAGAGCACGGGTTAGATACAGATAAGTCCCTCTACACTGTCCCCTCAAACACTCCAGGACAGGTACAGCACGGGGTTAGATACAGAGTAAAGCTCCCTCTACACTGTCCCCATCAAACACTCCCAGGACAGGTACAGCACGGGGTTAGATACAGAGTAAAGCTCCCTCTACACTGTCCCCATCAAACACTCCCAGGACAGGTACAGCACGGGGTTAGATACAGAGTAAAGCTCCCTCCATACTGTCCCCATCAAACACTCCCAGGAGAGGTACAACACAGGGTTAGGTACAGAGTAAAGCTCCCTCTACACTGTCCCCCATCAAACACTCCCAGGACAGGTACAGCATGGAGTTAGATAGAGAGTAAAGCTCCCTCTACACTGTCCCCATCAAACACTCCCAGGATAGGTACGGTATGTGTATTGTTCCAGTTGAGATCATTATTCTGTGGAGGGGTTTGTCTCCCTCTCTATGACCCACACCATCTCCATGGTCAGGTACAATAGCAGGTAAACCTCACTTTAACCTGAACCCCAACGTCAGATCAGCTGTTGTGTATTCCCATGTAACTTCCTTCCATATCCCACTCCAGCAGCTGTGGAAAGCTATCTGAGTTGCTGTTTGTGGCCACAGTAGGTCATAGGGCACTGGGTAAAAGGTCAGGCTCAGGTATTAAACGGGGGTTTTAAGGCTTCTCTGCGAGAATCAGCCCCTCAGAGTGATGGAGAATCAGATTGTCAAGAAGAGGAATTCCTTTGTTGCAATCTAATCCTCCTCCACTGGAGAGTTTAATCTCAATACTGATGCTGCCAAATGCCACTGGGATTAAATATCAATTTCCCCAAGGAGCCGGTTGTTATGATTAGTATTGTTTGCAGAAGTTGTGATTCATCCAAGAGGAAGAGACGGCTGCTGGAAAGGAAGCTTGCAATTCAATCCTGGGATTGAAGTGACTCGAACAGCCTCCTTCAGATGCTCTCTGGTGGCTTGTGCAGTCATCCGGATCCTCCGATTAAATTACAACCCTCTTACTTCCAAGAACCATCGAGGTGACATGTATCCCTGCTCCAGGCAGACCGTCTGAGGCACTGGTGAGATAGAATCAGGAAACAAAGCATTGGCGCCCTGCAAACATTGGAGTATCTCCTCGCTGTGCTGAGTTCTCCACCTCAGCTGCCTGAATGGGAGATGAGTGTGTCAGTCCCTTCACAAACCTACCCAGTAGCCTGTTTACATTGCTACAGTTTCTTTTTATTCATTCGTGGGGCACGGGCATCGCTGGTTGGCCAGCCTTATTGTCTATCCCTAGTACGGGTGGCACAGTGTTCGATTCCTGGCTGGGGTCACTGTCTGTGCGGACTCTGCACCTTCTTCCTGTGTCTGCGTGGGTTTCCTCTGGGTGCTCCAGTTTCCTCCCATAGTCTGAAAGACATGCTGGTTAGGGTGTATTGCTGAATTCTCCCTCAGTGTAGCAAACAGGCGCTGGAGTATAGTGACTTGGGAATTTTCATAGAACTTCATTGCAGCGTTAATGTGGCCCTCCTTGTGAGACTAATATATAAACTAATTTTAAATGAACTTAATTGTCAGAAAAAACTCATCTAGTTCAATAATGTCCCTTTAGGGAAGGAAATCTGCCATCCTTACCCGGTCTGGCCTACATGTGACTCCAGAGCCACAGCAAGTTGGCTCCTTATTTGCCCTTGGAGGGCAGTTGAGAGTCAACCACATTGCTGTGGATCTGGAGTCCCATGTAGGCCAGACCGGGTAAGGACAGCAGATTTCCCTCCCTAAACTGAACCAGATGGGTTTTTTTCTAACAATCAACAATGGTTTCATGGTCATCAGTAGATTCTTAATTCCAGATTTTTAAAAATTGAATTCAAATTCCACTATCTGCCGTGGTGGGATTCGAACCCGGGTTTCCCAGAACATTAACTGAGTTTTTGGATTAATAGTTTAGCGATAATACCACTAGGTCATTGTCTCTCCATATTGTTGCAGGCAGGAAATGGGTCACATTTTCTCCCTGTAGCTCTGAGTTAGACTATTCCAGCCAAATTGTACTTACTGGTGTTTTGTGTTTACACACAAATCTTCTCTCACATTCTGTTCATCTCATACGATCAGTAAATCCTTCCATCCCTTTCTCCCTCATGTATTCATCCACTTTACCCCTGAAATGTGCTCGTGCTGTTTGTATCAAGCACTCACTGTGGTCTCAGATTCCGCATTCTCCCCACTCCCTGGGAAAATAAGTTTTTACTCAATTCCCGACTGAATCATTTAATGTCTAGTTCATATCTAGAGTTCCAATTTAGGATTCCCCGACAAACACCTTCTCTATCTGCTTCAGCACATTTTTATCATGTTAAAGACCTCTGTCATATCCAGAGGGAAGGAACCCCAGACTGGTCAGTGTTTGCAGAAAGCTGTATCCATTTAGTGCCATCGTGCCTCTGAAGGGTTAACAAAGGCAGAGATACAGCTCCCCGAGCTCAGGCAAAGACATCTCCGTAAAATGAGTTGGGATCTGCAGAATGCTGACCAACCCCATTTAGAAGCGGTTTTGAGTCACAAACTGACACAGTGAGAAGGCCATAGACCATAAGGCTTAGGAGCAGAAGTCGTCCATTCAGCCCATCGAGTCTGCCCTGTCACTTAATGAGATTCTGATTGATCTGATGTGATAATTTTCACGGAATCAAAGAATCCCTACAGTGCAGAAGGAGGCCATTCAGCCCATCGAGTCTGCCCTGTCACTCAATCAGATCCTGATTGATCTGATGTGATAATTTTCACGGAATCAAAGAATCCCTACAGTGCAGAAGGAGGCCATTCAGCCCATCGAATCTGCACTGTCAACAATCCTATCTAGGCCGTCTAATCTACACATCCCAGGACACTAAGGGACAATTTAGAATGACCAATCCCCCTAACCCGCACATCTTTGGACTATTGGAGGAAACCAGAGCACCCGGAGGAAACCCACACAGACATGGGGAGAATGTGCAGACTCTGCACAGACAGTGACCCAAGGCTAAAATCAAACCCCTCAGATACCTGGTGCTATGAGGCAGAGCGCTAACTACTGGGCCACCGTGCCATCTGGCTGGGTCAATGGCAGCTGTGGGACAACACATCAGTCTGGCAAGACGCTGCCTCTAACCCCCCTCCCCCAACCCCTTCCCCACCTCTCCTCCGCCCACTCCACCTCTCCCCTGCCCATCCCATTCTCACCTCCCCACCACCCCCCCTCCTCACCTACAAGGACAAGAACAGAGGAATGGTTCAAAAAGCCGGCCTGTACAGCAGAGTAAACTCAGCGAAAGACGACACAGCAAGGTAATCAATTGTATTTTACACATCAGCTGTAACAGCTCTTCAGGCTTTTGTGGTGTCACTGTGGAAATCTAGTGAGTAACGCAACACATTGGGAATAGTGTAAATATTACACACCATAAATACTACAGAGAGTATAAACAACATCGACTCGTGTGTAGAGAGCCGGGCTATAAATCCTGCAGATGATAGTATCCTGGAAAAGTAATGGATGGCGGTGAAGATATTTGCAAGCTGCAGAATACTGTGGTCAGGATGGTGAGACCGGCAGCGCGCTGATAGATGGAGCTCAGTGCACAGGACGGTGAAGTGATGCTCATCCAAGGGAGTGAAACAGAAAGACTGTCAATGACTTCCCTCCCGGAAGTGGCAAGTCACAGTGGCACAGCAGGTTAGCACCGCTGCTTCACAGTGCCAGGAACCCAGGTTTGATTCCCAGCTTGGGTCACTGTCTGTGTGGAGTCTGCACCTTCTCCCCGTGTCTGCATGGGTTTCCTCCGGGTGCTCCAATTTCCTCCCACAGTTCCAAACATGAGCAGGTTAGATGGATTGGCCATGCTAAATTACCCCTTAAGGTCAGGGGGATTAGCAAAATAAATACATGGGGTTGTGGGGATAGGGCCTGGATAGGTTGGTGCAGGTTTGATGGGCCAAATAGTCTTCTTCTGCATTCTAAGGAATGCTGCCTCACAGAGCCAGAACCTGGGTTCGATTCTCTACTTGGGTCTATGTGGAGTTTGCACATTCTCCCCATATCTGCAAGGATTTCCTCTGGGATATCCAGATTACACCCACGGTCCAAAGGGATGGCAGAATAGATGGATTGGTCATGATAAATTGCTTCTTAATATCTCAAGGTATATAGATTAGGGGGGATTAGTTTGGCAAATACATGGGTTTATGGGGTAAGCCTGAGTATGACGTAATGCAGACACAATGGGTTGAATAGTCTCCTTCTTCATCGTAGTGATGCGATGAATCCAAATGGACTTGAGCAGACACACATTGGCTCAAAGATACATGCACTTGGAGGGGGTAAGACAGGTAAAAATTAAAAGTAAATGGATTATTTACCTCTAATAAAGAGTGGAATGAATATAAAAACAAAGAGATCTTTCTGCTCTACCAACAAGAATCACAAGATCAACCATCCTCAGTGTCATCTCCCAGGGTCATTTGGGCCCTTTGCACATTCCAATTACCTTATCAATGACAGCCCTAAGACTGGCACCAATAGCTCGTGGACCACTTTGCCGTGGCCTTGTTACAGGCCTCAATGGATACATGCAGCCCATAGATTCAGGCCCCGACACTTTATCACATAATCAAAACTGACAGATTGAGGGCAGTATTGAGGGAGCGCCGCACTGTCACAGGGTCAGTGCTGAGAGAGCGCCGCACTGTCAGAGGGTCAGTGCTGAGAGAGCGCCGCACTGTCAGAGGGTCAGTGCTGAGAGACTGCCGCACTGTCAGAGGGTCAGTGCTGAGGGAGTGCCGTACTGTCAGAGGGTCAGTGCTGAGAGACTGCCGCACTGTCAGAGGGTCAGTGCTGAGGGAGTGTCACTGTCAGAGGGTCAGTGCTGAGGGAGGTGCCGCACTGTCAGAGGGTCAGTGCTGAAGCGCCCGCACTGTCAGAGGGTCAGTGCTGAGAGTGCCGCACTGTCAGAGGGTCAGTGCTGAGGGTACTGTCGCCGCACTGTCAGAGGTCAGTGCTGAGGGAGCACCGGCCTGTCAGAGGGTCAGTGCTGAGGGAGTGCCTGCACTGTCAGAGGGTCAGTGCTGAGGGAGTGCACGCACTGTCAGAGGGTCAGTGCTGAGGGAGTGCCGCACTGTCGAGGGTCAGTGCTGAGGGAGTGCCGCACTGTCAGAGGGTCAGTGCTGAGGAGAGTGCCGCACTGTCAGAGGGTCAGTGCTGAGGGAGTGCCGCACTGGAGGGTCAGTGCGCGCGTCACTGTCAGAGGGTCAGTGCTGAGGGAGTGCCGCACTGTCAGAGGGTCAGTGCTGAGCGGGACGCACTGTCAGAGGGTCAGTGCTGAGGGAGTGCCGCACTGTCAGAGGGTCAGTGCTGAGGGGCCGCAGCGTCAGTGCTGAGGGAGTGCCGCACTGTCAGAGGGTCAGTGCTGAGGGAGTGCCGCACTGTCAGAGGGTCAGTGCTGAGGGAGTGCCGCACTGTCAGAGGGTCAGTGCACTGTGTCAGTGCTGAGGGAGTGCCGCACTGTCAGAGGGTCAGTGCAGTGCCGCACTGTGTCAGTGCTGAGGGATGCACTGTCAGAGGGTCACTGACTGCGCACTGTCAGAGGTCAGTGCTGAGGGAGTGCCGCACTGTCAGAGGGTGCAGTGGCACTGTGGTCATAGCCGCACTGTCAGTGCTGAGGGGAGCACTGCCTGAGGGAGTGCCGCACTGTCAGAGGGTCAGTGCTGAGGGAGTGCCGTCAGAGGGTCAGTGCTGAGGGAGTGCCGCACTGTCAGAGGTCAGTGGCTGAAGGAGTGCCGCACGTCGCCACTGCCGGTCAGAGGGTCAGTGCTGAAGGCGTGCCGCACTGTCAGATGGTCAGTGCTGAGAGACTGCCGCACTGTCAGAGGGTCAGTGCTGAGGGAGTGCCGCACTGTCAGAGGGTCAGTGCTGAGGAAGTGCCGTAGTGTCAGAGGGTCAATGCTGAGGGAGAGTTTTTGTTTATTGACATTCCAATGAAACTCTTTGGGGTATTTTACTCCAATAGAGACATTATGTAATTACAAATTGTTGTTTCCATGGTGACTGTTTTCTTCCATTTTGCCCCAATTCAGGCACAGTCTCATTTCTGGACCACAGTGTGTTACTCACAGCTCCGCTCTCTTGCTGCCAACTGCTTCACCCAGGAGAAGAAACATGGGCTCACATTTATATAGCACCTTACACATCCTCAGGGCATCTCACAGAACATCACTGCCGGTGAATTACTGTTAAAACAAAATCACCGGGTATTATTCAGGAAGATAAGCAGAGGAACTTCACACAGCAGGAATTCATGAACAGAATCTGAGAGTTGGGCCCAGCCTTTACTGTCCAGCTGTAATTGCCCCTCGAAAAGGTGATGGTGAGCTGCCTTTTTGAACTGCTGCAGCCCCTGAGGTGTAGATACATCCACAGTGCTGTTAGGGAGGGAGTTTCAGGATTTTGACCCAGCGACAGTGAAGCAACGGCCGATATATTTTCAAGCTAGGATAGTTATTGCGTATTTGATTTGGTTTATTACCATATTAACATACAGTGAAAAGTATTGTTTTCTTGCACGCTATACAGATAAAGCATACTGTTCATAGAGAAGAGTGCAGAATGTAGTGTTACAGCCATAGAACTTAATGCAAAGTCTAGGAGGGGAACTTGCAGGTGGTGGTGTTGCCATGTACGTGCTGCCCTTGTCCTTCTCGATAGTGGTGTTGGCGGGTTTGGGAGGTGCTGCCTAAGGAGCCTTGGTGAGTTGCTGCAGTGCATCTTATAGATGGTACACACTGCTGCTACTGAGCGTCGGTGGTGGAGGAAGCGGATGTTTGAGAATGGGGCGTCAATCTTAAAGCAGGATAGAGGAAGCGGAAAGTCGGAGAAAAGGTGAGCCCTGGCAGCCGGAAGCATTGGTCAATTCATTAACATCTGGAATGAACAAGAGGTGAGAAGAGGGTGGCACGGTGGCACATTGGTTAGCATTGCTGCCTCACAGCGCCCAGGGACCTGGGTTCAATTCCAGCGTTGGGTCACTGTCTGTGTGGAGTTTGTATGTCCTTCCCATTTCTGCATGGGTTTCCTCTGGATGCTCCGGTTTCCTCCCACAATCTAAAGATGTTTTGCAGATTGGCCACGCAAACAACAAGGAACAGTACAGCAGAGGAACATTCCCTTTGGTCCCCCCTCCCAATCTCATTATCCTATCAGGACCAACTGCCCTCTAATCCCCGTCTGTTCATGTGTCTATCCAGATACAAGTCACTAATGTAACTTCCTCTGCTGCCACACTTGGTAGTGCATTCCAGACCCCAGAGAGCGCACAGGGGATTTACCAGAATGCTGCCTGGTTTGGAGGGTAGGTCTTACAAGGAAATGTTGAGGGAGCTAGAGCTTTTCTCTTTCGAGTGGAGGAGGATGAGAGGCGACTTAATAGAGGTTTATAAGATGATGAGGAGGATAGATAGAGTGGACATGCAGAGGCTATTTCTTCAGGTGGATGCAGCTGTTACTAGGGGACATAACTATAAGGTTCATGGTGGGAGATATTGGAAGGGTGTCCAGGGTAGATTCTTCACTCAGAGAGTGGTTGGGGTGAGGAATGCACTGCCTGCGGAGTCAGACTTTAGGGACTTTCAAGCAGTTATTGGATAGGCATACGGAGCACACCAGAATGATAGGGAATGGGATAGCTTGATCTTGGGTTTGGACATAGCTCATCACAACATTGGGGGCCGAAGGGCCTGTACTGTGCTGTACTGTTCTTTGTTTTATGTCCTACCCTCTGTGTAAAAAAACTCCCCTCGCACATCTCCATTGAACGTTTCCCCCATTGTCTTGAATTTGTGCCCCCTTGTAATTGTCATAAGGAAAATGCTCCTTATTGTTCACCTTATCTTTGTCCCTCATAATTTTATATCAGGTTATCCCTTTGCCTCCGTCTTCCGAGGGCATGGACCAGCCTGACCCTCTGACAGTGCGGCACTCCCTCAGCACTGACCCTCTGATAGTGTGGCGTTCCCTCAGCACTCACCCTCTAACAGTGCAGCACTCCCTCAGTACTGACCCTCTGACAGTGCGGCACTCCCTCAGCACTGACCCTCTGACAGTGCAGCACTCCCTCAGCACTGACCCTCTGACAGTGCGGCACTCCCTCAGCACTGACCCTCTGACAGTGCGGCACTCACTCAGCACTGACCCTCTGACAGTGCGGCACTCCCTCAGCACTGACCCTCTGACAGTACGGCACTCCCTCAGCTCTGACCCTCTGACAGTGCGGCACTCCCTCAGCACTGACCCTCTGACAGTGCGGCACTCACTCAGCACTGCTCTGACAGTGCGGCTTCCTCACTGACCCTCTGACAGTGCGCACTCCCGTCCCTGACAGTGCAGCACCCTCAGCACTGACCTCTGACAGTGCGGCGCTTCCTCAGCACTGACCCTCTGACAGTGCAGCCACTCCCTCAGCACTGATCCTCTGACAGTGCAGCACTCACTCAGCACTGACCCTCTGACAGTGCGGCGCTTCCTCAGCACTGACGACAGTGCGCACAGTGACAGTGCAGCACTCCCTCAGCACTGACCCTCTGACAGTGCAGCACTCCCTCAGCACTGACCCTCTGACAGTGCGGCACCCCTCAGCACTGACTCTCTGACAGTGCGCACTCTTCAGCACGACCGTTCAGTGCCAATGACCGTCGACTGGGTCCCTCAGCACTGACCGTCTGACAGTGCGGCACTCCTCAGCACTGACCGTCACAGTGCGTGGTCTTGACAGTGTGGCACTCCCTCAGCACTGACCCTCTGACAGTGTGGCACTCCTTCAGCACTGCCCCTTGACAGTGTGGCACTCCCTCTGAGGCACTGACCCTCTGACAGTGCGGCATCAGCACTGACACAGGCGCATCCCCAGCACTGACCCTCTGACAGTGCGGCACTCCCTCAGTACTGACCCTCTGACAGTGCGGCACTCCCTCAGCACTGATACTCTGACAGTGCGGCACTCCCTCAGCACTGACCTTCTGACAGTGTGGCACTCCCTCAGCACTGACCTTCTGACAGTGTGGCACTCCCTCAGCACTGACGCTGACAGTGCAGCACTCCCTCAGTACTGACCCTCTGACAGTGCAGCACTCCCTCAGCACTGACCCTCTGACAGTGCGGCACTCCCTCAGCACTGACCTTCTGACAGTGCGGCACTCCCTCAGTACTACAATTGCTGTACTTGAGCTTTCTGTCCAAACCATTAGAGTGGTGACTGGATAATTGCTCCTCACTGGGAAGTTGTAGTATTGCCCCCTAATCCACATCCCTGGAAAGAGACATAAAACATTGGAATATTGCAGAGCTGCCTTGGGCCAGATGTAATGTTGACAGCCAATCCAAAGTGGTAGGAACTTTACATCATCGTCTTGGCAACGGGCTGCTATTGATCTGATTCTGTTCCACTCTCATCGAACATAACATAGAAACCTGAAGGTTGGAGAAAACAGCAGCCGGATATTGTGAAACCAACTCAAATAAGAGTGCCCGCAGTTCTGGTTCAGGTGAACCTGTACAGGTAACTCAGAGAGCAACCCGTACAGCATTTTGCAAAGTAGGAAGCCTATGCACCCCCTCTAGCTGTCCCCCACTCCCATCCTCCCTCCCACTAATTATAACAAGCTGCTGACACAGCAAGAGTTCCAGAGCTTTACCTTGTTAAACACAAGGTTGGAAATTGTCAGAATGAGCAGCAGCACTTACAGGGCCCCAGCTCCTGGTGCTGTCTTTGTGAATGAAGAATGGGCTAACAGTGCTTTTGGCAGGTCTCAGCTGATGCACAAAGCAACTCGACACCAAAGAGTGTGGAAAGTTTACATTAACGGGGACAAAGTAGAAATGCTTGGAAGCTTCAAGTTTTTAAATGTGCAGATCATTAACAACCTGTTCTGGTCCCTCCCATGCCAGCACTATAATTAGAAAGCCCATCAAGTGTCTGGAGAGTAAGGAAATTTGGCATGTCAGCTACAACTCTTATCAACTTTTACAGATGCACCATAGAAAGCATTCTTCCTGGTTGTATCACAGCTTGGAATGCGCTCCTGCTCTGCCCAAGACCACAAGGAAACACGAAGGGTCAGTGTCGCCCATTCCATCACAAAAAACCAGCCTCCCATCCATTGACTCTGTCTACACTTCCCGCTGCCTCGGCAAAGCATCTGGTATAACTAAGGACCCCACACACCCCGGACATTCTCTCTTCCACCTTCTTCCTTCAGGAAAAAGATACAGAAGTCTGAGGTCATGCATCAAAGAACAGCTTCTTCCCTGCTGCTGTCAGACTTTTGAATGGACCTACCTCGCATTAAGTTGGTCTTTCTCTGCACCCTAGCTATGGCTGTAACACTACATTCTGCACTCTCTCCTTTCCTTCTCCATGAATGGTATGCTTTGTCTGTATAGCGAGCAAGAAAAAATCCTTTTCACTGCATGTTAACACTCATTAATCAAATCAAATCAAATCAAAAAGATGGAGGGATGCAGAAGGTAGTTCCACAGGATGGTGAAGAAGGCGTTTGGCACACTTGCCTTCATTGATCAGGGCATTGAATACCAGACTTGGAATGTTATGTTACAAGTGTATAAGACATTGGTAAGACCACATTTGGAACACTGCGTACAATTCTGGTCACCCTTCTATGGAAAGGATGTTATTAAACTGGAAAAGATGCAAAAAAGATTTACAAGGATGTTATTGGGATTAGAAGGTTTGAGTATAAGGAGAGGCTGGATAAACTGAGACTTTTTTCCCTGGAGCGCAGGAAGATGAAGGATGACTTTACAGAGGTTTATAAAACCATAAAGGGCCTAGATAAGGTAAATAGCCCAGGTCTTTTCCCCAGGGTAGAGGGAGTCCAAAACTAGAGGGCAGAGGTTTAAGGTGAGAGGGGAAAGGTTTAATAGGGACCTGAGAGGTAACTTTTCCATACAGAGGGTGGTGCGTGATTGGAATGAGCTGCCAGAGGAGGTGGTAGAGGTGGACACATTTACAACATTGTAAAGACATTTCGACACAAACATGGATGGGAAGGGTTTAGAGGGATAGGGGCCAAACACAGGCAAATGGGACGGGCTCCGTTCACTGTCAGAGGGTCAGTGCTGAGGGAGTGCCGCACTGTCAGGGGGTCAATGCTGAGGGAGTGCCGCACTGTCAGAGGGTCAGTGCTGAGGGAGTGCCGCACTGTCAGAGGGTCAGTACTGAGGGAGTGCCGCACTGTCAGGGGGTCAATGCTGAGGGAGTGCCACACTGTCAGAGGTGCCGCACTATCAGGGGGTCAGTGCTGATGTGTGACTGCAATGTCAGACGTCAGCAACTGAGGGAGTCCGCACTGAGGGTCAGTACTGAGGGTAGGTGCCGCACTGATCTAGGGTCAGAGGGAAGGAGTGCCGCACTATCAGGGGTCAGTGCTGAGGGAGTGCCGCACTGTCAGAGGGTCAGTGCTGAGGGAGTGCCACACTGTCAGAGGGTCAGTCTGAGGGAGTGCCGCACTGTCAGAGGAGGTGCACTCATCAGGCTGAGGGAGTGCAACTGTCAGAGGGTCAGTGTGAGGGAATGTAGTGCTGTACTGTCAGAGGGTCAGTGCTGAGGGAGTGCCGCACTGTAAGAGAGTCAGTACTGAGGGAGTGCCGCACTGTCAGAGGGTCAGTGCTGAGGGAGTGCTGCACTGTCAGAGGGTCAGTGCTGAGGGAAGTGCCGCACTGTAAGAGAGTCAGTATGAGGGAGTGCTGCAGAGGCGAGGGAGTGCCGCACTGTCAGGAGTGTGTGAGAGTGCCGCACTGTCAGAGGGTCAGTGCTGAGGGAGTGCCGTCAGAGTCAGTGTGAGGGAGTGCCGCACTGTCAGAGGGTCAGTGCTGAGGGATGCAGCTGTCAGAAGGGTCAGTGCAGTGAGGGAGTGCCGCACTGTAAGAGAGTCAGTACTGAGGGAGTGCCACACTGTCAGAGTCAGTGCTGAGGGAGTGCCCAACTGTCAGAGGGTCAGGCTGGACTGTAAGAGAGTGGGGAGGCCACACTGTCCAGTACTGTGAAGCTGAGGAGTGCAGTCAGAGGGTCAGTGAGGGAGTGCCCACTGTCAGAGGGTCAGTGCTGAGGGAGTGCTGCACTGTCAGAGGGTCAGTGCTGAGGGAGTGCCACACTGTCAGAGGGTCAGTACTGAGGGAGTGCCGCACTGTCAGAGGGTCAGTGCTGAGGAGGTGCCACTTGTCAGAGGGTCAGTGCTGAGGGAGGCCGTCAGTGCTGAGGGTCAGTACTGAGGGGAGGCCACACTGTCAGAGGGTGCTGAGAGTGCCACACTGTCAGAGGGTCAGTACTGAGGGAGTGCCACACTGTCAGAGGGTCAGAACTGAGGGAGTGCTGCACTGTCAGAAGGTCAGTGCTGTAGGAATGCTGTAGTTGTGGGTGTTCAGTGCTGGGGTCTTTCCTGTTAGATGTTATAGCCACACCCAGTCTATGACTTCAGTCAGATATGAAAAATCCCATGAAGGGGGGAAGTTGCTGCTGTGTTTTGGATCAATAATAACAGGAGATATTTAGTCAGAAGGTCTGCTCATTATCACTGCTGTTTTGGAATCTTTCTGTGCACAAATTAGTTTCCCATTTCCAATGGGTGCTTGGCTCTTATTGGCCGCAAGGTTTGAATCATGCGATTGGAATGTGAATTTTTCTTTACCTGAAATCAAAGCGACTATTAATTCAGAAATTCCAATCCAATTAACGACATAGTCAGGAATTTTCCAGAAACCTCTCATTGTAACATCAGCAGAATTGGCCACTGATTAATTATTTGATTTTGATTTGATTTGATTTATTGTTGTCATATGTATTAACATACTGTGAAAAGTATTGTTTCTTGCACGCTACACAGACAAATCATACCGTTCATACTGTACATGGGGAGAAGGAAAGGAGAGTGCAGAATGTAGTGTTATAGTTACAGCTAGGTGTAGAGAAAGATCAACTCAATGTAAGGTATGTCCATTCAAAAGTCTAGCAGCAGGCAAGAAGCTGTTCTTGTATCGGTTGCTACATGACCTCAGACTTTTGTATCTTTTTCCAACAGAAGAAGGTGGAAGAGAGAATGTCCGGGATGCGTGGGGTCCTTAATTATTCTGGCTGCTTTGTCGAGGCAGCAGGAAGTGTAGACAGAGTCAATGGATGGGAGGCTGGTTTGTGTGATAGACTGAGCTACATTCGTGACCTTTTGTAGTTCCTTACAGTCTTAGGCAGAGCAGGTCCCCGTACCAAGCTGTGATACATCCAGAAAGAATGCTTTCCATGGTGCATCTGTAAAGGTCGGAGAGAGCCATAGTTGACATGCCGAATAGTAGCCAATCAAGAGGCTGGGCTGGTAAGCTGACAGCTGAGGCTTCGATTAGAATCATAGAATCTATACTACAGAAGGAGGCCATTCAGCCCATCGAGTCTGCATTGACCATAATCCCACCCAGGCCCTATCCCCAAAACTCCATATATTTACCCTAGCTAGTCCCCGTGACACTGGGGTAATTTAGCATGGCCAATTCACCTAACCCACATATCTTTGGATTGTGGGAGGAAACCCTGGAGGAAAAAACCCACACAGACACGGGGAGAACATGCAAAGTCCACACAGACAGTGACCCAATCCAGGGATTGAACCCAGGACCCTGGCACTGTGAGGCAGCAGTGCTAACCCACTGTGCCCTTCAATCCAATGAATCGCTCACAATGCAACACAAGTCCCACTGCTTCATCCAGTCATTTGTTGGATGTCTTTTTCCAAGGGCCAGCACAGCATGACAGCCTGAGTGGTCTCCTTCTTGCTGCAATAGCCCCGAATCCTAGTCATCAAGGACCTTCCCTGATAATGCCATTCCCCGTGGATCAAGGGCAGTCCTTGGCTTTGGTCTTAAACTTATCCACCAGGATGCTGAATGCTGCTGTCTGCATGGATCACCTGGGCAACTCCTGAGAGAGGCAGGAGGGAGACAAGAAACAAAAAAAACGCTGCTCCACCCCCTCCCCCCAACACGGAGCTTTTTTCTACAAGTTCTTATGTAAATATTCTGTGGGTGGCAGGAATAGAGAGAGTAAGAGATGAAAGAGAGGGCAGAAGCAAAGCAGAGGAGAGAGTGATTTAACTGCTGCGCTACATCATCAGAGGCAGAATGAGAAAAGTATGTGGATTTTTAAACAGACTACTCTAATTTAATTTGATTTGATTTATTATTTGTCACATGTATTAACATACAGTGAAAAATATTGCTTCCTGCACACTATACAGACAAAGCACACCGTTCATAGAAAGGAGACCTGGGAACAGAGGATAACAGGTGCGAAAGGGGACAGCTCCGAACCTCAATATCTACCAGAAAATTTGTTAATTACAAATTTTCAAAGTTAGCAGGTTAGAAAATCAAGTCGCATCTTAAACACACACACACACACAGAATCTCATACACACACACACACACAGAATCTCATACACACATACACGCGCACACACACATACACATATACTAATACTCACACACATTTACACACACACACAGTTTCACAAATATGTTGCTCGTTCTGAAGTTCTTTGCGTTAAAATAATCTGCAGCTGCGTACACCAATCACACATCACTGAATCCTGCTGTAAACTGGGAGCAGGAAAATGAGATAAGACGAATGAATAGGAGAGAAATTCTTATACTCATCAGACAATTGGGATGTGTCGTCCTCAAATGCTTAGCTGCACATTGCTGAGTTTATACTAATTCACACACTCAAACCGGAAAATATTACTGGACTTTAATCAAATGTGATCCATAAAGCTAAGGTTGGAATCCCATTTCCTGTTTCTGTTTGGGTGGTAGTTTGGTTAAGCAGCTGGAATAATTGGCACGGTGGCACAGTGATTAGCACAACTGCCCCAAAGCGCCAGGGACTCAGGTTCGATTCCCAGCTTGGGTCACTGTCTGTGTGAAGTCTGCATGTTCTCTCCGTGTCTTAGTGGGTTTCCTCCAGGTGCTCTGGTTTCCTCCCACAGTCCCAAAGACATGCTGGTTAGGGTGCATTGGCCGTGCTAAATTCTCCCTTAGTGTACCTGAACAGGGACTGGATTGTGGCGACTAGTGGACTTTCACAGGAACATCATTGCAGTGTTAATGTAAGCTTACTTGTAATAAATAAACTTTAACTTTTAACTTTAATTTTAATTCATGGAGGAAGATAGCGGTGATGCGTTCCATACCTGTTGTTGCTCCCTGGGAATCCCATGGCTCTGTCAGACTGATTCATTGGGTCAGCCGCTTCCATGTTCAAATCCGAATCCAGAATGTGAGCCTGGAATGCCAGTTGTCACTGGCACTGATTATCAAATGAGGTGTTGAACTCAGGGAGATGCGCAAGACTCCTCAGTCCTGCTTGGAAAGTTATATCAAACTGACCCCGTGATTAGCACCGCTGCCTCACAGTCTTGGCTCAATTCCCGCCTTGGGTCACTGTCTGTGTGGAGTTTGCATATTCTCCCTGTGTCTGTGTAGGTTTCTTCCAGACGCTCTTTTTCCTCCCACAGTCCAAAGATGTGCAGGTTAGGTTGGATTAACTATACTAAATTGCTCCTTTGTGTCCAAGACGTGCAAGTTAGATGGTTAGCTGAGCTTTGACAAAGGGTCATCTGGACTCAAAACATCAGCTCTTTTCTCCTCTTTCAGATGCTGCCAGACCTGCTGAGATTTTCCAGCATTTTCTCTTTTGGTAGGTTAGATGGACTGGCCATGCTAAATTTCCCCTTAGTGTCCCAAGGGTGTAGGTTAGGTGGATTGGCCTTGCTAAATTCCCCCTTAGTGTTAGTGGGATAACAGGATAAATACTTGGGGTTACAGGGATAGCATCTGGGTGCGATTGTTGTCGGTGCAGATTCGATGGGCTGACTGACCTTCTGTATTGTACGGTTTCTGTGATTCCATAAAATATAACAGCTCAGAAACAGGCCATTCAGCCCATCGGGTCTATGCTGCCTTCTGTTCCGCACCATAGAACATTTTACTCATTGGCACCCAGCAAGCTGCTGGCCATGTTTCCAAAAATCTCGATCGAGCCCCCAGGTTTGTTATGCTCCCAGCTGGATGAGGCAGACCCCAGAATGGAATTCAGTTTCATAGATTATGGGGGGACCTTTCCTGCTATTCTTGCCCCACCGTGCTGCTGCAAGCAAGGACAGGAGACTTGGCGCTCAACCAACTCTTCATTCATTGCAACGGGACTGGAAAATCCTGCCAGTGTGAACTGCTGGAAAATTCCAACCCCTAATTTATAATTCTTTGTTTAGGTGCCTGGATGACAGGGTCACAGAACTTTAAACAAAAGAATAGAATGTTCATTAAATAAGAAAAGATTAACTAGAAGACATTCTTTCTTCACTTCCATTTTACCTAAACAGCCATATGCAGATTTGTAAGTACCAAAAGTTACAAAATCTATTTTATCCTCTAATGTTCTCAGTAAGAACACAGTCCATGTAAACATAGAGGTGTAATGTGGTCAGACACACCACACTCTGAAACTAATCCCTCCCACCCCACCCAGATACTTATCATACTATGAGCCAACTGGTTTCACTGAATCACTGTCTTCCCCACAAGGGTTTTCAATTTCTGCACTTGAAGAACACGCTTTGGAATCTCCTCTCAAACAATGCTTTCTCTTGGATAGCTTCACCAAGGATCCACCTCCAGGATTTCAACCTGTTCTGTCAGTGTCCATCTGCCCTGGAATATCATGTGAATTCAAGCTTCCATACAATCTCTCAGGCACCGAGACACACCAATAGAACACCTTTGATTCCTGGCTGAATTAAGATGTCACCACCCTTTTGCTCACCTTAGATACCAGGCTATGCACATAGCTGACCTTAAATTTGATTTCCTGCAGATTTCTCCTTAATTCAGAGCCCTTCCACTGTTTTTCACTTTAATTCTTCTAAACAGGACCCTCTTCAAATTCTTAATTTTCTCTTTCAACTTTACAATCTTTCTCGAACTCTTTGTTGTCCCATTCCCTGGTTTCTGGAACTTTCCCTTTTTCTGTTGGGAAATCTGCTCTCTGCAATTCCCTATCTTGTGTCCAGTTTCCCCTGGAACCAACTTCCAACTGATTCAGAGGATTTACCTACCATACGCACCCCAAAACTGGAAAATCCCACCCAAAGTAAACAGGTATTTGCATGGTCTGCCCTGCTCCCCCCCTCCTTTCCCAGAAAAGTCTGCTAAAAAACCTCTGGTTATCTCAGTGTGGCCCCGGTTGCTAAGCAACAACCTCATTTTTATTTAAATCTTGTTTACTTCAAACGTCGTAAGCCCTCATTACACTGCAGGCATCTGAACCTATCTGAATATCTTAACTCTTTAAAATACAATATTGAACTTACTGAAAGTTTTACCATCTGGTTCACTAACGTACCTTTAGGGAAGGAAATCTGCCATCCTTACTCGGTCTGGCCTACATGTGACTCCAGAGCCACAGCAATATGGTTGACTCTTAACTACCCTCCAAGGGCAACTAGGGATGGGCAATAAATGCTGGCCCAGCCAGCGACACCCATGTCCCATGAATGAATAAAGATTTTTAGCTGGACTTTTAACGTCTCGTGCATCACAGGAATCGAAGCTGGCGAAGGGACATCCCATGGCAAAGGTCCTTTGATCTCGGGTGGTATTTTATGGTTTTGGGACAAGTGAGACAACGAAATCTCGCCCCTTATTTCTAACACCAACAAATACAAATATAAATTCCTGATGTAGGGAAGGGAAATATCAACTTAAGAGGATAAATGAGGGTTTGATGGCAACTGTTATACTTTGTAATTATGTCACTCAAACACCAGTCACATGGATACACGCCATAGGATGTCAATTCCTGGAATCTAGTCTATGACATGCTGCTTTTCCATAATTAGCTTTAGAAAATATTGATCATTGATCGATCAGAATTGGAGGATTATCTGATGCAGTTTAATGTGCCTTCTCTGCCCTCTCATTTTCTAATAAGTCATTCAATCCGACTGTAAATGGATCCACCCAGAATCTCACAACTGGAGGCCAGTGCAGATGATTCACCAACAATGACTCTCACATCAGAACATTCCAGAAAACTGGAATAGTCAAGGATTTGAAGAGAAACTTTTTTTACTTAGAGGGTGGTGAGGGTCTGGAATGCGCTGCCTGGGAGGGTGGGGGAGGCAGGATGCCTCACACCCTTTAAAAAGAACATAAGAACATCAGAAATAGGAGCAGGAGTAGGCCATCCAGCCCCTTGAGCCTGCCCCGTCATTTAATAAGATCATGGCTGATCTGAAGTGGATCAGTTCCACTTTCCCGCCTGCTTCCCATAACTCTTAATTCCCTTATTGATCAGAAATCTATCTACCCGTGACTTAAATACATTTAACAAGGTAGTCTCCTCTGCTTCAACGGGCAGAGAATCCCAAAGATTCACTACCCTCACGGAGAAGTTCCCCCTCAACTCTGTTCTAAATTGACTCCCCTTATTTTTGAGGCTGTGCCCTCTAGTTCTTGTTTCCATTCTAAGGGGAAATAATCTCTCTGCTTCTAACCTGTCTAGCCCCTTCATTATCTTATATGTCTCCATAAGATCTTCCCTCAGCCTTCTAAACTCCAATGAGTACAGGCCCAGTCTACTCAATCTCTCTTCATAAGCTAACCCCCTCATCTCCAGAATCAACTAAGTACCTGAATGAGCACTTGCCTCATCATAACATTCAGGCTATGGGATTAGGTGGGCATGTCAGGGCCTTTCATGCGTTGGTGCAGACTCAATGGGCTGAAGGGCCTCTTCTGCACTGTAGCATTCTGTGATTCTGTGACTTGCTTTATTCATGTGGGAGTGACAGGAACAGAAGCAATTTCTCATCACTTGGTGCTTTCAACAAAGGTGCAGTGGTGAAATGGTTATCCAGTGCAGAAGAAGGCCATTTGGCCCATCGAGTCTTCACTAATCCTCCAAAAGAGCACTCTACCACGGCCCACTCCCCTGTCCTTTCACTGTAACCTCATGTATTTGGCATAGCTAATCCCCCTAACCTGCACATCCTAGGACATTGAGGGGCAATTTAGCAAGACAAATCCACCTAACCGGCACATTTTTGGACTGTGGGGAGAAACCAAAGCACCCGGAGAAACCCACGCAGACACGGAGAATGTGCAGACTCCACACAGACAGTGATTCAAGCCAGGAATCGAACCTGAGTCCCTGGCGCCGTGAGGAGGCAGTGCTAACCACTGTAGTACACAGACATTTCTGCACTCTTCCCAGCATTAGCTCCCTGTGCCTCTGGGAGACAGGGTCTTTCTCATTTTCCACTTAGACTGAGATTTGGGGTCAGGTGGGGGGAGAGGGGCAGGGGAGGCGTCGTTTGGGGGATGAGAGGCGACAAAAATGAGAGTCAAATTCAGAAGGCCATCAAGCTGTTCGACCATGTGAACAAAAATGCCAGCAGACGGCACGGTGGCCCATTTTCGATTCCCGGCCTTGGGTCACTGTCTGTGTGGAGTCTGCATGTTCTCCCTGTGTCTGCGTGGGTTTCCTCCGGGTCCTCCAATTTCCTCCCATAGTCCAAAGATGTGTGGTTTAGGTGCTCTGGCCGTGCCCCTTCTGTTAGGGGGATTAGCAGGGTAAATGCATGGGGTTACAGGAGTAGGATCTGGGTGGGATTGTTGTTGCTGCAGAGTCGATGGGCCAAATGGTAGCAATTCTAGACTTTCTCTGCATTTTACTTGACTGTTTGGAGATAAAGAGATTTGATCTATCAATTCTTATGGTTTGATTGGCCGGGAAGAAACAGTTTTATTCTCTTGCTGTGAAGGATTCCTGCAACAATGAGGGTGACAATCTCACTGTGTGCACAGGAAGAGAACTGAATCGAACCTGAAGCTGGCTGCTGTGCAGATTGCATCTGCTTCAACAGCAACTCAATCAGATGGTGAACTGAATATTTATGAGGATGTTTACCAAATCGATCCTTGTGCCTAGAAACACAGAGACACAGAGCGGCAAATCAGTCCCCATGCTCGCTTGAAATTGCACTGTCAGAGGGTCAGTGCTGAGGGAGCGCCGCACTGTCAGAGGGTCAGTGCTGAGGGAGCTCCGCACTGTCAGAGGGTCAGTGCTGAGGGAGCGCCGCACTGTCAGAGGGTCAGTGCTGAGGGAGCGCCGCACTGTCAGAGGGTCAGTGCTGAGGGAGCGCCGCACTGTCAGAGGGTCAGTGCTGAGGTAGCGCCGCACTGTCAGAGGGTCAGTGCTGAGGGAGTGCCGCACTGTCAGAGGGTCAGTGCTGAGGGAGCGCCGCACTGTCAGAGGGTCAGTGCTGAGGGAGCGCCGCACTGTCAGAGGGACAGTGCTGAGGGAGTGCCGCACTGTCGGAGGGTCAGTGCTGAGGGAGCGCCGCACTGTCAGAGGGACAGTGCTGAGGGAGTGCCACACTGTCAGAGGGACAGTACTCTAGAAGTATTGAACTCGGTGGAGAGGTCCAGGCAGGTGCTATACCAATGCAGCTCTTTCTTTCAGTGTCGATCATGACTCTGTTTCACTCTACATGTGAACATCCCAGATATTGGCTGGTCCGGCACGATTGTTGCCATGGTGATATGGTCACTCGCTGAGTGGGATGCCGTGGTAATTGGTGCAGCCCTGCTCGAGTGGAGTGGCTGGTATTTGTGAAACGCTTTCTGCTCGCTGCTTACCTTTTCACACTGAGGGGATGGAGTGCAGTCACCTTGACAATTGGAAAGGGAGACATTAGCCAGGAAGGAGAGTTGTTGGTGTTGTGAATGCTCTAGGCTATTGTGTGACATGATGGATGGCTGTCTCAGTGCTGAGGCCCACTCAGAGCTAAAACATTCAAAGCCCGAATTCAAGTTGGAAGCACTGGAGGATGGGACCATCCCGGCTTCTCAAAGGGCAGCAGCAATAAGGGGTCCCCTCCCCTCATTCTCAACTCACCGAATCCCAACACAACATAGGAGCCAGGCAAGGATCGGTCCCAATCTCCTTCGCTGTATTGACTGAGTTCTCAATCTCCCTAAATTGCCCCAAAGTGTCCAAAGATGTGTGGGTTAAGTGGATTGGCCATGCTAGTGTCAGCTTGGTAAGTAAGTGTGAGGTTACAGGGATAGGACCTGGGTGGGATTGTTGTCGCTGCATGCCCGATGGGTTGAGTGGCCTCTTTCTGCACTGTCGGGATTCTGTTCTATGATTCTAATCAACACAGATATTGAATCCTGTGAAGGAACCTGCTGCGTACTGGGGCAACAAGGTCAATCAGATCAACTCGGCGTGAGAGAGAGGATAGTGACAGAGAGAGAGAGAGAAACAGAGTGAGAAAGGTTGGGAATGAGAATCCTTTCCTCGTATAACATCCAGCAAACCAGCAAGCTTTACCCTGAGAACTGAAGGGAGGAAAATAAAGAAGGAAACACCTCTGAAAAATATATTAAAATAAAAAATCTGACCTAGGTAATCATCCTTCATGTGTTCAATTAATCTTCAGTCTAGCAAAGCTGTGTATCCAGGCATCAGTTATTCTTTAATTATCTATGAAGGCAGTTCCATTGCAATGCAATCAGTAACTCCCACTTAATTGCATAACACTTAATTACACAAGACTCTACAGTGTCAATTGTTCCCCATTCATTAAATGGTTCTTACAGGGAAAAAAACGGCTCATTCCCAGGAGATTTCCATCCTGGGTAACAAATGAATCCTACAATTTGGAATCTTTTCCCTCTTCCTCTCCTTGTTCTCCGAGTAGAGCTCAGTGGGCTGGCTGTGCGACCATCACAGAGTCTAGGCTACGGTGATCCCCATCCTATCCTTCCTCTGAAGTTCGTCCCAAATTTATAGGCTTCACGACCCAATATGGCAGCATGATGATACGGTGATTAACAGTGTCATCTCACTGCGCCAGAGACCCAGGTTGAATTCTGGCCTCGGGTTACTGTTTGTGTGGAATTTGCACATTCTCCCCGTTTCCGCGTGGGTTTCCTCCGGGTGCTCTGGTTTTCTCCCACAGTCCAAAAGATGTATAGGTTAGGTTGATTGGCCAAGCTGAAATGGTCAATCAACTTACATGTCAGGCAGATTAGCAGGGTAAATGTGTGGGGTTACGGGAATAGAGCCACGGTGCGATTCTGGCCGGTACAGACTTGATGGGCCGAATGGCCTCCTTCCGTACTGTAGGAATTCTATGATATCAACAAGAAAGTGGGAGCCCTGGCAGAGATTATCCTCTGTCTGAAGAATACTGAGGTTAAGTGTAGCATCCCTGCAATTATGATTAGCCATCCTTGACCGAGACCATTTGATGGGCAACACGACAGCTCAGTGACTATCGCTGTGCTGTGCAGATACATGGATTTGGGCTTGTGTCTGTGGGAGTTTGCACATTCTCCCCATGCTTGCGTGGGTTTTCTCCGGGAGCTCCGGTTTCCTCCCACATTCCAAAGATGTGCTCTTAGGCTAATTGGCAAAACAAATTCTCCCTAAAGAACAAAGAACAAAGAACAAAAAGCACGGGAAACAGGCCCTTCGGCCCAACGAGCCCGCACCGCCACCCCAATGCTTCCACCTCTACCCGCGATCCCTGTCCATGTTTATAGATCTATGGATTACAAACCAAATTTTAGACAATTTAGGGAGAATTTGTTTTGCCAATTAGCCTAAGAGCACATCTTTGGGATGTGGGAGGAAACCGGAGCACCCTGTGACCCCTCGTGCTTTTCGAGTCCATCCTAGGAAAAAGCTTAACCCTGTTTACTCTATCTATACCCCTCATAATCTTGTACACCTCTATTAGATCTCCTCTAAGTCTGTGCCTTTCTAAGGAAAACAGTCCCAATTTGCCTAACCTCGCCTCGTAACTCAGACCTTCCATACCAGGCAGCATCTTGGTGAACCTCCTCTGCACTCTCTCCAGACCCTCCACGTCCTTCCGGTAGTAGGGCGACCAGTAAATTGTCTCAAATTTGGTTTTTAATCCATAGATCTATAAACATAGACAGGGATCATGGGTAGAGGTGGGAACATTGGGGTGGCGGCGCAGGCTCGTTGGGCCAAAGGGCCTGTTTCCCGTGCTGTTTTGTTCTTTGTTTGTTCTTTGTTCTTAGCACCTGAGCTGTGTGTTCCATTGTTAATTCCATTGAAATGCCTGCAGTACCTGTTGCTCCTATAGAAGGCACTGTAAGCCAAATCCCACCCCGATATGTATTATAAACATCACATTGTGTAATACACAATAGATGCTATTTTGAAGTGTGGAATATTTCACTCTGTAATCCATGATGGCACAGTGGTTAGCACTGCTGCCTCACAGTGCCAGGGACCCTGCTTTGATTCCAGGCTTGGGTGACTGTGTGGAGTTTGTACCATTCCCCAGACCTGCATGAGTTTCTCCCAGGTGCTCCGATTTCCCCTCACAGTCTGAAAGACGTGGAGGTTAGATGGGCTGGCCATGCTAGATTCTCCCTCAATGTACCTGAACAGGCATACGCTGGAGGAGTCACCCTGGGACTTCATGGCCACCAGACTCCCTGCAGATCTCTCAGAACGCTTCCTGAAATTCCTTTTCCAACTGCAATTTTGTTTTCTCAGTAACTGAAAATTCTGATGTTCAAAATAAGGATTTGAACAAAATTCTGAAAACAACCAATTCCACCTCTGTTGGAACCTTTACTTTTTTGCCACCGTGTTCCCTCAGTTCCGTGAGTGAAGATTTCGCCTGAAGGCCTCTGCCTCGGGGGTTTTCTTAATCGCTCAGAGTCACTGAGTTTGGATTGACCAGGGTAAGGTAAGCAGTATGCTAGATTCCTCATGTAAGCTCAGTAACCATTCTGAATTGTGAGGAAGCGTGACCCTGCGTCACTGTCACTGTTTAGTTTTAAGCAGTGTTCCACATTTGCCTTCTTTATCCCATTTACTATCTTATGTAACTTAACAAGGTCACCTCTCAGTTGTCTCGTTATGAAGCTGAGCACTCCAGCTTCTCACAGATTTTATTAAGTGATACAGCACAGAGGGGGGACCATACAGCCCATCTTGTCTTTCTGAATGTGCTATCCCACTCCCCCCTCCCCTTTCTGCACAGCCTGACCGATTTTCTGGGATTTATCCGGTTTCCTTTCAAAAGTTCCAATTAAACCTGGAGGAGCAATGGGCTAGTGGTATTATCGCTAGACTATTAACCCAGAAACTAAATTAATTCAGTTAATCCTCTGGGGGCCTGCGTTCGAATCCTACCATGGCAGCTTATGTTTGTTTATTAGTGCCACAAGTCAGCTTACGTTAACACTGAAATGAAGTTACTGTGAAACTCCTCTAGTCGCCAGACCCCGGTGCCTGGCTAATGCACCATAACCAGCACGTTTGTCAGACTATAGGAGGAAACCGGAGCACCTGGAGAAAACCCACACAGACATGGGTAGAATGTGCAGACTCTGCACAGGCGGTGACCCAAGCCAGGAATTAAACGCGTGTCTCTGGCGCAGTGAGGCGGCAGTGCTAACCACTGTGCCATTGTGCCACCCCAAATTTGAGTTCAACAAAAAATGTCTGAAATTAAGAATCTACTGATGACCCTGAAACCACTGTTGAAAAACCCATCTGGTTCACTAATATCCTTTAGGGAAGGAAATCTGCCGTCCCTTACCCAGTTTGGCCTACGTGTGACTCCAGAGCCACAGCAATGTGGTTGACTCTCAACTGCCCTCCAAGGGGCAACTAGGGATGGGCAATAAATGCTGGCCCAGCCAGTGACACCCATGTCCCAGGAATGAATTAAAAAACTGCTCCCAATGCCCTATCAGACACCGCCATTCAACAACAAAAACAATAACTTGTATTTATATAGCACCTTAAACACAATAAAATTTCACAGGAGCATTACAAGAGAAAGAATGACACTAAGACACACGAGATGATATGAAGTCAGAGAGGTAAGTTTAAAAAAAGTGCCTTAAAGGAGGAAAGTGGGAAAGAGAAGCAGAGAGATTTTTAAAATTCTTTCACGGGATGTGGAGCTCGCTGGCTGGGCCAGCATTTATTGTCCATCCCTAATTGTCCTTGAGAAGGTCGCGATGAACTGTCTTCTTGAAGCACTGCAGTCCACATGGTCCACCGAGTTTAGATTGACCAGGGTAAGGTAAGCAGTATGCGAGATTCCCTGTAAAAACTCAGTAACCATTCTGAATTGTGAGGAAGCGTGACCTTGCATCAGATGGTATAGGTACACCCACAGCACTGTTAGGGAGGGAGTTACAGAATTATAGAATCTCTACCTAACAGAAGGAGTTATGACTGTAACATTACATTCTGCACTCCCTCCTTTCCTTCTCTACAAACTGTCTGTTTTGTTTATATAGCGCACAAGAAACAATACTTCTCACTGTATGTTAATACATGTGACAATAATAAACCAACTCAAATAAAAAGAGGCCATTCAGCCCAACAAGTCTGTACAGACCACAATCCTATTGCCACAAACCCACACATTTACCCTGCTAATCCTCCTGACAATAATTTGGCATGGCCAATCCACTTTACCCACACATCTCTGGAGTGTGGAAGAAAACCGTACCACCCAGAGGAAATCCACGTAGACATGGGGAGAATGTGCAGACTTCACACAGACAGTGACCCGAAGCCAGAGTTGAACCCAAGTCCCTGGCACAGTGAGGCAGCAGTGCTAACCACTGGGCCACCATGACCCCCCAGGGTTTTGGCCCAGCGACAGCGAAGGAATGGCCGATATATTTCCAAGTCAGGATGATGTGTAATTTGGATGAAATTGAGTGCTGCTCCTTTGCACCTGCTGCTTCTGGATGTTACTTGCATTCCCTGGACAGTATTCCCACCACAGGATAATAGCAGGGAAATATTTGGAATGTTTTCCAAAATGCTGGTTCCAGTGTTTGGGTTGGACATGCCCCACAAGGATCTGTGTGTTTTTGCCAACCAGACACTCTCTGGTTACCCCGCCACAGTGAGAGTGTGTCCTGTCTGTTCTCGATCAAGACAATGGCTGAAAGAATGTTTGTAAGAGGAATTACTGAGAAATCCACACACAACTTCAAAACCGAATCCAATCCTAGTCCACAAATGTATGGATTGGCTACGTTAAATTACCCCTTAGTGTCCAAAGATGTGCAGGATAGGAGGATTGGCCATGCTAATTTGCCTCTTAGTGTCCAAAGATATGTAGGTTGGATGGAATAGCCATGGTAAATTCCCGTTAGTGTTCAAAGTAGTGTAGATTAGAGAGATTAGCTATGGTTGATATGCACGGTTATGTGGATAGGAAAGATCTGGGTAAGATGCTCTGTCAGAGAGTCAGTGTATATTCAATGGGCTGAATGGCCTCCTGCTGCATTGCAGGGATTCTATGGATTCTCTGGAACATTCAGAGCTCCTCTGGAGTAAGTGTTGAGCTAGATGTTGGCAAATGGATCTCAGCACAGAGCTATCAGAAGGATCACACTTGGGGACAGCTAACAAGGCAAATGGATGCACACTAAACAGTACGACAGTGAGGAGTGTAGAGAAAGGAAAACAGAGTGTGCAGTTGCCCTGATCCTTCTGACTGTCTGACACGGGTAGGCAAGGTGGTCAAGGGCAGAAACAGAATATAATGCCCAGGTGTAGAACTGCCCCGAATCCTGGGTTCAAATCCTATAACCTCACCTCGAAGGGCCAATAGGGCGGAGATTTCTGGTGGACTGAGGGGTTGCAGCACTGTTAGAGGTGCCGTCCTTTAAACGATTTGCAGTGCCTGGTCTCTGGGATAGATCCCAAGGGAAGTTCTCCGCAGGGTCCTGGACAATATTTGTCCCAGTCAAACGTCATCGAAACAGGGATTATCCAGTTATTATCACAGCACTGTTTACGGGATCTTGCTGTGTTGCTGCTGCATTTCCAACATTAAAACACTGCCTACAGTTCTTGGTAAAGTATTTCATTGGTTGTGAAATGCTGAGACCATGTCCTGAGAATGTAACAGGTGCTACAGGAATGTCAGTTCTTTCAAGAAGCTCCAATTCCATCTTCTCAGGCCATTCTCTCCTCTACAGCATTCCTATAGTGCCTTCCCCATTCTCCCCTCTACAGTATTTCTGTAGCACCTTTCCCATTCGCCCCTCACTGCATTCCTGTAGCACCTTTCCCATTCGCCCCTCACTGCATTCCTGTAGCACCTTTCCCATTCGCCCCTCACTGCATTCCTGTAGCATCTTTCCCATTCTCCCCTCTCCAACAAAGCCCCGGGTCACAAGCGAGACAAAAACTAAACCTCTGGGTACAAAGTAAAAGTGAATTATTTGTTCGGAGCTTTGTCCTTACCCTGACAAGTGAACTCAGATTCCTCGTTCTCCGCCTTCTGTCCTGCAATTAGCTGCAGTTTGACACCATTTTTCAAGTGTGAACTCTGCGCGCAGAGGTCTTCGCGAACGAGAGCTGCTGGTCCCCACGGCAACCTCAACAGAGAGCCATTATTCCAGCTGCCAGACGGTCATTTCAGTCTGTTCCTGTGAGCCTCCACCTTCTCCTCACCTTCCTGAGTGTCAGAGGGAACACAAGTCCTACCATTCCTGAACAGTTTAACTTTACTTGTTAATGTCACAAGCAGACTTACGTTAACACTGCAATGGACAGTGGTTATCATTGCTGCCTCACAACGCCAGGGACCCAGGTTCAATTCCCAGCTTGGGTCACTGTTTGTGTGGAGTTTGCACAGTCTCTCCAAGTCTGCGTGGGTTTCCTCTGGGTGCTCCAGTTTCCTCCCCCAGTCCAAAGATGTACAGGTTAGGTGGATTGGCCATGACAAATTGATCCTTACATCAGGGGGACTAACTAGGGTAAAAGCATCGGATTATGGGGATAGGATCTGGTAGGATTGTGGTCAGTGCAGACTAAATGGGCCAAATGGCCTCCTTCTGTACTATACAGTTTCTATGAAGTTACTGTGAAAATCTCCTAATTGCCACACTCTGGTGCCTGTTTGGGTACATTAAGGGAGAAATTAGCACGGCCAATGCACCCCAACTAGTAGGTCTTTCGGACTGTGGGAGGAAATCAGAGCACCCGGAGGAAACCCATGCAGACACAGGGAGAATGTGCAGACTCTGCAAAGACCCAAACCAGGAATCGAACCCAGGTCCCTGGTTCAGTGAGGCAGCGCTGCTAACTATTGTGCCTCTCTGCTGCCCGAGAGGTAGTGCTGATAGAAACTGTTGTCAGCCAGTACCTGAGAGATACACTGCAGGGTCTGATTGGTGCTGGCGAGTCCCTGGTGCTGTCACATTGGCCGTTTTGTTGTTAATTCTTGCATTGGATGAGGACACCTCCTAGGATTTATGGCCCATCCCAATTCCCCTTTCAGGAGGCGACAGGGAGCCATCATCTTGAATTGCTGCAATACCTCTATGTAGGTAAACCCATAGTGCTGTTAGGAATGTGTAATAATCCGAGGCCAGTCAATGTGGCAGACAATTAATAACTAGAGTTAAATACACAAAGAGTTCAGGAGCACAACCAACACAAGTCTACTCCTAACAACATCCTGATTCCAACTGGAGCCCACTAGCCATGACTGCTCCCATTCATCCCTGATTGGCTCAGGTTTAGAATATAAGAACTAGGAATAGGAGTAGGCCATTCGGCCCCTCAAGCCTGCTCTGCCATTCAATAAGATCATGGCTGATCTTTTCATGGACTCAGCTCCACTTACTCATCCAGTCACCATAACCCTTAACTCCTTTACTTTCAAAATTTATCCTTACCTTAAAAACATTCAATGAGGTAGCCTCAACTACTTCACTGGGCAGGGAGTTCCACAGATTCACAACCCTTTGGGTGCTCACACTCCATTGGCTGCAGCCCAGTCACCTGACCCACAAAGAATCGCCCTCCCGCCCTTTAATGGGGCCAGGCTTCCGCAGGAGTCCCAGGATTTTGACCTAGCACAGTGAAAGATCTGCTCAGGGTGGTGAACCATAGGTTGGCATGGTTTACAAGACCTGCACGGTGGCACAGTAGTTAGCACTGTTACCTCACGGTGCCCAGGTTCGATTCCGGCATCAGGTCACTCTCTGTGCGGAGTCTCCCCGAGTCTGTGTGGGGTTCCTCCAGGTGCTTTGATTTCCTTCCACACTCCAAAGATGTGCAGGTTAGGTAGATTGGCCATGCTAAATTGGCCCTTAGTGTCCAAAGATATTTAGGTTAGGTGGATTGGCCGTGCTAAATTGGCCTTTAGTGTCCAAAGATGTGCAGGTTAGATGGATTGGCCATGCTAAATTGTCCCTTAATGTCTAAGGATGTTTAGGTTAGGTGCATTGGCCATGCCAAATTGTCCCTTAATGTCTAAGGATGTTTAGGTTAGGTGCATTGGCCATGCTAAATTGTCCCTTAATGTCTAAGGATGTTTAGGTTAGGTGCATTGGCCATGCTAAATTGTCCCTTAATGTCTAAGGATGTTTAGGTTAGGTGCATTGGCCATGCCAAATTGCCTTTGATATCCTATCCAGTCTAATCCCACCCTTTTTAATTCCTCCTTTATCAGCGGTTATCCAAGAAGAAAGGCTGCAACTGGGTGAACTGTATACAGATTATCACAGAAAGCAGAGAATTCCGTGACAGCTCCAATAGGGACGGAATTGGATCAATTATTCCCGAAAGAATTAATAGATTCTATATCACGAATCAGAACAAAATAATTCCTGCGCAATCTCAATCCAGAATTGGAACCGTCTATAAGAAGTTGCTGGCAAACAATCACTAAGTGCACTGGCAGGGGGGATGGTGGTGGGAACCTGGCTGGGGGGGCAGTCAGTGATCAGTGAACACTCTGCGAGGTGGGGAGAGAGGGAAGGCGGAGGTCCTTTGAGCTCGGTTTGTTTCATTTCTCTGTGCCAGGAATTCAGGCATTTCCTCCCATGTCTGTTTCTGAAAGTGTGCTACTGTATTCTGTCACAGGCAGACATGCATGTGCACATGTCCAGACATATACAGAGACATGCGCACAGACAGGCTGGTTTATGGGGAGGGAAATGAGTGTATATATCACTTTATATTGGCTCCTACCGCTCAGCCAAATGCTTGTTCCAGCTAATTGACCCTGACACAATGTGGTATAACTTGGTGATGAATTGCTGACCTTCCCAGAGAATGTCAGATACAGTACGAGTGCGCACACTAACTCCTGCTTATGCCACTCACTCTCCTGAGAAAGAAATTCTCTACTTCTTAATAGAGGGATCTATTTGCATTAAGCTCTGCATTGCAATCAATGAAATACTAACTAAATTAGCTGGTAGAATTTTAGCATTCTAAAATGCATCTAATCAGAACAGTGGGAAGGAACCGGAGCACCCAGAGGAAACGGGAGAATGTGCAAACTCCACACAGACAGTGACCTGACAGCCAGGAATCGAACCCGGGTCAGTGGTGCTGTGAAGCAGCAGTGCTAACCACGGTGTCAGCAGAGGTGGTGGGGATGTAGTGATTGCATGGGTGATGTGGAGCAGTCACGTTGGTACTGTGGTTAGCATTGCTGCCTCACAGCACCAGGGATCCAGGTTCGATTCCCAGCTTGGATCACTGTCAGTGTGGAGTTTGCATGTTCTCCCCGTGTCTGCATGGGTTTCCTCTGGGTGCTCCAGTTTCTTCCCATAGTCCAAAGATGTGCATGTTAGGTGAATTGGCCATGATAAATTGCCCCTTTGTGTCTAAAGATATGCAGGTTACGTGAATTGGCCATACTAAGTTGCCCCTTATTATCCAAACATATGCGGGTTAGGTTGATTGGCCATGCTAAATTGCTCCTTAGTGTCCTGGGATGCGAGAGTTAGAGGGATTAGTGGGTAAATACGTGGTGTTACAGGGATAGGGCCTGGGTAGGATTGTTGTCAGTGCAGACATGATAGGCCAAATGGCCTCTTTCTATACTGTAGGGATTGTATGATTCTAGTGGTATTGTCACTGGACTAGTAACCCAGAGACCCAGGGGAATGCTCTGGGGACCAGGGATTGAAACCTACCACAGCAGATGGTGAAATTTGAATTCAGTAAAAATCTGGAATGAAAAGCCTGATGATGGCAGACAGGGATTCACACACAGACTGGTTTACAAGGGAAATGACTCTATATAGCATTTTATTGTAGATGTCATAAAAACCCATCTGGTTCAGTAAGGAAATCTGCTGCCCTTTTTGTGACTCCAGTTGCAGAGAAATGAGGTTACATTTGAAATGGCAAATAAATTTATACACAAAACAGCATCATGATAATAACTAGGCATCTTAGCAGTGGTGTAATGACATTATCACAGGACCAATAATCCAGAGACCCAGGAGAACTTCTGGGGACCCGGGTTTAAATCCCACCACGGCAGATGGTGAAATTGGAATTTAGTGAAAATCAGGATTTAAAAATCTAATGGTGACCAAATTATTGATTGGGTGGGATATTAAAGGGTGCGGGGAGTGAGGGGGAGAGTGGGATTAGACTGGGTGGGATATTAAAGGGTGCGGAAAATGAGGAGAGAGTGAGATTAGACTATGTTGGGACTGAGGGGGGAGCAGGATTAGAGTGGGTGGGAGAGAGGAAGGAGCAAGCGGGGGAAGTGGGGTTGGGAATGAGGGGGAGTGAGAGGGGGACCAGGGTTGGACTGGGTTGGGAGAGAGAAGGGAGTGGGGTTAGACTGGGTAGGAGTGAGGGAGGAATGAGAGGGGAGCAAGGTCAGGAGTGAGGGGGGAGCGAGGGGGGAAGTAGGGCGGGAGAGAGGTGGCAGTGGGGATGGGAGTGTCAGCCTAGATTTTGTTCTCATTGATTTTCTATTCCAAATATAAAATTATTTAACAGAATTAAACAATTCTAGCTTTGTCAGATCTGAGAACACAGTTTCTAACCCAACTAACACACACTCGCACTTACCATATTATTGATAAATTGCCACAAAATTCTGTGCATTAAACAGATGGTTATGGGTTAGAATCCCAGTGTGGGATCCTTCTCACACCAGCTTTCTGCCCAATTCCTAATGGGTGCGAATTGACAGCAGAGAACAGCACATAATAGGGTACTAATTAACAGTAAATTGCCAGCAATAGTCAGGGAAACAATAACTCGCATTCATATTGCGCAGTTAATAGAGGAACCCATCCCGAGACGCTTCACAAGACTGTTATACAACAGGGTCTGGGACTGAGGCATAAAAGGAGATATTCAGCAGAGGTGACTAAAATCTTGGTCAAAGACATTGGCTTTAAGGAGCGAATGACAGAGAGAGACGGAGAGGTTTAGGGAGGGAATTCCAGAACTCAGGGCCCCAAGCAACTGAAGGCACGGCCAATGATGGAGCCACTAAAATTGGATATTCACAAGAGAGCAGAATTAGAGGAGATTCCAGAGGTTTGTGGAACTGGAGGGGATTGGGGAGGTGATGGCCTAGACTAATACTCCAGAAACTCAGCTAACCCAGGTTCGAATCCCGTCACAGCAGATGGTGAAGTTTGAATTCAATAAAAAATATCTGGAATTAAGAATCTACTGATGACCATGAAACCATTGTCAATTGTTGGAAAAACCCATCTGGTTCGGGGAAATGGGGTTGAGAAACATATCAGCCATGATAGAATGGCAGAACAGGCTTGATGGGCCAAATGGCCTAATGCTGTTCTTGTGTCACATGGTCTATACAGTATTCTATAGTCAACTAATCACATTTCTGAAATCCTTTGATTTGATTTATTATTGTCATATGTATTAGTTTACAGTGAAAAGTATTGTCTCTTGCGTGCTATACAGATAAAGCATACCGTTCATTAAGAAGGAAAGGAGAGAGAGCGGACTGTAGTGTTACAATCATAGTTAGTGTGTAGAAAAAGATCAACTTAGTGAGAGGTAGGTCCATTTAAAATGGTAGGTCCATTCTTGAGTCAGTTGCTACGTGACCTCAGATTTTTGTATCTTTTTCCCAACGGAAGAAGGTGGAAGACAGATTGTCCGGGGTGCGTGGGGTCCTTGATTATGCTGGCATCGGGAAGTGTAGACAGAGTCAATGGATGGGAGGCTGGTTTGCTTGATGGACTGGGCTACATTCACAACCCTTTGCAGTTCCTTGCATTCTTGCACAGAGCAGGAGCCCATACCAAGCTGTGATACAACCAGAAAGAATGCTTTCTATGGTGCTTCTGTAAAAGCTGGTGAGAGTCATGGCTGACATGCCAAATTTCCTTAGTCTTCTGAGAAAGTTGAGGCGTTGGTGGGCTTACTTGGTTAGCATGTGGGGGACCAAGACAGGTTTTTGGTGATCTGGACACCTAGAAATGTGAAGCTTTCGGCCATTTCTACTTTGTCCCTGTTGATGTAGAGAGGGGCACGTTCTCCTTTAGACTTCCTGAAGTCGATGACAATCTCCTTCATTTTACTGATAATGAGGGAGAGATTGTAGTCATCATACGGATGAGAAGGAAGGGGGATAGGAGGGTCAGATATGGGATTATTCTCGATCTCCATGGCGACCTGCTCTCACTGAGTGGCTGGCAGGCATGTCTCAGCAGATACAGGACATCTCTCCTCCTTTCCACCTCCTTCACATGGTCTTTAGCGCAGCGTCAGGAACCCCTGCTCTCCCACCTTGTGCTGCTGTTCAATGATTCAGATTCCCTCCCTACATACCTGCCAGCTCCAGATACAACACCACTCTGCTCTCAGAGCAGAAGGCTGTTATAAGAACACGGACAATGCTTTAAGTTGTGCAGCCATTAATGACAAGGATTCCCTGCCATTGTGTTCAGTGTTAGAATCACAGAATCCCTACAGTGCAAAAGGAGGCCAAACAGCCCATTGAGCCTGCGCTGACAACAATCCGATCTAGGCCTCATCCTATAACCCCATATATTCCCCCTGCTAAATGCCACTGATTATAAGGGGCAATTTAGCACAGCCAATCTGCCTAACCTGCATATCTTTGGACACTAAGGGGCAATTTGGCATGGCCAATACATGGCTGGATATTGAAGTCAGTGAAACAAGCAGACAATGCTAGGTTAGCGAATCGCCCGCATTATAACAAACCAATTGGGGTAAATAATGCATCACAATCCCTCCATTCATTTTGTCCCCAAATTCCCCCCCTCACCACCACCCAAAATCCCGTGCACAGAAGATGTCTCTTCCCTAATTCCCAGGAATGCTTCCAGACGGAACCAATCAGGCCGCACCTTCGATTGCAGGACCCAGATATTCCCACCTTGTTACAGTCAACGGCACAATTTCCAGCGGCACTCAGCCACACAAAATCATCTTGGAAAGAACTAAACGGCCAGTACCCCTGAGCAGAGGCGACCTACTTTCCGGAAAGTGCGATGTACTAGCTGCCAGATTCACAAATTTAATAGGTTCTATAGTTAGAACCTTTATTGTAACTCAGTAACCTCTGAGTCTAGTAACATATGGACTTGTTTTTCATTGTGAAATATCGGTGATCTCTGTGACGATGATTCTGGGCAAAGTGATTAACCTGAGATCCATAAAGTCCTTCATTCTGGACATACGTGTTATATGTTACATTATATGATACACATGTCACATTACCCTGTGGCACAATGGTTAGCACTGCCGCCTCAAAGATCTGGGTTCGATTCCCGGCTCGGGTCACTGTCTGTGCAGAATCTGCACATTCTCCCAGTGTTTGCGTGGGTTTCCTCTGGGTGTTCTGGTTTCCTCCCACAGTCTGAAGGACGTGCTGGTTAGGGTGGATTGGCCATGCTAAATTCTCCTTCTGTACCCGAACAGGCGCCACAGTGTTGTGACTAGAGTATTTTCATAGTAACTTCATTGCAGTGTTAATGTAAGCCTTCCTTGTGACATAAATAAATAAACCTTAAACTTATAAACTGACTGTAAAACCTGAGTTAAGGTGCAGGTAGCAGAATATTGGAACATCGACACCGGGCCCAACACTAACACAAGCCCAATACTGCACAAAAATAGGCCCAATACCAAGCCTACCACAGGCGCAATACCTAGCCCAAGTCAGGCCCAACACAGGCACAACACCAAACCCAATACAGGCCCAACACAGGCCAATACTGAACCCAACACAGGCCCAACATCGAGCCCAACTCAGGCCCAACACAGATCCAATACCGAACCAATACTAAGCCCAATGCAGGCCCACTGCAGGGCCAATACTGAGCCCAACACTGAACCCAATATAGGTCCAATATAGGCCCAATACCAAGCCCAACATAAGCCCAACATTGAGCCGAACACAGACCCAACACAGTTGGGAACAATATCAATCCTGGTCCAACGCAGGTCCAACACCGAGCATAACACAGGCCCAACACCAGGCCTAATACCAACCCCAACACAGGCCCAGAAAAGAGCCCAACACAGGCTCAACATTGAGCTCATCACAGGCCCAATACAGTCCCAACACAGGCCCAATGCCAAGCTCATAACAGGTCCAAAACTGGCCCAACATTGGCCCAATACCAAGCCCAACACCAACAAGAGTCAAAAGAATTCCAGCATTAACCCTTAATATGCCCAGTCACTGCAATACCAACACTCCTGCATTGCTAACTCCAATATCAGCATCAGCCCCATCAATACAATTTCTGCCAAATCCAATTGCTACACTATTATCGCTGAACATACTCCAGCAACGTCATCACAGACACCACTCTTCCACCCTGGCCCTGTCTCCTGCCTACAGCTTGCTGCCTCTGGGCCCAGCCTGCTGCCCACTTTAGCTCAGTGTAACCCCCAGGATTGGGTTGGAGCATCCTGGAATGGGAGATTGGCCTCCAGCTCACTGTGTGCGACCCTGAGGGAAAATCATCAGGGCATGAGGAAGGATTGGAGATATAGAACATAGAATATAGAACACTACAGCACAAATAGGCCCTGTATGTTTTGCCATTTTCTTTGGAGATTTTTCTTTACGATAAAAAAAGATTGAAAACAGGAAACAAAGGTTGTTTGGCTGAGAGATTCATCCAATGAGTATTCTTGCTTTCCAATTGGTGTAGGAAGGCTGATCGTCACAAGAATGGCCACGTAATGCATAGAACCCATAGAATCGTTACAGTGCAGAAAGAGTCCACTCGGCCCATCGAATCTGTACCGATCACAATTTCACCCAGTCCCCATGCCCACAACCCCATATATTTACCCCACCAATCCCCTGAACACAAGGGTCAATTAGTCCAAAGATGTGCACGTTAGGTGCATTGGGCACGCTGGGCAGCACAATGGCAAAGTGGTTAGCACTGCTGCCTCACAGCACCAGGGACCTGGATTCAATTCCCGGCTTGGGTCACTGTCTGCACGTCCTCCCAGTGTCTGCATAGGTTTCCTCCGGTTGTTCTGGTTTCTTCCCACAGTCCAAACGATGTGTGGGTTTAGGGGGATTGGCCATCCTAAATTGCCCCTTAGTGTCGGAAGGATTAGCAGGGTAACTGTGTGGAGTTACAGGAATAGGGCCTGGGTGGGATTGTGGTTAATGCAGACACAATGGGCCGAATGGCCTCCTTCTGCACTGTAGGATTCTACTTTACATGGCCAATCAACTTGATCTGTACATCTTTTGGACTGCGGGAGGAAACTGGAGCACTCGGAGGAACCCACACAGACAGGGGAGAATTTGCAAATTTGAATTCAGGTCCCTGGTGCTACGAGACAGCAGTGCCAACCCACTATTCCACCGCGCTGCCTAGGGTATTTTGATGACTGGTATTTTGGGGGTAAGTCATGCGGTGTAGCCCCCCCAAGGAGATGATTAATCACAGTTCGCAACCTTAATGCTATTCCTCTGTTATTTCAACCCAGTTGGGAAGGTGATGATGGATTCTGAGAGACAGAGAGAGTGAAAACAGCCTTCTCTATTATAGATCCAGAGAGATGATGCCAGCTGCTCCATCTAGTGGTCACATCAGAAACTCTCTGTATTCCAACTTGATTTCTCCCTACCGTCTGCCACTTCTAAACCTAATGCTGTCTCCTCCATGTCAGCTGTGAATCCATTACTCCAGGCTTTCTCCACTTCTTTCCGGAATGTACTACTTCATTCACGACAAACCATCACCTAGGGGTCAGCGGATAAAACCACTGTTTCGGAGCCACATTCAAATTGCTATCCCACGGATTTGCATCCATGATCCAGACTGGCATTCCCATATAGTACTGAGGGAGTGCCACACTGTCAGAGTGTCAGTACTGAGGGAGCGCCGCACTGTCAGACAGTGAGTACTGAGGGAGTGTTGCACTGTCAGAGAGTCAGTGCTGAGAGAGTGCAGCACTGTCAGAGGGTCAGTACTGAGGTAGTGTCGCACTGTCAGAGGGTCAGTGCTGAGGTAGTGTCGCACTGTCAGAGGGTCAGTACTGAGGTAGTGTCGCACTGTCAGAGGGTCAGTACTGAGGTAGTGTCGCACTGTCAGAGGGTCAGTGCTGAGGATGTGCCGCACTGTCAGAGGGTCAGTGCTGAGGGAGTGCTGCACTGTCTCAGGGTCGGTGTTGAGGGAGTGTCGCACTTTCAGAGGGTCGGTGCTGAGGGAGTGCCGCACTGTCAGAGGGTCAGTGCTGAGGGAGTGCCGCACTGTCAGAGGGTCAGTACTGAGGGTGTGCCGCACTGTCAGAGGGTCAGTGCTGAGGGAATGCCGCACTGTTAGAGGGTCAGTGCTGAGGGAATGCCGCACTGTTAGAGGGTCAGTGCTGAGGGAGTGTCGCACTGTCAGAGGGTCAGTGCTGAGGGAGTGCCGCACTGTCAGAGGGTCAGTGCTGAGGGAGTGCCACATTGTCAGAGGGTCAATGCTGAGGGAGTGCCGCACTGTCAGACAGTCAGTACTGAGGGAGTGTCGCACTGTCAGAGGGTCAGTGCTGAGGGAGTGCCGCAGGTCAGAGGGTCAGTGCCGCACTGTCAGAGGGTCAGTGCTGAGGGAGTGCCGCACTGTCAGAGGGTCAGTGCTGAGGGAATGCCACACTGTCAGAGGGTCAGCGCTGAGGGAGTGCCGCACTGTCAGAGGGTCAGTGCAGAGGGAATGCCACACTGTCAGAGGGTCAGGCTGAGGGAGTGCCACACTGTCAGAGGGTCAGTACTGAGGGAGTGCTGCACTGTCAGAGGGTCAGTGCTGAGGGAATGTCGGAGTGTCAGAGGGTCAGTGCTGAGGGAGTGCCGCACTGTCAGAGGGTCAGTCAGTGCCACACTGTCAGAGGGTCAGTGCTGAAGGAGTGCCGCACTGTCAGAGGGTCAGTGCTGAGGGAATGTCACACTGTCAGAGGGTCAGCGCTGAGGGAGTGCCGCACTGTCAGAGGGTCAGTGCACAGGGAATGCCACACTGTCAGAGGGTCAGTGCTGGGGGAGTGCCACACTGTCAGAGGGTCAGTGCTGAGGGGAGTGCCACACTGTCAGAGGGTCAGTACTGAGGGAGTGCTGCACTGTCAGAGGGTCAGTGCTGAGGGAATTGTCGGAGTGTGAGTGTCAGAGGGTCAGTACTAGGGGAGTGCGGCACTATTAAAGTATCAGTACTGAGGGAGTGTCGCACTGTCAAAGGGTCAGTGCTGAGGGTGTGCCACACTGTCAGAGGGTCAGTGCTGAGGGAGTGCTGCACTGTCAGAGGCTCGGTGCTGAGGGAGTGTCGCACTGTCAGAGGGTCGGTGCTGAGGGTGTGCCGCACTGTCAGAGGGTCAGTGCTGAGGGTGTGCCACATTGTCAGAGGGTCAGTACTGAGGGTGTGCCGCACTGTCAGAAGGTCAGTGCTGAGGGAGTGCCGCACTGTCAGAGGGTCAATACTGAGGGTGTGCCACACTGTCAGAAGGTCAGTGCTGAGGGAGTGCCGCACTGTCAGAGGGTCAGTACTGAGGGTGTGCTGCACTGTCAGAGGATGAGCACTGAAGGTGTGCCGCACTGTCAGAGAGTCAGTGCTGAGAGAGTGCCGCACTGTCAGTGTTGTTTTTAGAATCAGAGAATCCCCACAGTACAGGAGGCTGTTTGGCCCATCGAATCTGCACTGACCACAATCCCACCTAGGGTCCTATCTTCATGCATTTACCCTAGCTAGCCCTGGGTAACTCTAAGAGGCGATTTAGCATGGCCAATCAACCTAACCTTTGGAGTGTTGATGGAAGCCCATCAGACATGGGGTGAATGTGCAGACTCCACACAGGCAGTGACCCAAGCCAGGAATTGAACCTGGGTCCCTGGCGCTGTGAGGCAGCAGTGCTAACCAGTGTGCCACTGTGTACCCAACACATTCGCTTATAACCAGTGAATCAGTGAAGTCCAACACTGAGACGGTGCAGCACTGTGACACTGGAGGGATGGTATTGAAGTGGATTTGACCAGCTGGACATTGCCTAGTTTTGTGACCTTTGTACTTGAGATTAAAGTTTTTAAATTTCTACCTCCTGATGCTGCAGTGAGAGGTCACAATGAAATACCCAACATTCATACAACATAAAGGAAGCAATAGACAGTGTTTGCATTTTACATTGAGTGTAACAGGAAGCAAATTGAGCATTGGATTGAAGTGGAGGAAATGGTCACCGCAGAGAGACTGAGAGACAATGAAACTCAGTCCCACTCAGCACTGAGTTTGGCTAAGTCCACAGAAAGATGAGCACCACAATTACTTCCAGCTTCAACCTTCAACATAGTGAAATAGAAAATAAATTGGCCCAATGAAAGAGAGAGGCATTCACACAAAGCACTCAGATACACACAACATAAATACAAGAACCACATTCTGTATCTAGACACACACAGACACACAGGCACACTCACTCACACAAAACACACACACAAACACACTCACACAAAACACACATACACATTCATACGCACATAAACACTCATTCACAGAAAACACACACATTCACACACAGAAAGGACATACTAACACACAGACTACATATACAAAATAAACAGATGCTCAACGCAGCCTCGAAACATACAGACACAGACAGATATCTGCAACATGGACACACATAAAACACATGCAGAGATGCACACCAACATGCACACCACAAACTAAACACAATCCTTAATGCAAATATGTCACAAAATAGACATCCACCAAACATGTATGCACAAAAACACACACATAAAACATACACAAAGCACACAAATAACACGTGGGAACATGTGCAGACACCCCATACAAAATACACAGGATACACAGATATTCACATTCACTCGGACACACACACACACACACACACACACACAGTCACACTCACAGTCATACAGGAAACATTTTGCTCAAAGCAGTTGGGGTGGAGAATACAGGTAATAGAAAATCTCTGGGGGTAGGGGGTGGGCTGACAGAAATCTGGGACATACAGCACCCCTGCCTCCGCACTCCCTCTCCCCACCCACACCCCGCCGTACAGCTGACTGAAAGCGTGTCACTGAGCGGGCAAGTGTTACTGGTTTTCGAGGAACTACAATGATGGTGATTGCCAGAGTGAGTCCCAGAACGCTGGTGCAGCGTGGGACTGAGTGCAGTGTAACTCTGAGCCCATTTCGCTGGGAGCAAAACACATGGTGACACATGTGCGTGCCTGTGTCCGCCTGATCGCTCCGTGTCAGCAGAAAGACACTCATCGCCCTCACAAGAAGCAGATGGCCCTTTAATGGCTTTTATACTCAGCAGCGGGGCACAGGTTACAGAAACTGACTGGGATGTTGCGATGTCAGTGAGCTTCCCCCCTAGGCAGGCACTCGCAAAACCTTTCCAAAGGCCACATCTCCCCCTCTCACACTTCACTGAAATCTAACATAGCAATCCCTCACAGAATGTCACAGGAACACTTTCAACCTTCAGTCCTCACTGCTCACCATCTCCGCTGTTCAAACAGAAGACCCGGCATCTTATCCGAGTGTGATCCCTGCCCCAAATCATAGCAGAATTAAACTCCCCACCGAATTACCCCATCCAATAAACAAAAACCTGAACACAAAAAATCCATTGACAAAACAGGCATAGGGAGTGCCGCACAGTCAGAGGGTCAGTACTGAGGGAATGCCGCACAGTCAGAGGGTCAGTACTGAGGGAGTGCCGCACCGTCAGAGGGTCAGTACTGAGGGAATGCCGCACAGTCAGAGGGTCAGTACTGAGGGAATGCCGCACAGTCAGAGGGTCAGTACTGAGGGAGTGCCGCACCGTCAGAGGGTCGGTGCTGAGGGAGTGCCGCACTGTCAGAGGGTCAGTACTGAGGAAATGCCGCACAGTCAGAGGGTCAGTGCTGAGGGATGCCGCACAGTCAGAGGGTCAGTACTGAGGGAATGCCGCACTGTCAGAGGGTCAGTACTGAGGAAATGCCGCACAGTCAGAGGGTCAGTGCTGAGGGAATGCCGCACAGTCGGAGGGTCAGTACTGAGGGAATGCCGCACTGTCAGAGGGTCAGTACTGAGGGAATGCCGCACAGTCAGAGGGTCAGTGCTGAGGGAGTGCCGCACAGTCGGAGGGAGGTCAGTACTGAGGAGTGCCGCACAGTGGAGGGTCGGTGCTGAGGGAGTGCCGCACAGTCGGAGGGTCAGTGCTGAGGGAGTGCCGCACTGTCAGAGGGTCAGTGCTGAGGGAGTGCCGCACTGTCAGAGGGTCAGTGCTGAGGGAGTGCCGCGCTGTCAGAGGGTCGGTGCTGAGGGAGTGCCGCACCGTCAGAGGGTCAGTGCTGAGGGAGTGCCGCACTGTCAGAGGGTCAGTGCTGAGGGAGTGCCGCACTGTCAGAGGGTCGATAGTGCAGTGATCCCTCAGTATATTCCTCAGTCGGATTATAGTCTTGGATTAGGCTCCACAATCACTGGCTGCTGTCACACGGTGAATTGCGGCTGATTTAAAGTCTCTGTCGGGGTCACGAGTGTTTCCCTATTTTAGTTCCTTTCAAAAATAGGTTACAGGTGTCCTGACGAGATAATCATGGTGAGGTGATGGCCACAGGCTAATTCCGCAACATGGCAGAGCTTTCTGTGTCACTTAACCCAGGCCTGCGGAAGGGTTTGTTTAAATCCAGCGTTATTGATGAAAAAACCGAGAGACACAGCAATCCCACCCCCTCTCAGCGACTCAGAGACACCCCCCGCCCCCGTCCTCTCCGGTGCCAGCCTGGCCTACGATGGACGTGCACTGTAGATCTGACAGAACGTCGAATCAATTGTCCAGTTTCGGCAGCTTGGCCACAGATGGACTGCCACCGTACAGTGATTAACCTTTAGTGCCCAGATTACCCCAGCCCAGCTCACCTGACCGAACCCTCGGCCTACAGGCCACAGCTTTCACTATCAGCTCAATTCCTCTTCTTACCATTCTCCGTTCATTTTGCCAATCGTTCAGTCCAATAACCCCCCGTCACCAACCTCCTTCGCAGTACTAACTGCCGGAGGAACCAGAGGAGGGAGAGGGGAGAGGAGGAGAGACTGGGGAGGGTGAGTAGAAGGGAGAATGAGGGAAAGGAACTTGAGGAAGGAGAGAGAAAGAGAAGAAAGGATGCATGAGGAGAGGGAAGAAATGGGGAGGGGGAAGGGGGCACTATGGTTGGCGTTGCTGCCTCACAGCGCCAGGTTCACGGGCTCGATTCCCGACTTGGGTCACTGTCTGTGACACTGTTTGTGACACATTCTCCCCGGGTCTCTGTGGGTTTCCTTCAGGTGCTCCGGTTTCCTCCCACAGTCCAAAAGATGTGCAGATCAGGTGGCTTGGCCATACTAAACTGTCCTTTAGTATCAGGGAATTAGCTAGGGTAAATACATAGGGTTACGGAGATATGGCCTGGGTGGGATTGTTGTTGGTGCAAATGAGATGGGGTGAATGACCTCCTTCTGCACTGTAGAGATTCTATGATTGAGGAGGATGAGGAATGAGGGGGTTGGAGGAAAGAGCAGGTAGGGTGAGGGAAAGTTGGGAAGGTAGGAGTGAGGAGGATACCAAAGGCAGTGCAATGATCTCCTGGTCAGTGGGTCTGAGAGTCAGAGTAATGGCCGCCTTTTACCAGGAACAGAAGCAAAGATGTTTGCGCCTCACCAATAAGCAGCAAGCACTGTATGGATCCAATCAGATTCAGATATCCTGTCGGTGATGGAGGGCAGAGTTGGGTCATTCAATGTCTCACTCAGCACTCGATGTGCCTGTTTCTCTGGTGAACGCAAGGGTCCAGAACTGAGAGAGAAATGGGCGCTGCCAAGGTAGATAGTGGCCTCAACATGAACATGGTCTCTCTAGGAGGGCTGCAGTGAAGACTCTGAAGATGAAATGGGGTCACTGGGCTGGGGAGGACCATCCTTTACATGTGGAGACAGAAGGTGAGACAGATTTAGAGCGAGGGATAATGCAGTGGATGCTGTGTACATGGACTGCAATAAATCCTTGTCAGGGCACCATAGCGGAGGCAATGGTGTAGCAGTATTATCACTAGACTATTAATCCAGAAATTCAGCTAGTGTTTCAAGTTCAAATCTCACCACGGCAGACAGTGGAATTTGAATTCAATAAAAAAATCTGCAATTAAGAATCTATTGATGATCATGAAACCATTGTTGATTGTTGGAAAAACCCATCTGGTTCACTAATGCAGTTTAGGGAAGGGTGTGCATCGCTGGCTGGGCCAGCATTTATTGTCCATCCTTAGTTGCCCTTGGAGGGCTGTGACTCTGGAGTCACATGTAGGCCAGACTGGGTAAGGGCGGCAGATTTCCTTCCCTAAAGGACATTAGTGAACCAGATGGGATTTTCCAACAATTTCAATGACAGGCGTCATTAAGACAAGTTTTTTTTATAATTCTAGATTTTACTGAGCAAATAGAAATTTCCCCAGCTGCAGTAGTGGGATTTGAACCCCTGTCCTCTGATCATTAACCTGGGCCTCTGGATTACGTTGCCACAATGCCAGCATTTTCCCTAACGTTACAGTAAAATTATAACACCAATACTGTAATTCCCAGCCAGTGACCTCAGAACCAAGGCTGCATCGGAAATTGCCAGATCTGGGGTCAGGCTTTAAGTTAAGCCAGGTCAGGTGGGGCCAAGGGTCACTTGGAGCACAAGATAGAGTGGTGTGCAAAGTGGCGAAGCACCACTTAATCACGCACCACACCAGCACCGATGCAGCACCCGGGGAAGCTGGACAGGGAAGTTCTCCTTCTTAAATTTTACTCAGTTAACATTGACGTGTGGACTGTCAGAATCAAGACATTGTGGGCGGAGGTTTCCTACACCGTCCTGCCTGCCATGAGAATCGAAGCGGGCGGTGGTGGGGAGGTAGACCATGCAAACGTCCATTGATTGCGAACAAAAATGTACGGCCTTAGGGTGAAGTCAGCCAGAGAATCCTGCCCTGTCCCTGGACCTCACTGGGTGTCCAATGTTTTAGCAAGTCATGAGTTCTTGAAAGATGCAAGATAAATGCCTTTCCTTGTAAAAGTCCAGATGCAATGGTGTCTCAATGTCAAACATCAGAAAGAACACAGTTAGAATTCATAGAATACCTACAATGCAGAAGGAGGCCATTTGGCCTATTGAGTCTCACCTACCACAATTCCATCCAGGCCCTATCCCCATAATCCCATGCATTTACCCTAGCTAGTCCAACTGACACTATGGGGCAATTTAGCATGGCCAATCCATCTAACCCACACATTTTTGGAGTATGGGAGGAAACCAGATCGTCTGAAGGAAACCCATGCAGATACGGAGAGAATGCGCAGAGTCCACAGAGACCGAGAACCAAGCATTGAATCAAACCCAGGTCCCTGGCGCTGCGATGCAGCAATGCTAACCACTGTGCCACCCTGCAGCCCTCTATGTTGCACGTTCTATAATTCTATCTGTTGTCCGTGATCCTACAACAGAATCATCAGGACTCTGTTTGATCTGAAGAAACGCAAAAATAAAACATGACCAATCGGGCTATTTGCAACAGAAGATAAAGGTGATCCCAGCTTGATTTGTTAATGACAACCACTATTCAGGCAGAATGAGACAGGGATAGATAAAAACAAGCTGAGTAACTGAAGGGAAACAGACTTGAGATTAAATGAGTAATTGAAATTTAAAACTGCAAAGCAAAAATATATTTTATTCGAGAGGGAGGTGAGATACAGAATTGGAGGGTTCGTGACTGGAGCAGAGACTCTGTCAATGTGTAAGAGCAGGATCAGGAAGTAGCAGAGCACGTGGAGTGACTCATCTGTCTGTGCGGAGGCTGCACATTCTGTCCATGCCTGTGTGGGTTTCCTCCAGGTGCTTCGGTTTCCTCCCACAGTCCAAATATGTGTAGGTTAGGTGGATTGACCATACTAAATTGCTCCTTAGTGTCCAAATATGTGTAGGTTAACAGGATTGAGCATGCTAAATTGCCCCATCGTGTCCAAATATGTGCAAGGTATGGGGATAAATGGGGTGAATATGTGGGGTTATGGGGATAGGGCAGGGGTGAGCCTGAGTATGATGCTCTGTTGGAGAGTCGGTGCAGACTCAATGGGCCAAAAAATAATGGCATCCTTGGGCACCATATCAATTCTATGATGCTCTGATACTGGGATAAACACCAATTGTTACATTTCTGGACTTGTGTCCATGTTGTAGTTTCTATGTGTATCCATAGGATGATGTTTATACTAATCGGAGAAGTGCAAAATTAGGGCCAGATAATCACTAAGAACTGCAGCCAGGATTTCAGGAGATGTTTGAGAGTGGTGAGGATGTGGAGCTTGTTCTCACAAGGAGTGGTCGAGGTAAATAGTAGAAATACATTTTAGAGGGAAGCTAGAAAATCAGGCAAGGGAGAAAGGAAATGAAGGACACATTGAAGGGATGCACTGAGGGAAGATTTAGACGTAAGGCTCTGGAGAAACATTAGCCTGAACCTAATGGCCCAGATGGCCTTGTCTGTGTAATTCCCTGCCTCACTACCTCTCTTCTTCAATCCTGTTTATTTTCCTCCCTCTCTCCTCTCATCATTTTGTACTCTGCCTCACTTTACTGCATTAGCAGAAAGCTGCAGAAGTTAACAAAGAGAGTGGAGGAAAAAATCAATAGCATTTCAATTTGCTGAGGTTAAGCTGTGATTTACATCATGTTATAATTCAGGTAGAAACTCCAAAGTGTTTTATGGAGGCCGCCTGGATCATAAGTTTTGCATCTTGAATTTAGCTAGGATAAGCATGATAGGTTTCACTTCACATATGATCTAAATGACCCACCAGGGAGCTTTTATCAAACAAAGTTTATTTAAGAATGTAGTTAACATCTTTAGAAAAAAAAATAACTTCTATCAATCGCAAGTAAAAACAAAGCAAGAAGATAATGTATAACCCTTAACAAATATATCTAAAATGTTCCAAACAAACAAAAACTTCTCATAGACAAAAAAAACCCTTTCCATGGATTTAACACAGCAAAAGACTAATGCACATATGATTCTGGGATTGGGTCTTTAATTGGAGAACTGAAACCTTGACTTAAAATCATTGAGGTTTACAGCATGGAAACAGGCCCTTCGGCCCAACTCATCCATGCCACCCTTTTTTTAAACCTCTAAGCTAGTCCGAATTGCATGCATTTGGCCCATATCCCTCTATACTCATCTTACTCATGTAACTGTCTAAATGCTTTTTAAAAAACAAAATTGTACCCATCTCTACTACTGCCTCTGGCAGCTTATTCCAGATACTCACCACCCTCTATGTGAAAGAATCGCCCCCTAGACACTTTTGTATATCTCCCCTCTCACCTTAAACCCTTGAGTTTTAGACTCCTCTACCTCTGGGAAAAGATATTGACTATCTAGCTGATTTAAGCCCCGCATTATTTTATAGATCTCTACAAAATCACTCCTCAGCCTCCTACGCTCCAGAGAAAAAAGTCCCAGTCTATCCAGTCTCTCCTTATAACTCAAGTTTTCAAATCCCAGTAGTAATTCTTTTCTACACTCTTTCTAGTTTAATAATATCTTTTCTATAATAGGGTGACCAGAATTATACATACTATCCCAAGTGTGTCCTTACTAATGTCTTGTACAACTTCAACAAGATATTCCAACACCTGTATTCAATGTTCTGACCAATGAAACCAAGCATGTTGAATGCCTTCTTCTCCACTCTGTCCACCTGTGACTCCATTTCTCAGCCTTGAAACTGCCAGCAGTTCTCTGGATATGCCCAGAATAGTTTGAAGTCAGAACAGGTTCCTGGAACCCCAGGTAGAGACTCTGGTCAAGCCCCCTATAGCAGATTCTCTACTCCATGAAGGCAAGAAACCTTGGTATCATCTAACCAGCAGAATCGCCAAAAAACAGGGCGAGAGAGAGAAAGAGAGAAACTTCTTTTCAGCTTATTGCCCCTTCTAAAACTCAAACTGCTATCAAAACATTTAACTTCACTAGGAAGGAAATAAAAGCTGTGCAGATCATATGACCTTCCTCCTAACAATGCAGGGGCATAAACAATCCCAGAATATAAATGAACAAACCCCATTTAAGCCACTGAAAGAGAAATAAAAGACTTCTACGAACAACTTGGTTGCAGAGAATATGATTTTAAAAAACATTTGTTAAAGGTACAGTAATGACACAATCATTACCAGTGCTCACCCCTCTTTATTCATTAACTCAATGAAGTTGTGTTGGGAGGAATGAATGGGATTGCAAGCAGGGGTCACTTCTACATGCTGTCCTTGCAAAAACCTCTTTAACACTCTTCCCCCTTTTCTTGGACTAAGTGTACCTCCGCCACATGTTCTCTATTGTAACACAGATAGCTGTGGCTTCGTGACCTCATGGTTCGGGTCACCCAGTTCAGCCACCATCACAGTAGGCTTTGGCAGAGGCATGAATCTCCAACTTGCCTGCCAAAGATGAATGCAAAGGTTCCCAACATTCCAGGATTTCCCCAGAGCCTCTAGGATTAATCCTATATGAGGACATTCACAGCGACATCCAAAATAAATCATTTGTCAGGTCCCTTTTTTTAACTCACTGACTTATTTGCTATTGAAATATTAGAGATTTGGGGCGGGGGGGATAATAGGGAAAAACTGGTTTGATTTGTGGGCAGAGGGAGGTGACCGGAAATGGATGGTCATGGAACCTCCAGAATTGTCCAACCAGAATTGGTAACCATGTAGAACAGGATTTTTGGAATTCTGCAGCAAGTAACCCACCTCCTGATTCCCCAAAGCCTGCCCAGCATCTACAAGGCTTCATCAGGAGTGTGATGGAATACTCCCCATTTGCCTGGATGGGGACAGCTCCAACAACACTCAAGAAACCCAACACCAGCCAGGACAAAGCAGCTCCGCTTGATTGGCACCCCATTCGCAAACTCCCTCCACCACCGACACACAGTGGCAGCAGTGTATAGCATCTACAACTACTCACCGAGGCTCCTTAGGCAGTACTTTCCAAACCCAACCCTTTACCACCTAGAAGGACAAGGGCAACAGACAACATGGGAACACCACCAGCTGGAGGTTCCCCTCCAAGCCACTCACCATCCAAATTGGAAATATATCAGCTGTTCCTTCACTGTCGCTGTCAAATTCCTAGAATGCTCTTCCTAACAGCACTGTGACTGTACCTACACTACATGGGCTGCAGCAGTTCAAGAAGGTTGCTCACCACCACCTTCCCAAGGTGCAATTAAGGAAGAGCAATAAGTGCTGGCCTAGCCAGCCTCTTTCAAAAAACCAGTACAGAATATCCTTCCCTAGGTGTGCATGAGTTTGGATTTACCAATCTATATAATCATGGAATCATAGAATCCCTACAGTGCAGAAGGAGGTTAGTTAGTCTATTGAGTCTGCATCAATAACAATCCCACCCAGGCCCTATCCTCTTACCTACTTGCACCTCCCTGCTACCCCTGACACTAAGGGGTAATTTAGCAAGGCCTTCTTTTTGCCCATTGAGTCTGCACTAACTCTCTGAAAAGGCATCTTACCCAGTTTACCCTTGCCCTATCTCCACATCTCCAAATATTCACCTCGCTAATCCCCAAAACTTTGGATATTAAGGGGCAACTTAGCATGGCCAATCCATCTAACCCACACATCTTTGAAGTGGAGGAGAAAATGTGTGTGGTGGCACAGTGGCACAGTGATGGGGTAGTATGATAGCACAGTGATTAGCAGTGCTGCTTCAAAGCTCCAGGGACCTGGGCTCCATTCCCAGCTTGGGTCACTATCTTGTGTGGAGTTTGCATATTCTCCTCATGTCTGTGTGGATTTACTCTGGGTGCTCCAGTTTCCTCCCACAGCCCAAAGATACACGGGTTAGGTTGATTGGCTATGCTAAAATTGCCCCTTTAGTGTCCAAGGATGTGTAACTTAGGGGTATTAACTATGGGGGGGGGGCGAGGAGGGACTGGATAAGATAGTCAGAGAGTCAGCGCAAATCCGATGAGCCGAGTGGCTTCTTCTGCATTCAAAGCGTGCACGGTTGGGATTGACATTTTGGATCCCTGAAGAAATACAGGGAGTGGACGGGAATGATAATAGTATTGGGATGGTGGGGGCAGACTCGATGGGCCGAATGGCCTCCTCCTGCCCTTATCTCTTACGGGTGCAGTGAGAACACCTCCGCTGCCTTGACCGTTCTCGGTCCAGCAGCTTTGCAAGCCGAGGGCAAGTCGGTGTTGGCAAGAGGTGGGCACTTTTTTTAAAAACTTAAAAGAAGATTGACAGTGAGCAGGGGTTTTACAGATTGCCGGGATCCTGATTTAAATGTATAGCTCCGAACTGCATCCAGCCCGGGAGCGTGGGAGAGGCACATCAAAGGCAGGCACGGACTCCCCCAGGGACAGCTTGGTGATGTGCTGAGTGTAGTAAAGTTAATTGAATGCAGAAGATGCTGGCGCTCACTGCTATCTGCTTAATGAATCGCTGTGCAGTCTCCCTTCGCTCGCTCAGAAGGGGAAGCATTCTCTGTCCGCAGTTCCCTGGATCGGTGCCACGGAGGGGGAGGGAGGAGCGGAGGGGGGGGGAGGAAGGAGAGAAAGAACGAAAAAAAAACCTTATTGGAAAGCAAATTGGAACGGACACCCAGAATAAAGATAGAAAGGAATTAAATTTAAGGTGACTCAGCTGTGTCAGAACGCAGCTCCGTAACATGTGGAGGACATCAGTCAAATGTGCAGTTGAGTGCGGAGTGGAGTGTCCTTCCTGTCTGCCAGCAGCAAATTAAACAGAAAGATCCCTCTCTTCTTGTCAAGGCACTGACACTCCCACCTTTGCCGTTGCTCAGTGTTGCAGCTTGGGGCAAGAATGCTGCATTAGGGTTTAATGTTTATTTATTAGTGTCTCAAGTAGGCTTACATTAACACTGCAATGAGGTTACTGTGAGAATCCCCTTCCTTCCAGTGCTCTGGTTTCCTTCCCACACTCCAAAGATGTGCAGGTTAGGGGGACTGGCCACGCTAAATTACCCCTTAATGTCCAAGGATGTGTAGTTAGGTGGATTGGCCATGCTAAATTGCCCCTTATCCAAAGATGCGTAGGTTAGGGGGATTACTGAGGTTAACGTGTGGGGTTATGGGGGTAGGGTATGGGTACAACACACGGGAGCAATATGTGAAAGGAGTTATTGATTCACTGTTCCCCGTTTTGCAGTATCGGGGGGTAACAATGATCGCCAGTAACTCCCAGGGCACACATTCCCAGCAAGCCAACCATCTTTCGAGATGCGTCAATAAGTAGCAAAAACAGACACCTGTCCCATAATTTTCAGGAGTAAATGTCACTGACATTGAAGATAATTTAAGGACTTGATGGAAAGAAATTGATTCGCATTGCTGCCTCACAGAGCCAGGGACCTGGGTTCGATTTCCAGCTTGGGTTACTGCCTGTGTGGAGATTGCATGTTCTCCCCGTGTCTGTGTGAGTTCACCCATATGCTCTGGTTTTCTCCCACAGCCTAAAGGTTTGATTTGATTTGATTTATTATACTCACATGTATTAACATACAGTGAAAAGTATTGTTTCTTGCACAGTAAACAGATAAAGCATTATCGTTCGTAGAGAAGGAAAGAGAGTGCAGAATGTACTGTTATAGTCATAGCTTGGGTGTAGAGACTTAATGCAAGGTAGGTCCATTCAAAAATCTGACAGCAGCAGAAGAAGCTGCTCTTGTGTCGATTGGTACGTGACCTCACACTTTTGTATCTTTCTCCTGACAGAAGAAGTTAGAAGGAAGAATGTTTGGGGTGTATGGGGTATTTAATTATGCCAGCTGCTTTGCCGAGGCAGTGGGAAGTGTAGATAGATGGGAGGCTGGTTTGCATGATGGATTGGGCTATATTCACGACTTTTTATAGTTCCTTGAAGTCTTGGGCAGAACAGGAGCCGAAAGAATGCTTTCTATGGTACATCTGTAAAAGCTAGTGAGAGTCACGTTTGGTGTGTGGGTTAGGTGGATTGGATGTGCTACATTGCCCCTTAGTATCATTTACCTCTGGCTGGGGTAAATGCATGGGGTGATAGGGATAGGGGTTGGATGGGATGGTGGTTGATGCAGACTCGATGGGCTGATTGGCTTCCTTCTGCACTGCAGGATGCTAGGATTCTAACTATTTCTTTGGATGGGTAGAGATGTGGAGTTAAATCGAACCTTGGAATTAGAACCAAGCCACATAGGGACATCTCTTTACACAAAAGGGAGTGTAAATTTGGAACATTCTCCCGGAAAGCCAGTTGAGGTTAAGAGGGTCATCGGGAATGTGGGCCCCAGGTGAGTTTACAGGTCTGTGGCTAAGGGCTTCCAATATTTAAAGGTCACTGTCTGTCTGCACAAACAAACAAACTGGACATTTACCTGACTGCTGTTTGAGGAACACTGATATCAGCAAGTTAGCCCTCAGACTCCTTAGCAACTTCACACCAACAGCAGTGAGTTGCACACAAGTCACTCTGGGGTAGTCTGAGGATGGGGAGGCGCTATTAAAATGAAACATCTTTCTGCTCTTCTCCATTGCCAGTCTGTTTTTCTAACCTGCAACCTATCGACACACGTGCACTTCCTCGGTTAACATGAGACACTGATAGGAGAGAGCGTTTCCTTGATGCCCTGACAATGAGCGGGAAGCCCACAGGGACACACTGGAAGCTGTCGGTGTTGGCACACACTCCGTGTATAGTGCTGAGCACTTAATCAATGCTCCGCCAATGTTATACTGGGAGCTGCATCAGCCGAGGCAGGAAGATCTTATAATCCAGCACACAAGAGCACAAATAAAGCCCACTGCCTGAGGTCTGCTGGGTGTGCGATAATGGTTGATGCCTTGAGATGAGCCACAAACATTATATCCCCTGTCCTCAAGCACTCATTATGAACTTGCATTTATCTAGCACCTGTCACCTCTCTAATGGGTATCTAGCACCTATCACCCCCTTAGGAGGATTTATCAACAATCAATAACCAATTATCAATAGGAGACGATGGTCTAGTGGTATTAATGTTAGACTATTAATCTAGAAACTCAGCTAATGTCCCGGGTTCGAATTCGGCCACGGCAGATGGTAGAGATTTAATTCAATTTTTAAAAATCTGGAATTAAGAATGTACTGATGACCATGAAACCATTGTCAGAAAAACCCATCTGGTTCCCTCTAGGGAGGGAAATCTGCCGTCCTTACTTGGTCTACCCTATATATGACTCCACAGCCGCAGCAATGTGGTTGACTCTCAACTACCCTCAGGCAACTAGGGATGGGCAATAAATGCTGGCCCAGCCAGCGACACCTATGTCCCAGGAGTGAAAAATAAAAATGGGCAACTCAAGGAACTTTGCAACCAATGGATACAAGATTGAGTTTACACGTTTGCCGCATATCTCCATGGGTTTCCTTTGGGTACTCCAGTTTCATAGAATCATAGAGCAGAAGAAGGCCATTCAGCCCACTGAGTCTGCAACAACCCTCTGACAGAGTATTTTACCCATGCCATCTTCTTATAACGTCAAGATGTAGAGATGCCAGCGTTGGACTAGGATAAACTCAGTAAGAGGTCTGGCAATACCAATTTTAAATCCAACTGATTTATTTGATAGTAAATCTGCTAGCTTTCGGCGTTTGTGCCTTCGTCAGGCGAATGAGGTGTTCTGGTCTCCAAAAGCACACATATCAGCACAGACAGTTTACAGATTGCTGATTAGAATGCGAATCCTTACACCTAACCTGCTATTCAAGTCTTAAAGTGGCTAACAAAGGAACATTGAGCACTGAGGTTAGAGAGATGTGTATTGTCTCCAGACAGCACAGTAAGTGAGGTTTTTTGCTAACCCAGGCAAGTCATGGGGGTTACAGATAGTGTGACATGAAGCCAAGATCCCTGTTAAGACCATCCTCATGTGTGCGGAACTTGGCTAACAGTCTCTGCTCAGCGACTCTGCGCTGTAGTGTGTCATGAAGGCCCCCTTGAAGAACATTTACCCGAAGGTCGAAGGCCGAATGCCCGTGACTACTGAAGTGTTCGCCCACAGGAAGGGAACTGTTTTGCCTGGTGATTGTCGAGCGATGTTTATTCATCCGCTGTCATAGTGTCTGCATAGTCTCCCCAATGTATCGTGCTTCGGGACATCCTTTCTTGCAACATATTAGATAGACAACGTTGGCCGAGTTGCAAGAGTATGTACCGTGTACTTGGTGAATGGTATTCTCACATTTGATGATGTCATCCATGTCGATGATCCGGCATGTCTTGCAGAGGTTGCTGTGGCAGGGTTGTGTGGTATTGTAGTCACTGTTCTCCTGAAGGTTGGGTAGTTTGCTGCGAACAATGATCTGTTTGAGGTTGCGCGGTTGTCTGAAAGCAAGAAGTGGGGGGGTGAGCATGGCCCTAGCGAGATGTTCATCATCATCAATGATATGTTGAAGACTCTTCTTATAACACCATACATTTACCATGGTTAAACTCTCTAATCTACACATTTTTGGTTTCCTCCCATACTCCAAGAATGTGCGGATTAGGTGGATTGGCCATGCTAAATTCCCTGTCAGGGGGATTGGCATGGTAAATAGGTGGGGTAACAGGGATAACATCTGGGTTGGATTGTTGTTGGTGTAGGCTTAATGAGCCGAATGTCCTCCTTCTGCACTGTAGGGACTCTATTCTATGATTCAAAATTGTAGTCCTTGTTGTTACGTAGGAAACATGGCAGCCCATTTGTACACAATAAGATCCTACTAACAGTAGGGTGATAATAACCACTGCTAGAAAATAAGGATAATTTAAGTAATTTATATTTGTATTTTATGTGTCAGGAAAAAGATATAATCGAGCTTAATTTTGTGGTTCTGCATTTGTGTGCTAACCAAGGATTAATAATTCCAGTTTAGTTTCACTTTAAACTTTGTCTGCATCATAATAAGGTTTTATGATCCCTTAAAACAAACAGTGCCAGGGATCCAGATTCAATTCCCAGCTTGTGTCACAGTCTGTGTGGTGACTGCACATTCTCCCCATGTCTGCGTGGGTTTCTTCCAAGTACTCCAGTTTCCTCCCACATTCCAAAGATGTGCAGGATAGGTGGGTAGCCATGCTAAATTGCACCTCAGATGCAAAGATATACATGTTAAGTGGATTAAATTGCCCCTTAGTGTCCAAAGATGCGCCGATTCATAGAATCCCTACAGTGTAGGAGGCCATTTGGCCCATCAAGTCTACACCCACTCTCCTGCAGAGCATCCCAGCATGTCCACCCACCATCATATCCTCATAACCCTATATATTTACCACCTAATCCCCAGTCTACATATTTTCAGACGCAAAGGGGCAATTTAGCATGACCAATCTGCCTAACCTACACATCTTTGGAGTGTGGGAGGAAACCAAAGCACCTGGAGGAAACTCACACTGACACAGGGAGAAGTGTGACCCAAGGCCGGATTGAACCCGGGTCCCTGGCGCTGTGATGCAGCAGTGCTAACCACTGTGCCACCATGCTGCCCATCTTACTATCTTGCTCTGCCCAAATTGGCTGTGGCGTTTTTGTGACACCTTTGAATGTGATGCATTTTGGGACATCCTGAGGTGGTAAATGGTGCTACAGAAATGCAATTTCTTCCACGCACCACGCCGTCTCCTAAATGATCTTCAAAATGGAGTCTGGAAAGGAGGTTACAGCAAGTTCAAGCGCTGAGAATCTCAGTAAAGTATAGCTTTTGGCACATTATTGATGAATTTATTTGCAGGAATTCTCGCTGAGGTATCAGTACAGTCACTTCCGACTGGGTCACTGGCCTGTTTACCAGCGATAGCTGGTTACCAGGGAATAGTCACCTCGCGTGTGCCCGTTCTGAAATATTAAACCAGTCAATTCCTGTCAGTCTGATGTCCCGCTGATAGGAAGATGCACTCACCACAAAGTCATGAACAAAGAGCTCTCAATCCAATCAACCCAGCTGGCAAAATGTAATTCTCACACTGTCTAATTCTACCTGTGCAAATTTCCCTGCACTGTTACCATGAGCCCTCGCCGTTGTCACCGCACAATATACAGCACTGACACAGAGAAAAGCCTAGCTGGGCTAAAGATCCTGCTCCCCAGCAGAAGCTTTGTGACTAACCCCCCCACCCAATCCCACCCCTCCCCACAGCAGGGGAGAGACACCATGGACAGCGTCAGGCCAGCATCCCCAGTTTGAGGGAGCACAGCACTCTCAGAGGTTTCACCCTTTGGGTCAGATCTTTGACTCCGGCCCCTCCAGGTGAGCACCAGTGAAAGGAGGGAAGGGGAATTCTTCCCCCGAGTCCCAGGACAATATTTATCTAGCCACTAACATCACAAAAAACAAATCAGAGAATTCCGACAGTGCTGAATGAGGTCATTCAACCCATTCAGTCTACACCAACTCATACCCAGGCTTACTCCATACCCCATGTATTCACCTGCTAATCCCCCTAATCCCCTACATATCTTGGAATACTAAGAGGCAACTTAGCATGGCCAATTCCCCTAACCTATAAAACTTGGGACATAAGGGTCAATTTAGCATGGCCAATCCACCTAACCTACAGATCTTGGCACAATAATGAGCAATTTAGCATGGCCAATCCATGTAACCTGCACATCTTTGGACTGTGGGAGGAAACCTGGAGGAAACCCATGCAGGCACGGCGAAAACATATAGATTGCACGCACACAGTGACCCAAGCAGGGAACAAATCCGGGTCCATGGTATTGTAAGGTGGCAGCACTAACCACTGTGCCACTGTGACGCCCATCATCTGGTTCAGTGTATGTTGTCGTATGTGGGATTTTATTGTGGAGCAGGGAACAATAGCAGAATATAAATTGAAGTAAAATGTGAAATGGGAGAAGTGATTGTTCGAGCCAAAATGTGAGCATTGTTAACAAGGCAAATCAGGAGCTGGAGAGGCACCTCAATCGCAGCAAGATTAATGGTTCCTGCACTGTCAGAGGGTCAGTGCTGAGGGAGTGCCGCACTGTCAGAGGGTCAGTGCTGAGGGAGTGCCGCACTGTCAGAGGGTCAGTGCTGAGGGAGTGCCGCACTGTCAGAGGTCAGTGCTGAGCGAGTGCCTCACTGTCAGAGGGTCAGTGCTGAGGGAGTGCCGCACTGTCAGAGGGTCAGTGCTGAGGGAGTGCTGCACTGTCAGAGGGTCAGTGCTGAGGTAGTGCCGCACTGTCAGCGGGTCAGTTTTCCAGGTGGAACATAAAGTAAGGTTCTGCCTCTTGTCTGTGGGAGTAGGAAATCCCATGGTGCTATTCTGAAAGTGAGTTGGGGAGTTCTCCACAATATCCTGAGGGCAAAATTATTCCCTATGTTATCAAGATCACTGGAACAGAATAATTGATTCATTGTCACAATGGTGTTGGTGGAATCTTGCTGTGCACAAACCAGCTATTGTGTTTCCTGCAGTAAACAATGACTTCAAAAGTAATTTGATGGTGAGAGAGCATTTCTGAGATGTTCAGAGGCTGAGAAAGGTGCTATAGAAATTAAAGTCTCTTTTCCTCTGGGTTTCATTTCATTTCCAAGAGGAATGATTTCTGTGGTCGGTAAATTGGTAACATGAACCAGACACTGCAGCTCCAGTCACTAATATGTGTGTGTGTTTGTGTCTGTGCGTGTGTGTGTGCAATGTGTTCTGTGTGTGTAGTGTGTGATATGTGTGTGTGTGTGTCTCTGTGTGTTTGTGTGTGTGGTGTGTGTGTGTGCAATGTGTGTCTGTGTGTATTGTGTGTGATATGTGTGTGTGTTTATGTCTCTGTGTGTTTGTGTCTGTGTGTGTGCAATGTGTGTGTATGTGCAATGTGTGTGTGTGTGTGTGTGTGTGTGTGTGTGAGACTGTTTGGGGCAAATCTATCATCACATCTCTTGAAAGCCTTTTGATGTGCAACTTATCCAAGGTCATTTCCCTGCTCATTAAGACCCAGCACTCGTCCCCCACTTGAGGTTTCGTCAATGAATCTTGAGTCAGGCATTTGGACACAGAGTGCACTGCCAAAGAGTCAACATCGCTCCCCCTCCACCCCCCCCTCACCACCTTCCGCACCCCCACTCCCATGTGTCATCTCTCCTCCCCCTACCCCTCTCCCCCTCCCCTCACGTGGGAGAAAATATCTGCCACTAAATTGGGCAGTGTTTGTGAAAAGAACAGGGGAATCTTCACACACCACTCGTCACTACTGCTGCATAAAGTTAGAACACCTAGCGGAAGCAGAGTATTGTCACTGGAATAGTAATCTAGAGACTCAGGGTACTGCCCTGCGTGGGGTTCGAATCCCACCACAGCAGATGGTGAAATTCAAATTCAATAAAAATCTGGATTTAAAAGTCTAAAATGAAACCACTGTCGTGTCTGCATGGGTTTTCTCCAGGTGCTCTGATTTCTTCCCACACTCCAAAGATGTGCAGGTTAGGTGGATTGGCCATTCTGAACTGTCCCTTAACGTCTAAAGTTGGGAAGTTTAGATCGATTAGCCATGCTAAATTGCTCCTCAGTGTCCAAAGATGTGCAGGTTAGATGGATTGATCATGCTAAATTGCCCTTTAGTGCCAGGGGGATTAGCAGTGTAAATATACAGGGTTATGGGGTTATTTGATGGGCTGAATGTAGGGATTCTAAGATTCTATGAGTCATATGGGAGGCGGTGGCCTAGTGATATTATCACTAGAGTATTAATCCAGAAACTCAGCTAATGTTTTGTGGACCTGGGTTCAAATCTCACTGTGGCAAATGGTGGAATTTGAATTCAATAAAAAAATCTGGAATTAAGAATCTATTGATGACCATGTCATCATGTCAATGAAACAATTGTCAATTGTTAGAAAAAAATGATTCACTAATGTCCTTTAGAGAAGGAAATCTGCTGTTCTTACCTGGTCTGGCCTACATGTGACTCCAGAGCCACAGTAATGAGGTGGACTCTGAAATGACTTAGGAAGCCATTCAGTACAAGAGACAATTAGGAGTGGGCAATAAGTGTTGGTCCAGCCAGTGACAAACACGTCCTGCGACAGAATTTCAAACCATTTGTTGTTGATTGGAGAATCGAAGCTAGAAGCACAGAGGGTTAAAAATAAGGGAGCTTTATTTACAGAGTGGAATTAACTACATGGCTGCTTCTTCATTCTGGTCGGTGACCTGTAATATCACGGGGAATATACGAATATATTAATTCATGGTGTTTAGTGCAACTAACAAGACTCAATGTTATACATTTCCTCTCCCTTTAAACTGAACATCCCCAAAGAGTGCACCAGGAACAATTATCAATAACCAATAATCAAGAGGAGGTGATGGCCTGGTGATATCATTGCCAGAATATTAATCCAGAAACTCAGCTAATGTTCTGGGAACACGGATTCAAATCCCGCCACGGCAGATGGTGGAGTTTGAATTCAGTAAAAAATATCTGGAATTAAGAATCTACTGATGACCATTAAACTGTTGTTGGCTATTGTAAAAACCCATCTGGTTCACAAATGTCCTTTAGGGAAGGAAATCTGCCATCCTTACCCAGTCTGGCCTACATGTGATTCCAGAGCCACAGCAATGTGGTTGACTTGAACTGCCCTCTGAAATAACTTAACTAAAATCAAGGAGGCAGTTTACCACCACCTTCTCAAGGGGCAAATAAGGATAGGCAATAAATGCTGGCCCAGCCAGCAAGGCCCATTTCCTACGAATGAGTAAAAAGAGTAAACAATAATCACTAAGTTAGACAGTCTGGAGGTCGTTGCTTTCAGAATAGTTGACAGTGAACATCTGGAATCTTCCTCTGGCATTTCCCATTTGCACAAATGAATTATAATTTGATCGCAGTCGATGTGACCCAAGGTTAGTTCTGTGTTTGGTCTACAGGTGAGGTCTCACTTTCCACAACAGGAATCAGGATTGTTGCAATTATACGGGGCCTTGGTGAGGCCACACCAAGGTTTGAGTGCAGTTTTGGTCTTTTCTGAGGAAGAATGTTCCTGCTCTCGAGGGAGTGCAGCAAAGGTTGATTCTGGGGATGGCAGGGCTGATGTATGAGGACAGATTGACTAGGTTAGGATTGTTTTCAGTGGAGTTCAGACAAATGAGAGGGGATCTCATAGAGACTTATAAAATTCTAATAGGGTAGATGCAGGGAGGATGTTCCCAATGGTGGGGGAGTCCAGAGGCAGGGTCACAGTCTGAGGATTCGGGGTAAACCATTTAGGACGGAGGTGAGGGGACATTTCTTCATCCAAAGAGTGGTGAGCCTGTGGAATTCATTACCACAGGAAGTAGTTGATGCCAAAATATTGAATGTATTCAAGAGGCGGCTGGATATAGCACTTGGGATGAATGGGATCAAAGGTTATGGGGAGAAAGCAGGATTAGGTTTTTGAGTTGGATGATCAGCCTTGATGGTGATGAATGGAGGAGCAGGCTTGAAAGGCCGAATGACCTCCTCCTGCCCCTATATTCTATGTCTTTATGTTTGAATAGAGACTGTAGGTGTCAGGATTTCAGAAAGGTTCAGCTCAGAACTTTGTAGAGTTGAACCCAAATTTTCAGCACAGTCCACTCCTGGCGGAACGGTTCTTCCTGCCAACATCTGGTTCGCCTGCCTCTCCCAGATATCAGCTCTAATTTGGATGGGAGAGGGTCAGTACTGAAGGAGTGCCACGCTGTCAGAGGGTCAGTGCTGAAGGAGTGCCACGCTGTCAGAGGGTCAGTACTGAGGGAGTGCCACACTATCAGAGGGTCAGTACTGAGGGAGTGCCACACTGTCAGAGGGTCAGTACTGAAAGAGTGTCGTGCTGTCAGAGGGTCAGTGCTGAGGGAGGGCCGCACTGTCAGAGGGTCAGTGCTGAGGGAGTGCCACACTGTCAGAGGGTCAGTGCTGAGGGAGTGCTGCATTGTCAGAGGGTCAGTACTGAGGGAGAATTTAGCATGGCCAGTGCATTTAACCAGCACATCTTTCAGACTGTGGGAGGAAACTGGAGTGTCCAGATGAAACCCACGCAGACACAGGGAGAACATGCAAATTCAGCACAGACAGTGATCCGATGAGGCAGCACTGCTAACCATTGTGCCACCAAAAATGAACATGACCGCAATTCTCCTCGTACCATTGACCATTGGTGGTGCGTTCCAGGGTTTGTGAGGGGGTGGGGGTCAAAGGGACTGGACTGGGTGAGGGGAGATCAGCAGAAGCGAGAGTGTCCCCTTTAAGCAGTTGAAACTGGGAAAGCGTTCTGCTGCATAATCAAACACAGCAATTCTGTAGGGAACCGCTACCCTGAACCACAGCTCACAGATTCCAATCTATCCCAATTAGAAGCTGTCTCTCAAACAGCCTACAGCCTGACAGAGCTGCTGACACAAGGGGGAATGGAATCATTCATAGTCTCTGCACCACTCTCCTCTCTCACACTAGCTTTGACTTTCTGTTTCAATTAGTGGTCGGACGATGTCTTGTGGAACAAGAGATTGGTGGCTCTCAGTTTCTCCATCAGGTACTGAGCGGCGGTGAAATTCCTGAGTAACAGGAATTTACCGAACTGAGTAATTCCACCCCGTGGACCCACTCTCAGGTCAGACGCAAAACCATACTGAAAACAAGGACTTTGTACATTGGCAAAAATATAAATAATCGCTGGATGACAGTGAGGTGCAGGAGGCAAATCCACCAGCTCCTCTCAAAAAGGGACTTGCTCAAATCCAACAGCAGAACCTTTTCATAATCCCTCGCTTTTCAGATGTCTGAGCCGGAGCATCTTATCAAAATGTTGGATGTACTTCAGCCTGCAGTCGCCCTTCAGGGGCCAGGAGCCAGTGAACTGTATCAGCCTGACTGAAACATCTTCTATTCTGCCATTAACCATTCCTCTGCTCAACTTTTTGAGATTTCCTCCGCGAGGCAGCTGACTGTTCACCTCAGAACCTTCTACAGTGTAAAAAGTGGCCATTCGCTCCATTGACTCTGCACTGACTCTCAAAAAGAGCATCCCACCCTGGCCCAATCACCACTCCCCATATCTCTGCACTTTTACCATGGCCAATCCCACCAACCTGCACATCTTCAGACACTTAGATTTAGCATGGCCAATCCACCTAACCTACACATCTTTGGACATTAAATAACAATTTAACATGGTCAATCCCCCTAATACACACATCTTTGCACTATGTGAGGAAACCAGAGCACCCGGAGGAAACCCACACGTGGGGAGAATTAGCAAACTCCACACTGACAGGGACCCAAGCTGGGAATCAAACCCAGGTCCCTGGCACTGTGAGACAGCAGCGCAAACCACTGTGCCACTGTGTTGCCCCGACTGACCTGAGACTCTGCCACTGAACTTGCAAACGTAAAAAAGGGAGCAGGGTATAGGCCATTCGGCCCTTCATGCCTGCTCTGCCATTCAATAATATCATTGCTGATCTGTAACCTATTCACTTTCGATGTCCTTCCCTAACAAGAACCTCTCTCTCTCTGCCTGAAAAATATCCAATGGCCTCATTTCCACCGCCTCTGAGGCAGAGAGTTCTAAAGTTGTGCCACCCACTGAGAGAAACAAATTCTCTCCATCTCTGTCCCAAAAAGGGTGGCCCCTTATTTTAAAACTATTCCTCTAAGTTCTGGTCCCACCCACGAGAGGAACATCCTTTCCACCTCCACCTTGTCCAGACCATTCCGATGGCAGCCACCTCCCCACCCACCCAGTGAGACCCTACTGGCATCTTACACTCAATTGGATGGTGATTGATGGCAGGGGATTGGTTGACAGCTCTCTCTTCCCTTCAGATACAGTGCTGCAGTGGCCAGAAGAGGTACTGCAGCACTGTGCTTGTGCTTCAGTCGCAAGACCTCCCCCCAGGGCAGGAGAACAGGGGATACAGGGATTGGGGTGGGGGGGGGGGAGGGGAGGTTGGGTGTGGGCTGATCTCAGTGTCAGTGTGGGAGGGGTGATGGGTAGGCTGAGGTGGGTGAGGTGTAGGAAGGAGAAGGCCAGCCCCCCAGATCTTTGAAGGGGGTGAGTGATCCAAATCTGAAGGGGCTTTCAGACTGATGCATTGTGCTTTTCCCCCCATCCCGACCTGCTTCCTGCCCAAGATTGAGGGTGAGGACTTGCTCTGTTAGGCATCCTGATCCAATCAGCACCCAGAACCTAAAAATGGAGGCTGGGCCAGAAAAGGCCCTTCAGTGGCCTCTTGAGGACTTTAATGGGGTACAGGTGGGGCATCTCATCTGAAACCCTGTCTGCCCCACCGTGAAACTGTAACTGGGTGGGGGGGGGCAGGCGGGATTGCAGAGGGAACCCACCCACCCCTGCCTAGCAGCAAGCAAAAAGAAAGCTGAGCATTTGCTACTCCTGACCCACAAGCCGTGCACTAAAAAAAACTTCATCCACTGTAGCTCTCTGCTCCCAATTCTTGTCACTGGCAGGATTTCCAAGCCTTGCAAAGTCTAAACAAAGCTCTCAATGTGGGAGTGAATTTTAAATGTTGTTATGAAGTGTCACATCTCTCCTAGAGGGGCCAATTCACTTTTTAACAATCTGTCAACCATAAAGAAACTGAATTGAACCCAACCGTATAAATACTGCAGCTACAAGAACAGGTCAGAGGCTGGGAATCCTATGGTGAGTAACTCACCTCCTGACTCCCCAAAGCCTGTCCACCATCTACAAGAGTGATGGAAGTGTAGACATTTCTGGGATAATTTACCATGACCGATCCACACAACCTACACAATCAACACGTAGTACAGTGTTTAGCGATTCCATCTGTGTTGAGTTTGCTCGTTCTCTGCGTGGATTTCCTCCAGGTGCTCCAGTTTCCTTCCACAGTCTGAAAGACGTGTGGGCTAGATACATTGACCTAAATAAGCGCTGGAGTTTGGCAATTGGAGGAATTCACAGTAACTTCACTGCAGTGTTAATGTATGCCTTAGTTGTGACTAATACTTTAATGATTTTTAAAGAAAATTGGATGGGCATTTGAGAGAAAGTGCCTGTCTATAGTGGGTAGCACAGCTGCCTCACAGCTCCAGGGACCCAGGTTCAATTCCCAGCTTGGCTGGGAATCCTGGAGTGAGTAACTGTGTGGAGTTTGCACACTCTCCTCATGTCAGCATGGGTTTCCTCCGAGTGCTCTGGTTTCCTCCCACAGTCCAAAGATGTGTGGGTTAGGTGGATAAAGCTGGTTAATGGAAATGGCTGGGTTTCTCTACAGAGAGCTAGCGTAGACACTTTGCACCAAATGACCTCCTTCTGTGCCTTAATGGGCAGAGATGTTGGCACAGTGGTAATGTCATTGAACTGATAACCAGAGACCAGTAATCCTGTAAGGGCCACGGGTTCAAATCTCACCACTGCAGCTGGCAAAGTATGAATTTAATTAATAGAATCTGGCATATAGAAAATAAAAGGTTGTCTCAGTAATGGTGACCATGACAACCATGATCAATTGTCGGAAAAACCCATGTGGTTCACTAATATCCTTTAGGGAAGGAAATCTGCTGTCCTTACCTGGTCTGGCCTACACGTGACTCCAGAGCCACAGCAATGTGGGTGGCCACTGAAATATCCGAACAAGATACTCAGTTTAAGGGGCAATTAGGGATGGGTAATAAATGTGACACTCACAACCCATGCATGGATTAAAAAAATAAAAGATGCTCTTTACATGGACGGACAGTGTTATTTGAACAAGGGCTTATATTTGTAACTGTTTTGCCATTTTAAAATCATATAATCTTTCCTCTTTTTATATTTATTTTCCATTAAAGATGGCACAGTGGTTAGCATTGCTATCTCACAGCATCAGGGACCCGGGTTCAATTCCCAGCTTGGGTCACTATCTGTGCAGAGTCTGCACGTTCTCTCCATATTTGCGTGGGTTTCCTCTGGGTGCTCTGGTTTCCACCCACAGTCCAAAGATGTGCAGGTTAGCTGGATTGGTTGTGCTAAATTGCTTCGTGGTGTCTAAAGATGAGTGGTTGGGGAGGAGGTATTGCTAGCCCAGGTCAATGTGTGGGGTTACAGGAATGGGACAAGGGAGAAAGACTGGGTGTGATATTCAATCAGAAAGTCAATGCTGACTCAATGGGCCGAGTGGCCTCCTTCTACATCCTCGGAGTTCTGGCCTGTGTTTAGAATCAAAACGCTCTGGATTTTCAGGGTCCTGCCCAGCTGGGGACACGGAGATTCCTGCCCGAGGTTAACAGAACTTCCAGATGTCCGTCAGACCATCCATCCCACCCCTGACGATCCCTGCTGTGGGGCAGGACAGGGAGAATGTGGTCCCATGTCAACCTGCCTTGCTGCGAGTATACCTTCCTGCCAGACACTGCACCCCTCAGTGATGAAGAGTTGTCACTGCAATGTGACGAGTTTACATAGACATCAGTTGACAGGTCACGGACACAGACATAAAACCTTTGACAAATCATCTAGCTCACTGCAGGATAGGAAAGTGTAGACATGATGGAAGGTTCAGTTGACAGTACCATCAAGGAATGATTGCTCAGATTGCTACTTTGTGTGCATCACAGGACTAATTTCCTTCAAGAATTGCCAGGCTGCTTGCTGCATTGCACACATGCAGTTATCAGAGTGAGCAGTTAATTGAAGTGTTCACACAGCAGCCAGGAGAGCTAAGCTATAATAGTGGAATGGCATCTCCTGAACTCTCGAGATTATGTTACTGAGTAATAGTCACCTTCTGCCAGTGACCCCTGGCACTGGGAGCATTGCTAATGGCATGTTAGAGTGGGGTGAAGTGACACTCAGCAGTGATAGAAACAGCATCAGCATCTCACTGACAAGCAGAGAGAATCAGGGAGATACTCTGATGGTCTAAAGTCGAGTGAAGTCATTGCTGATCTTGTAGCTACATCAGGCACCGGGTCCACCTTCTGTGAGGGTGAGTTATCACATCTTGTTTCATAGAAACATTCTGAATTAGATCTTCCAAAGAGACCATCTCACACACACATACACTCGCATATACACACACACACACACACTCATACACACGTACACTCGCACACACACACACACACACACACAGATACACACACATACACACACTCAGACACACGTACACTCGCACACACACTCATACACACGTACACTCGCACACACACTCATACACACGTACACTCGCACACACACACACACACAGATACACACACACACACATACACACACTCAGACACACACATACACACACACACTCATACACACACACACCACATACTCATACACTCAGTCTCACACACACACTCACACAGCCTGTAACAATTCTCCTGGCCCAGCCTGTACCTCTGCCTGAGGGAGGGAGGGAGAGAGGGAAGAAGGTCGGAAGAAGACAAAGAGGGAGGGAGGGAAAAAAGAGGGAGGGAGGGAAGGAGAGTAGTAGGAGGGCAGGAAGAAGGCAGGGAGCAAGGGAGGGAAGGAGAGTGGGAGGGAGGGAGGGGGAATAGGGTAAAGAGAGGGAGAGAGGGACAAAGGGAGTGTGGGAGGGAGCGAGGGAGAGCGGGAGGGAGGGAGTCTGGGAGGGAGTCTGGGAAGAGGAAGGGGAAGAGTTGACAGGATTGGCAGGTTTATACAACAAAAAGAAAGACTCTGCCCAGGCTACAGTGGGTGTTTATTTGGCCAATAGATGCTTCGCAAGGCAGCACGAGGAGTTGGTACAGGCTGGGTTGAGGGATTGGTATAGGCTGGGCCGGGGGATTGGTACAGGCTGCGCTGGGAGAGTTGGTACAGGCTGCGCCGGGATAGTTGGTACAGGCTGCGCTGGGAGAGTTGGTACAGGCTGGGTTGAGGGATTGGTATAGGCTGGGCCGGGGGATTGGTACAGGCTGCGCTGGGAGAGTTGGTACAGGCTGCGCCGGGATAGTTGGTACAGGCTGCGCTGGGAGAGTTGGTACAGGCTGGGTTGAGGGATTGGTATAGGCTGGGCCGGGGGATTGGTACAGGCTGCGCTGGGAGAGTTGGTACAGGCTGCGCCAGGATAGTTGGTACAGGCTGCGCCGGGGGAATTGGTACAGGCTGGGCTAGGGGAGTTGGTACAGGCTGGGTTGGGGGATTGGTACAGGCTGGGCCAAGGGCAACAGATGCAATGGGAAGCCCCAGGCACCTGGGCCTGAGATTGTTTGGCAGGGAAGTTGAGGCTGATCTTGGCCAGTGACTAGAGAGAGAACAGAGCTGCTCCAGAAAGATATTTATTCGCAAAACTGTGACATCCTCAATCTGTCCAATCACATCGTTACTATCACTGGATAAACTGCAAATGAGGCGAAGGGATGTTTGTAAATCCATAGAATTAGAGAATCCCTATAGTGCAGAAATTACATATTTCAGTGCAGTCTGTGTAAAGTTTGCACATTCTCCCTGTGTCTGCGTGGGTTTCCTCTGGGTGCTCCAGTTTTCTCCCATAGTCCAAAGATGTGCAGGTTAAGTGGATTAAGTTGTCCCTTAGTGTCAGTGGGATTAGCAGGGTAAATAGATGCAGTTATAGGGATAGGGCCTGGGTGGGATTGTGGTCAGTACAGGCTCAATGGGCCAAATGGCCTCCTTCTGCACTGTAATGATTTCATGATTCTACAAATCCCCAAATCACACTCCAATGCAGTCATACCACATGCAACACACTCCAGTGCAGATACACTCCACGCAACACACTCCAGTGCAGTCACACGCTAGTGTTGAGAATTTAAAGATGAGGTGTTGATGGACTGGAAGTCAATGTGAGTCAGTGAGAGCAGCCTATATGTCAAAAAAGAAAGCCAAGCACTCTGACCCATCCTGGGATGTTACTTTTACACTCATCCTGACTGGTGATGAAACTGGCAGCATGAGAGAGTCAGTAAATGCACTGAGTCAAATAGTTGTCATGTTCCCTGCTGATTCTGGATTCGACTCCGAAGCTTCCCATATGACACGAGAGGCAAACGAAGCAGCTTCTCCTGTCTGTTTCCATCATTAGTAAGTTTAAAGTTTATTTATTATTGTCACAAGTAGGCTTACATTAACACTGCAATGAAGTTACTGTGAAAATCTCCTAGTCGCCATAATCCAGCCCCTGTTTGGGTACACTGAGGGAGAATTTAGCACAGCCAATGCACCCTAACCAGCACATCGGACTGTGGGAGGAAATCGGAGCACCTGGAGGAAACCCATGCAGAAACGGGGAGAGTATGCAGATCCCACGCAGAGAGTGGCCCAAGCCGGGAATTGAACTCAGGTCCCTGGCACTGTGAGGCAGCATTGCTAACCCAGTATGCCACTGTGTATTTCCTACAACATGCTACCAGAGACAATAGCTTGAGGAGCGCCTCTCTACACCAAGCATGGCTGACCAACGTCCCTGCTCTCATCACCGTCATGGAATGGTTTGCTGTGTCAAGACCCAGACCAGAAACTTCAAGTTGTTTTGTGAAGTTAATCTAGACCGTAAGTTTTTACACTTGAATTTTGGCATTAGGATGAGCGTAAGATCTTTCACTCCAGATATGATACAAGTGACCCACGAGGGAGTTTTTAGCACAAAGGTAGAATATAACAAAAAAAAATTAGCATTACTTCCACCAATTACAAGCATAGCACAGTGTAATCCTACAGCTAGCTATCTCTGTTGTTCCAAGTTAAACACCACCCTATGGACAGACTTAGCACAAAACAAGTATGTTCACTTGTTTCATCTTTGTAATATCTAATAACAGCAAACCTGGCAGCTATCTTCAGGGAAGGATATATACACAAAACAGCGCAGCCTCAGAGAGGTAAACCCTCTCTCTGACAGCTTCCAACACAGCAGCAGTAAAACGCAAAAAACTTCACTCCAGACAGAGGGAAATTGGACTGCTGTTTCTCTTAACTACAAGGAGATTCTAGGGAGGTGATGGCCTAGTGATTTTTCACTAGACTATTAATCCTGAAACTCTGCTAACTTTCTAGGAAATGGCCTGGGTTCGAATCCCACTGTAGCAGATAGTGGATAGTGAATTCAATAAAAAGTATCTGGAATTAAGAATCTACTGATGACCATGAAACTATTGGTGGAAAAACCCATCAGGTTTACTAATGTCCTATAGGGAAGGAAATCTGCCATCCTTACCTGGTCTGGCCTACATGTAACTCTTGAGCCACAGCAATATGGTTGACTCTCACTGCCCTCCAAAGGATAGACAATAAATGTTGGCCGAACCAGCGACGCCTATATCTGATGAATGAATTAAAAAAAAACAAAACTAAAACTAGAATGCTCTGTGAAAAATAATTGTCCTTCAATCACATGACATGACCTGTCAATCACCCTCAATCAGGCTGTGCTCTGCAAACACAGGGGAAAACTAAAACCACAAAACACTGCATTAGTTCAGATTAAAATCAACATGGTATCAATTATACTGCTTCAGTAACAATAAACGACACCGGCTACAACAACATAGTGCTGACAAAATATCCTGCAGAGGAACATGATTAAAATATATTTCTTCAAGGTACAGAACCATCACAACAGGTCAATAATCAACCAGTGTGGTCACATTACCAGCATACCTTCCTTCCCTGCCAAGACCTGTAATGAGTCTGAAGCCTGGAGGCTGAGAGGAAGGGGGCTGCCACCCACTACACCACAGGAGTCCCATCTAGAACATTGGCTTTGAAAATAGAATAATTTAATATTTGTTCAATGCTTGCTGATTCGAAGCTTCTCTGAGTGAAAGGACTCAGTTTCTGATTGGTCCACATTTCATCAGTGAGTATATTTCATAGAAGAATCATAGAATCTCTGCAGTACAGAAGGAGGCCATTCGACCCATAGAGTCTACACCGACCATAGTCCCACCCAGACCCTATTCTTGTAACCCGATTTGTTTACTCTTGCTAATGACAAACCAACCTAACTTGCATATCTTTGGGAGTACCTAAAGGAAACCCATGCGGGCATGGAGAGAATGTGCAAACTCCACAAAGACAGTGACCTTAGGCGGGAATTGAACCTGGGTCCCTAGTGCTGTGAGCAGCAGTGTTAACAACTATGCCACTGTACCTGAATTTTTTTTTATTATTTGTGGGACATGGGTGTCGTGGGCTGGCCAACATTTATTGCCCATCCCTTGTTGGCTAAGAGTAGTTGAGAGTCAACCACATTGCTGTGGCTCTGGAGTCACATGTAGGACAGACCAGGTAAGGACGGCAGATTTCCTTCCCTAAAGGACATTAGTGAACCAGATGGGTTTTTTCGACAATGGTTTCATGGTTATCAGTAGATTCTTAATTCCAGATATTTTTTATTGAATTCAAATTTCACCATCTGCCATGGTAGGATTCGAACCCAGGTCCCCAGAACATTAGCTGAGTTTCTGGATTTATAGTCTAGCGACAATACCACTCAGCCATCGCCTCCCCAGTTTGGGATAATTAGTTAGTTTGCCATCATGTCATGTCTGTTAGAGGTATAATATTTGAGTGGTGCTGAATGTAAGACATTTCATTGTGTAGATATTCCGCTCTCTTACACCTGTGATTCTAACCTCTTCAGAAATGCGCTGTAGAGTTAATACTAATTGTTGCTGAATGATGACTACAGTGATGTAGACACACGGCCGCTGGGATCTGGATTATCGCTCCCCAACCTCCTGTTAATCAGGTCAATCAACAGCTGCCAGAGATAGAGACAGAAGGAAGGAGTGAAAGCGAAGGAGAAACAGACAGATCCAATTGAAATATTCACAGTTTTCTTATTGATCTTGACGGAACAGATGTTAAGAGACTGCTCAGCCCACCTCCCACCTCCCCCCCAACCCAAATCTACCCCCTCCACTTTGGCTGGAGGGTCCAGAACACAGGGCTATGGTTTCAGGATAGCTGGGCAGCCAGCACTGAGATGAGGACAGATTTCTTCACTCAGAGGGTGGAAAATCTCTGGAAAATTCGAACCCAGAGAGTGGAGGATGCTGTGTTGTTGAAGACATTTAAAGTTGAGATAAATAGATATCTGAGTACCCACGGGAATCCAGGGATAGCTCAGGAAGGTGGTATCGACGGAGAAGATTGACTATAATCCTATTCATGGAATCATAGACTTACACGATCCCTACAGTGCAGGAGGATGCCATTCAGCCCCAATGAGCCTGCACTGACAACAATCCCACCCCATCCCCGTAACCCCACATATTTACCCCAGCTAATCCTTCTGAAACTAGGATTGATTTTGCATGGGCAATCAACCTAACCTGCACATCTTTGAGAGGAAACCAGAGCACCTGGAGGAATCCCATGCAGACATGGAGAGAACGTGCAAACTCCACAAAGACAGTGACCCAAGCCAGGAATCGAACCTGGGTCCCTGGCACTGTGAGGCAGCAGTGCTAACCACCATGCCACCTATTGAATGGCAGAGGAGTCATGATAGACCCAGTGGTACACCCCTCCTCCTATTTCTTACGCTGCTTGTGGGATCTTGCTGTGTGCAAATCAATTGTCACATTTCCTACATTTTAACAGCAGCTTCACTTCCGATGTAGTTTGCTCAATTCAGTAGCAGTGGGGGAGACAGTGGTGCAGCGGTGTTGTTACTAGACTATAATCCAAAGACCCAGGGTAATGCTCTGGGCACCCAAGTTCAAATCCCATCATGGCAGATGGTGAAATTTGAATTCTGTAAAAATCTGGAATTAAAACTTCTAATGGTGACCATGAAACCATTGCCAGTGAATGCCAATCCACCACACAAACCAGCCTCCCATCCATTGACACTGTCTACACTTCCCGCTGAGCTGGAAAAGCAGCCAACATAATTAAGGACCCCACGCACCCCGGACATTCTCTCTTCCACCTTCTTCCATCACAAAAAAGCTACAAAAGTGTGAGGTCGCATACCAACCATCTCAAGAACAGCTTCTTCTCTGCTGCTGTCAAATTTTTGAATGAATTTACCTCGCATTAAGTTGATCTTTCTCTACACCTTAGCTATGACTATAACATTATATTCTGCGCCCTCTCCTTTCCTTCTCTATCAATGGTATGCTTTATCTGTATAGCACAAGGAACAATACTTTTCACTGTATGTTAGTACATGTAATGATAATAAATCAAATCAAATCAAAATTAGATTGTTGGAAAAACCCACCTGGTTCACCTTAGGGAAGGAAATCTGCCATCTTTACCCGATCTGGCCTACATGTGACTCCAGAGCCACAGCAATGTGGTTGACCTCAAATGCCGTCTGGAGGGCAATTAGAGATGGGCAATAAATGCTGGCCAGCCAGTGATGCCGATGTCCCATAAAAGAAATTTTTTTAAAATTGGGATGCCCTAAGTAGTGTAAGGCACTACAGAAATGCAAGCCTTTACTTTATCACTGGGTCACTGAGAGACAGAGAGAGCCCCTGTGATTATTTGGTCAAATTAAGCTTCCAATTCATTTCAGATTCTGTGTGTGGGATTAGCTGATCAGATAGTAAGTGATAGTGGTCTGATCTCACAACTCAGCCGATGTGCTGAAAGGTTTAATTCCCTCCTAGTCCCTGAAATATGACTTCTATTAGCAGGTGGCTGGCACAGATGGAGCAGAAAAACGCGACAATAAAATGAAATAAAATATTCAGAACAAGGTCATTCTATAGGATGGTTCAGGGAGAAGGATGCCAGCTCACAGCCAAGCAGACGGGAGCGATATAACACAGCAAGTTTCAGGCCACACTGCAACATGAGGAAGAAAATCTAAAAATTAAAAAGGAAAGTGAGTTATTATTCACAGCGTTTCATCACGTTTGAGCAAAGGATTGAAGCTGTTTTCCTTTGGTTGTAGGGGATCAGGGCCATTTCTGTACTTGGGTCAGATTGAAATATTTTGATTTGATTTGTTTTGATTTATTATTGTCACCTATATTAGCATACAGTGAAAAGTATTGTTTCTTGCGCGCTGCACAAAGCATACCATTCATAGAGAAGGAAAGGAGAGAGTGCAGAATATAGTGTTACAGTCACAGCTAGGGTGTAGAGAAAGATCAGCTTAATGCGAGGTAGGCTCATTCAAAAGTCTGACAGCAGCAGGGAAGAAGCTGTTCTTGAGCTGGTTGGTACGTGACCTCAGATTTTTGTATCTTCTTCTCGACGGAAGAAGGTGGAAGAGAGAAGGTTTATGAGATAATTTCCTATTGATATCATGTCATTGGTTAGATTCAGTCAGACTAGGTTTAAGCAGATCATTGAAGACTGGGGGATGAAAGGAAGAAATTGGATTTCCATAGCGCCTTTCACATCCTCAGGACATCCCAGAGTGCTTTACAACCAATGAAAGTGTTTTTGAGGAGCAGTGCAGTCAGTTATGATGCAGGAAACTGTCAGCACATTTGTGCACAGCCAGCTCCCAATGAATAACGTGATGATGATCAATGACCCAGGTTCGATTCCGGGCTCAGGTCACTGTCTGTGTGGAGTCTGTACATTCTCCCTGTGTCTGTGTGTATTCCCTCTGAATGCTCCAGTTTCCTCCCACACTCCAAAAATGTTAGGTGGATTGGCCGTGATAAATTACCCCTGAGTGTCAGCAGGATTAGCTGGGTAATTGCATGGAGTTATGGGGATAGCACCTGGGTGGGATTGTGTTCGATATGGACTCAATGGGCCAAACGGCCTCCTTCTGTACCGTAAGGATTCTATGCAAATGCCACTGGAAATTTTAAATAACAGCAGGAAATTTTGGAAAACCTCATCTGGCGTAGTAGCGTCCACGAAGAGAGAAACAGGCTTGATGTTTCAAATCTCTACGATCTTTCCACACGTTGACGTTGGCTGAGGGGAAAATATTGGACAAGGAAATGGGGGGAACTCACCCTGCTTTTGTTATTAATTTATGGAACATTTGTGTCTCTGGCTGGGCCAGCATTTATTGCCCATTCCTATTTGCCCTTAGAGGGCAGTTGAGAGTCAACCACATTGCTGTGGCTCTGGAGTCACATGTAGGCCAGACAGGGTAAAGACGGCAGATTTCCTTCCCTAAAGGACATTAGTGAACCAAATGGGTTTTTCCTGAAATTGACAATGGTTTCATGATCATCAGTAGATTCTAAAGTCCAGACTTTTTTCATTGAATTCAAATTCCACCATCTGCCATGCCGGGATTCGAACCCAGGCCCCCAGAACATTAAGTGAGTTTCTGGATTGATAGTGTAGCGATAGTACCACTAGGCCATTGCTTCCCTCTCTTTTTAAAAAAGGCCTTGGGATCTTTTATGCCCTTGCAGGAGAGATGAGGCCTACAATCTGACATGGAGAAGATGACTTCCCCACCAGTGTTGCACTCCCTCAGTACTGCGCTGGGATGGCTGGGCTGCTCTGGCTTCTTAACTCAGGCCTCTGGAGTGGGAATTCCTTAGCTCAGGCCTCTGGAGTGGGAATTCCTTAATTCAGGCCTCTGGAGTGGGAATTCCATAATATTCTGGCTCATGGGCAGGAAGGCTACTCACTGAGCCACAACTGGCAGAGTGTGTAAGAAGCTGCTGCTACAATATCACATCATTGGCAGTGTCATTGACTACACAGGCAGTTACGGGGTCGGCAAATATATCACCCAGATAGTAACAGGCTCCATAACTCAACCGGCTGATTTTCATCTGTTCCTCAGTGTGAGAAGGTCAAAGCCTTGGCCAATGTTCTCATAAGATGACACAGTGGTTAGCATTGCTGCCTCACAGCGCCAGGGACCTAGCTTGGGTCAATGTCTGTGTGGAGTCTGCACAGTCTCCCCATGTATGCGTGGGTTTCCTCCAGGTGCTCCGATTTCTTCCCATAATCTAAAAGACCTGTTAATTAGGGTGCATTGGCCGTGCTGAATTCTTCCTCAGTGTTACCCGAACAGGCGCCGGAGTGTGGCAACTAGGCAATTTTCACAGTAACTTCATTGCAGTGTTAATGTCAGCCTACTTGTGATACTAATAAATAAACTTAAAGAAGGAAACGTGTTGTCTTTACCTGGTCTCGTCTACATGTGACTCCAGAGCCACAGCAATGTGATTGACCCCAACTGCCCTCTGGACAATAAGGGCAACTAGGGATGGGCAATAAATGCTGGACATCCATTTTCCATGAATAAATAGAAAAAAATCCTTTCAGGCAGCGTTACTCCAGATCACAAAGAATGGTCGACATGGCGGCACGCTGGTTAGCACCACAGCGCCAGGGTCCTGGATTCGATTCCCTGCTCGGGTTACTGTCTGTGTGGAGTTTGCACATTCTTCCCACGTTCGTGTGAGTTTCCTCCGGGTGCTGCGCTTTCCTCCCACACTCCAAAGATGTGCAGGTTGGGTTGATTGGCCATGCTAAATTGTCCCTCAGTGTCCCAGGATGTGTAGGTTAGCAGGATTAAAAGGGTAAATGTATTGGGTTGTGAGAATAGGGCCTGGATGGGATTGTTGTCGATGCAGACTCAATGGGCCAAATGGCTTCCTTCTGCATGTGGGGTTGCTATAAGGAAAAAGGCCATTCAGCCCCTCGAGCCTGCTCTACCATTCAATAGGATCATGGCTGATCCCAGGCACTCATCCACCCAGAACCTTCTCCTTAGGATTCCCAATCCAACCTGGTCCTGCCTTGTCCCACTGCGTACAATATCTTCCTCGTGGAACTCCAGTAGCATCCACTGCCAATTTCTCCCCAGCCAATTAAACAGGCCATAGTTTTTAGGGGTGTGTCTTCCCTGTGCTGAGGGAGTGAAGGTTTGACTCTCACTCTGTGAACCCACAGCGACCAACATTTCCACTCAGACTGGGAATGGTGGGCAAGAATATGCCTCATAACTCCAACTCCCATCATCCACTCATTCTGTAAAACTGAACCCACTGTGAGCTTTCAGGCATGTCTTTAAGCTGGGGAGGGAGAGGGGCTTGTCTGCGGGTGATTGCAAAAGCCCCATGTCACCGTCTTGTAGGACAGCAGAGAAGATCTCCCTACTGCCGTAGCCAGTGTTCACCCCTTCATCAACGCCACTCAAAAACAAACCATCTGATTACCATTACATTGCTGTTTGTGGGATCATGCTGTGCACAGAATAAGCGTCACCTTTCCTGGGTTACGACAGTCAGTGGTTAGACTGCGCACAGTACATCACTGGCAATGAAGCACTTTGGGACGCTTTGAGGTCACAAAAGGTTTCTTTTTACACCAAGGGGAGTTCTTTCTCCGGTTTAAATCAAAGTCCTTCACAACTTCTATCTCTGGAGTGTAGGAAGCTGAGGGGTGATCTCATAGAGGTCTATAAAATAATGAGGGGCACAGATCAGCAACATAGTCAATATCTTTTCTCAAAAGTAGGCGAGACTAAAACTAAAGGGCATAAGTTTAAGGTGAGAGAGGAGAAATACAAGTCTCCAGAGGGCATTTTTTTTACTCAGGGAGAGGGTGGTGAGTATCTAGAATAAGCTGCCAGAGGCAGAGGTAGAGGCGGTTACAATTTTGTCTTTTAAAAAGCAATTAGACGGTTACATGAATATTGAAGGATATGGGCCAAATGGCAGCATAGTGGCGAGCACTGATGCCTTACAGACCCAGGTTCAATTCCCGGCTTTGGGTCACTGTCTGTGCGGAGTTTGCACATTCTTCTGCGTAGGTTTCCTCCTGGGGCTCCAGTTTCCTCCCACAGTCTGAAAAATGTGCAGGTTAGCTGCATTGGCCGTGCTAAATTCTTTCTCCCTGTACTTGAACAGGTGCCAGACAGTAGCAAGTAGGGGATTTTCACAGTAATTTCATTGCAATGTTAACGAAAGTCTACATGTGACACTAATAAATAAACTTTTAACTCGGTTTTAAAAAAAGGGGTGGCATTGATAAGTTGGGCCGAAGGGCCAGTTTCCATGCTGTAAAGCTCAATGACTGTGTGATAACATTCTGACTCAGATTGACTCTCTCCCAGCTGCGGCTAATGCTTTGTGCGTCGCGCTCCCTTTCAACTTGTTTCCCTTTGTCTCAGTGATCGGAAAACCACTGAGTTCAACAAGCCAACAACAAGTGACAGATCGATAAATATTTGGAGTTGTTGATGCTGGCACCGGCTTCAGGCTGGAGCATGCCAGGAGATAAAATCCAAGATCAGAAAATAAAATCAAAGGGCCAGGGCCAGCCGCTGGGAACAGAACAAAGCTGTTAGGTGGGAGGCATCGAGGTCCAACTGCGTCCAACACATCAAAACGGGCCTTTGAACAAACTGAACGGGGTCACCTAATGCCTTTGCTGAACTGCTTTTGTCCTTCTCAGCACTGAGATCAAGAGAATATTTACTCAGTGAGATATACCTGGACAGAAAGTTAAGTAGGGAGCATCAGACCACACCTTCAGATCAGGCATGGTCTAATCAAATGACAGACGAGGTTCATAGAAACTAGAAGCAGGAGGAGGCCATTCAGCCCTTCGAACCTGCTCTGCCATTCATTTTGATCATCAACTTCAATATAGAACATAGAACAATACAGCACAGAACAGGCCCTTCGGCCTTCGATGTTGTGCCGACCAAAATAAAAAGCAATGCCCCTCCTAACTAAACCATTCCCTTCTCATCCATATACTTATCAACTAACCTCTTAAACGCCACCAAACTTGGCGCATCTACAACAGCTGCAGGCAGGGCATTCCACTCCCTAATCACTCTTTGAGTAAAGAACCTACCTCTGATATCCGTCCTATAACTCATACCCCTTAATTTAAAGTTGTGTCCCCTCGTGCTAGCTTTCTCCATCCTAGGAAAAAGGCTATCACTGTCCACCCTATCTAAACCTCTAATCATCTTATATGCTTCAATAAGATCCCCTCTTAGCCGCCTCCTTTCTAACGAAAACAACCTCAAATCCTTCAACCTCTCTTCATAGGACCTGCCCTCCATACCAGGCAACATCCTGGTAAACCTCCTCTGTACCCTCTCCAATGCCTCCACATCTTTCTTATAATGTGGGGACCAGAACTGCACACAATACTCCAAGTGCGGCCGCACTAGAGTTTTGTACAGTTGCAACATGATGCTGCGGCTCCTAAATTCAATCCCCCTACCAATAAAAGCTAAGACTCCATATGCCTTCTTAACAACTTTATCCACTTGACTGCCTACTTTCAGGGATCTATTGACACATACACCAAGATCCTTCTGTTCCTCAACACTATTAAGAGCCCTACCATTAGCCCTATACTCTACACATTTATTGTTCCTGCCAAAGTGCATTACCTCACACTTTTCCACATTAAACTCCATTTGCCACCTCTCGGCCCAGCTCTGCAACTTGTCCAAGTCACTCTGTAAACTAAAACACCCCTCTTCACTATCTACCACACCACCAACTTTAGTATCATCTGCAAATTTACTGATCCATCCCTCAATACCCTCATCCAGATCATTTATAAAAATTACAAACAGCAGGGGCCCCAAAATATCCTGATCCCTTCTTCCCCCTCTCATATCCCTTAATCCCTTTAGCTCCAAGACCTATATCTAATTTCTTCTTGAAATCACATAACATTTTAACCTCAACTACCCACCGTGCGAGTGAATTCAACACATTCACCACCCTCTTGGTGAAGAAATTTCTCCTCACCTCAGTCCTAAAAAGGTTTACCCCTTATCCTCAAACTATGACCCCAAGTTCTGAACTCCCCCCACCACTGGGAATATTCTTTCTGAATCCACCCTGTCTAACCCTGGTAGAATTTTATAAGTTTCTATGAGATCCTCCTTCACTCTTGTAAATTTCAGTAAATATAATCCTAACCGAATAAATACGTTTATGTGTATCACTTTTGGTGTACTCGTAGAATTCCTCTAGTGCAAAAGGAGGCTGTTCAGCCCATCAGGAGTAAAGAGTACTGAGCTAATGGTAAGTTACTTGGTAGTTTGGTTGAGCAGAGAGATCTCAGTGTCCATGTACATAGATCCTTGAAAGTTGGCACCCAGGTTGATAGGAGGGCCGAAGGGCCTGTTCTTGTGCTGTCCTTTCTTCCTTCTGTGTTCTTTGAGTTGTTGTGATCTGGAAGGCACTGCCTGAAACGGCAGCAGAAGTTGGTTCAATCAGGAGACTCAAAAGAAAATTGGGGAAATACTTCAAAATGCAGGGAGAAAAGCAGTGGGGCCCAATTGGAAAGCCCTTTCAGAGAGCTGGCAGAACACAATGGGCCGAATGGTCTTCTGTCCTGTCTGATTCTGTGAATCAGTTCTTCATTTTGATCTGGTTGTGGGCTGTGTGCACACTGTCACAGCAGAACATGGGAAAAGATGAACAGGGGAGGTGGTGATGTAGTGGTATTGTCATCGAGTCATCGGGATTTACAGCATAGGAACAGGATTTTCGGCACAACTTGCCCATGCTGCCTTTTCTTTTCAAGCTAATCCCAATTGCCCTCATTTGGCCCGTATCCCTCTATGCCATCGTACCCAGGTAACTGTCTAAACGCTTTTTAAAAGACAAAATTGTAAACATCTCTACTACTAACCCTGGCTTCTCATTCCAATCTCTCACCACTCTCTGTGTGAGAAAATTACCCCTCTGGACCCTTTTGTAGCTTGTCCCTCTTACCTTAAACCTATCTCTAGTTTTACAAATTTGGAAAAGATATTGACTATCTAGTTGATCTTTCTTTCTCATTATTTTATTGTAGCTGGATTAGCAATCCAGAGACTTAGAATAATGTTCTGGGGGCCCGGGTTTGAATCTTAGCACTGCAGGTGGAATTTGAATTCAATTTGAAAAATCTGGAATTAAGAATCTACTAATAACCGTGAAACCATTGTTGATTGTCGGAAAAACCGCATCTGATTCACTAATGTCCTTTAGGGAAGGAAATCTGCTGTCCTTACCCAGTCTGGCCTACATGTGACTCCAGAGCCACAGCAATGTGGTTGACTCTGAAATGCCCTCAGGGATGGTTAATAAATGTTAGCCCAGTCAGTGATACCCATGTCCCACAAATGATTAAAAAAAGGGATTCCACATGGTATTTGATTAGAGGCACCCATTAAACAACATGGTTTTGGGGAGGAAGGTGAAGGCCATTGACCAAGTATCAACCTCAGTATCGAGGGTTTGTCAGTTAGGGCAGGAAAGAAAGCAGGCTGAGATGGAAAATAAACTCACTGCACTGCCAATGTTTCTCAATCAGATGGTGTGAAAGGTGTTGTCTTGTTGAGTCAGTTTGCCTGTTACGTAATATCAGATATATTTGACATGTGAGTCAATCTGAAATCCATAAAATTCTAAAAAGATTGGACAGAAAGATGCAGAAAGAATGTTTCCCCATGTGGGCAGAGTCCAGAACCAGCGTCTCAGGATAAGGGACTTTTAGGACTGGGATGAGGAGAAATGTCTTTGCCCAAACAGCAGTTAGTCTGTGGAATTCACAACCACAGGAAGCAATTGAGGCCAAAACATTCATGTTTTCAAGAAGGAATCATGTACGGTCCTTGGGGTATCGGGGATCAGAGAATATGGGAGGGAAAAGCTGAATCAGGATATTGAATTTGATGATCATCCATGATCGTGATGAATGGTAGAGCAGGCTCGAAGGGCCAAATGGCCTCCCTCTGTTCCTATTTTCTGTGATGCCCACTCCAGTCAAATAGCTGCCAGCATGGGAATAATGGAGGTTTGATTGGAGGTTCCAAATGTAACATGGGCAGGATTACTTACCCAGACAACAGCGACCTGGGGCAGGGAGAACTTACCAGATTCTTAGACTTAAAGGAGAATACGGGATTCTTGCCTTTCTTATTCAAGCACAAAAGGAAGTCATACTTAGAATAAATCTTTGGAAAACATCAATTAGGCCTCAGTTGGAGCACTGTGTCCAATTCTGAAAACCACAATGTGAGGAATCTTCTTCTTTGGACACAGGTGAGATCCCAGAGGACTGGAGAATAGCTAATGTTGTACCGTTGTTTAAAAAGGGTGATAAGGATAACCCTGGGAATTATAGGCCGGTGAGTTTGACATCAGTGGTAGGGAAGCTGTTGGAGGGGATTCTTAGAGATAGGATATATAGGCACTTAGAGCGTTGCGATCTGATTAGGGAGCATGATAAGGGGAGGTCGTGGCTTACAAATCTGGTAGAATTTTTTGAGGACGTGACGAAAACAGTGGACGTTTATGTCATCTATATGGATTTTAGTAAGGCGTTTGACAAAGTCCCTCATGGGAGGTTAGTTGAGAAGGTCAAGGCTCATGGAATACAAGGACAGGTAGCTAGATGGATAAGTAATTGGCTTGGTAATAGGAGACAGAGTAATAGCGGAAGGGTGTTTTTCTAGCTGGAGGTCGGTCACTAGTGGTGTGCCGTAGGGCTCGGTACTGGGACCTCTTCTATTTGTAATATATATAAATGACTTGGAAGAGGGAGTAAGTGGAGTGACCAGCAAGTTTGCAGACGATACAAAGATGGCTGGACTTGCAGATAGTGAGGAGCATTGTCAGGTGATGCAGCAGGACATAGATAGGCTGGTAGGTTGGGCAGATAGATGGCAGATGGAATTCAATCCTGATAAATGCGAGGTGATGCATTTTGGGAGAAAGAATGTAAGGAGAAGGTATATGATAAAGGGTAGACCTATTAGGAGTATAGAAATGCAGAGGGACCTGGGGGTGCAGATGCACAAGTTTCTGAAGGTGGCAGAGCAAGTGGAGAAGGTTGTGAAGAAAGCATATGGTATGCTAGCCTTTATAGGAAGGGGTGTAGAGTACAAGAGCTGGCCTTTAATGTTGCAGTTGTATAAAACGCTGGTTAGACCTCATTTGGAATACTGCGTCCAGTTCTGGTCGCCTTACTACTGGAAGGACGTGGAGACTCTGGAGAGAGTGCAGAGGAGGTTTACCAGGATGCTGCCTGGTATGGAAGGTCTGAGATACGAGGAGAGGTTAGGCAAATTGGGACTGTTTTCGTTAGAAAGACTTAGAGGAGATCTAATAGAGGTGTACAAGATTATGAGGGGTATAGATAGAGTAAACAGCTTTTTCCTAGGATGGACTCGAACAGCACGAGGAGTCACGGGCTTAGGGTGAGGGGGGTAAGGTATAATTTGGATGCTAGAGGGAGTTTTTTCACACAGAGGGTGGTGGGGGTATGGAATGCACTGCCAAGTAAAGTGGTGGAGGCAGGTACTTTGGAGTTATTTAAGAAATACTTAGATGGGCACATGAACAGAATGGGAATGGAAGGGTATAGAAAACTGATTTAAAATAGGGATCATGAGCCTTGGGAGTTCCTGGGAAGTGTGTAAATAGATGATGATATTGATGTACTTGTTTTTATCCTACAGGTGATTTGGTCCACCTTGTTGTCTAACAAGAGGCATACAAGCGAAGGGTCGTGAGAGGGCTGCTCTTGGATTTTTTTTTGAGTATCCTAGTGCTTCACGTTGTTAGTGTACGCTTGACCTGGACCATTTGATGGGCAACACGACAGCTCAATGGCTATCGCTGTGCTGTGCAGATACATGGATTTGGGCCTGTGTTTGTGGGAGTTTGCACATTCTCCCTGTGCTTGCATGGGTTTTCTCCGGGTGCTCCGGTTTCCTCCAACATCCCAAAGGTGTGCTCTCAGGCTAATTGGCAAAACAAATTCTCCCTAAATTGTCTCAAATTTGGTTTTTAATCCATAGATCTATAAATATAGACAGGGATCACGGGTAGAGGTGGGAACATCAGGATGGCGGCGCGGGCTTGTTGGGCCAAAGGGCCTGTTTCCTGTGCTGTTTTATTCTTTGTTCTTTATTCTTTGTTCTTTGAATCGCTAAGGGAGGGCAGAAAGGAAATATCTCAGAGTGATACTAAGGTTGAAAGTCTCCAATCCAGTCAAGAGATTGGAAAGATGGGCTGATGCATGGAAATTTGTTCAAAATCAGGAACGGTGATAAAATCAGGAATGGTTTATTTACAGGTAGGCTTATATTAACATCGCAATGAAGTTACTGTAAAAACTCCCTAGTCACCACACCATCCCTGTTTGGGTACACTGAGGGAGAATTTAGCACAGCCAATCCACCTAACCAGCACATCTTTTGAAGTGTGGGAGGAAATCAAACTAACCGGAAGAAACTCACGCAGACACGGGGAGAACGTGCAGACTCCGCACAGACAGTGACCAAAGCTGGGAATTGAACCTGGGCTCCTGATGCTGTGAGGCAGCAATGTAACCACTGTACCACCCAATAGCAAGGAACATCATCAAATGGCAAAGGATCAGTCAGCAGGTCGAAGGTGATTGGCAAAAGAGCCAGGGACAAGATGAGGCAATTTATTTTGAATGCAGCGAGTTGTGATCTGGGAAGTACTGCCTGAAAGGGTGGCGGAAGTGGATTCAATATGAAATCTCAAACGGGGAATTGGATAAATGCATGTAATTGAGAAACGTTACAGGACTAGGTCAACAGAGTGGATTAAGTTTAAAGCTCTGCCAATGAGCTGGCATGTGGATAATGGATCAAATGGCCTCTTTCTGTACTGCCTAATTCAATATTATAGCAGTTGGCATCATCTATCACAAGATCCATAGCACAGAGGTAGTATCTGTTAGCCATGGTATAATGGCTCAAATCGCAGAATCCTTACAGTGCAAAAAGAGGCCGTTAGGCCCAGTAAATCTGCACCAACTACACCCACCTAGGCCCTATGCCCGTAACCCCAACTCTTAGGGACTTACAGCATGGAAAAAAGGCTCTTCGGCCCAACTTGTCCATGCCATCCTTTTTGTAACCACTAAGCTCATCTCAATTGCCTGTGTTTGGCCCATGTCCCTGTATACCCATCTTACCTATGTAACTGTCTGAATGCTTTTTAAAAGACAAAATTGTACCCGCCTCTGCTACTGCTTCTGGCAGCTTGTTCCAGGAACTCACCACCTTCTGTGTGAAAAAAATTGCCCCTTTGGACCCTGTTGTATCTCTCCCCTCTCACTTTAAGCCTTTGTTCTTTAAGTTTTAGACTCCCCTACCTTACAGAAAAGATGTATTTACCCTGTTATAGCCCCCAATATTAAGGGGCAATTTAGCATGGCCAACCAACTTAACTTACACATCTTTCGGACCGTGGGAGGAAACCGGAGTACCAGGAGGAAACCCACGCAGACACAGGGAGAACATGCAGACTCCAAACAGACAGTGATCCAAGCCAGGAATCGAACCTGGGTCCCCAGCACTGTCAGGCAGCAGTACTAACCATTGCACCCTATAAAACATACCATCCCCCCACAGACGCAGGAGGTTTTGGGTCCCAGCCCCAATCCAGGAGGCAGAATGTAATATCTAGGCTGACAATCCCAGTGCGGCACTGAGGCAGAAATGTTTCTGAACTAATTTTGTATTTGTGGAATAACACCAATAAAGGTAGTTTCCATGGTGACCAGCCTTCAGGAGCTCCTGGCATCCTTTGTTCTTACCCGAACAGCATCTTGGTATTGTTTGAAGAAAGCAAACGGGGGACTTGTGAAGGAGAGAATCGCAATGTACGGGTCCTCGGGGTGAACACCCTTCAGCCTCCCAGAGGTGGGGGAGGATGGAAGAACAGAGTGAAAATATGGTGTATTCTGTACATTAAGGATGTCAAACAACAAGCCTGGGGTCAGCTTGGATAGTTTCCCGGAGATAGGAAGCTCTGGGGGGAGGGTGCGGAAAACCTCTTCCTCTATCTACTCCCTTCATACCACCATTTTATCCCAACCTCTTTCTCGTCCCATTCCCCTCAGCTGCTCATTCCTTTGAGCAGAGTGAAATGGGGTTTATTTTATTCATTCAAGGGATGGGAGTGTCACTGGCTAGGCCAGCATTTTTTGCACATCCATCATTACCCTTGAGAAGATGGTTTATGGGACGCTGGAATCCACGTGGCACAGATACACCCTAACTGTGCTGTTAGGAAGGGAGTCCCATGACTTTGACCCAGCAACAGTGAAGGTACGGCCGATATATTTTCAAGTCAGGGTGGTGAGTGACTTGGAGGGGAACCTGCAGGTGGTGGTATTCCCATGTATCTGCTGCCTTTGTCTCCAGATGGCAAAAGTCACGGGTTTGGAAGGTGCTGCCTAAGGATCTTTGATGAATTGCTGCAGTGCATCTTGTAGATGGTACACATTGCTGCTACTGAGCATCAGTGGCACAGGGTGTGGGTGTTTGTAGATATGGTGCCAGTCAAGCAGGGTTGCTATGTCATGGATGGTGTGGCACTTCTTGAGTGTGGTTGGAACTGCACCCATCCAGGCAAGTGGGGAGTATTCCATCACACTCCTAAACTTGTGCCTTGTAGATGGTGAATAGGTTTGGGGAGTCAGGAGGTGAGTTACTCACTGCGGGATTCCCAGCCTCTGATCTGCTGTTGGAGCCACAGTATTTATATGGCTAGTCCAGTTCAGTTTCTGGTCAATTGTAACTCCCAAGATGTCGATATTGGGGGATTCAGTGACGGTAATGCTATTGAATGTCATGGGGAGATGGTTGAATTCTCTAATGTTGGAGATACTCATTGCCTGACACTTGTGTGGTGTGAATGTTATTTGCCACTTGTCAGCCTAAGCCTGGATATTGTCCAGATCTTGCTGCATTTGGACAGGGACTGATTCCTTCTGAGGAGTCACAAATGGTGAACATTGTGCAATCATCGTCGAACCATCTCAAACCCGCTGCAGTGCATGTGGTCCACCCACAGTGTGGTTAGGGAGGGATTAGAAGGATGGAACAGGGTCTAGGGTGAAGGGATGTGAGTTTGACAATGAACAGGCATGGGTGATAGTTGGAGGACAGCGTGATGCAGACACAGTCACAGAAATCTAACCAAGTATGGAACCAAAATGTGAAAGTCACCCTGTATGGAATGTAGGATGAGGAGAGTGAAGGGGCTGGGGAGGAGTTACATTTGTATAGCGCCCCTCACGTCCTCAGGGTGCACTCTGTCACAGCAAACACCTCGGAAGTGTAGTCACTGTTGTTGCTGCTGCGGCCATTTTGCACATAACGAGATCCCACAAGCAACACGCTGGTTGTCACTGGATAATCTGATTTTTTTTCCTAAGTGCCTCTTGGTTGAGGGATCAATATTGGCCCCAGGACACTTGGACAGAACCTCCCCACTTCCGCCCCCAATCTCCCCCACTCCCACCCCCTCTGTATCTGCATTCCATTCATAATAACGCATATGGGATCACTTGCATCCACCTCGGAGGCCACAGTTATTAGACCAAAGAACAAAGTACAGCAGAGGAAAAGGCCCTTCGGCCCTTCAAGCCCATGCTGAATGATGAGGCAAGGTCAGAGGGCATCTATGAGACACCCTGAGAGGTTAGGCTTCGTGGGGATGGTAGGTCTGAAATAGGGGGAGGGCAGGGGGAGACGGCCAAGCGAGGAAAGAACGGGGCAACGTAATTGTCAACTCCCCCGCCACCTTGCTGACCTCTTCACCCCCACCTTCTCAACTCTTCTGCACTCAGCCATCACTCTCGTTGGTACCCCCAAACCCCAAACTCTTCATGAACCCCAGCGAGAAATCCGTGCACTGAGCCGCACAGCTGGGTAATTGCACATTTGGGCAAGGCGTGAGAGAGACCACCGTGGCATAGCGGGGTGGGGTGGGGGGAGGGGGGTGAGCGGAGGGCAAAGGTCAGAAGGAACTGGCAGTGATCCAGGATATTCATTCACAGTGAGGGGAAAAAAAAATCTGATAGCACTTTGCATGCTACCCATGTATTTAATTTAAACTCAGTAGTTGAAACTGGAGCTCAGAGGGACTGCGAAAAGAATTATCTCATTTATAATGCATGAAGCGCTCTGCCTGTCAGCATTGTCAGATTGTACCCTGTGTTTCCCCCCCTCCCTTAATTCCCTCACACGTCACCTCCTCCCCCCACACCTCTGCACCCACCCCACCCCCATCGATAATTCTTCCTGCTGTCCCAGAAACTGCTTAAAGGCATTTTTTTTTGCAAAATTGCAGATTCTGAACTGCACCAGGCTGCAGAGAGGGGAATTCTCCCTGGGCTGTTCCTGTCTCCTCCCAACAGAGTGCATGCAGCTTTCTCACTGCCACACTTAGTCGTTGTCCACGATAACAGCAACCTGCATCTATATAGCACCTTCAATGCAGTGGAACATCCCACGGACCCCCCCCCCCCCCCCCCACTCTTTCCTTCCAACCCACCCAGAGCGGCAACAGATGACATGGTGGCAGAGTGTGCTGCTTCATAGCTGCAGGGACTTGGGTTTGATTCCTGATTGGTGTGTGGAATATACTGCCTGCTGTGATAGAGGAGTCGGACACTTTAGGAACTTTCAAGAGGTTATTGGATAGGAACATGGAGCACACCAGAATTATAGGAAGTGGGATAGTTCGATCTTGGGATTGGACATAGCTTGGCACAAAACTGAGAGCCAAAGGGCCTGTATGTACTGTGCTGTACTGTTCTATGTTCTGTATTTCTATGTAACAATGACAACACTTCATTAGCTCTTTGGTATGTCCATGGTCATGAAGGAAACTGGAAATGCTACACCTGGATTCTTAACTTGTTACATTTGACTAAAGAATAAGAAAGTTTGAATAAGGAAGAAATTCTGAAAATCTCTCTCTGTTAAATCCATTCTATGAATTTGGGCCGGCACGGTGACATAGTGATTAGCGCCAGGGATCAGGATTCGAATCCCAGCTTGAGTCACTGTCAGTGTGGAGTCTGCACATTCTGTCCGTGTCTGCATGGGTTTCCCCCAGGTTTCCTCCCAAACTTCAAAGATGTGAGGGTTAGGTGGAATTCCATGTTAAATTGCCCCTTAGTATCAGGAGGACTAATGGGGTAAATGCATGGGGTTATGGGGATAGGGCCTAGGTGAGATTGTGATCAGTGCAGACTGGATGGGCTAAATGGCCTCCTTGTGTACTGTAGGGTTCTCTGATTCTGTGAAGAGGTGATGGAATCACAATAATATCTTATTATTGGTCAACAGATAATGTCTGGGATGGAACATTGAAGTTATGAAGAGAAGTTGGGTAAGCTTGGGTTGTTTTCAATGGAGCAGAAAAGGCTGAAGGGTGACCTGATTGAGGTGTACAAGATTATGAAGGGCACAGACAGTGTGGATAAGGAGCAGCTGTTCCCCTTAGTTGAAGAGTCAGTCATCAGGGGACACAGGTTCAAAGTGAGGGACAGGAGGTTTAGGAGGGGATGTGAGGAAAATGTTTTTTGCCCAGAGGGTGGTGGGGGTCTGGAATGCACTGCCTGCTTCATATCCTTTAAAAAGTATCTTGATAAACATCTGGCACATCATAACATTCAGGACTACAGACCAAGTGCTGCCAGGAGGAATTAGGTGGGAGTTCAGGTGTTCCTAATGTGTCAGTGCAGACTCCATGGGCTGAAGGGCCTCTTCTGCAATGCATAATTCTATGACTAAGATTTTACATTTGAATTTGGCATTAGGGCGAGCATAAGATGTTCCACTCTAGATATGATTCAAGTGATCCACTGGACAGCTTTTACCAAACAATATTTATTTAAGAACATAGTTAAAATATAATTAAAAGAATTAGCAAAACTTTTACCAATTGCTGGAATCGAACATGATACAGTATAAACTGTAATGGCTAGCTATCTATGATGCTCCAAGTCACCCAACAAACATACACCTCTTCCAAGACTTGGCACAAAAAGCAAGTATGCTCACGTGATGCTGGGTTTTGCAGCTTTTCAACACCTTCTATGGACTGGTCCTTTGGATGTTGGATTAAAACTCTGACGTTTCCCAGTCCTGGAACTTTCAGAAGAGAGAGAGAGAAGAAACACTACCTGCCTTCTCCAGCTTCCAACAGCATCTAAGACAAAACTAAAACCTTGGACTTTGCTATGGGAAAAAGCTGCACCAGTCAGCATGTGACCCGTCAATCATGCTCCACCCAGCAATTCCCAAAGGATCATAAAACCCCAGGACACTGCATTATCCCAGATTAACAAGAACATTGATCTCCATTATATAACTTCAGTAACAATTAGAGAACTGGCAGAAGGCAGAGAGTGGGGATAAAGATGTCTTTTCCAGGATAGCAGCTGTTAACGACTGTGCGCCTCAGGGGTCAGTGCTGGGACCACAACTTTTCATTATATACGTTAACAATTTGGAGGAAGGTACTGAAGGCACTGTTACTAAGTTTGCAGATGACACAAAGATATGTTGAGGGTCATTGAAGTTTAGAAGGATGAGGGTGGGAATCTTATTGCAACTTACAGGATACTGCGAGGTTGGATAGAATGGACATGGAGAGGATGTTTCTACTAGTAGGAAAAACTAGAACCAGGGGGCACAACCTCAGGCTAAAGGGCCAATCCTTTAAAACAGAGGCGAGGAGGAGTTTCTTCAGCCAGAAAGTGGTGAAGCTGTGGAATTCTTTGCCGCCAAAGAGTTTATCCACCACCCTTCAAATGTCTCCCCTTTAAATATTTTTCCAATTTCCGAAGTTCCTATTGAAACTGCTTCCACCGCCATTTTGCACTGTGCCTTCCAGATCACAACAACTCGCTGTGGAAACTAAAAATCCTTCTCATATTAACTCCCCCAATCGAATCTCAGCTTTTTCACCAGTTACCTCAAATCCATGATCCCCTTGTTCCCAATCCTCAGCTCACTCAGAATAGGCTTTCCCAGTCTCTATCAAACAATGCATGATTTTGAAAACCTCAATTACATCCCAGCTTAAATTTCTCTGCATTAAGGATGACACCCATCAATCTGCTGGGTGGCTAAGTGGTTAGCACTGCTGCCTCACAGTGCCAGGGACCTGGGTTTGTCTCCTCGCTTGGGTCACTGTCTGTGCAGAGTTTGCATGTTTTCCCATGTCTGGATGAGTTTCCTTCGGGTGCTCCAGTTTCGTCCCACAGTCCAAAAGATGTGTAGGGTAGGTAGATTGACCACGCTAAATTGCCTCTTAGTGTTGAAAGACATCAAGGTTAGGCGGATTGGCCATGCTAAATTGCCCTGTAATGTCCAAAGATGTGGAAGTTAGGGTTGGCCATGCTAAATTGCCTTTTAGTGTCCAAAGATGTGTAGGTTAGGTGGATTGGCCATGCTAAATAGCCTCTCGGTGTCTAAAGATTTGCATATTTACATGGATTGGCCATGGTGACTGCGTGGAGTTATGGAGATAGAACTGGGGAGAGGGTTTGGGTAAGACGTTCTGTCAGAGAAGCAGCGTGGTTTCAAAGGGCTGAGTGGCCTCCTTCTACACTGTAGCGATTCCAAGAAAATCCTCTCCAGTCGCTTCCCGTGACTGAGTTGCTGCCATCCTGGGGCCTTTCTGAAAAATCTCTTCTGCATCCTCTCCGAGGCCTGGGCTTCCTGCCTGAAGTGTGGCTCTGGGGTAGGGCACAGAACTCCAGCTAAGACCTAGGCAGTGACTGATATGAACTGGGTAATAAAGCAGAGAATCTGTCAGAGGTATCTCAGTGATGCAGTGAGGAGGAAGGGGGCGTTAATAGAACGATTACCTTGACAGTGAACTGCTGCAGTGTCAGTGGGTCAGTAGCGAGGCTTCACACAGATAGCATGGTTGCATTTAAAAATAACTTTAAAAAAAATATTCTTGTGAGAAACCAGGACACAAAAGGGTGAAATCAAGGTGAATTCACAATGCCAGGAAATGGTACAAAAACCCGGATTCTGTTCAACATATCTGTGCTAAATATTTCTCTGATGTCCCATCGACCTTCCATCTGAATCAGGAATTGAGGTGACACGTTGTTCTCAAAGGTTCCACCCTCTCTATTCCCTCTTTCTTCCTGACACTAATACACACGTTAGTTCACATCGAGCACATTGTGGCATCTTCCCATACAGGAAGCTGCCATTCTCGTGGTTTCATACATCTCCTGTAACCAATGAACACGGGCAGTCTCACCCAATAGCTACCAACCAGAAAATGACACAAAACTGCCAGTCACACTCAGACAGGCCACACAATGACTCATTTAGTAACTGGAACAATGTCGGACAGCTACAATATAGACTCCCGTTAACAGTGCAGGAAGGAAAAAGCCTGTTGTTGGGACAGGGAGCTTTACTCCATATCTAACCCTGTGCTGTGCCCGTTCTGGGAGTGTTTCATGGGGACAGTGTAGAGGGAGCTTTACTCTGTATCGAACCTCGTGCTGTACCTGTCCTGAGAGTGTTGGATGGGGACAGTGTAGAGAGAGCTTTACTCTGTATCTAACCCCCATGGTGCACCTGTTCTGGGACTGTTTGATGGGAGACAGTGTAGAGGGAGCTTTACTCTGTATCTAACCCTTGCTGTACCTGTCCTGGGAGTGTTTGACAGGGGACAGTGTAGAGGGAGCTTTACTCTGTATCTAACCCCCGTGGTGTACCTGTTTTGGGACTGTTTGATGGGAGACAGTGTAGAGGGAGCTTTACTCTGTATCTAACCCTTGCTGTACCTGTCCTGGGAGTGTTTGACAGGGGACAGTGTAGAGGGAGCTTTACTCTGTATCTAACCCCCATGGTGTACCTGTTTTGGGACTGTTTGATGGGAGAGAGTGTAGAGGGAACTTTACTGTGTATCTAATTCCATGCTGTACCTGTCATTGGGAGTATTTGATGGGGACAGTGTACAGGGAGCTTTACTCGTATCTAACCCCACGCTGTACCTGTCCTGGGAGTGTTTGATGGGGGACAGTGTAGAGGGAGCTTTACTCTGTATCTAACCCCGTGCTGTACCTGTCCTGGGAGTGTTTGATGGGGTGACAGTGTAGAGGGAGCTTTACTCTGTATCTAACCCCGTGCTGTACCTGTCCTGGGAGTGTTTGATGGGGGGACAGTGTAGAGGGAGCTTTACTGTGTATCCAACCCCTGTGGTGTACCTGTCCTGGGAGTGTAGAGGGAGCTTTACTCTGTACCTTCCTGGATATATTTGATGGATTAGCTTTTCCATTTAAAGTAAGGGACAAAGGAATTGTGCACAAGTGTGTTATGTGATTGTTCCCTGCTGTCCATACAGGGTAATTTCAAGGTCTGTATTTATTGTAGCTGGTGTGTGTGTATGTGTGTGTGAGAGTGTGGGCGTTGCTGTTTTAAAGCTTTGCCCTTGTGGTCACCCAGACCTTAAAGCTCACTCTTTGCTGCCATCTAGAGGCTCTTTTCAAACAGCCCTGTTCAAAACCCATTAACAATTGGAACAGTTAGCTGGGTACCATTCCTACTCTCCTGAACGGTGCTACGCTGAACAGGGACATAGTGCTGCAGCCGTGGCAAACTCCAGTCCCTTGTCTGGACAGCCTCCATCTCAAGATGCTCTAATTCAACCCTTTTTATGGAGTTTATCCACCATGGACAGTAACAACAGTTACCAACAATCGCTTACCCCCCCCCCAATTCCTATCAGGGCATTGGGATGTTGGGAACACTGGCTGCTTCATCCATTCCCGTTCCTGGAATTGCAATAGACTCCTGCAGCTCATTCAATACAGACCAGAGAGTGTACCTTAACTCTGTGTCCCACAGACTTGTGCATCCCCAGATTCCTGTGCCCTTGTTTTAGGAGTACGAGGCTTTTATGAAACACTTGGCCTGGAGAGAAGTTCATTTTCCCTCACATGTCAATTCTGTCAGTCTGTTTTTCAGTAATTGCTGGCAGAGTTCTCTCATATTAACCCCTTAATTCACTGTCAGCCCTAAATTTCAAAGACACGGTGGCATGCACTGCTGCCTCAAAACGTCAGGGTCCCAGGTTCAATTCCCGGCTTGGGTCACTGTCTGTGTGGAGTTTGCACATTCTTCTTAGAATGTCTGCATGGGTTTCCTCCCAATTCCTCCCACTGTCCGAAAGACGTGCTAGTTAGATATATTGGCCATACTAAATTCTCCCTCAGCACACCCGAACATGCGCCGGAGTGGGCGACTAGCAGATTTTCACTGTAACTTAGTCATAGAGTAATAGAGGTTTGCAGCATGGAAACAGGCCCTTCGGCCTAATTTGTCCATGCCGCCCTTTCTTTTCAAACCCCTGAACTAATCCCAATTGCCCACATTTGGCCTTTTTCCATCTATACCCATTTTATTCATGTAACTATTCAAATGCTTTTAAAAAGACAAAATTGTACCTTCCTGTACTACTGCCTCTGGCAGCTTGTTCCAGACACTCTCCACCCTCTGTGTGAAAAAACTGACCCTCTGGACACTTTTGTATTTCTCCCCTTTCACCTTAGGTCTATCCCCTCTAGTTGTGGACTTCCCTACCTTTGGGAAAAGATATTGACTATCTACCTTCATTATGCCCCTCATTATTTTATAGATCTCTACAAAGTCACCCCTCAGCCTCCTACATTCCAGAGAAAGAAGTGCCAGTCTATCCAGCTTCTCTTTATAACTCAATCCATCAAGCATCCTAGTAAATCTTTTTTGCATTTTTTCTAGTTTAATAATATCCTTTCTATAATAAGATGACCAAAACTGTACACAGTATTCCAGTTGTGGCCTTACCAATGTCTTGTAGAACTTCAACAAGATGTCCCATTGCAACTTCAATACAGTGTTAATGTAAGCCTACTTGTGACACTAATAAATAAACTTAAACACAAAATGAACTTAAGCTATTTGCCTCAAATGCTTACGACAATGACAACTTGTACATTCTAATCACTTCTAAATTGCTTCTTATTTCCCTATTGGATTTATTAAGTAACTTGTATTGATGGCTTCTCAGTTTGAATTCTCACACAGGTGAAATCATTCTCTACTTACCCAGTCCAAAACAGAGATCATTTTAAAAAGCTCTCTGTTTTATTAAAGAGGTTCAACCTGTCCAATCTTTCCGATAGTTGTAATCTCTCAATTCTTCTACAATCCTTGAAAAATCTGATGTTTTTTTCCAGTGCCTTTACATTCTTTTTTCCAGTATGGCCAGAACTGCGCACAGACCCCAAGTACCTCCTGACCAGGACCTTATACAAGTTTAACAAATCTTCATGACTTTTAAACATCTTACCTCTCAAAATAAATCCTAATTGTTTGTTAGCAATTTTAATTGATTTAAAAAGTTGGGGGGAGGGCAAATTCTATTTTGCTTGGCTTTTATTGAAAAGAATCCCTATAGTGCAGAAGGAGGTCCCTCGGCCCATCAAGTTTGCACGACAATGATCTTGCTCAAGCCCTATCCCACGTATTTACTCTGCTAATTCCCTGATACCAAAGGGTAATTTAGCATGGCCAATCCACCGTTGGACTGTGGGAGGAAACCGGAGCACCTGGAACCCACATAGACCCAGAAAGAACATGCAAACTTCACACAGACAGTCACCCAAGGTCCGGAATTGAACCCAGGTCCCTGCCGCAGTAGTGCTAACCACTGTGCCAATTTTAACCCCAAGCAGTGATTGCAGGAAAGCACCGCAGTGCTTACAGTAACCCACTTACTGCACTGATTCCTAAAATAGGGCAGCATTGTGGCACAGTGGTTGGCATTGCTGCCTCACAGCACCAGGACTGGGTTCAATTCCCTGGCTCACTAAGTGCCGAGTCTGCACAGTCTCCTCGTATCTGCGTGGATTTCCTTCCAGTCTTAAAGACATGCTGGTTAGATGCATTGGCTATGTTAAATTCTCCCTCAGTGTACCCAGACAGGTGTCGGAGTCTGACGGATCTTCACAGTAATTTCATTGTAATGTTAATGTAAGCCTACTTGTAACGCTAATAAGTAAATTTCCAAAAAAAAATCAAATACAATACACCTCACTCTCTGTGCTTCCCACTACCGAGGGTGAGCATGTCTGGGGTGCAATCCCACATGAGTTACCAATATTCCCTCTAATTTTGCATTGTTGGGAGTTATCTATTTCAATGCTGATATCATTGGGTTTTTTTTTATTCATAGCCTTCTTTGTGAAGTTGAAGTGAAGTTTATTTATTAGCATCACAGATAAGGCTTACATTAATGCAGCAATGAAGTTATTGTGAAATTCCTCTAGTTCCACACTCCAATGTCTGTTCAGGTCAATGCACCTAACCAGCAAATCTTCCAGAATGTGGGAGGAAACTGGACCAGAGGAAATCCGGTCCACCCAGAGGAAATCCATGCAGATATGGGGAGAACGTGCAAATTCCACATAGTGACCCAAGCCAGGAATTAAACCCAGGTCCCTGGTGCTGTAAGGCAGCAGTGCCAGCCACTGTGCCATGCACAAGATATGTGTGGTATCTTACAGCATAGAACTTCAGAAGCCTGCTTGATATGTTCCAGTTTGATCCAGTCACATAAATCCAGCTCAGCAGAATGCTCATTATCCTTTCACACTTCAGTTGCCATTCACTGCAGGAACTCAGCAAGTTCTTCATTTCTGATGGATATCAGAGCTACCTGATCCTGTCATCCATACATTCAGCAACAATCACTTGACTGTAATCAGCAACCCTGGCTGCTTTTCCCTCTCTCTAACCCAGGGATCACTGGATAGGAATCAGAAGCAGGAGCCCTGGCTGTTTTTCTCTCCCCCTAGCCCTGAGGTCACAGAATAGTGATCAGGAATAGAAACTCTGATTGATTGCCCTGCTCTGTCTCTAACCCAGAGCACTAGATAGGGATCAGGAGCAGGAACCCTGACTGATTTCCTCCCTCTCTAACCCAAGTATCACTGGATAGTGATCAGGAGCAAGAAACCCACCTGTCCTTCAGGGAAGGAAATCTACCATCCTTAGCCGGTCTGGCCTACATGTGACTCCGGAGCCACAGCAATGTGGTTGACTCTCAATTGCCCTCCAAGGGTAATTAGAGATGGGCAATAAATGCTGGCCAGCTAGCGATCCCATGTCTCACGGATGAATAAAAGTGCAAGGTGAGACACAACCTGAGGACAGAGTCTGCAGTTCAAATTCTGTTGTAAGTAAAGGCTTCAACCTTCATCTAAACAGCCTAAACAAGGCTGTCTGAGCAAGGCTGCAGTCATAGAATCTTAGAATCCAGTGCAGGACATGGTCATTCAGCCTGCATCAACAATCCCACCCAGGCCCTATCCCCGCAACCCCACATATTTACCCTGCTAATCTCTCTGATACTAAGAAAATTTTGCTTGGCCAATCCCCCTAACCCACACATCTTTGGAATTCAATACAACAATGTTCCCAGCAAAATACGTTAACCCTCGGAGTGGCACTGCAGCATTAGCCCAGTTTTAAAGAACACCACGGATCAGGTTAGCAACACAATGTAGAAGGACCCATGGCACTCTTTCAAACAGGAGGCATTTTTATCAAGATTGGTGTCATAGTGGACATTGAAGAAGATTATCTCCGATTGCAAGGGATCCTGATCAATGTGCCAATGGGATGATGAATGGCAGATGGAGTTTAATTTAAATTAATATGAAGTGATGCATTTTAGTAGATTGAACCTGGGCAACACTTAGTTAATGGTAGGGTGTTCGGGAGAGTTAAGAACAAAGAGATCTAGGGGTACAGATTCATAGCTCCTCGAAAGTGAAGCCACAGGGGGACAGAGTGGTGAAGAAGGCATTCAGCATGCTTGGTTTCATTGGTCAGAACAATGAATAGGAGTTGGGATGTCTTGAAGTTGTACAAGACATTGGTAAGGCTACATTTGGAATACAGTGTACAGTTTTGGTCACTCTATTATAGAAAGATTATTAAACTAGAAAGAGTGAGAAGAAATTTAGTAGGGTGCTGCTGGGACTTGATGGATTGAGTTATAAGGAAAGGCTGGATAGACTGGGACTTTTTTCTCTGAAGCGTGGGAGTCTGAAGGATGATCTCATAAAGGTCTATAAAATAATGAGGAGCATAGATCAGCTAGATAGTCAATAACTTTTCCCAAAGGTAGGGGAGTCTAAAACTAGAGGGCATAGGTTTAAGGTGAGAGGGGAGAGATGTAAAAGGGTCCAGAAGGGCAATATTTTCACATAGAGGATGGTGAATGTCTGGAATAAGTGCCAGAGGTAGTAGTAGAGACGGTACAATTTTGTCTTAGAAAGTTACCTAGATGAAATGGGTATAGAGGAGTATGAGCCAGATGTGGGCAATTGGAATTGGCTTAGGGGTTTATTAAAAAAAGGGGTGGTGTGGACAAGTTGGGCCGAAGGGCCTGTTTTCATGCTGTAAACCTCTGACTGTCTGAGGAAGGTAGGAGCTCCCCCCCAATATTTATCCTTCAACTAACCGCAATCAAAGTGCCTCAGCTATTGTAAAGTGCCTCAGCTATTGTAAAGTGCCTCAGCTATTGTAAAGTGCTCCACATCGTCCTGTGGCTATTGTAGAATCGCAAGTTGGTCCTTTTCCAGAATATTCCCAAAGAGGACAATTGAGTCGTTTAAAAAAAATGCATCAGAGTTGAGCAAATGTTGAAAAGACAGACTTTTCTTTAATACACTTCTTTGCAAAAGTGAAGTTACTCCACGGAACTGGACCAGGGACTTTCAAAATAATATTACCATGGCAAGCGATGGGTAAAAGCTCCTCCCTCCACTCTGCGAGAGAGAACCTGGCAAATCCAAACCTGTTGCCTCCAACCTAAACATTTGCATTGTCTATGGAACACAGGCAGAATAACAGTTGCTTAGTTGGAGTTATTTTACAGGAAATTCTTCCCCAACTGCTAGTGGAATCCAGCCTCCGCCCCTCAGCTCCCCACCTCACTGAAGGGTGAAGCATGTGCCGTTCTCCTGCTTAAGATGTAGCACCTTATGTCTGGTGCTGCAGTGGACCTTGTATCTCCACTTTTTTTCAGATCTTTGGGTTGGTTCAGCCTATCGTAAGAAAGAAAGAAAGAGAAAGACAGACAGGGAGATGAGGAGAGTCAGAGACACAAAGAGAGCAGGCTGATTTCATCTCAAACCAAACATCACTGCACAGTGATCAGGAACAGAGGCACACAGAGAGACAGACAGACAGACAGACAAATAAACAGGGGCAGAGAGAAGCAGAGAATGTTTCCCAACTCAGGTCAGAGTGAGGGATGGAAAATGTAAGAGTCAGTGCAGTGTGTTACACTCTGGTGAAGGTAAGGGTGGATATGCCAGGGGTGCTTGCAGCTGATGTGGGGTGTGGTTTTGGTTACAATGCACACACTCAGCTGGGCTGAGAGAGTGGATGACGTGCTCCGGCCCGCAAGGGAACACAGTCACACGATGGAGTGGATGTGCTCTAACTTTTCCTCATACATGCGGTGAAATGCTCTGGCCAGACTCTGGAACGGAGCGTCACAATTCTCTATCTCCTTCTGCAAAATAACAGAGTGAAAGATGATGCAGCTATGGTCAAAGTGCAACAAGCAACCCACAGACCGCAGATATAACAAATGCACACGAACCAATTGAGTGCATACATACCGAATGCACACAGCCCAATCGACCGCGTACAAATCGAATGCACACAGCCCAATCAATCAAATATATCCCAATCAAGTCTGCAATCAATTACCCAATCATTCGCACAATCAATTGCCCAATCACTCACAGTCCAAATGCCTTCAGCCTCACGAATGGTTCTACAGTACATCAAATCCTTATCTCACCTTAATCCAGTCTGATCATTTTGCTCCATTATATACAGGCCTCTGGTTTTTAACTCTTGTTTGCCATTTGCTTTTCACATGGTTCTGTTGAAGGTTTATCTCCAGCTCATTTACAAGAATCTCAGCATTGGTTACACACTCAGACCATTATGTTACACAGCTCACAATCAGTGTGACAGCTGGCTGGCTGGGGAGTAACAGAAGTATCTGCATCACATCCTTGACTGGAAAGCCATGTTGATTTATTTTATAGACTGGTGATAGTGCCAGCTACAGTCACTCTTATTGATCACTGCCATTACGGTACACACTGTGGCTAGAGACTAGATCCTCCTGGATCTAATGGTTCAGGATACTTAACCGCAGCAGTCGTTACTGCTTTCCTACTATAGCTATGACAGTTGTGCCTCAGTGAGTAGCACCGTCACCCGAGTCAGGCTTCTACTTCAGAGACTTGAACAAAGTCTGGACTGGCATTCCTTGTTCAGTACCAAGAGAGTACCACACTGTCAGAGGGTTAGTGTCAAGGCAGGATTGACTGTCAGAAGGTAGACAAGTAGCACAGTGGCACAATGGTTAGCGCTGCTGCCTCATAGTGACAGGAACCCGGGTTGGATTCCCGGCTTGGGTCACTTTCTGTGTGGAATCTTCCCGTGTCTGGGTGGGTTTCTTCCAGGCACTCTGGTTTCCTCCCACAGTTTGAAAGATGTGCTGATTAGGGTCCAGTCCGAACAGGCAATGGAGTGTGATGACTAGGGGATTTTCACAGTAACTTCATTGCAGTGTTAATGTAAGCCTAATTGTGACTCTAATAAAAAAGTACTACAGTTTCAGATGAGGCACCTTTTGATGAGACACTAAATCGAGGCTCTGAGATAGATGTTAAAAAGTCTCCCAGCGCTATTTCAAAGACAGTCCAGAAGTTTTCCCTGACGACCTGTCCAATATGACAATGCCATTGTCACAGTTTCTGTGGAACTTGATGTATTAATTAGTAACGGTGCTTCACACATTACAATAGTGGCTATACAAGAAAAAACATTTTATTGGCTGGAAAGTGCTTCGGGGAGGTGGGTGTCTGAAGGCAACTGCAGCCTTTCTGAAAGTCCCTGTCTCATTGACTCGGAGATACCAGTCATTTCCCAGGTTGGCAAGTCAGTGCAGTGGAAACAAGAGAACATGAAGATGAGACAAAGAAAATTGGGATTATCCCCTTCACTCACCGCAGATGTCTCAAAGTACTCCAGGCCCTGGCTCGCTGCCCATTCCTGTGCCTGGGTGTACCCCACGGCACGCCTGCAGGCTAAATCCATCTTATTGCCAACAAGAACTCCTGTAAACCAATCAAAAGCAGTGACTGGCTGAGGCAACAGGTTCATTACGCACCATTTCTACATTCCTAGAAGCAAAGGGGCACTGACCTGCCAGCTGTCCACTGGGAGCCTGCGCTCGGACTCTCTCCAGCCACTTTGTGCAGCTGTTAAACGTTGTCTCATTGGTGATATCGTATACAAGGCAAACGGCGGCCGTAAGCTCCCACTGTTTAAATAAAGGAGATGCCAGCTTCAAGAATGAGCCAAGAGAACGGACGCATCGTACCTGCTGCAGCCTCAGGTGATTCACAAAGGGAGACTCTGATCAGCCGAGAGTCTTGAAGCTCAGTCTCCATTTCAACATAATATCCAAAGCTGACAGCAAATTCGAATCCAACATAAAGACACGGCACACCAAGTGAGGAAAATAAGCACTGGATACAGCCCTCAACATCCTGAATGAATAACCCAGAGAAAGTGAATTCATTATCCCACTGCTACAATTTGAATTTGGTTTATCGGAATCAGTAAAAATCACCAGAAAAGCTGCTGAATTATCACAAAAGAGAAGAAATGATGTCTACAGTGGGACACATTTTCAACACCAGCAACACTGAAATGATATCAGATCAGACATCCATTCTACCTGAAGACAGGTTGGTGAGTGACTGAAGTTGGATATAGGCCTGCCCAAGTATAATGTCAGCAGGGTTAAAGTGATTTTCACAGTTTTGTGATGACTTTTACTTATCATTTTGTAATTGAACTCAACTTATTGAACTGCCAGAGTAGGATTTGAATAGACTTCCAGTTGAGTGATAAGGTATACCTTGGGTCATCAAGGTATACAGCACTAGAAATAGGCCCGTCAGCCCATTGCGTCTGTGCCAGTCAAAGGTTAACCACCTTTCTGTTCTAATCCCATTTCCCAGTACTTGGTCCATAACCTTGGCATCACAAGGCATCACTCGGGTGGTACAGTGGGTTAGCATTGCTGCCACACGTGTCAGGTACTCAGGTTCAATTCTTAGGTTGGGTCACTGTCTGTACTGAGTTTGCATGTTCTCCCTATGTCTGCGTGGGTTTCCTCCAAGTGTTTCCTCCCACAGTCTAAAAGATGTGCTGGTTAGGTGCATTGACCTGAAAAGACAACTAGGGGGTTTTCACAGTAACTTCATTGCAGTGTTAATGTAAGACAAGTAAATAAATTTTAACAAGAGCATAGCTGAATACTTCTTCAATGCAATGAGGATCTTTGCTTCCATTACCCTTTCAGACAGTGAGTTCCAGACCCCCCACCACCCTCTGGGTGAAAAGGTTTTTCCTCACATGCCCTCTGAACCTCCTACCCCTTACCTTAATTCTAGTAGGCTCGATGGGCTGAATGGCCTACTCTTGCTCCTCTCTCCCTAATTCAAGGAATAAATGACACAACAGCCTCTGAAGGAAACAAAGCTACTAACTTATATCCTGTACCTGGCTTTCCACCATGTCATAGAAGATTTCTTTCCCTGAAGAATCAAAGATGAACAATTCCTGGAGACAGGGGGGCAAGAGGGAAGAAAACAGATCAACATTCACTCACTGAAGTCACTCAGAATTCACACACACAATGTCAGCATGCACTTTTTAAATACTCACCACGCTGTCAGGAGTGTCTGGGATGGGGACCGAATTAACAAAAACTTCCACTCCAACTGTCTAGATAGGATAAGAAGAGTTAGCACCACTCTCAGACCCATGTCTTCTGTAACCTCAATAAACAGGCACCTGTAACTAAGCTTCCTGCTTGTAAGATGCAAACCTGGCCTCTTCACTGGGCGTGAAGCAAGTTTCCTCGTCTGCGCTATCCAGGTCTCTCCACATCTCACTCCTCATTTAAGATATTCCTTAAAATCCATCAAGATTTTGTTCAGGTATGCTATATTACCTCATGTAGCTTGGTGTCAGATTCTGTTGTGGAGTACCTTGGGAACATCTTACTGTGTTCTGGCACTGTTATAAATACTGTAGAATAACTTTTTTTTAATTTCATTTTTCAGAATATGGTCATCATTAGCAAGGCTTGCATCCATTGACCAGTTACCTTTTCATATATTGTATACAGTTAGGGTGGCACAATGGTTAGCACTTCTGCCTCACAGCGCCAGGGACCCAGATTCAATTCCAGCCTCAGGTCACTGTCTGTGTGGAGTCTGCATGCTCTCCCCATGTCTGCCCTAGTTTCCTCCCACAGTCTGAAGGACATGCTGGTTAGGGTGCATTGACCCGAACAGACACTGGAGTATGGCAACTAGGGGAATTTCACAGTCAGTTCATTGCAGTGTTAACGTAAGTCTTATTTGTGACTAATAAATAAACCTTAAGTTAACTGCTTTATGTACCTCTGCAATATAAAAATTTAGAGATTTACAGCATGAAAACAGGCCCTTCAGCTCAAATTGTCCAGGCCGACCCACGGCCATCCCACAGTCTCCTTTCAAAGCTGACTCCTTGCTCAGAGAACATACCAGGGTATAATTTTTCAGAAAGTGGGCACTTTCGCTGCGGAACACATGTAGCAACGCACTCTTCCCAACAGTGGAGTCACCTGGAGAGGCAAAAAACAGAGTAAAACAAGAACATTGTAAGAGGAGAGCCAGGATGCATAGGCAAAGACTACAGCATAGCACACACCGAACCAGGTATATCCACTGCTGTAACAGTTACGTGTCTGGACTGATCATCTGGAGGATTTCCCTAATAATCCAGTAAGAACCAGAGTTCAAATCTCCCCACCTCTGAAAATCTGAATTTAGCATCAGTGGAAGTAAAGCACCAATTCTGATGAAAGTCATCGACCTGAAATGTCACCTCAAGTTCTTTTCTCCACAGATGCTAGCTAACTGCTGAGCATGTCCATAATTTCCTGTCTCTATTTTATTATCAGTCACAAGTCAACTTACATTAACACTGCAATGAAGTTACTGTGAAAATCCCCCAGTCGCTACACTCCGGCATCTGTTCGGGTACACTGTGGGAGAATTTAGCACGGTCAATGCACCCTAACCAGCACAGCTGTCGGACTGTGAGAGGAAACCGGAGCACCCGGAGGAAACCCACGCAGACACAGGAAGAACGTGCAAACCCCACACGGACAGTGACCCAAGCTGGGATTTGAACCTGGGCCCCTGGCGCTGTGAGACAGCAGTACTGGAAAATACCTAAGATGTTGTAAAAGTACATTCCAATAAAAGAGGCTGCAACCCTTACTCAGTCTGGGCCTTCAGATGTGGTTGACCCTCAACAGCCTTTTCCAAGCTATTCAGCCACACCAAGCTATCAGCCAATGGTTTAAGATTCATCACCACCTTCTCAAAGATACCACAAAGTCTGAAAAACGTGGTTAGAATGCATTGGCCATATTAAATTCTCCCTCAGTGTACCCGAATGTGATGACTAGGGGATTTTCACAGTAACTTCATTGCAGTGTTAATGTAAACCTTACTTGAGACAATAATAAATAAATTTAAAAAGAAAACTGAATTGGCATTATAAAAGCAAAATATTGCAGATGCTGGAACCTGAAAAAAAAACAGGAAATGCTGGAAAATCTCAGCAGGTCTGGCAGCATCTGTGGAGAGAGAATGGAGCCAATGTTCCGAGTCTGGATGACTCATCTGACTGTCAACATTGGCTCCATTCTCTCTCCACAGATGCTGTCAGACCTGCTGAAACTTTTCAGCATTTTCTATTTTTGTGAGAGAATTGACAATATTTACAGACCTTCCCAGCAACTCTGCCAAAGAAAATTTTCTTTTTTAAATTGTTGAGCAAAATGACCAGTTGGAATTAAATCATAAGTCTTAAGTATCAATAGTAACAACACGAGATGAATTGCAATTACAGAAGGCAAGAAGTATAATCACCAGCAGCTTCTGAGCTAATTATAGAATCCCTACAGTATAGAAGCAGGCCATTCAGCCCATCGAGTTTGTACCAGTCACTATCCCACCCAGACTCTATTCCATTAACTCCACACATTTACCCTCTAATCCCCCTTACACAAGGGTCAATTTAGAATCCTTGGAATCCTACAGTTGCAGAAGGAGGTCATTTGGCCTATCTAGTCTGTAATGACCACAATCCCACCAGGCCCTATCCCCATAACCCCATGCATTTATCCTACCCAGTCCCTCTGACACTAAAGAGCAATTTAGCACAGCCAATCCACCGATGCATCCCCAGAGGAAAAAAACCCACGCAGATGTGGGGAGAACATGCAAACTCGACACAGGCAGCGACCCAAGATTGGAATTGAACCCAGGTCCCTGGCTTTGTGAAGAGGCAATGCTAACCACCCTGTCACCATGGGCAGCACAGTGGCTAGCATCGCTACTTCACAGTGCCAGGGACCCAGGTTCAATTCCAACCTCAGGTCACTGTCGACGTAGACTTTGCACATTCTTCCCATGGCTGTGTGGGTTTGATTCCTGGTTTGGGTCGCTGTCCATGTGGAGTTTGAAACGTTATCTACTGTCATTCTACTGCCTTGTACAAAATGACTTTAGCTCTTTTTCCCACTCAGATGAAGACACTGTTTCAATCCACAGTATCTGCCAGCTGCCATTCTTACTGTGTCTGAGCCTACAGTATCAGTCAAAAAGGTGGGCTTTCCTCGGAGGGCACGGGCTGGTAGGCCAGCATCACCCTCAGCAGAGTTGTCTCGGAAAGTTGAACATAATGTGTCAATTCAGTGTAAATATGTTAGCCAACACTAACTTTCAGGCTTGTGTGCAGTGAAAACAGAGGCAAAGCACTCAAAAAAAAAATCAAAAAATATTTGCACGCTCTACTTCTCATTTTAACCAATTTACCCACAAGACATTCGAGGTTAAAGTCAACAGATGTCAGCATGCAAACATGAGTACTGAGATCAAATAACAAACAAAAGTGTCCATTACTCATCTTTTATTTACTGCTTAATAAAACAATTAGCTAAATTTGGATTTCCAATTAGCCACAAACTTTGCAGGTCAACTCAGAAGATTTGATGTCATGATACGAAGAGGAGAAAAGCGGGGACCTTGTCCATTGTCTGGTAATAATACGACTCAGGGGAGCTGACATTAGATGTGGAATGGAGAAAGCCGGCGACTTTTATTAACATTTTGCCCATTCTCAAGGCATAGCTCCCACAAATTCGATTTGAGTCAGAAACAAGCCATTTTACAAAGAAGAGAATGAAGATAGTAAGCTGTGCCTCATTGGGAAGCACTCTCAGCATTCACTACCATTGTCCAGGCCAATGTATATTCTTCCATTAAGATAACTAACTAGAAAATATTATGACTATTAGTCCTTATCATTAGGGGAAGCACAGTGATTAGCACTGCTGCTTCGCAGTGCCAGAGGCCTGGGTTTGATTCCCATCTTAGGTTGTGGAGTTTACATGTTTCCTTATGTCTGTGTGGGTTTCCTCCAGGTGCTCCAGTTTTGTCCCACATTCCAAAGATATGGAAGTTAGGTGGATTGGCCATCCTAAATTGACCTGTAGTGTCAGGCGGATTAACAGGGTAAATACTTGGGTTACAGGAATAGAGCCTGGGTGAAATTGATGTCAGAGCAGGCTCGATGGGCCAAATAGCCTCCTTCTGCACTGTAGGGAGTCTATAATTCTATAATCTTTCTGTTTTCTTCCTACATTGCAATAGGCTGCAAAAATTCTGACGCTGAGGGAGCGCCGCACTGTCAGAGGGTCGGCGCTGAGGGAGCGCCGCACTGTCAGAGGGTCGGCGCTGCACTGTCAGAGGGTCGGCGCTGAGGGAGCGCCGCACTGTCGGAGGCGCCTCACTCACCCGCCAACACACACTTGGCCCGCAGTTTCACCATAGCTGCGCTCACTAATCCCCACTCCACCGCCTCTCTCCTTTAGGCCGCAGGCCGGGCCGCTGGGCAACGGGTCCTTAGCAACACTGGACCCGCCTTCACTCTCATCTCATTGGTCGGAGTGCCCACAGCCTTCCTGCTTCCCATTGGATAGCGCGCTCTCAATCAGTTTCCTCTGTCCTTCGATTGGTTATGCTGGCCATCAGTCTAGTTGGACTTCCGGTGGTGATCCCGCCCCCAGGGGAGGCAATGACTGAGAAGGATATTTAGCATTGATATTAGAATATGAACATTAATAGTGCTGCAATTATACTTTCAATTTAAGAAATTAGATATAGCTCTTGGGACTAAAGAGATCCAGGGATATGGAAGGGAAGGCGGATCAGGATATTGAATTCAATGATCAGCCATGATCAAAATGAACGAGAGCAGATTTTATATTAATAGGCCAAATGGCACATTCCTGCTTTTAATATAGTTCTAGAGTTCAGTTCTGCAGCATTCCACTTCTCCTTGTCAAGTATTTTATGTTCACTCTACTTGAATCCAGTAGAGTTCAGTTTTTTAAGTTTTGTGCTGCAAGTTGGCTTACATTAACACTATAATGAAATTACCGTGAAATTCCCCAAGCTGCCAGTCAAGTGTCAGGTACACCGAAGAATTCCAACACAGCACGTCTTTACGCCTATGGGAGAAAACTGCAACACCCAGAGGAAATGCCAGACAGACCCAACGCTGGGAATCAAACCTGGGTCCCTGGTGCTGTGAAGCAGCAATGCTAACCACTGTGCCACCTACTGCCGTCCACACTGAAAGGCAGAACAGGCACAAAGGGCCAAATAGCACTCTCCTGCTACCAAGTTTATGTTAACTCTAAATAATTTGCTTGTTCAGTACTGCAATAGATTCTGCACGTTCTCCCCATGGCTGCATGGTCATCCTCAGAAACAAAAATCAAAAATAAAAAAATCAGAAGATTAAAAAAAGTAACTTCCTGTAATTAGGGATCATTGCCAAATCAGTACTGAGTGAATGGACAGGTGGAAGCTAACAAGCATCCAGCTTCCAACAGGTCTTTATAAGAGGTGGCTAATGCAACACATCGTAATTTTCCATAAATGAGGAATTTTGGAGAATGAACATTAGACAGGAATGTGGCAAGGATATCCTCCTAATTCAAGGGGACAGGTAGGAAACAGCACTCAGGTCAATTGCCCTGACAGTCATGGAAAAGCTGTTAGAATTGATGAGGTTAGAGTTGGGAGTCAACATAATTCAGTGCAAGAAAAAAAATCATTTAATCAATTTGTTATATTAATGACTTAGATGACAGGAGCAAAATTTACTAAAATAAAGATAGGCAGTAAAGTATGCTGTGAAGATGATATACAGGTTGAATGGCTGGACAAAAATTCTGATAGATATAAATGTAGGAAAATGCAAAACTCACTTTAGCAGCAAGTTTTTAAAAACTTGGAAAAACTACAGAATTCCAAGATGGAAAGGGATCTAGGTGTTCTACTGCATGAACCAAAACGTTAGTATGCAGCTACAGCACATTAAGGCAGCTAGTGGAGTGCTATCCTCATTAGGAATGGAATGCAACAATCTTGTGCTTCAGTTACAGAATAAGAAGTCTCAACACCAGGTAAAAGTCCAATAGATTTATTTGGTATCACAAACTTTCAGCACTGCTTCTTTGTCAGGACTCACCTGATAAAGGGGCAGCACTCAAAGTTTGAGATACCAAATAAACCTGGTGGTCTTTTAACCTAGTGTTGCAAGACTTCTTGCTGTGCCCTCCTTAATCCAACACTCATCTCCATATCAGTTATACAGAGTATTGTTTATATCACATGCAAACAAAAATCAAATCAATAGCCAGGAACTTTTTTTAAAAAAATTTATTGAACTCTGCAACAACATGGTCCATGGTTTATGTAGCCTCTTCCTTGGCAATTCGATCCTTCTTCAATGGTCCCTGAAAGCAACAATGAGAATGTCAGGACAAACCAAGAGGTGGACATCCACAAGGATTAAAATACTCACAGCAAGTTCTCACAATGAAGTGAAACTGCTGGTAAGTTTACAAAACTATGAAAACTAAATCTAGGAAATAATAATGGATCAATTTATAAATAAATCACCCACTCACCATAAATGCCTTCTTCTCCTCAATGGTCTGGAAGCGGCCATGACCAAACTTGGATGAAGTGTCGATGAACTTCAGATCAATCTTCTCTTCAGCACGACGGTTGGTCTGCACCAACAGGGACTGCAGGGTCAAAGAAAACACTTCAATGCTCTGTACTTATTGTGTTTATTCCAGTGCAACACCAGCATCTCCACATCCAGAAACTCCAAGCAGAGCACATCTCTGGATTCCACCCCCCCTGCAACCCCACAACTTAATGATAACAAATATGACCATCTGAAAATTCCCCCATGGATAGCCACTTTTCTCCCTCAGCCAACAAGGGAGCAGATCAAATTGCCAGGCATGAGAATGCACAATATTAAAGAATGTGAAAGCAGTCACCTTGCGCAGTGTGAGCACACGCTTCTTGGTACCAACGACACAGCCCTTCACCATCACAAAATCATTGGTCACTTCACCGTAATGAGGGAACCCTCCCTGTCAAAGGCAGAACACCAGTTAACACAGTGACAGCAGGTAGTGCAAAATGTGTTGGGATAGTCTGTTTTAGAAATCTCACCAGGGGGTTGATGCTTTTGTCTGTCAGGTCATACTCAGTAGAAGCATTGGACTTCACCAATTTGCCATCCTTGGTTTGGTAACCTGCTCCGATCCTGTAGATCTAGTGAGAAAGGGAGCTGTTTTAATACACATCTCAGAAAGGTAAGACAGTAGTGAGATAGTGAAGGTACTTGCTCAGGGAAGGCAGATCTGAACATATAATTAATCTAGTGTACAAAAGCCATTATGTAGTGCCAATTCAAAGAACACCAACAGCTTGGTTCATTTTAATGTTAGCTTTCAGCTGCTAGGGTGTAATGTATGTAACTGGATTAGTATTCCCAGCAGTCTTGTCTTCAATATATGCTATTTAAGAATTTGAATTCAGAAAGCCAGAATACAAAATGCTGATCTCAAATTGTTGCAAAGACCTTAATAGATCAATATTCTTTCAACAAGGATACTACTCTGGGGCTGAAATGTAAACTCCAGATCAATGTTGGCATTCAGTTCTGGGCAACTTTACTAAACACCTTGCCAACAACATCCACACCTTAATGGTAAGTGTCCCAGTCATTTCAAATCACACCTTTGCAGTGCTTACCTTCTTGTTAATTTCAGTGCGGTGGTGGTAGCCCTTCTGACCTGCACGGGCAACAGAGAAAGCCACACGAGCAGGATGCCAGGCTCCAATACAGGCAACTTTACGCAGCCCCTTGTGAGTCTTCCTTGGCAGCTTCTTTGTGTGCCATCGGCTGGTGACACCTGGGGAGAAAAGGAACAGCTGTAACACCAGGGTGCTAACAGACAAAGCAGGGTGCTTCATCAATTCATCACTGGAGATCTCAGAAGGAAGGCAACATGGAAAGGTTCCTCATCAGAGTCAGATGTTGTGACCAACATATATCCACGTTATCATCATAGAATGCTCCATGAGTGATGATGAAATATTTATCCAAAATCCCACAAGTAAGGAGACAAGGTACAACTAATCAAGATCCAGTCTCCCTCCCACCCTTTTAAATAGCTGAATATGTTCTTCACACCTTTGAAGCCATGGCCTTTAGTTACACCAATGACATCAATCATTTCATCTTGACCAAACACCAAGCTGACAGCAGCTTGCTGTTCCAGTTTCTCTCTCGCCCAATCAACCTTCTCTGCAGCAGTGCCACCATTCAGCTGAATTTCCATGACATGAGACTTCTTCTGACGCAAGGGCAGCAGACGCATCTGTGGACAGGAAGCATTCCAATTAACAGATTACAGCCCACAGAAGGCAAGACTTACTGCAGACATCAAACCCTCCAGATCATCTCCAGTTTTCTACATTCCTCTTGCATGTGCAATTTCAATTACTTCTGCAGTTGTGCCTTCAGCTGACAGGCCCCCAAGCTCTCACTCTTCTATAGAAGATGATCCTTCTACCTGCACCTGTCCTAATATCTACTCAGGAATTGCTTAGTCCAAGATGCTCCATAGCAGATTTTTCTCAGTTAGACAGCTATAAAATTCAATCTGGACAGCACTGGAAGACAAAGTAGCACTCTATGCACCATCCACAAACTGTGGAACCAAAGACTTCCTCCAGTGCTGTAATTACTGCATTTTAATGAATCCCCATGTCCACTCAGTGGCCTCTACTGAATCTGGGCAATGCAAATCAGGTTAGACCCTGACCCCCACACAATTGCAAGCTACTACACTCAACTACCCAAATCTTATTGAAACCAATTTAGCATAAGTACTTACCTGTGTGTGAGCAATGATGCGAATAACCTGGCAGTACTTCTTCATGCTGTTAAAGTCCTTCTCTAACTGTTTCTTACCATCTTCATCCTGCCATTTCTTGCAGTATTTGGTGAAAGCCTTCTTTTTGGATTTGTACCTTTTACAAAGAGACAGAAGAACATTGGTGCGATCCTTCATCACACAAAGTGAGCGGAAGGAACCAGCACTAAACAAGATGGCTCTTTGTTGGGATCAAAGGACATTTTCCTCCAACAAACCAAGCCCAAGCTCATCGACAGAGTCGAGCGGAGCTGATGACAATGGAATCCAGATTATCATTCAGTATATTTGTGAAATTTGTTTTTTAAAAGCAAAGATTCTGGAATTGTTTTGACATATTTACCAGTTCTTGTAAAAGCGTCGTTTGCATTCATCACTGATGTGCTCAGCAAAAACAGTCTTGAAGGTACGGAGACCATGGGGAGTCTCAATATATCCAACAAGGCCAACAATTACCATTGGAGGAGTTTCAATTATTGTCACAGCCTCTACCACTTCCTTCTTGTTCACCTCTGCAGGAGATTCAGAAAATAAGCAATAATTTCAACGCAACATTTTTTTAAACAAAAGATCACCAACCAACAGATGCTGCCAGAAATTTTTTTGCTTTAATACAATAGCAGCCATCTCTAACAATCTCAACCTGGCTGGTTTACATAGTGGAACAGATTAAGTCTATCCACAGGATGGTCTTTCCAGTAATCAAGAGTGAGCATTTGGCTCAATGTTCTGGTCCAGGGACAACTTCTGCTCAAACCCTCTTACTATCATCCTGAAAAGTTATGATGCCATGCAAGTCTAGTCTTTATTGCACTACAGTCAGAAACCTCGACATTCAGCAAAAAAAACCACCAGAGGTGATCACTTATGACCGCCCGTCGAGAATTTCATCACGTGTAGCTTCTCCACTGCTAGAACCAGTCTAATGCTACTGTTAAACTGATTATTGCGCAGCACAAGCTTTGCCCAAACAAGAATCCATTCACTAAACTGCTGTTCAGTCAACCACCAGTCTTGCATCAGACATTACTTGAGGGGTGACAATTACTCTGAAGAACAAGTAGGATTATAACTTCAGACTAACCAAATGTGATGTATCTTTAGCTTTCCCCAAACTTTTCAGTCAGCATCAACATGAAGAAAACTACATGGAGCAGCTAGATTTCCTCATAGCTAGCACAGGCCCAGCATTACAGTTTATTATTAGCACCAGAAGTAGCCTTACATTAACACTGCAATAGGTTACTGTGAAAATCCTCCAGTTGCCACACTGTGGTGCCTGTTCGGGTAACTGAGGAAGAATTTAGCACAGCCAATGCATCTAACCAGCACATCATTTGGACTGTGAGAGACAGAAAGAGAACTGCAATACTCAGGAAACCCACACCAACATGGGGAGAATGTTCAGCCTCCAAACCATGACCCAAGCTGTGAGGCAGCAGTGCTAACCACCATGCTGCTCCAATATGTCAAGGCAAGAGATTTTGCACACCTTCACCCAGAAATGCTCACACCCAGTCAATTTAATTAAGTTGTGAAAGGTGCATTTCTAAAGGAATGATGTGAAAATGCCAACATTGGACTGGGGTGAGCACAGTAACAAGTCTCAACACAAGGTTAGAGTCCAACAGGTTTATTTGGAATCACAAGCTTTCGGAGCACTGCTCCTTCAGATGAGTGGCAACAGGTTAGTTGTTTCTAAAGGAAAGCTGAGGTAGGGACTGGGAATGAAATTACTACCCAGGCTTTTTTATCCAAAGCATAAGCTTTAGTTACTTGCTAACTTTATTCAGCTTAGCTCCCTATAAACTTTGGCCTACAAGCAAATCAAATGTTATGGAGAGCAGGAGATGAATTGATACTGATCAGATAAAGCCATGATCTTATTGAATAGTGGAGCTGGCTCAAGGAATTAAGTGTTTGCTCCTGTTTCTACCCTACACTGGCACCAAACCACACTGGCTGGAAATTAATCTAAAAGGTACTTAAGTAGTTCCAGGAAGAAATGAAACGCAAATCAAACCAATAATCCGAGTTTCCTGCGTACATAGTATTCCCATTGATCAACTCAAACATTACTCACTTGAACCAGGTCTGTCAACCTCACGGACAATGTGGGTCATGCCAGCCTTGTAGCCAAGGAAGGCAGTGAGATGGATGGGCTTTGAAGGATCATCCTTGGGGAAGCTCTTCACCTTGCCCCTGTGCCTGCTGCTCCTCTTACGGGGCAAGAAGCCCAGAGAACCATGTCTAGGGGCTGAGAACTTGCGGTGAGACTGCAGAAGAGAAACAGTTTGAGTTTAGCAAAGGATCTTCAAACAAGACGCAAGTTGGAAAATAGTGTTGAAATAGATGCCACATGGTGCGGGAGGCCATTGAGCCCATCAGCCTGCACTAACACAAACCCTTTTCCCACGTGTTCATACTGCTAATCCCCCTGACATTAAAGGGCAATTGAAAATGGCCAACACACCTAACTCAAAAATATGTGGGTTAGGTAACTGGCTATGGTAAATTATCCCTTAGTATCAGGAGAACTAAAAGGATAAAATGAATGGGGGGGGTGCAAGGATAGAGACTGGGTGGAATGGTCAGTGCAGGCTAAACAGGCCTATCAGCTTTGTTCTGAGTCGTAGGGATTCTATAACCTGCACATCTTTGGAGTGGGGGAGGAAATCCATGCAGATCATGGAAACTCCATTCACCTGAGGGCAGAATTAAACCTTGGTCCCCAAAATAATCATTTTGGAAATAATGCTGTATAAAAAGTGAAATGCAGAGTTTAGAGCCACAAATCTGATGTAACATTGCAATGACCTTTATTACTTCATCCTCAAGCACCTTACACGTTTAATTCCTGATACTGCCGCAGATTTAAACTACAACTAAGACAGCATTAGGAAAGGTCTGGATTTGTGCTCCTTGCAGTCACTCACATCGCAGCCCTGGAGTTGCTCCCTCCTTGGGCCTGACCCACCTCTGAGGCAGCAGCTAGGACTCCATTTTGGGAACCATCATGGAGCGCAATTCCGACTTCTACCTGTTTTAAACACTAGACCAAAAGACTCAAAAAACATAAAAGCAGAAAATCGAAACCAGACTAACGCTAGAGCGACAGGCACCCTGATCACGACCCGATCGTACAGGATGGCTCTGATTTCGCACCGATGGCGTTGAGCACAGCCCGCCGGCCAGCCGCCCGTCGCCATTTTGTGCTCAACGGCCCAGAAGTATTTTAACCACTTCTCCAACATTATCCTCAAAATCATCTATCAATATAACATCTATGCTATTGTCAAGAAGGATCTGTACATGCACATGGCTGTAGCAAGTCACCACACCCTTCGATGGCTGTGATATTGACCAGATTAAAAGAGACCTCTCACCATTTCCGAAGTTGGCCTGAAAGAGAGCGCAATATGGCCAGAGGTTCCTTTTTATACTGGGAGCAATTCGTCACTTCCTGGCAACAAAGCCCCTCCTTTTTCTTTTAATAATTAATCCCATTTTGAAAAATACCCTTTAATTTACAATTCCTTTCCTTGCATTTAAAAAAGTGCACTTTTCCGTTTCTGAAAACATATTTTCCACCTCAACCATTTGTTTAACTCTCTGTAGACCAAAACCTCACATTTATATGTAATTAATTTACTGCTAAATTTACAAAGATGGCTCTCTAATGTTCTTTTGATCACTGAGATTGTTTTATTTTTACAATCATAGAATCCCTACAGTGCAGAAAGAGGCTATTCAATCCCACCCAGGCACTTTCCTCATTAAGCTGCGATGAAGGGTCATCCAGACTTAAAAGGTTGGCTGTATTCTCTCCACAGATGCTGTCAGACCTGCTGAGATTTTCAAGCATTTTTCCGTTTTTGTTTCAGATTCCAGCATTCACAGTATTTTGCATTTATCTTGTAACCTCAATTATTTACCCTACAAGACATAGAAACAGAATTAGACCACTCAGCTCATCAAGTCTGTTCCGTCATTTCCGTCATTGGCTGATATTTTTCATCCCCATTTTCCTGTGGGTGAGTTGAACCCAAGTCCCTGGCACTGTGAGGCAGCAGTGCTAACCACTGTGCCACCATGCTATCCAATGTCAACTTTCTCTTCTGTTGACGTTTACTTCTCTAGCCACCCCACTCCTCACCCCCATCTCAAAGAATAAAATATTTACATTTATTTGGCACCATTGCATGATTGACCAGCAATAGTCTCAAAAGGCTTTCCAGCCAATGAACTAATTTTGAAGCGTTGTCATTGTTGTAATGCATGAAACACAACTGCCAATGTATGCACAGCAAGCTCCCATAAAACAAAATGGTAATGACTGAGACCCTTCGGTTTTTATAATGTTCATTGAAATATAAGTATCAGCCAGGGCAGTGGTGAGAACTCCCCTGTTCTTCTTTGAAACAGTGCCACGGGATCTTGGACGTCAAACCCAGGTAGGCAAATGGAGGTCCTTGGTTTAATATCACACAGTGGCAGAATGACTAGCACTGCTGTCTCACAGCAAGGATCTGGGTTCAATCACTGAGTCACTGTGTGTGTGGAGTTTGTACGTTCTTCCCGTGTCTGAACATAGGACATAGAACACCACAGCACAAACAGGCGCTTTGGCCCACTAGTTGCGCTAATCATATCCCTATCAACCAGGCCTGTCTATAACCCTTAATCTCATTAAATCCCATGTACTCATCCAGAAGTCTCTTAAAAGACCCCAAAGAGTTTGCTTCCACCACCACCAACAGCAGCCGATTCCACTCCCTCTGAGTGAAAAACTTACCCCTGACATCTCCTCTATACCTACTTCCCAGCACCTTAAACCTGTATCGTCTTGTAGTGACCATTTCAGCCCTGGGAAATAGCCTTTGAGAATCCAACTGATCTACACCTCTTAATATCTTATAAAGGTCTATCAGATCACCTCTCATCCTTCGTCTCTCCAGAGAGAAAAGACTGAGCTCCCTCAGCCTATCCTCATAAGACATGTCACCCGATACATCCTTGTAAATCTCCTCTGTACCCTTTCAATAGCTTCCGTATCTTTCTTGTAACGTGTCTGCATGGGTTTTCTCCGGGTGCTTTGATTTCCTCCCATGTCCAAAAATGTGCAGGTTAGGTTAATTGGCCAAGCTAAATTGTTCCTTAGTATCCTGGGATGCATAGGTTAGATTATTGGAGTAAACAGTGGGATTACAATGATAGGGCCTCAGTAGGATTGTTGCTGGTGCAGACTTGATGGGCTGAATGTCCTCCTTTTGTACTGTGGGAGTCTATGGTTGCTATGACTTCTATAATGCGCAGACTGGACACGGCAAGCTCCTAAACCAGCTTACTTCAAAAAACAATTCAAACTGAAATCAATGCACGCTCCCTAGATAAGGGAGATATGAGTGCCAACCTTACAAGAACAGACATTACACTTGATCCCATACTCAATACTATACTTATCTTAGCCAAAATATACTGCATTCATAAAATATCTGAAAGAACACTACAGCCATTTCAAAGTGGACCTCATACAATGTTCAGTGACAGTCTGAACTTTCCAGCTGCTCATGTCAATCTTGTGGTCCCACAACAGCACATTCCCACCGCAGGTCAAAAATGGAAGGCTGCAGTGAGGTGTTCTGCCAAATGACTTTTACGTTCTGCTCAGAGTACTATCCAATGGGATCCACCACTTCTTTTCCCTCAGGGCCTTGAGGATATTATGTATAGACCACTGCCTGATGGACTTGTCAAAGACATTATTCTGCATAAACTCTTCCATGAGGGACAGACGGTATGGCATGATCTAACCACTTGAAGTATTCCATAGCAACATGCCCAGATCCAACTTTTGCAACACTGGGACAGGCAGAACCACAATACATAGTGATATTTGGTGATTGCATACCGAAGATCTACACACAGTTTGATGTTACTATCAAAATGAGGGCGATGTTGGGCATGTTTATTCCCTCCTTTACCTAGAGGTTTGTACATCATGTCTCTATGAACGCAGTCCATTTTTGACCCCCAGATGAAGCAGAAAATAGCTCTTGATTGCCATAGTGCAGGAGTGGGGAATGGGCTAGATTTGTGCCATGTACAGCAACACTGAGAGTGCCTCACACCCGATGACCAGGTTCTTACCTGCAATGGAGAGGGAGCATTGCTCCCACATATCCAGCTTTTGTTCCATTATACCTACTCGGTCCTTCTAGTTTCTAAGAATGTCCTGGTCCCTCCAAACCATATTCCCAGTATCCTCAGGCCATCTTTTTTTCATTTATCCATAGGACATAGGCGTCGCCGGCTGGCTGGCATTTATTGCTCATCCTAGTTACCCTTTGGAGGGGAGTTGAGAGTCAATCACATTGCTGTGGCTCTGAAATCACATGCAGGCCAGACCACAGATTTCCCTCCCTAAAGGGACATTAATGAACCAGATGGGTTTTTACAACAATCGACAATGGTTTCATGGTCATCAGTAGATTGTTAATTCCAGATATTTTTTATTGAATTCAAATTCCACCATCTGCCATAGCGGGATTCGAGCCCGGGTCTCCAGAACATTAGCTGAGTTTCTGGATTAATAGTCTAGCAATAATACCACTAGGCCATCACCTCCCCTAAGTCTGACCTTACGCTGAAGAGGAGAAAGGATTGGTTAGCCTAGCTGCAAAGAACATGGCTCACTTTAGCCACGATTTACCTTGGCACCTGAGGCCAATTTTAACTGGTCGCAGATGTTGATCAGGCTGCGCATTGATGGTGGATCAGAGCAGAAGAGGATGACATTGTCCAAGTGCCCTCATTGCCTGATCTTAGTCAAACATCCGACAAGTAATGGCAACTACCTTTGACTCCAATTGCAAGAGAACAGTTTGGAAAGGGCAGTCATGTCCCCAATCGATACACATATTTTCTACTAGAGAGTAGAAGGTGTAGGAATCTTCACTCACTCCAGATTCCTAACTGAAATGCCTAAAATTGAAGATAATTTGGACAGGAGCCTGAATGAGCTTTTATCTCTCAAAAGGCAAGTGAGCAAGTGACCAGCTTATTTAATGTCTTCACCAATAATGAAAAAGAGATTGTCTGTTCCGGCTAGGTTCTTTCACAAGAAACAGGGTGGCTTTTGGAATTTGATAATGCATGTCTTTTAAACAACATTATGACTTTGCACGATCCTTCAGCACTACAGCTGAGAGGGGCAAAGAACACTTTGCTGTTGCTTAGATGTCTACATAGACATAGAAACATAGAAGATAGGAGCAGGAGGCCATTTGACCCTTTGAGCTTGCTCTGCCATTTATTGAGTCATAGAGGTTTATAGCATGGAAACAGATCCTGCAGCCCAATTTGTCCATGCCATCCATTTTTTTAAATCCTGAAGCCTGCATTTGGCTCATATCCCTCTCTACCCATCGTACCCATGTAATTGTCTAAATGCTTTTTAAAAGACAAAATTTTACCCGCTGCTACTACTGCCTCTGGTAGCTTGTTCCAGACACTCACCACCCTCTGTATGAAAAAATTGCCCCTTTTGTATTTTTGTATTTCTCCCCTTGGATCTTAAACCTATGGCCTCCGGTTTTTCCCTTCCTTTGGGAAAAGATGCTGACTATTCTAGTTGATCTATGCTCCTCATTATTTTGTAGACCTCTGGAGGGTCACCCCTCAGCCTTCTACGCTCCAGAGAAAAGTCCCAGTCTAACCAACCTCTCATAACTTAATCCATCAAGTCCTGGTAGCATCCTAGTAAATCTTTTCTGCACTCTTTCTAGTTTAACAATACCCTTTCTGTAATAGGATGATATTCATCATGATAATGGCTGTTCATCCAACTCAATAGCCTAATTCTGCTTTTTCCCCATAACCTTTGGTCCATTCACCCCAAGTGCTGTATCTAGCCATCTCTTGAATACATTCAATGTTTTGGCATCAACTACTTCCTATGGTAATGAATTCCACAGGCTCACCATTCTTTGGGTGAAGAAATGTCTCCATACCTCTGTCCTAAATGGTCTACCCTAAATCCTCAGGCTATGACCCCTGGTTCTGGGCACCCCACCATCGGGAATATCCTTCCGGCATTTACCCTGTTTAGTCCTGTTAGAATTTTATAAGTTCCTATGAGATTCCCCCTCATTTGTCTGAATCCAGTGAAAACAATCCTAACCTTGTCAATCTCTCCTCATACGTCATCCTAGGAATCAGTCTGATCAGTCACTGCACTCTCCCAACAGCAAGAACATTCTTCCACAGATCAGAAGACCAAAACTGCACACAATATTTTAAGTCTTGGAAGGACTCCCTATAGGATGCAAATCCAACAGAGATTTGTCTGGGATTGACAGTGCATTCTAGTTTAGGATGCGAGGTACAGGGAGGTTCCACCATTCAGTTAGACACGATTGATTGTGTATCTCAAGTCCATTCATCTGCCTTGGTTCGGTAATGCACAAGAATCTAAGAACAGAAGAATTGGGAATATGAGGAGGCCATTTGGTTCCTTGAGTCTTCTCCGCCATTCAGTACGGTCATGACTGACCTGATTGTGGCCTCAACTCCACTTTCTTGTCTGCCCCCTCATAACCCTTGAGCCCTTTGTTGATCAAAAACTTATCCTCAAGTACATTCAAAGAGCCAGCCTCCATGACTCTTGTGAGGAAGAGAATTTCACAGATTAGCAACTCCCTGAAAGACAAATAAATTCTTCACATCTCTGCCTTAAATGGGAGGCTGCTAATTTTTAACTATGTGGCCTAATTCTAGACTCCCTGCATCCACCTCATTAAGTCCCCTCAGGATCTTAAATTTTCAAATAAGAGTAATAACACCTCTCATTCTTTTAAACTCCAGTGAGGTTAGGCCTCCCCCAACCTATTTCACTTTTCCTCATAAAATAAATTCTTCATCCCAGGGATCAGTCGAGTGAATTTTCTCCGAACTACTTCTAATGCAATTATATCTTTTCTTAATTTAAGAGTGACACAGTGGCACAATGGTTAGCAGTGCTGCCTCACAGGGTTCAATTCCTGCCTCGGGTGACTATCTGTGTGGAATTTGCACATTTCTCCCATGTCCGTGTGGGCCTCCTCCAGATACTCTGGTTTCCTTCTATACTCCAAACATGTGCAGTTTAGGTGGATTAGCTATGCTAAATTTCCCCATGGTGTTCAAAGATGTATAGGTTAAGTGGATTGGTCATGCTAAATTGCCTCTTAGTTTTAAAGTTGTGTAGATTAGGTGGATTGGTCATGCTAAATTGCCTCTTAGTGTCCAAAGATGTGTGGATTAGGTGGCTTGACCATGCTAAATTGCACCTTAGTTTCCAAAGTTGTGCAGGTTCAGTGGATTGGCAATGCTAAATTTTTACTGTTCAAAGATGTGTAAGTTAGATAGGTTGGCCATATTAAATTGCACTTGGTGTCCAAAATGTGCAAGTTAGATGGCCATGCTAAGTTGCCCCTTAAGGTCCAAAGTTGTGCTGGTTAGGTTGATAGGCCATACTAAATTGCCCCTTATTGTCCAAAGATGTGTGGATTAGGTTGATTGGCCATGCTAAATTTTCCCTTAGTGTTCAAAGATGTGCAGGTTAGATGGATTGGCCATGCTCAATGGCCCCTTCGTGTCCAAAGTTAGGAGTATTGGCTATGCTCAATTTCCCCTTAGTGTCATAGAGTTTAGCAGGATAAATAGATGGGGTTACAGGGATAGGGCCTGGGTAAGATTGTTGTTGGTACAGGCTCCAAGAGCTGAATGGACTCCTATTGCATTGGAGAGATTCTATGATCCTGTAAGAAGGCCAAAACTGTTCTAAATACTCCAGACGTGGCCTCACCAACATCCTTCACAACTAAACTCAATTACAATAAACACCAACATTCCATTTTCCTTCCTAATCACTTGCTGCATCTCTATAACAAACCTTTTATGATTCAAGTACTGAGAAGTCTCTCATCCACAGTGTAACCCATAATCCTCTTGCAAACATCTACCAACCTCAGTTTCAAAATTTCCAATGGATCCCAATATCCCTGAGGAGAGAATTCCAGACACTTGGAACCTTTCTCTGTGAAGTATTCCTGACATGCTTGAATTATAGAATTCCTACAGGGTAGAAGGAGGTCATTCGGCCCATCGAGTGTACACAAACCACAATCCCACCCAGACCCTATTCCTGTAAGCCATCATATTTACCCTGCTAATCCCCCTGACACTAATGAGCAATTTAGCCAATCAACCTGCACACGTTTGGAGTGTGGGAGGAAGCAGGAGCATGCAGAGGAAACCCACACAGACATGGAGACAACGACCTGAGGCCAGAATTGAATCGGGTCCCTGGTGTGAGGCAGCAGTGCTAACCACTGTGCCAACATGCCGCCCCTGAATGGCCCTAGATCTAATCACGCCCACTTGTTCTGGACTCAATCCACCAGAGGAAATGAATGCTCTCTATCTGTCCTGTCATATCCTTTAATCATTGTAAACAACTTGATTAGATCACCTCCTAATCTCCCAAGCTCGTGTGCAAAAACAAGCCGGGTCTGTGCAAACTGTCCTCATAACTTAGTCCTCTGCAGTCTCAGTATCATTCTGGGGAATGTGCACCCTACCCAGGGTGAATATAGCCTCTCTGAGGTGTACTACCCTGAACCAAAATTAGTTCCAGCAGACAGATTCGAAAGCTTGGTTATTTCACACTACAGCAATATTCCTTTCCTGGGCTGTGCTGGCATTCAGGAATAACAGAGGCTGATAATGCAGAACACATAAATTAATATATGCACCATTGAAAATGACATAATCAGTGAAGCAGCTCAGATTAATGGTCAATTCTGCAGATTTTAATTTAACTGCCTGCGGGTTCACTGGGCCATCTCAAATTGCTTCCAGGCATTTCTGCCAATGATGTCATTGAGAGCATGCACATACTTTCAAATAGAAAAATTAAATCAACTAAAGCAGAGGAACAGCACAATGTTCATGGGGATTTTTACGACAATTTGATTTTATCTTGAAAAGATTCTGCCTCTTTTCATGATTTCCTTGCGAAGTGTTAACAGCCATTGAAAACACGTTTCAAAATAACTACATAAAACAGAGCACTTGCATTTCTGTAGTGCCGTTCGTCAATGGATGAACTTTTGAGGTATAGGCCATTGTTAATATAGCAGAGGCAGTAATAGAGTCATAGAATAGAGTCATAGAATGAATCATACAGTGTAAAAGAAGGCTATACAGCCTATTAGGCCTGCACCAATCATAATCCCACCCAGGCCCTATCCCCGTCACTCTACGCATTTACCCTGCTGGTCCCCCCCGACACTAAGAGGCACAGCTAAATGGCGACAGAAGACTTATCATTTTGAGAGGCAGGGTGGTTGAAGAACAAATTCATTTTAAGGAGATATGGCATCAAGTAATGCTCTCATCCAAATGCACACACTGATAGACACACATACATACACTCGCACATGCATGCACAAACACATACATACACACATGCACAAACACACACGCGCACTCACACACACGCACCCACACTCGCACTCACATGTTCTCACACACACACACACACACACACACACACACACACACACACACACACACACACACACACGTTAAGCTGTGCTAAATTCTTCCTCAGTGTATCTGAACACGGAGTCTGGTGATGAGGGTATTTTCATAGTAACTTCATTGCAGCATTAATGTAAGTCTACTTGTGACACTAATAAATAAACTTGTACTCACACACATTCACACATGTACATTTGCACACTCATGCATTCATATGCACACTCACATTCACACATGCACACACGCTTCCTGCTGTCTCAAAAAAGCACCAAGCATAATCAAGGACCCCATGCAACCACGACATTTTCTCTTCCATCTTCTTCCATCAGGAGAAAGTTACAAAAGTCTGAGGTCACATACCCACCGATTCAAGAACAGCTTCTTCCCTGCTGCCATGAGACTTTTGAATGGATCTACCTCACGTTAAGTTGATCTTTCTCTACACTCTAGCTATGGCTGTAACATTACATCTGCGCTCCTTCTTTTTCTTCTCTATGAATGGTATGCTTTGTCTGTGTAGCGCACAAGAAACAATACTTTTCACTGTACACTAATACATGTGACAATAATAAATCAAATCAAATTTCCTTAAATCAACTAGATGAGTTTTTCCAGCATTTCCTGTGTTATTTCAGATTTCCAGTGGTATTTGCATAGAATCCCTATGGTACAGAAGGAGGCCATTTGGCCCATCAAGTCTGTACTGACCACAATTCCATCCAGGCCCTATCCGCATAATTCCATGCATTTACCCAGCTAATCCACTGACACTGAGGGGCAATTTAGCATGGCCAATCCACCTAACCCGCACATCTTTGGAATGCGGGAGGAAACCGGAGCACCCAGAGGGAACACACACAGACACAGGGAGAACGTGCAAACTCCACACAGACAGTGACCGAAGCCGGGAATCAAACCTGGGTCATTGGTCATCATCACATTGTTCACTGGAAACTGGCTGTGCACAAACGTGCCGATAGTTTCCTGCATCATAACTGACTGCACTGCTCCTCAAAAACACTTTCATTGGTTGTAAAGCACTCTGGGATGTCCTGAAGATGTGAAAGGCGCTATGGAAATCCAATTTCTTCCTTCAACGCCCCAGTCTTCATTGAGTTGCTTACGCCCAGCCTAACTGAATCTGACCAATGACATGATATTAGTAGGAAATTAACTCATTAACATTCTCTCTTCCACCTTCTTCTGTTGGGAAAAAGATACAAAAGTCTAAGGTCAAGTACCAACAAGCTCAAGAACAGCTTCTTCCCTGTTGCTGTAAGACTTTTGAATGACCTGCCTAGAATTAAATTGATCTTTCTCTACACCCTACCTATAACTGTAACACTACATTCTGCATCCTCTCCTTTCCTTCTCTATGAACGGTATGCTCTGTCTGTATAGCGTGCAAGAAACAATACTTCACTGTATATTAATACATGTGACAATAATAAATCAAATCAAATGAGTTACACATTCACACTTACATAACAGGAGGCGATGGCCTAGTGGCATTACCGATTATTAATGCAGAAATTCAGCAAATGTTCTGGGGACCCAGGTTCGAATCTCACCATGGCAGATAATGGAATCTGAATTCAATAAAAGGTATCTGGAAGTAAGAATCTATTGATGACAATGAAACCATAGTTGATTGTCCGAACAACCCATCTGGTTCATTAATGTTTCTTTAGGAAAGGAAATCTGTCGTCCTTATCTGGTCTGGCCTACATGTGACTTCAGAGCCACAGCAATATGGTTCACTCTCAACTGCCCTCCGGGTAACTGGGGATAGGCAATAAATGCTGGCCCAACCAGCAACACATATGTCCCATGAATGAATAAAAAAATGCTTATACACTTGCATGCACAATCATGTACTAATGCAAACGTGCTTACATTTGATTTGATTTGATTTATTATTGGCTTACGTATTAACATAAAGTGAAAAATATTATTTCTTGCACATTATACAGACAAAGCATAATGTTCATAGAGAAAGAAACAAGGAAGTGTGGAATGTAGTCATAGCTAGGGTGTAGAGAAAGGTAAAGCAAGGTAAGTCCATTCTGACAGCTGTTCTCGAATTGGTTGCTACATGACATCAGACTTTTGTATTTTTGTCCCAACACAAGAAAGTGGAAGAGAGAATGTCCAAGGTGCATGGGGTCCTTGATAATGCTGGCTGCTTTGCCAAGACAGCGGGAAGCGCAGACAGATTCAATGGATGGGAGGCTGGTTCGTGTGCAAGTGTATGCTCACACACACACTCAAAATCAACCAGTTCCCATTGGAATGTATTATAATTAAATCTTCAATTCTAGCTTGTGTTAGAAGGTCACATTGCCTTAATTTGATGTTGCACTTTCACCCCATGATGTTCCTGATATGTTTCAGAACAACTAAACACATTGTTCACTGTGTAATACTACTGACCTTCACTAGCCTGTTGAAGTGCTGTTGTTTTATTAATGAGGAAATGTGATAAGGTCCAATTATGGAGTGAATAAAAAGGCAACAAATGATTGACAATTAAAGGGACACTTCCATCATCAAGGAAAGATCAGAAATTATATTGTGTTTAAAGCAATTCTGAGCTATGGCATCGCACGATGCGAGGCTGTGTCCAAACCTCTTGCCTTCATCGACTATCTGGTTGTGTGCTGCAATACAATAGATAGAGATTTAAATCTAACATTTGCAGATGTCGTAGATTGAAGATGCTGGGAGCTCTTGTCTTCAGATTGGAAGATTCATCCACCAATAAGGCAACAGTGTCAAGAAGAGATTCAATCCAAACCTTTCAGACCAGATCATAGAATCCTACAGTGCAGAAAGAGACCATTTGGCCCATCAAGTCTGCACCTACAACAATCCCAACTAGGCCTTATCCCCATTTCCCCATCCATTTACCCTAGCTAACCCCCGACACTAAAGGGCAACTTAGCATGGCCAATCTTCCTAACATGCACAACTTTGAACAGTGGGAGAAAACCCGAGCACCCGGAGGAAACCCATGCAGATATAGGGAAAACATGCAAACGCCACACAGTTACCCAAGCCGGGAATTGAACCCAAGTCCCTGGTGCTGTGAAGCAGCATTGCTAACCATTGCGCCACTGTGCCACCCAAAAACGTGGCACAGTACAGTAAAGGAATTAAGGGTTATGGTAAGGTAAATGGAGCTAAGTCCATGAAAAGATCAACCATGATCTTACTGAATGGCAGAGCAGGTTCGAGGGCCAGATGGCTTACTCCTGCTTCAAGTTCTTATGTTCGAATCCTACCATGACAGATGGTGAAATTTGAGTTCAGTAAAATTTTGGAATTGAAAGTCTAATGGTGATCATGAAAACAATGTCGATTGTTCACTAATGCCCTTTTAGGGAAGGAGATATATACTACTGATACCTGGTTTCACACTTCACTGACTGATCTGAAATTTATTTAGCATTATTGAAGGAGTTCAGTAATGCCAGAGCTACTACCTGTTGGGGAGGAAAGCAGATGTGGACTAGTTGAGACCTCATATTCATGTGTAAGTACAAAGAGGTAAATGTTCTTCAAGGGGGCCTTCGTGACACACGACAGCACAGAGTCGCTGAGCAGAGACTGATAGCCAAGTTCCGCACACATGAGGACAGTCTTAATAGGGATCTTGGCTTCATGACACACTATCTGTAACCCCCGTAACTTGCCTGGGTTAGCAAAAAAACCTCACTTACTGTGCTGTCTGGAGAAAATACACAATTCTCTAACCAATGCTCAGGATTCCCTTCACACATATTGTTAGCCACTTTAACACTTGAATAGCAGGTTAGATGTAAGGATTCGCATTCTAATCAGCAATCTCTGACTGTCTGTGTTGATATGTGTGCTATTGCAGACCAGAACACTGCATTTGCCTGACAAAGACACAAGAGTGTCGAAAGCTCGCAAATTTACTATCAAATAAATCAGTTGGATTTAAAATTGGTGTTGCTAAATTCTTACTAAGTACAATGAGAACCAGCAGCTATATGACATCACCAGATATCACTTTGTAAACCTAAATATCTGGGGATCAATCATTGTCTCTCCATCACCAATTGGGATAGATCAGGGATCGAACCTATGACCTTTCTGTTCTGTACATGTCAGCTATCTAATGGTCAACCTGAATGAGCTGGTACAGTGACATAGTGGTTAACATTGCTGCCTCACAGTACCAGGGATTCGGGTTTGATTCCTGCTTGGGTCCTGCTTGGGACTCCGCTTGGCTGTGCGGAGTCAGCACGTTCTCCCTATGTCTGTATGCGTTCCCTTCAGCTGCTCCAGTTTCCTCCCATAAAGATGTGCAGGATAGGTGAATTGGCCATGCTAATTTGCCCTTAGTGTTCCAAGATGTGCAGGTTAGGTAGATTGGCCATGCTAAAGTGCCCCTTAGTGTCCAAAGATGTGCAGGTTAGGTGGAATGGCCATGCTAAACTGCCTCTTAGTGCCCCAAGATGTGCAGGATAGGTGAATTGACCATGCTAAATTGCCTCTTAATATCCAAAGATGTGCAGGTTAGGTGGACTGGCCATGCCAAATTGCCCCTTAGTGTTCCAAGATGAGTTCCTTAGTTTGACTGGCCACGCTCAATTGCTCCTTAGTGTCAGTGGACTAGCAGGGTAAATACATGAGGTAATGGAGATGGGGCTTGGTTGGGATTGTTGTTAGTGCAGGCTTAATGGGCCGAATGGCCTCCTTCTGCACTGTAGGGATTCTATGATTTTATAATATTCCAAGCCCATGTCCCAGTGATTTTTGGGATTATGCCTGGATATTGTGAGAGCGAGTAAAAGGAAGTTAATTTCATTTTGGCATTCATACAATGACAAATAGTCATATTTTCTCCTGATCACCAATTACTTTGTGTAATGTGTCAATAATCATTTACTCTTCACAATATGACATCTCAAAGATGGATTTAATTCAAACTCAAAACAATTAACATAATCATTAATTTTCAGTCATTATATTTTAAAAACATTTACAAGATTATTTTGAATGCACAGTAATATTTTAAATGTATCTCCATGATAATTAAAGTTAAAGATTATTTATTAGTCATGAATTAGGCTTACATTAATGCTGCAATCAAGTTACTATGAAATTCCTCTAGTCACCACACTCCAGTGCCTGTTCGGGCCAATTGGCCTAACTAGCACAGCTTTCGGACTGTGAGAGGAAACCGAAGCACCCAGAGGAAACCTGCGCAGACACAGAGAGAACATGAAGACTCTGCACAGGCAATGACCCAAGCCGGGAATCGAACCTGGGTCCCTGGCACTGTGAGACAGCAATGCTAACCACTGTGCCACTGTACCACCTACTTAACACGCAATCTGTAAGTTTTTGATATAAAAGATTATTTAACCAATATTTTAAAATATATTGAAATCATTATTTCATAGTTATACTTTTAATATAATGAGATTATTTGGTACATAAATTAATATTCTTGATACATTCACAAGATTAAATATGAACATTGATATTTTTAATTATGTTTACCAGACTATTTAGAATACATTATGATATTTTAAACACACTTAAAGGATTATTTAAGGGCATATTTATGCTTTTAATATACTTAGAAGATTACTTGATATGCAAATGAACTTTTCTAATACGTTTATAAGATTAACATGAATATTCATATTTTTAAAATATATTTAAAATATATTACAAGATTGTGTAACATTAATACTAACATTTTAAATATACATTTATCATTATTTAATATAACCATTAATATTGTAATATCTGAAATATATATTCAGCATTATTTAATATACATATTCATATTACAATAATTTTTAAATAACAATATTAATGCAAAATATAATATTTCCTTCTGGAAAAAGATATTAAAGTCTGAGATCACGTACCAACTGACTCAAGAACAGCTTCTTCCCTGCTGCCATCAGACTTCTAAATGGACCTATCTCATTTTAAGTTGACCTTTCTCTACACCCTAGCTACACTACCAAGGGGTGGCATGGCTGTTAGCACTGTTACGTCTTAGCGCCAAAGATCCAGGTTCAATCCTGGCCTTGGATCACTGTCTGTGTGGAGTCTGCATGTTCTGCGTGGGTTTCCTTCAGGTGCTCTGGTTTCCTCCCCCAATCCAAAGATGTGCAAGTTAAGTTGATTGGCCATACTCAATTTCCTCTTGGTGTCGGGGGAGTTAGCAAGGTTATAGAGATTATTATTGGAGCAGGCCCGATAGGCCAAATGGCCTCTTTCTGTGTTCAAGGGCTTCGATGATTCTATGGCTGTAACACTATATAGCACTCTCTCCTTTCCTTCTCATCTATGTACTCTATGAGCACCATACAGTATAGAGTATATCGCTGCATCCCGATATATGTGACAATAATAAATCAAAATATAATTGACATTATTTAGCATTGACATTATTACAATAATGTTTAAACAATAAATAAGATCTGACGATCATGAAACCATTGTTAGAAAACCTACCTGGTTCACTAATGCCCTTTAGGAAGGAAATCTGCTGTCCTTAACTGGTCTGGCCTACATGTGACTCCAGAGCCACAGCACTGTGGTTGATTCTCAAATGCCCTCAGCAGATGGGCAATAAATGCTAGCCCAGCCAGCAACACCCACGAATGAATAAAAGAATTACAATAATATAGTTAAATATAGTTGACATTACTGATAATATACATTAATATTACAATAACATTTAAACAATATTTTTAATCCCAACAGGGTTAGACAGAGTACTGGAATAAGATAGAGAATCTGATGAACTGGTGCAGCAACAATAATCTTTCCCTCAATGTCAACAAAACAAAGGAGATTGTCATCAACTTCAGGAAGCGTAAAGGAGAATATGTCCTTGTCTACAGGGACAAAGTAGAAAGGATTGAGAGCTTCAAGTTTTTAGGTGTCCAGATCACCAACAATCTATCCTGGTCTCTCCATGCTGATGCTATACTTAAGTGGCACAGTGGTTAGTACTGTTGCCTCACAGCGCTAGGGACCTGGATTCAATTCCTGGCTTGGTCACTGTTTGTGTGAAGTCTGCACATTCTCCTCATGCCTGCGTGGGTTTTTTCCAGGTTTCCTCCCACAGTTGAAAGATGTGCTGGTTAGGTACACTAGCTGTGCTAAATTCTCCTTCAGTGTATCCGAACAGGCACCGGAGTGTGATGACTGGGGGATTTTCACAGTAACTTCATTGCAGTGTTAGTGTAAGCCTACTTTGACGCTAATAAATAAACTTAAAATCTTTAACATTACAACAATGTTCAAACAAAATTTTTAAAGTCAAATATATTGAAAAATAATGTTATTATTATAAAGAATAATGTTAAAATATTATTGTTCATGCACTTTGGTAGGAAGCATTGAGACATAGACTATTTTCTAAGTGGGAATGGCTTCAGAAATCTGAAGCACAAAAAAATCTGGAAGTCCTGATTCAGGATTCTCTTAAGGTTAACATGCAGGTTCAGTTGACAATTAGGAAAGTAAATTCACTATTAATATTCATGTCGAGAGGGCTAGAATACAAGAGCAGGGATGTACTACTGAGGCTGTATAAAGCTCTTTCAGAACCTATTTGGAATATTGTGAGCAGTTTTGGGACGCATACCTAAGGAAGGGTGTGCTAGCCTTAGAGGCGATCCAGAGAATGTTCAAAAGAATGATCCAGGAATGAAGGATTTGTCATATGAGGAGCGGTTGAGGATTCTGGGTCTGTATTCGATGGAGTTTAGAAGGATGAGGGGGGATCTTATTGAAACTTACAGAATAATGAGAGGCATGGATAGAGTGGATGTGGGGAGAATGTTTCCACTAGTGGGAGAGACTAGAACTCGAGAGCACAACATCAGAGTGAAGGGACGTTCCTTTAAAACTGAGATGAGGCAGAATTTCTTCTGCCAGAGCATGGTGAATCTGTGGAGCTCATTGCCATAAAAGGCTGTGGATGACGGGTCATTGAGTGTTTTTTAGACATAGATAGATAGCTTCTTGATCAATTGGAGGATTAGGGATTATGGGGATAAGACAGGAAAATGGGGATGAGAATCATATCATCCATAATCAATCCAATCCATCAGCCCTCCATCCATTGACTCTGTCTACACTTCCCGCTGCCTTGGCAAAGCAGCCAGCATAATTAAGGACCCCATACACCCTGGACATTCTTTCTCTCCATCTTCTTCCATTGGAAAAAGGATACAAAAGACTGTGGTAACGGATCAGCCAATTTAAGAACAGCTTCTTCCCTGTTGCTGTCAGATTTTTGAATGGACCTATCTTGCATCAAATTGATCTTTCTCTACACCCTAGTTGTAACTGTAACACTACATTCTGCACCCTCTTCTTTCCTTCTCCATGAATGGTATGAGGAGGTGTTTGATGAGAAGGGTGTTTGATGAGGGAGTATTTGAGGAGGGGGATGTTTCAGGAGGGGGTATTTGATGAGGGAGGTGTTTGAGGAGGGGGGTGTTTCAGGAGGGGGGTGTTTGGATGAGGGGGATGTTTTGAGGGGGGTGTTCGATGAGGGGTGTTTGGATGAGGGGAGTATTTGATGAGTGGGATGTTTTCGGAGGGGGGTGTTTTGATGAGGGGGAACGTTTGAGGAGGGGATATTCGATGAGGGGTGTTTTGATGAGAGGGGGTGTTTTGATGAGGGGGGTATTTGATGATTGGGGTGTTTCAGGAGGGAGATATTTGATGAGGGGGTGTTTGAGGAACAGGGTTTTCGATGAGAGGAGTGTTTGAGGAGGGGAGGTGTGATGAGGGGAATGTTTGAGGAGGGGGCTGTTTGATGAGGGGGTGTTGAGGAAGGGGGTTTTCGATGAGGGGAATGCTTGAGGAGGGGGCTGTTTGATGAGGAGGGGATGTCTGATGACGGGTTGTTTGAGAAGGGGGTGTTTGAGGAGGAGGGGATGTTTGATGAGGAGTTGGTTTTGATGAGGAGGGAGGTGTTTGAGGAGGAGTGGGTTGGTTTGATGAGGAGGGGGTGTTATGATGAGGAGGGGGTTTGTTTGAGGAAGGGGAGGGGGTGTTTGATGAGGAGGGGGTGGGGGGGGGGGAGAGATGGGGAAGAGGAGAGAGATAAAAGAGGAGAGATAATGGAGCTGGGGGAGAGATGGAGCAGAGTGCAGAAATAGGGAGACTGGGCTGGTGGCAGGGTGAGATCGGGGAGGTGGGGGAGAGATAAAGGGAGGAATAGATTGGAGAGGGGGAGAGATAAGGGGAAACTGCAGCTTGGGGAGGGTGGCAAGGGATAAATCTACTGGGAGAGAGATGGAGGTAATCACAGTTTGAGGGGGCAGGACAGCCAGCTTTGGGGGGAGAGAGATGGAGGTTTGGGGAACAGCAGCTTGGGAAATGGGGGTAAATTTGCTTGAGCGAGGAGAGATGGAGGATAGGGGCTAATATCAGCTTGGGGAGGAGACATAGGAGGAGATGGGGATAACAGCAGCTTGGGGAGGAGAGATGGGATAAATTAGCTTGAGAGGGAGACAATGGCTTGAGGAGGGAGATGGGGTAAGAACAGTGGAGGGGAGAGCAGCAGCTTTGGGGGAGACAGGGAGGTTAAATCAGCTTGAGGGAAGGGGATTAAATTATGAGGAAGTAACACCAGCTTGAGGAGGAGAGGAGGGGATGGGGTAAATCTGTTTGCTGGAGGCAACAGCAGTTTTGGGGGCACGGGTTAAATCTGCTTGAGGGGATAACAGCAGCTTGAGGGGAGAGCGGGTTAAATTTTGCTTTCTGGGCACTGCAGCTTTGGGCGGATTAAATCAGTTCCTGGGGGCGCAGAAGGGTCACAGCTTTTGGGGGAAGGGGAGCTAAATCTGTTTTCTCAGGGGAGACGGGGATTAACTCAACTTTTGGAGGAGAGTGTGGGGGTGGGGATTAAGCTAGCTTTCTGGTCAATATTCTCTTTTCTGTGTGACAGCTTAATCTAGCTTTATGGGGGCAATAGTAATGTCACCTCCCTGGGCTGGCAGGGGATCAGCAGGGGGGGGGGGGGGGGGGGGGGGTTGGTGGTGGTTAAGTCCCCTTTTGAGGAGGGTCAGAGCTTTTAAATTCTCTCTTGGTGGGGTGCAGCAGGAGTCAAATTAGCTTTTTGGGGAGATTGTGTAATGTTATATTAGAGAATGGGGTTTAAATCAGCAGAAATGGGGTTAATTCTTTTTAGGTTGGGGGACAGCCAGGGTTAAATCAACTTGATGAAGTGGTGGTGTGGGGGGCAGGAATAGATGCAGCCCTCTGAAGGGAGGGTGGGTGAGGCTGACCTGTGGGAGCCAGCTTTGGAAGTACGGGGAGACCTTGGGTTGGGTGTGTGAGAGGGGACAGAGATAGTGGGGGGGAGGGGGAAGAAGAGAGAGAGAGACAAACAGAGACTGAGGCTGACAGAGATGCTGACGGCTGTTAGGTTCCGAGCTTTGGAAGAGAGGGTGAACAATGTCATCTACCAGTCAAACAAGATAAGACATCAAGTTGTGAGGGAGCTATTCAAAATGTCCTGACTGTTTGGTGTTGTGTGTTAATTAAGAATCATTGCACACCCCATGTCCCTGTCCCTCTGCGCTAATGAATATTAGGAGCAATTGCAATCTGCTCCATTCCAATTAACACAGTGTTGCTGACCTTGTTTATGGGAGCTTCGTATTCCTAATCCTGAGTGCTGTACAGTGTCGCCTGGCTATGTTTCTGGTTTAAACCTACACTCACTTTCTTGCAGCATCTCCTGGGATTTCAGCAACAAAGTGGCCCAGTGTTGAGTAACAGCTTCAGCCCTGAGCATTGAATGGGGTTAACCCAGGCGAGGCTGTCTCTGATCTGTTTGTTGCACAGGTGTGAATTTTGTTGGCAATAGCTTCTACAATTTAACTGTTTAAAAAAAAATGTAAGATTGCATGTACAAAATCTTACTGAACCACTTTTTACTCAAGGACAAAGTTAAACTATCACTTAATATGGATGTCTTTGTGGTGGTTTCTGTGCCTGGCATTGCCCGCTCACCCGCCCCGTGCCAGTGTTGCCCTCTCACCCACCCCTGCGTCTGGCGTTGCCCCAGTGCCCCTGCTTCTCCCTCCCGCCTGGCCTGTCTGCATCTGCATTTCTGTCTCTCTTGTGCTCTTTAGCTCTATTGTCTCTGTTCTTCCGTCGCTCTGTCTGTAATTGTCTTTATCTTTCATGCTCTGAATGTTTGTCTTTATGCATCGCCCTCTTGCATTGTCTGTGTCTCTGTGTGGGTTGATGTGATAGTGGTCAGGGCTCCCCACCCCGGAGTTGGGTGGCTTGATAGAGGGCAAGTTTTTATGCTGCTGTGAGAGTGTCGAGATTGCAGAAATCCTCGAGCCATTTTGTTGCGCTGAGGTCAGTGGGATTCAGTGAGGAGAGTGACTGTGAGACAGAATGGAGCAGGAGAAACATAGGAGATTCTCAGCCCAACACAAAATGGATGGAGAGTGTAAGTCGTCATTTCACAGCGATACAAGTTCAAGTATTTATTGAGCAGCAGGATTTAATTTTTTTATGCCTCTGGCAAAATGTAGAGGAGGAGTCGCATGATTGAGTTTTTGAATCCAGACTGGATGATGTATAAAAGCTCAGCAGAATAACACAATGGTGTTTAATCTTTATCAAGGCAAGCTTTCCTCTGTCAAACCTGATCCTATTTTAACAAGAAGTTGATTGTTCAGAGTTCCTTCAGTGTATTTGCAATGAGGACACAGTATTGATCTCATAAGGGGCGTTGCTTGGGTTATATCTAGTTTTTAATAGGCATTAAGAAAGCATTAAAAGTAAACTTTTTCTCATGGTCAAATCACCTCACAGTGTCTTTTTTAGCATTCTGCTGAGAACTCTATAAAAGGAACACGGTCAAACTAAACATGTTAACAGTGCTGTCTGACAGCACCAGGAACCTGGGTTCGATCCCTGCTTGTGTCACACTGTCTGTGTGGAGTTTGCATGTTCTCCCTGTATCTGCGTGGGTTTTGTCCAGATGCTCCAGTTTCCTCCCAGAGACATGCAAGTTAGTATCTGGGTGACTAGCTAGAGTAAGTACAGGGGTTATGGGTATAGCGCCTGGGTGGGATAGTGGTCAAATGAACTTGATAGGCCTCCTTCTACATTGTAGGATTCTATGATTCTAACGATGCGAGAATAAAATCAGGCAGTTCCTTCTAAAAATATATATGTTCCTTACTTAATAAAAAATGTTGTAATCAGTGCCTGTAATGTGCAGGGCAAGTAGATTTAGAATTTAATTGATTTATTATCATCACATGTATTGGGGTACAGTGAAAAGTATTGTTTTTTGCATGCTGTACAGACAAAGCATATCGTTCATAAAGTACTTGGAGGAGAAGGAAAGGAGAGGATGCAGAATGTAGTATTACATTCATAGCAAGAGCTTAGAGAAAGATCAACTTAACATTTGATAGAATCCCTTATATTTACCCTGCTAATCCCCAGACACTAGGGTCAATTTAGCATGGCCAATCAATCTAACCCGCATATCGTTGGAGTGTGGGAGGAAACCAGAATACTCAGTGGAAACCCATGCAGACACTGCAATAATGTGCAAATTCCATACAGGCAGTCACCCGAAGCCGGAATTGAACCCTGTTCCCTTGTGCTGTGAGACAGCGGTACTAATCACTAGGCCACTGTGCCATCCCATTCAAATGTCTGATGACAGCTGCAATGATGTTGTTCTTGAGTCGGTGGGTACATGTTCTCAGACTTTTTCCCAATGGGAGAAGGTGAAAGAGAGAATGTCAGGGGTGTGTGGTGTCCTTGATTATGATGGCGGCTTTTCCAAGGTGGTGGAAAGTATAGGTGAAACTGATTGATGGATGGGAGGCTGGTTTGTGTGATGGACTGGGCTACATTCAAGACCCTTCATAGTTTATTATGGTCTTGGACAGAGCAGGAGCTACACCAAGCTGTGATCCACCATTGAAAGCGTACTTTCCGGGTATATCTGTAGAAATTGGTGAGAGTCATAATGTCAAATTTCTTTTGCCTTCTGAGAAAGTAGAGGCGTCGGTGAGCTTTCTTAGCTGTCATGTTGCCGTGGAGGGACCAGGACAGATTGTTGGTGATCTGAGATATTTGTTGTACCACTGTACACCAGACTCTGTTCCTAGGACAGGGTTAGTTTCTCTGACCAGATCTTGGGGAAGACCTCTCACTCAGAAATGTGATATTATGGTTAGTGAGTGTGTGCACAGACCTAGTCTCTCGTCAGCAGAGCAGTGGGATTGCACACAAAGTGCGTTAGTTACTTCAATGAGGCTGCATTGCTGTGAGCTGTAATGTAAATGGAATCACCAATTTAGCATTTCCCCCACATGAGTTTGTGGTTGTTGGACTTGGAGCTCATGGTACATGTGCCAGTGTTGGTGGGAACAGGTTGCTCAGGGGGTGAAGGCTTTCCTCAATCTTGTCTCAAAAAGTTGGCCAGTTCAGTCTGTACTCAGTGTTTGAGGTGGTTGTGACAGAGTGATGAGCTAAGTGGGAGAATTTGATTTATTGTCTATGTACTGATTTCTTCATAGAATCCATTCGGGTTCAGTATCGAAGTCCTTTTCATTTTCCCTTTTTGTTTATTCTTCCTTAGTGTCAATGTCCCTGCATTATTTTCGCCCATTGTGTTTTAAAAAAATCACTATCATTTTCTTGTCACAGCTGACACGTTTTACTGCTTACTAATCTCACCAGGATCATAGAATCTCTATAGTGCAGAAGAATGCCATTTGTCCTGTCGAGTCTGCGCTGACCATAATTCCATCCAGGCTCCATCCCCGTAACTCCATGCATTTACCCTGCTAATCCCACTGACAGTAAGGGGCAATTTAGCATGGCCAATCCATCTAACCCACACATCTTTGCATTGTTGGAGGAAACACCCAGAAGAAACTCACACAGACATGGGGAGAATGTGCAGACTCCACACAGACAGTGACCCAAGCTGGGAGTCGAATCCAGGTCCCTGGCACTGTGAGGCAGCAGTACTAACCTCTACTGCCCCAGGAGGGAGTATTTTCTGTGTTAAACAGTTTGTGTATTATGCAACGTTGATGACCACCAGGAAAGATCCCATGGCCACCACTAGAAGAAGAGCATGGGTTTTCTCCTGGTGGACTGGCCCAAATTTATCCCTCAACTAAAAGTGCTGAATATTGGTAATTATCACATTGCTGTTTGTCGCAGCTTGTTGTGTGCAAATTGGCTGCTGTATTTCTGACATTATTTCGGGTGTACTTCACGTACTGTAGGATGCTTTGGAATAAGTGGAGATTCTGATGGGTGCTATAGCTGATGGGAACTCAGTTACTTGTTGCTTTGCCTCCTGAAAGATGGGGGGATTCTTGTGTTCTGCCCCGCAGTTGCCATCAGCCTCCCAAGTGTGTTGAGTATGCTTGTGAGCTTCGTTTGTTGGCCTGTGGAGTGTTGTGTGACAAATTGCATTGAGTGTTCGCTCTCACCCTGGTAAAACCTCATAGCAGTCTGTCTCCAGGCAATGATCCATAGCTGATTATGGAGGGTGTAGAGGCCAATTTCATTGCTTTGCCAGGATGAGATAATCGGGAAGTGAACCCAAGGAATGAGCTTCTGCGTAATGATGTTACTGGGCAAATCCTCAGGGGAGAAGCAATGATTAAAGCGGAGAATGTTTTGATTATAGCCTGAGTCTTAACTGTTACAGTTAACACTAGGAGCAGGTGAGGTCTTGAGCCTTTTGAACCTGCTCCACTGTTCAATAAGACCATGGTTGATCCTCCACCTCATTAAACATTTATTTGAAAAAAAGAAAAACATTTACTCCCTCTATCACCCAATGTACAGTGGCAGCAGTGTGTATCATCTACAAGTGCAGGAACGCATCAAGGTTCATAGGCAGCACCATCTAGAAGGACAAAGGCAACAGATATCTGGGGGACACCACTACCTGGAAGATTCCCTGCAAGTTGCTCGCCGTCCTGATTTGGAGATATATCAGCCGTTCCTACACTGTCACTGGGTCAACATCCTGCAACTCCCTCCCTAATAGCACTGTGGGTGTACCTACACCTCATGGATCGCAGCATTTCAAGTAGGTGGCTCACCACCACCACCTTCTTAAGGGCACCTGGGGATGGGCAGTAAATGCTGGATCCAGCCTGCGACACTCACATCCCATAAATGAATAAAAATAAAGAAAGTTTAAACATCCAAGATTATATTTACACAGTTAAACATTTCTCACAAGTTTCAGCCTAGATTTAGGCAACAGAACAGTCCTGATCGATTGTTTTCTATAAAAATTCCACTTTGCCATAAACATCCATGGTTGCTGCAGAGGCAATATAACACAGACTTCTCTCTCTCTCACAGATATTCTGCAGTCAAGGTTTGTATCAGAGCCTTGAGACACAACACTTGTCCTCTCCGAGCGTGGCTGCTTCCTTCACAGTTCTGTTTCAGCGCACACACGCACTCTTCAGAATCTCATGGTCACATCTACTTATGCAGCCTTTAATCTCTCTTCAAATATGTTTTCATAGAATCCTTACAGTACAGAATGAGGCCCTTCAGCCCAGCGAGTCTGCACTAACTCCCTGGCAGAGCATCTTATCCAGGCCCTATCCCCCTGATCCTAGACATCTTGAAACACTAAGGGACAAGTTCGCATGGCCAGTGCACCCAACTGGCACATCTTTTGGACTGTGGGAGGAAATTGAAGCACTCAGAGGATCCCCTCGCAGAATGGGGAGAAGGAGCTCCACAGTGGCACAGTGATTAGCACTGTTGCTCACAGCACCAGAGAGCTGGGTTCAACTCCCAGCTTGGGTCACTGTCTGTGTGAAGTCTACACGTTCTCCTGGTGTCTGCATGGGTTTCCTCCAGATGCTCTGGTTCCTCCCACAGTCTGAAAAACATGCAGATTAGGCGAATTGGCTGTGTTAAATTCTTCTTCAGTGTACCTGAACAGAATGTGGCAATGAGAGGATTTTCAGTGACTTTATTGCAGTGTTAATGTAAGCCTACTTGTGACACAAATAAATAAACTTAAAAAGGTGGAGCTTAAAGAGAGATAGAGAAAATTAGGAGTGAGTTAGAGAGAATCCTGCCTACAGAGCAAAATCCAGACTCATTGGGAAGGAGATTTTGGTTTAATATTATAGCTTATTTCCATCTTGTTTTTAAACTCAGTATGCTGAGTGTTTACCTGGATTTGTGTTTTTTCTCATTCTTGTTAACCATTGATCTACCCCTTGCAGCCCCATTCCTCCCCCACCACCCCCGCTCCCCTCCCCCCCGCCCACCTCACTTCCCTTGGTCTTGACAGCTCTGGCTACAAGGAACGGAGTGAGGGAATCAAATACCTGAAGCGAGACACAGTTTGACAGGGATAGAAAAGTAATGATGGAGGAGGAGGATTGGCAGTGCAGAGGACTTTGCACATGATTCCTGTCTGCTGTCCTGTGTAAGGTTTACTAAGTCTCTTAAAACAATTCCCCGTCCCCTCGTTTCCCCGAATGAACTTCTTCCTATCATTAATACGGAAGCTACACAGGAAGTACCATAGAGTACAAATCTGAACAATACGCACTGTGATGTGGTCAGGCCTCATCTTTCTGTTGGAAAATCTCAGCAGGTCTTAGAGCATCTGTAAGGACAGAAAATAGCTAATGTTTTGAGTCCAGATGACTCTTGGTCAAAACTTGGACAAAGGGGTCATCTGGACTCGAAACATCATTGCTCTTCTCTCCTTACAGAAGCTGCCAGACCTGCTGAGATTTTCCAGCACTTCCTCTCTTGGTTTCAGATTCCAGCATCTGCAGAAATTTGCTTTGATCTCACTTTTTTTGTTCTTGGTCTAGTTCTGACCATGAACTAACTGCTGTTGTACATTTATATAGCGCCTTTAACAAAGTAACATGTCCCCAGACACACTGAAGGAGCATTTTTAAATGAAATTTGCTCGCCAGCCACATGGACTTATCTTGTTTGGCCATTCCTAAAACTTGCCTTTGCTGCTCCACCCCACCCTAGACCTTCCGCTCTTAGTCTCACTCCAGCTAACTCCTTTTGGGTAGCGGGTGTCTCTGGCAAAGTTGATATTTACTGCTCATGTCCTGTGATGCTGAGCTACCTTCCAACTGGCAGAGGTTGCAGATTCAGGGAGGTGCAGTTGAAGAGCTAAATGACAATTATTTTACTCTCGCAATTTCAACCACGCTTTCTGAAGCTGATGGACGGGAATCATGCCAACAGTTTCCAAACTAATCTCATCATCTTGCTTGCTGCCCCCTCCCTTCTCCTCTACCGTAGCTCTGTTGCAAACTCGTTCACCTATCCTCCTCAGTCCCTGCCAGCCCTTCAAGCTGCGGTTGAGAGAATAATGTGACCACGCTCTGCAAGCAAATTAACATTGATATTTTTAGGTTCAGATTCAGAACCACGAGGAGCTGAGACTGTGTCTCTTCCGCTGCCAGAGCCATTGAATCAAGAGCAGGCATTGAACGGGCTCCCATGAGCATGTTCATGTGACAGGGTCCCTTTGTTCATTGTGTCCAGTGCTTGGCTTTTCTACGCTTTTAGTTTCAAACCAGGAAACTTCAGCGCGAAATCCAGACTAGTGCCCTCCAGTGCAGTACTGAAGGTCAGTTGCACTGTCAGGGGAACTGTTGTGTGGATGATCTATCAAACAGGTTCGCTCAATTGATTCCAGGGATGAAGGAATTGTCTTATGAAGAGAGTTTTAGAGCAATGAAACCAAGAGAGGAAATGCTGGAAAATCTCAGCAGGTCTGGCAGCATCTGCAAGGAGAGAAAGGAGCTGACATCTCGAGTCCAGATGATCTTTTGACAAAGTTTAGGCCTATACTCACTGGAGTTTAGAAGAATGAACCTAATTGAGATATATAAAATACACTGCTGCCTCATAGCATCAGGGACGAAGGTTCAATTCTGAACTTGTCACTGTCCATGTGGAGTCTGTGTGGGTTTCCCCCGGGTGCTCCGGTTTCTTCTCACATTCCAAAGATGTGCTGGTTAGATGCTAAATTCTCCCTCAGTGTACCCGAACAAGAGGCAGAGTGTGGCAACAAGGGGATTTTCACAGTAATTTCATTGCAGTATTAATCTAAGCCTACTTGTGACACAAATTTTGAATTCTGGCCTTGTGTCACTGTCTGCGTTAAGTCTGCACGTTCTCTCCATGTCTGTGTGGCATTTCCTCCGGATGCTCCGGTTTCCACCCAAAAAGTCCAAAGATGTGCAGGTTAGATGGATTGGCCATGCTAAATTACCCCTTGGTGTCAGGGGATTAGCAGGGTAAATATGTGGTGTTACAGGAATAGGACCTGGTGGGGTTGTGGTTGGTGCAGACTCGATGGGCCGAATAGCTTCCTTCTATGTGTAGGCATTCTATGCTGAAGAGGGATTAACAGGGTAGACAGAGGATGTTTCCTTTTGGACATTCTCGAAGGAGAGGCTGCAGTCTTAGACTAAGGAACGGCAGATTCGAAGCAGAAATCAGGAGGATTGATTTCACTCGGTGGTGAATCTGTGGCTTTCTGTACCCCAGAGTGCAGTGGATGACAGAACATTAAACAATTTCTGGAGGAGAGAGGTTTTTAATTAGTAATGGGAAGAGGGGTGATGGGAGTGGGCAGGAAGGTGGAGGTGAAACTGGAATGAAATCAAGCATGGTTATATGGAATAGCAGAGCAGGCCTACTTCTGCTCCTCGTTCTTATGTTCTTGTATAAACTGAGACTCTTGCTGCAGAGAAATTTGGGAGTGAGTTGAAGAGAATGAATCCCACACTCTCCCCGCTCCCCGCGGGAGCGAGTCCCAGCCTTTGCTGTTTGGTATAACCCAATGGTTCTGGCAACACAAAGTTAACATTTTTGCTCTTTAATGTTTATGTTATCAATTCCTATGCTCAGTTTCTGAGGAAATCTATCTGTCACTGCCTCCGTTGGTGGGAGGGTGTAACTACAATGTGATGAGTTCACAATAAGAGTTTCCATTCAGAATTGAGTGCATGTTGTAAGACTCAGAGCATCTTAATTAGTGTTCAGCCAGCTGTGTAATCTCCTTCAACACACAACCCTCAGATTTTAACACTCATCCATTTCTAAACTCCTGTGAGTGACACAGCTACTGTCCAATGTTAATCACTCCATTAGCAGCTGACGAGGCTCCAAGTTCTGGAATCCTGTCCCTAAGCCCCTCCACCTGTCAATGCCAGGAGGCTTGTGTGTATGAATGACTGCGTCCAAGCCCTTTTCCCCACTCGTTCCCTGTTCCTCTGGCTGTACCTTCTTCCCTCCCTTCCTTTGTCAAAACCCCTCCCTCCCTCGCTCTGCCTCTCCCTCTCTCACTTGCTCCTTCCCTCGCTGTGGCTCCCCGTCTCCCTCACAATTGGAGTTGGGATGTTGAGTACCAGATGCATCATTGCATCTTTATCCTGCAACGACACTTGATTAAACAGGATGGCTGCTCCATCTGGTTGCTATGACAGCACTCCCAGGAGTTGGCTGTCTGCAAGGAGCGGAATCTGTTTAAAGCAGCGTTTTCGAACTCTGCAGCTCAGAGATGGTTAATAAACTGGGTGACAGGCAAACATTAATGATTGAATAAAATAACATTGGGTGTTAGTTTCAGCCAGTGATGTTACTGAGCTGCTGTGTGGGCCCAGGATGGGCTTAAGCAATAGGCTGAGCTGTGACATCTGACCTGGAGCTTGTGTCTCTCTCTCTCTGTTTGCAGCTTTTTTCCATTGTTGTTTTTGGATCGATTGTCAATGAAGGTTACATGAATCGACCCACAGAGGTGGAGCAGCATTGCATCTTCAACCGCAATCCCAACGCCTGTAACTATGGCATCACCATTGGTGTTCTGGCCTTCTTAGGCTGCATTGCTTTTCTTGCGCTCGATGCCTATTTTCCGCAGATAAGCAGTGTGAAAGACCGGAAAAAGGTGGTTCTGGGGGACATCGGATTTTCAGGTCAGTATTTGTTTCGTAGGGAGCAGTCAGATCACAAATGGTCAAGGTTTGGTTTGATTTATTATTGTAAGAAGTCTAACAGCATCAGGTTAAAGTCCAACAGGTTTACTTGGAATCACAAGCTTTCAGAGAGCTGCTCCTTCATCAAGTGAGTGATGAGCAGTGCCCCAAAAGCTTGTGATTCCAAATAAACCTGTTGGACTTTAACCTGGTGTTGTGCGACTTCTTACTTTGCCCACCCCAGTCCAACACTGGCATCTCCACATCATGATTTATTATCGTCACATGAGTTAGTATACAGTGAAAAATATTGTTTCTTGCACATTATACAGACAATGCATGTCGTTCATAGAGTACATAAGGGAGAAGGAAAGGAGAGGGTGCAGAATGTAGTGTTACAATCATAGCTACGGTGTAGCGAAAGATCAACTTAATGCTAGGTAAGTCCATTCAAAAGTCTGCTGGCAGCAGGTAAGAAGCTATTCTTGAGTTGATTGGTATGTGTCCTCTTTTTTCCGAAGGAAGAAGGTGGACAAGAGAATATACAGGTGCGTGGAGTCTTTAATTATGCTGGCTGCTTTGCCCAGGTAGTAGGAAGTGTGGACAGAGTCAATGGATAGGGGGCTGGTTTGAGTGACGGACTGAGTACACCTTTGGGGGTTACACACACTCAGCATGTGTTAGCCGTGGCTCAGTGGGTGTTGAATTCTGGTCTCTGAGGTTATGGAGGGTTCCAGCCTCCAATCCAGACGTTTGAGCACACGATCTAGACTATATATCCTATGCCCATATCGAGGAGGTGCGACACTGTCGGGGAACCATCTTTCAGATGGGACGTGACGAAATCGATCCATTATTTTTCTTTAAAGCAGATTATTTTGAAATTATCATGTTGCTTTTTGTGGGAGCTTGCAGTGCACAAATTGGGCAGCTGGTTTCTGATATTCCAGCATTGATTGCGTGAAAAAAAATCCCTTTGGTTGTAAAATGACTTGAAATGCTGTGTAAATTGCTACAGAAAAAAAACTGCTCTTTCTTTCTATTCCATCACTCCCTCCAACAGAGTCTTACACTCCCACTCGTTTGTGTATGCTGCATTCCCTCCCAACTCCCTCATTGAGTCATTGAGGTTTACAGCATGGCAACAGGCTCTTTGGCCCAACTTATCCATGCTGCCCCATTGTTAACCTCTGTTAACCTCTAAACTAATCCCAATTGCCCACGTTTGGCCTATATTCTTCTAAACCCTTCTTACCCATGTAACTATCTAAATGCTTTTTAAAAGACAAAATTGTACCGGCCTTTACCGCCTGGCAGCTCGTTCCAGGTACTCACCACTCTTTGTGAAAGAATTGCCCCTCTGGACACTTTTGTATCTGTCTCTCAGCTAAAACCTATGTCTTCTAGTTTCAGACTCCTCTTTCTTTAGGAAAAGATATTGTCTAGCTGATCTATGCCCCTCATTATTTTATAGACCTCTATAAGACCATCCCTCAGCCTCCTACCCTCCAGAGGAAAAAGTTCCAGTCTGAACATCCACTGCTTATAACTCAATCCATCAAGTCCCATTAGCATCCTAGTAAACCTTTTCTGCATTTTTTCTAGTTTAGTAATATCCTTTCTATAATAGGGTGACCAGAACTGCTATACAAGTGTGGCCTTACCAATGTCTTGTACAACTTGCAGTGTTAAAGTAAGCCTACTTGTGACACTAATAAATGAGTGTAAACTCAAAATGAACTTAAGCCAATTGCCTCAAGTGCTTCTGACAATCTCAACTTGTACATTCTAATCACTCTGTGAGGAAATAAATTGCTTCTTATTTCCCTATTGGATTTATTAAGTAACTTGTATTGATGGCTTCTCAGTTTGAAATCTCACACAGGTAAAATCATTCTCTACTTACCCAGTCCAAGACAGAGATCATTTTAAAAAGCTCTCTGTTTTATTAGAGGTCCGACCTGTCCAATCTTTCCGATAGTTGTAATCTTTCAATTCTACTACAATCCTTGCAAAATCTGATGTTTTTTTCAGTGCCTTTACATTCTTTTTTTTCCATATATCCCAATTCCTGTGGTCAATATTCTGACCAATGAAACCAAGCATGCTGAATGCCTTCTTCACCACTATGTCCACCTGTGACTCCACTTTCAATGAGCTATGAACATGTACCCTTAACTCTCTTTGTCTATGACTCCCCAGTGTCTTACCATTAACTGAGTAAGCCCTACCCTGATTCAATCTAGCAAAATGCATCACTTGTATTTATCTAAATTAAACTCCATCTGCCATTAATCAGCCCACTGGGCAGATTGGTCAAGATCCCGTAGCATTGTCCACGTCACCAATTTTGGTGTCATTGTGGAGTTTGCACGTTCTCCCTGTGTCTGTGTGGGTTTCCTCCAGGTGCTCCTCTCACACTCCAAAGATGTGTGGATTAAGTTGATTGGCAATGCTAAATTGTCCTTAATGTCAGGGAAATTAACAGGGTAAACACATGGGGTTATGGGGAAGGGGCCTGGATGGGATTGTGGTCAGTATAGGCTCAGTGGTCTGAATGGCCTCTTTCTGCATTGTAGGGATTCTAGGATTCCATCAGCAAATTTACTAACCATGCCTCCTATATTGTCATCCAAATCATTAATATAAATGACAAATAACCTGGCCCCTGCACTGATCCTTGAGGCATACCGCTGGTCACTTTCCTCCAGTTTGCAAAACGACTATCTACAACCGCTCTCTGTCTTCCAACCAATTGTATGTCCATCTGGCTATTTCACCCTGGGTCCTGTGAGATTTAACCTTATGCAACAACCTACTTTGTCAGAAGCTTTGCTAAGGTCCATGTGGATAACATCAGCTGCACTGCCTTCATCTACCTTCTTGGTTCCTCCTTCAAAAAACTCAATCAAATTTGTGAGACATGATTTTCCACCCACAAAGCCACGCTGATTGCCCCTAATCAGTCCTGGCCACTCTAAATGTCTATAGATCCTTTCTCTCAAAATACCTTCTAACAACTTACCCTCGTGTTCCACTCCCACCCTCTCTCGCTGTGCCTGCATTGCCCTCTAGCTCTCTCTCCTCCCCAGCCCACCCCACCCTGGCTTCCTCTCCTCGCTCTCTCCAGCACATTTTCTCTTGCACCTTCCGGAGAGTGCAGTTGCTGAAGGGAGAAGGGGTAACCGTTTACTATTCTTATATTCTATTTCCAACAGCGTTTTGGTCCTTCCTGTGGTTTGTGGGATTCTGCTTCCTCACCAACCAGTGGCAAGCGACGGACCTGGAGGAAGACGACCCACTGCAGGAGGGCGCAGATGCTGCTCGGGCTGCCATCGCCTTCTCCTTCTTCTCCATCTTCACCTGGGTGAGTGCTGAAAGATTCCAAACTCAGTCTCCTGTATGTGATAATGGGGACAGTTAAAGGGAGCTTTACCTGTATCTAACCCTGAGTTCTGCATGCTTAATCTGAAATACGAATCTGCATAATGTGACAATTCCCACCAGTTCCCATCCAAGTGTCTGATTTTCTGTTGAAAATTAACCTGCTCCAATCCGTAAGGATGATGGTGGGGAGGATGGGAAATCTAAAAGTTTAATTAAGGCTTATATTAACAATGCAAGAAGTTACTATGAAATTCCCCCAGTCGCCACATTCTGGCGCCTGTTTGGGTCAATGCACCAGCACAGTTTTCAGATTGTGGGAGGAAACCGGAGCACCTGGACAAAAACCACGCAGACACGGAGAAAATGTGCAGACTCCACACAAGTGACCCAAGCCAGGAATCGAACCTACATCCCTGGCTCTGTGAGGCAGCAGTGCTAACCACAGTGCTATCGTGCAGCTCTGTATGGGCTGCGTTGGGGTGGATTTGGGGAATGGGGGCATAGCTATTGTCCTGCTCACCATTCTGTAATGTCACCTGGAAAAAGCACCTGCTTCTTCTGTGGGAGACCAGGTAGAACTGGACTGCGGTGTGTTGGCCCGTGCAGTCAAATATCCCACATCTGCTGATGGACACAGCAGCTCGGGGGAAGCGGGAGAAGCGAAAACGTGGGGTGCAAGTTAATAATCCTGGTGTGGATCAAGGCACAGTAAGCGGGGAATGTTTATTCTGATGGTTTGATGTTTTTCAGCTCATCTGCATGCAAGCGAATTTTTAGCCCTGGCTGTAAGTGTGACCTCCCTCATCTCCAATACCTCCTGTGTGTTTTACCAAATCGCACACCTTCCTTTTCCAGGGTTATTTGGTACTCTTTGCCATGGATCGATTAAAGGACATCAGCTTCACTGAGGAATACAATAAATTGTTTCCAACACTGCCAACCCCTCCTCTTGCTTAGCTGTGCCACCCCAACACGGCTCCCTCTCTGTAGGGAGGAGGTTAAACACTACGTGAGCTGCTAGGCTATCCCGTTTGCCTGAGCAGTTTTCTCCTCTGCTGCTCTAACCTTTTGATTGTGGCGACTAATCTAATTAACGAGGGAGAATGGGGATTTGATTTTCTCACCTGGTAGGGATTTGGCAGGGATGGCTTCTGCCCCCTCTCGCTCCCACTCCTCTGTGGCAGAGTGTTAACCGTCACTCAGTTCGTGTGGTCTTAAAGATGTTCAGGAACCCTCAGGATCAGCTCGCAGTTTTATTCTTATCTCGTCACCATAACATATTCTCTGCTGCTGTATCTAGCCCTCTGCTGCCTGCAACATACTGCACCAACCCCTCTCGTCATCTCTTACCCCATCTCATTGAGCTGCTGGTTATAACTGACCTTTTTTAACATACATTTCCATTTGCTCTGTTCAAAATGACATTTTTGTGAATGGGAAATATCCTGTGGTTTCCCATTCATTTATTGATGAAAGCAACCAGGAATTCCATCCCATTCTGGGTAGCTTCAGACAGAGTGAGAAACCAACTCGTCCATCACGTCACCCTTCACCCCTGGCCCTCCCCGTCACCCTTCACCCCTGGCCCTCCCCGTCACCCTTCACCCCTGGCCCTGGCATTGATTGCTTGTCACTATCACAGTCTCTATTCCAGGAGAGACCCTCACCTGTCCCCGGATGATGGTTTCATATCAGCTCCAATCATCCGGATTGACAGAGATTTCACTCCAGACTCACGACAATTTTTCCAATGTTTACTGATTGTTGGAAACTAGAATCTGTAGATCCTAAATTTGCATGTGTGTTAGAATTAGTTTGTGGCTGACGAGGGCTTTTGCTAGTGAAGTATGGCATTAATCTCCTCGCTTTGATCAGTCACAGTGCTGAGGGGAATCCGTGACAATTTCTATGTTCTTGTGTCTGCGTGTGTGAGATTTCTCTGCAGAACAACTTACAGCCTGGATTTTTCCTACTGCTCCTATTAAAGACCTTTAATACTGCCACCTAATGTATTAACCATGCAAACTTTAATCTAACCAATAATGTGCTTTCACAAGGTCATTTTTTTTAACAGTCTGCACATTAACAATGCTAACTGCAGTGTCCTCCCCTTGTTCCATATCTGACCCTGTTTATCTATCACCTCCCCATCTGTGTCCCCCTTTCCCCCTTTATCTGTCCCCTCCACTCTCCCTTTCTCTGCTCTCTCTCTCTCTCTCTCTCTGTCCCCTGCTCTCTCTCTCCTTCTCTATGTCTCTCTCTCTCTTTCTGTCTCTGTTTCCTACCCCACTCTCCCTCTCTCTGTCCCATCCCCTTTTCTCTCATTCTGTCTCCCTTCTTTCTGTCTGTCCCCCTTCTCTCTCTCTCTCTCTCTTTCTCTGTCCCCCTTTCTTTGTCTCTCCTCTCTGTCCCCCTTCCTCTCTCTCTGTCCTCTCTGTCCCCCTTCCTCTTCTGTCCCTTTCTGTCTCCCCTTCCTCTCTCTCTCCCTTTCTTCTCTCTCTGTCCTTCCCTCTCTCTCTTCCTCTCTGTCCACCTTTCCTTCCTCTCTCTCTGTCCCCCTTCCTCTCTCTCCTGTCCCCCTCCTCTCTCTCTGTTCCCCCTTCCTCTCTCTCTTGTCCCCCTTCCTCTCTCTCTGTCCCTTACTCTCTCTCTGTCCCCTCTTTCCTCTCCTCTCTCTGTCCCCCTTCCTCTCTCTCTGTCCCCCTTCCTCTCTCTCTGTCCCCCTTCCTCTCTCTCTGTCCCCCTTCCCTCTCTCTTCCTCTCTCTCTGGTCCCCCTTCCTCTCTCTCTGTCCCCCTTCCTCTCTCTCTGTCCCCCATTTACCCTCTTCCTGTCCCTGTCCTCTCTCTCTCTCTTATCCTCACCCCACGTTCTCTCTGTCGCTCCCTCTAATCCCCGCTCTCGTTCTCTTTGCTCTCGTTTTGTCTGTCTGTCGAAAGGCTGCTCAGGCATTTCTGGGATACCAGAGGTACCGTCTGGGGGCCGACTCCGCACTTTTCTCTCAGGATTACACGGATCCGAGCCAGGACACGTCAGCCCCTTACGCTCCATACATCTCCGCTGATGAAATGGAAGTCCCAGGCTCTTACCAGCAGCCTCTCTCGACAGGCGCTTACACCAGCAGCTCAGAGGGGTACCAGACACAGGACTACTGAGCGATCACTCTGAGGGTGAGCAAACTGACAGCCAGGAAAGAGTAAAACAGAAATGAGAATCTGGTGCAGAGAACCTTTACACATTTTACTGGGCAACCCTTGGTATAAAGAGGAGAAGACTCAGGCAGACCAGAAGTATGCGTCATCACTTTGTTTGAAGTTACATTGTCTTTGGGTCAGGGGTTTAATATCCTTCAGTCTGAGTCACGCTTTGGAGACCCGCAGCTCCTCCAAATGAATATCAAATAGCTGATTACTTAGTCGTCTTTTGCGTAAGACCAAGATCCATTGAGTCAGATAGTTTTCGATGGAATGCTATATATATATATGTATATATTTATTTTAATTAAAGGTTTATTTATTGACTTGAGGGCACATCAGTCACTTAAAGCTTGTCTGCCCCCCACTCTACCACGCAAGGATCCCCTTCTCTCTCCTCCCCTCGAGGGTCCTTCTGTCCCTCCTTCACACTGCCTCCCTAAGCTCTGGGATCTGTCCAAAACACACACACGCACCAATGCATGCACACACCCACACATGTATGCACACACATACGTGCACAGGACATTTATTCAGGGGGTCGAGAGGAGAGAGTAAATGTGTGAGTCGAGAATCCGGATCCTTGCTGGGACTGAGGTGTATGGGGTGGGCGGAGGGGGGATGTTAAAGGTGCTTTCTTATGTTGGTGTTTGCCAGCAGTTAGTTTGGTGAGGGGTGGGGGGAGGTTGGAGAAGAGTGAGGGAAACTTATTCTCACTTTTTTAAACGTACAGAGTAAAATGCAAACCGTTTTATTTCTGGATCAGGAGTGGGCTGGATGAGGAGAGTGCCGAGGTTTCTCTTTGCTCAACAGGGTCTTCACGCACCTTGTCAGAGATAGACCTTTCCCCCACTCCCACAATGTTAAACAATAGGTTGGCACAGTGGTTAGCACTGCTGCATCGCAGCACCAGGGACCTGGGTCACTGTCTGTGTGGAGTTTGCACATTCTCTCTGTGTCTGCATGGATTTCCTCCAAATGCTCCCGTTTCCTCCCACACTCTAAAGATGTGTGGGTTAGGTAGATTGGCCACGCTAAATCGCCCATTACTGTCAGGGGGATTAGGAGGATAAATACATAGAGTTGCGGGGATAGGGCCTGGGTGGGATTGTTGAAACTGCAGGCTCGATGGGCTAAATGCCCTCCTCCTACACTATCAGGATTCGATGAGTGAGGAGGGGCTGCTGTTGCAGACTGTAGGTGTGAGCTGGATGTGGTATGCTATCGGTGCTGATGGGTGTACTGAGGGGACTGGTTGCCTCTCTATTGACAGTGTCTGGACAGTGGTCAATGCCTCCAATTTAATGTGTCATTCCTACCCCCCCCACCAGCTCCTTGTCCTGTTTGTTGAGGCAGGGGTGGTGGTGGTGAGATCACTCATGGTCAGAATTCCTGTCATTCGGCTGACCAGTAGTGTCCCAGGACAGCTCCGGCGCACTCTGCCTCACAATGACAGTGGGACTGCGGGCAGGTCACACAGGTGCCTGGATTGGCAATTGGGGATTGCTCCTTTTTTTCCAGGAATAGCCTTTCTCCTTGAGGGGATTTTCCGTTTGTCCCTGAACATGGAACAGAAATTCCCTCCAGGAATTATGTCATTTTGTGACAATTCCACAATGTCACTCTCCACCATTGATATTGCATTGGCACCTTGACCATGTAGCTGGTGAACTGTCTCCCCCTTCAGTGAGCTACCCTATAGAGCAGGAGGAGACCATTCAACCCCTCAAACTTATCCACAATTGGATAATACCCAATTCATTCCTTTACTTCATTTACCCAAATTGATTCCATAATCCTTAATTCCCAACGGAAATCTATCATCATAAAGTTGAAATATTCATTGTATCCCAACTCCCAGCGGCTTTTGGAGATGGTGGGAGGGAGTGTTCCAGATTTCCATTCCCTTTGTGTGAAAAAGTGATTTCTGACATCAGTCAGACTCTTAGGCCCCCCACCCTCCCCCACCTTCACCTCCCTCACCTCTTACTCCCTCTCTTCCCCTTCTTTCCCCCCTCCTCTTCCCCCTCCCAAGTGCTGGAAGCTTTGTACAGAGTTCAGCAGAAGGCCACCAGTGGCAATTGCCCCTCGCAACTATGCATTCCTTCAATCTCATGAACCAGTAGCAGAAGGGCAAACATGGCACCTGTGTCCCCAGCAAGGAGTCAGGGGGCTCCCCCGAGGCAGGGAGGGACATGGTAGATCAGCCAAAATAGTCAACAGCCAATGAGAATGGTGCTACAGAAATAAATGACCATTGGCTGGTTCCATAGTCATTGCTGTCGAGAGATCTTGTGGAATGGATTGACACTCTCAACCCGCAGAATTCATACTTCTCTTAATCCTAACACAACAGCAATCAACAGAACAACACTGAGAGAGTTGTCTGTCTCAAAATACTGTCTTATCAAACCTCACCCTACAGATTGCCTAGTATTGTGTGTAAGAACAGGGGGAATTGCAACTTAAACTACTGATCCTTAACAAATGTTAAACGAAAATGTATAAATCTGTATTTCATATAGTATTTTACTGTTGTATTTAAAAATAAAATACCTTTTTATGTGTTACAATGGATATGGGCTAGGCCCAGGCTTTCTGAGGTACCGCTGCCTAGTGAAGGCATCTAGAAACTTCCATCTGTAAAAGATAACACTACAAAACGTGACTTCAACTGTTGAACATGTCTGGTCCATTTCTTCTTCATCTCCAACTAAAACCCGAGTTGAGTGTTGGTAGCACAGAGCACAAACGTAGCTGGTAAGAGCAGGAGAGAGATGTTTGGGATGGAGGGGCTACCTGACTAGCACTAACTCTCACCCACTGCCCGCAGTGCATTCCCCTGTCCCACATTCCCCCGCCTCCCCATAGTTGAGCACTTTGGTGCGAGATACAGAGCAGGAGAGACTGAGATGCGTAGAGAGAGAGAGAGCGAACTGCGGAAGGGAATGTGAGAAAGACTGAGAATAAACACCGAGGCTGCAATCTGGTTACCGTTCACAATGCGATTCTCCCATCCCACCGCAGTGAGCGGAGACGTGGCTGGCCACCAAATTCCCCAACCTCGCTACAGCAGGAGCGTGGCGTGAACCGGGCAGTAAGGTGGCGCCTAGGGTGTCCAGATTGAAACCTGAGCCCATTCTGAGGCAGTGCTGCACAGTCAGAGGCACCGTCCTTCAGACAAGATGTTAAATCAAGACCCCCCCCCCGACCCCCCACTCCTTTCAAAAGGGAGGTGGGGATCTCTCTCCCTGGCGTCATATCTTTCGAGCAGCATCGCAAAAATTGAGGCTGTTTTTAGGTTGTGCTTACATCTGTGGGATCTTGCTGTGCACAATTTGGCTGCTGCTTTTCCGACATTCCACCCATTCGGGAATTGCTTCACTGGCCGTTACCGAGGTGTTGGGACCTCCTGAGGTGTGTGCCAGCTTGAGAATTAGCCTTCCTCTCCCTGGGCAGCAGTGACTGTGGACATCCCAGGGTTATGGGAGGGTGGGGGGAGGGGGGTGAGATAGAGGGATGCCATCTGTTGCCTGGTGTGACACTCTAAAATATCTGACACTCGTAAACATTCCCAATACCTGCTCCCAATGTACATCCCATCCCAGTCCCCGATTCCGGGGGGGGAAATGAACAGATATGAACCATCCCCAGTCTGGTGTCATTTGTCCGATCCCAGACTCTTCCAGAGAGCACACTGCACTAGCCACTAACTTATTGCAAATTGTGTGTAGCATTCTGTGTATAGAATTAAATAGTGTATAACATGGAGCCCTGTGTCTTTATATATTGTTGCTGCTGTGTCCCACACAATGCAGCCCGTGTTTGTGCTATGTTGATATCAAATATTTATCTGTAAAATTGTGATTCTCAATAAAATGTTTCAAGTAGATAAAACAGCTTCCTGATTATTCTCTTTCCCCTTCCCAACCTCTGCACCACCTCTGTGTTTCTCTGTATGTTTGTGTCTGTCTCTGTGCGTGTCTCTGTGTTTGTGTGTCTCTCTCTCTGTCCGCCCGTCTCTGTGTACCCCTCCGTCTCATGCTGTCCTACTCTCGCCCTGCCTCTCACTCAATGGTTTCCAAAATGAAAGAGAATTCGAGTTTGGGGTCCCAGGCAGCTGGAGAGATGGACCCAGTATTAGAGCGATGGGAATCGGGGTTAGTCAAGAGACGGTTATTGCAAAAACGTACGGCTGTAGTAGGGGCTGGAGAAGGCAGAGATGGGGAGGAATGTAGGGACTGCAGGAGGCTATAGAGATAGGAAGGGGCAAGATCATAGATGGATATGAAAAGAAGGATAAGATGTTTAAAAGAAGGATAAATGTTTAAAATTTCCAGTTGAGCTGTTCCTGGGTCAGTGTGATCAGGGGTTGGGGGAGGTGAGTGAGGACACTGGTAGAGAATTGAATGAATGTTGTTGTTTCCACAGGATGGGATCCTGGCTGGGGGAAGATTTGGAATAGTGTGAGGATCAGTATGAGGTATCAGTGTTTCAGCAGCAGGACAGAGATGGAAATATTACTGCGATGGGTCTTTGTGATTTTCATACATTCTCCCAAATATTTCCCCATTCTGCATTTTTATGAGATTCCAATTTTTTTTTTAGTTTTGTCCTGTATGGTTAAACGTACAAACATAGAAATTAGGAGTAGGCCATTTGGCCCCTTGACCCTGTTCCATCATTCATTAAGATCACGGTCGACTGGTTTGTGTTGAGTTCCACATTCCCATTTACCCCCAGGTAAAGTTCGATTCCCTTAACTAACAAGAATCAATCCACCTCCACTTTAAAAATGCTCACTGATCGCATCCCCACCGCCTTCCGAGACTGAGGCTGGGACTCCCCCAAAAAAATCTGAAGTTCCCAACATGCGGGGAAAATGGGAATAACTCACTCTGGGTTCTTTTGGTATGGTTTCCAGGGCGAATCTCCCACAGAATGCCTCAGTGGGATTCAGTCTGGAAATCAGGGGTGGGTGTATTCTCACTGGAGAAGCCGGCAGCAGAGCACTGAGAGCACAGTGGCCTCACGCTGCTGACCTTCTGATTACCCAGTAACAGTCTGGCGACATCAATTTTAAATCCAACCGATTTATTTGATAGTAAATCTGCTAGCTTTCGACATTTGTCTTCGTCAGGCGATTACTCGTCAGTCCGTGACCCAATATCACTGCCTGTTTGCCCTCCTCCCCCTGTTGCTAACCTTCCAAACCATCCTGCGCACCCCCCCCCCCCCTTGACCACTGGCCTCCCTGGGCCAGCCCCAATCTCCCCAACCCCTCCCAACCCGAATGGCCAGCCCATGGGAGCCAGTCCCACATTCTCCCCACTTCCCATGGGAGTGAGTCCCATGTTCTCCTCACTTCCCAGGGGAGTGAGTCCCACATTCTCTCCACTTCCCGTGGGAGCCAGTCCCACATTCTCCCCTCTGCCCAGGTAAAGAGATTTTTGAATTCCTGCTTTGATTTCTATGTGAGGTCTGCTTTTCCCCACAAGATCAGAGTCTTTTTAACCCAACAAGTTGTTGTGATCTGGAAGGCTCTACCTGAAAGGGGGGCAGAAGCAGATTCAACAAGAACATCCAAAAAGGGGGAGTTGGGGAATACAGGAAAGGTTAAAATAAGCACGGCTCTGGGAAAAGGACTGGACTAATTGGGAAGTGTTTGAAAGAACAATCATTTACCCAAGGGGCTGAATGGTCTCTCATTTGCTGTATCATAATTTAACATTATATTACACTGTCAAACAATGCACTGATTTTAAAATTCTCATCCTTATTCCCAGATCTCTTCACTCTCTCCCCACCTAGCTATCTCTGTAATCTCCTCCAGCGTCACAAACCTCTAGCCTTCAGCGGTTTCCCTCCCTAAACCTCTTTGCCCCTCCTTTTTTAAGATTTCCTTAAAATCCACCTCTGACCAAGCCTTTGATCATTTGTCCTAACAGGTGGCCGGATGTTGTATTTTTTGTTAATGCTCCTGTGAAGTGTCTTGGGGATGTTTTATTTTGCAGAGGCGCTATATAAATGAAGATTATAGTTCAGTTCTACTGGCTGTAATTAAAGGTCTCTCCACTGGAGGGAGGCAGAAGCCAGGTCACTCAGTGATTGAGGCAATTAGGGATTCTGATAGTTACTATCCCACAAACATCCTTTTCTGAAACATTTCTGTCCCTTTTACATTCCCTTCCTTTTGACGTTTTTGAATTTCGACCAAGATCCGTTGAAGTCCCATCTTCACATTGAGAATAACCCCCATTGTGTTGTGTCGCGGTATCACTGTGCTAAATGAGACAGAGTCCAAATCAATCTACAACTCAGGTCTGGCCACCCAGGAGGTAGTGTGGGCCACCAACAGCAGCAGAGCAGTCCTCCAACACACTCTGCAACACCATGGTCCAGCATATCCCCCGCTCAACCATTACCATCAAGCCAAGGGGTCAACCCTGGTTCAGTGGAGAGTGCAGGAGGGCAGGCCAGGAACAACATTCGACATACCTAAAAATGGGATATCAACCTGGTGAAGCTACCAAGCAGGAACTTACATGCTAAACAGCAAGTGGTAGACAGAGTTAAGCGATCCCACAGTCAAGAAATCAGGCCCAAACTCGGTAGTCCTTCCACATCCAGTCAAGAACTGTGGTTGACAAACCTAACCTTCACGTCTTTGGACACGAAGGGGCAATTTAGCATGGCCAATTCCCCCTAACCTGCACATCTTTGGAGTGTGGGAGAGGGATAATGCGCAAACTCCACCCATATAGTCACCTGAGGCTGGAATTGAACCCAGGTTCTTGGAGCTGTGAGGCAGCAGTGCTAACTACTGTGCTATCGGATCATTACAACATTGCTGCTTGTGGGATCGCGCTGTGCACAAGTTTGGTTTCCTACGGTACAAACAGTGTCTACACGTCAAAAAATAATTTGAATGGTTTGAGATACTCGAGTCCATGGAAATGCAAGTGGGAAGAAGGAGGTTTAGTTAAAGGGAGAGTTTTACCGGGAATCTTCCAGCATCTGTTCCCAAGAAGAACCTCAATCAAACGTTCCACCCACAGTACAGCAGTAATGTTTGCTTGTTCTCAGCTGATAAGTTTCTAATCATCTCTCAGCGGGCTTGATGACAAATAAATGATTCAAGAAACTGCCTGGAGGCAGTTCAACAATTCACTTCACCATGTCAAAATTGGGAGTTGATGTGGGAAGAGCTCCAGGGGCGCTGACAATGAACAAAGACTCACAGAACAGTACGGCACAGGAACAGGCCCTTCGGCCCATCAAACCTGCAGCAATCACATTTACCAACTAAATTAGACCTCCCTTAATCTAACCAACCGCCTGTAGCCCGCTATTCCCTGCCTGTTCCTGTACCTATCAAGATAATTTTAAATGTCATTAATGTAACTGCTTCAACCACCTCACTTGGCCCTGCGTTTGAGGCTTCCACCACCCTATGTGTAAAAAAAATTTCCCCCGCACCTCTGCACTGAACTTTTCCCCTGCTTATCCTGAACTTGTGCCCCCTTCTCATTGTCATTTCTGCCCTGGGAAAACTGTCCACCCTATCTATACCCTCATTATTTGATAAATTTCTATCAGAACCACCCCTGCCTCCACCCTCAGCCTCCATCTTTCTGGGGAGAACAATCCCAGTTTATTCAATCTGTCCTCATAGCTAATACTCAGACCAGGCAACATCCTGGTAAACCTTTTCCGCACTCTCTCCAAAGCCTCAATGTCCTTTGTTTGGAACAGACTGGATGGGAATTGTGGTTGAGAGTTTAGGAACCAGAGAGAGGACAGGAATTTGTCCACCTTAACAAAACAGACAATAAAAAGACAGAAGCAAATCTCATGACTCAAATCCAACACTTACACACTCCACCACTCATTTCACACTCCAAGGATGTGTAGATGAGGTGGATTGACCATGCTAAATTGCCTCTTAGTGTCTAAAGATATGTAGGTTAGGTAGATTAGTGGGGTGGATACGTGGGGTTATAGGGAAAGGGTCTGTGTAAGATGCTCTGTCAGAGAGTCAGTGCAGTTTTGACGGGCCGAATGGCCTCCTTGTACACTATAGAGATTCTATGATTCTATTCTAGGATAAAGGAAATGCAACAACTCCTTTGATGTAATCAAATCAAGCAGCCATTTTATGCACAGCAAGATTCCCAAAATTACCGCTTTGCCGATGCAGTGGAAGTGTAGACACAGTCAATGGATGGGAAGCTGGTTTGCGTGATGGATTGGGCTACACTCACGAACCTTTGTAGTTCCTTGTGGTCTTGGTCAGAGCAGGAGCCCATACCAAGCTGTGATACACACAGAAAGAATGCTTTTTATCGTGCAATTTCGTAGAGTCGTAGCAGACATGCCAAATTTCCTTAGCCTTCTGAATGGTTTGCTGGGCAATTTCAGAGTTAATCACATTGCGATGGGCCTGGAGTGACATCTAAACCATTGCGCGGGTAAGGAAGGCAGATTAATGAACAAATAACGAAGATTTCATGGTCACCTTTACTGAAACTAGCCTGTCATTCCAGAATTGATGAATCAAATTTAGTTTCAATTTAATGGAGTTTGAGCATTAGCCCTGATTCCAGTCCAGTAACATTCCCAAATCCATCTGCCTCCCCCTTCACATCCCTGCCTTTGAGTTTGTTTTATTTATGCAAAGCACACCCTCCCACCCACACCCACACCCACACACACACTCACATGCTCACACCCACACACACTCACACTCTCACTCATGCACACACACACACCCACACACACACTCACATGCTCACACCCACACACACTCACACTCTCACTCATGCACATGCACACACTCACACACACGCACATACCCACACACACTCACACTCTCACTCATGCACATGCACACACTCACACACACGCACATACCCACACACACTCACACTCTCACTCATGCACATGCACACACTCACACACACACACTCTCACTCATGCACATGCACACACACACACTCACACTCTCACTCATGCACATGCACACACTCACACACACACACATACCCACACACACACAGACATTCACACACCCACACACACACACCAATACCCACTCACCCACACACTCATACTCGCACAGACTATATGATAGTATAACTTCAATTCTCTGTCTGTATCCCGCTGCCTTTCTCAATCAGCTTATTCTCACTCAAGAATCTGGTAAGATTCTTGCCTTGCCTGAATAAACAGCAGTCTTTAACATGGTAATGAGGAGAAGGCATTCAAATAAAAAAGTTATTAAATATCGCCAGCTTTACAATGAGAATATTTGCAAAATGGTATTAATCATTGGAGTGGTACTGGATCAGATCCTGAACTGAACTGACAGCAGGAGAGCCTGACCCACAAAATCACTTTGGCAGCATGGGGAAACCGAGTTTTCCGTTGTATTGTGTGACCTGCCTCGCAAGAACAGACATAATCTGCATTTATGTAGTGCCATACACATCCTGAGGATGTCCCAAAGCATTTCACACATTCCTGCAGAGTGTGAACATGCGACGCAGACACGTTTCACACACCAGGATGCAAAGGCAGAAAATTAAATAAAAGGCCAGATTAATCTGTTTTTATTCTTGCTAAGAGAGGAGGTTACATTATCCAGAATTCCTCTTTCTTTCAAAACGGTTACACAGCAAATTTTATCCTTCAACATCCCCCGTTCCCCCAAACAAGCTGTTGGAATCGGGTTTAATGTTCTAAACATAAAACTGTATGGCACTTCCTCAGCACTGACCCTCTGACAGTGCGGCACTCCCTCAGCACTGACCCTCTGACAGTGCGGCACTCCCTCAGCACTGACCCTCTGACAGTGCGGCACTCCCTCAGCACTGACCCTCTGACAGTGCGGCACTCCCTCAGCACTGACCCTCTGACAGTGCGGCACTCCCTCAGCACTGACCCTCTGACAGTGCGGCACTCCCTCAGCACTGACCCTCTGACAGTGCGGCACTCCCTCAGCACTGACCCTCTGACAGTGCGGCACTCCCTCAGCACTGACCCTCTGACAGTGCGGCACTCCCTCAGCACTGACCCTCTGACAGTGCGGCATTACCTCAGTACTGACCCTCTGACAGTGTGACATTCCCTCAGCACTGACCCACTGACAGCACGGCACTCCCTCAGTACTGACCCTCTGACAGTGCGGCACTCCCTCAGTACTGACCCTCTGACAGTGCGGCACTCCCTCAGTACTGACCCTCTGACAGTGCGGCACTCCCTCAGTACTGATCCTCTGAACAGCCCACAGGTAGTTGAAGAAGGCATATGTAAAGACATTTTGGATAGGTGCAGAAAGAACAGAGTCGTTATAGTGGGAAATTTTAATCTCACTAGGATGGATTGAAAAGTACCTAGAGCTGGGGGTTTGGACAGGCAGGAATTTGTAAAATGTGTACTGGAAGGATCGTTGGAGCAGTATGTGACTAGCCCGACTAGAGAAGGGGCTATATTGGATATAGTTCTGAGTAATGAGCCAGGGCAGGTGGTTGATGTTGTAGTAGGGGAACATGTGGCTAACAGTGACCACAATTCTGTCTACTTTAGGATACAGATGGAAAAGGATGCTTGTTGCCCTAGGGGCAGGGTGCTGAATTGGAGGAAGGCTAACTATGGTCGGATTAGGCAGGAACTTATGGAAACTGATTGGGAACGGTTGTTCGAGGGTAAGTCCACGCTAGGCACGTGGGACTCTTTCAAGGAAATACTGAAAATGTTGTAAGATAAGTATGTGCCGGCCAAGAGGAAAGATGGGAAAGGTAGGATTAGAGAGCCGTGGATTACTCGGGATATTGAGGACTTGGTTAGGAAGAAAAGAGAGGCGTGTGATAGGTCAAAGCAGCTGGGAATGGAGACAGCATTGGAGGAATATAGAGAGAGTAGGAGGGAACTCAAACGGGGAGTTAGAAGGGCAAAAAGGGGGCATGAAATGATTTTGGCGGATAGTATTAAGGAAAATCCAAAGGCTTTTTACTCCTATGTTAGAAATGAAAGGGTGGTTAGAGGAAAAATCGGACCTCTTAGGGACAGAGGAGGGGAACTGTGCTTAGAGCCCGAGGGAATGGCGGAGATCCTGAATGAATACTTTGCGTCAGTACTCACGAAGGAGAGGGGTTTGTTGACAGCTCCTGTCTCTGAGGGAACTGTGAACCAGTTGAGGGAAATATCCATACCGAGGGAGGAAGTGTTAGAGCTTCTAGGTAGCATTAAAACTGACAAATCTCCGGGGCCTGAGAGCATTTATCCCAGGCTGCTTAGGGAGGTGCGAGGTGAAACTGCTGGGCCTCTGACGCAAATCTTTATCTCTTCTTTGGACACAGGTGAGATCCCAGAGGACTGGAGAATAGCTAATGTTGTACCGTTGTTTAGAAAAGGTAGTAGGGATAACCCTGGGAATTATAGGCCGGTGAGTTTGACATCAGTGGTAGGAAAACTGTTGGAGGGGATTCTTAGAGATAGGATGTATAGGCACTTAGAGCGTTGCGATCTGATTAGGGATACGCAGCATGGATTTGTTAAGGCGAAGTCGTGCCTTACGAATCTGGTAGAATTTTTTGAGGAGGTGACGAAAACGGTGGACGAAGGGTGAGCCGTTGATGTCATCTATATGGATTTCAGCAAGACGTTTGACAAAGTCCCTCATGGGAGGTTAGTTGAGAAGGTCAAGGCTCATGGGATACAAGGACAGGTAGCTAGATGGATAAGCAACTGGCTTAGTAATAGACAGAGAGTAATAGTGGAAGGGTGTTTTTCTAGCTGGAGGTCGGTCACTTGTGGTGTGCCGCAGGGCTCGGTAGTGGGACCTCTTCTATTTGTAATATATATAAATGACTTGGAAGAGGGAGTAAGTGGAGTGATCAGCAAGTTTGCAGACGATACAAAGATGGCTGGACTTGCGGATAGTGAGGAGCATTGTCAGGTGATGCAGCAGGACATAGATAGGCTGGTAGCTTGGGCAGATAGATGGCAGATGGAATTCAATCCTGATAAATGTGAGGTGATGCATTTTGGGAGAAAGAATGTAGGGGGGAGGTATATGATAAAGGGTAGACCTATTAAGAGTATAGAAACGCAGAGGGACCTGGGGGTGCAGGTGAACAAGTCTCTGAAGGTGACAGAGCAAGTGGAGAAGGTTGTGAAGAAAGCATATAGTATGCTAGCCTTTATAGGAAGGGGTATAGAGTACAAGAGCTGGCCTTTAATGTTGCAGTTGTATAAAACGTTGGTTAGACCTCATTTGGAATACTGCGTCCAGTTCTGGTCGCCTTACTACCGGAAGGACGTGGAGAGTCTGGAGAGAGTGCAGAGGAGGTTTACCAGGATGCTGCCTGGTATGGAAGGTCTGAGTTACGAGGACAGGTTAGGCAAATTGGGACTGTTTTCCTTAGAAAGACATAGACTTAGAGGAGATCTAATAGAGGTGTACAAGATTATGAGGGGTATAGATAGAGTAAACAGGGTTAAGCTTTTTCCTAGGATGGACTCAAATAGCATGAGGGGTCACGGGCTTAGGGTGAGGGGGGTAAGGTATAATTTGGATGCTAGAGGGAGTTTTTTCACACAGAGGGTGGTGGGGGTATGGAATGCGCTGCCAAGTAAAGTGGTGGAGGCAGGTACTCTGGAGTTATTTAAGAAATACTTAGATGGGCACATGAACAGAATGGGAATGGAGGGGTATAGAAAACTGATTTAAAATAGGGATCATGAGCCTTGGGAGTCCCTGGGAAGTGTGTAAATAGATGATGATATTGATGTACTTGTTTTTATCCTACAGGTGCTTTGGTCCACCTTGTTGTCTAACAAGGGGCATACACACGATGGGTTGTGAGAGGCTGCTCTTGGATTTTTTCGAGAATATCCTAGAGCTTCACGTCGTTAGTGTACACCTGACCTGGACTATTTGATGGGCAAAACGACAGCTCAGTGACTATCGCTGTGCTGTGCAGATACGTGGATTTGGACCTGTGTCTGTGGGAGTTTGCGCATTCTCCCCGTGCTTGCGTGGGTTTCCTCCGGGTGCTCCGGTTTCCTCCCACATCTCAGTGATGTGCTGTTAGGCTAATTGGCAAAACAAATTCTCCCTAAATTGTCTCAAATTTGTTTTTTTAATCCATAGATCTATAAACATAGACAGGAATCACGGGTAGAGGTGGGAACATCAGGGTGGCGGCGTGGGCTCGTTGGGCCGAAGGGCCTGTTTCCCGTGCTGTTTTGTTCTTTGTTCTTTGACAGTGCGGCACTCCCTCAGTACTGAACTGAATATCTGCTTGGATTATGGGCTCAACAGTCTTGCTGAGAGTGAAACTCATACAATCTACAAAGCCAAAGGAGCCATTTGTCCCATTGAGTCTGAAACGATCACTATCCCATCCAGCTCCTATCCTCGTTACTGCACATATTTCCCTCCCTAGGTCCCCTGGCAGTAAGGAGAAATTAGCATGGACAATCCACCTAATCCTCACCTCTTTGGAAATACCCTGTGGGAGGAAACTTGGAGCACCCGGAGGAAACCCATGCAGACATGGGGAGAATGTGCAAACTCCATACAGACAGTGACCCGAGCTGGAATTGAACCCGAGGTCCCTGGCGCTGTGAGCAGCAGTGCTAATCGCTGTGCCACCTCACTCCCAGAGTCCAAGGGACCGTATCCAGAGGTGCAGGTCAAGGGATAAGAGGGTCACTTACTGGAAACTTCTTGGAGCAACACCTTGTGTTTCCAGGGGATTGGTTCGAGGATGGAGGTCTTCAAGTTATGAGCTGTACAGTTCTGCTGTGAATATAACAACTCTGTATTCAAATAAATATTCCTGCTTCATTCCAATTGTCTGTCTGAGTCACAGTTTTACAGCTGAATGATGTTCCTTGTTAGAATCTGTGACATGGCTGGTTTCCCAGGAGCTGGAGTGATGACACTTTTCTCAAACACGGGGGAGCAGGAGACAGACAGGGTGAAAATGAGAAACAGCATCAATTGCAGAAGCCCCATCTCTGCCGAGGAAGCGTGAGGATCTCTCAGCAACTGGCCTCCACTGCGTCTTAGTCTCACGCAGGGAAACCGGCTCCAAGGAAAGCAAGAGTTTCTCAGCCAAAAAACAGCTGGACCTCCCCAGTGCACCGCTGGGGGAGTGCAGCACATCTGGAGGTGCAGTCTTTCAGTTGAGTCACAAAACTAGCTGCTTGCTTGGATTAGTTTATTTATTAGTGTCACAAGTAGGCTTACATTAACATTGCAATGAAGTTACTGTGAAAATCCCCTTGTCGCCACACTCCAGCACCTGGAGCACACACTGATGGAGAATTTAGCATGGCCAATGTACCCTAACCCACATATCTTTTGGACTGTGGGAGGAAACTGGAGCATCTGGAGGAAACCTACGCAGACATGGGTAGAATGTGCAGTCTCTGCACAGACAGTGACACAAGCCGGGAATCGAACCTGGGTCTCTGGCGCTGTGAGGCAGCAGCACTAACCCACTGTGCCATCATCTGAAGGGAAGGAAATCCGCCGTTCTAATCCAGTCTGGCCTACATGTGACTCCAGACCCACAGCAATGTGCTTGACCCTCAGTTGTACTCTGAAATCAAAGAGGCAGTTCAGCCCATCAAATAGGCACTGACTCTCTAATAGAATATCTTACCCAGGCCCTCTGCCTCACCCCATCACTATAACCCCAAACATTTAGCATGGCCAATCCACCCTAACCCGCACATCTTCAGATTGTAATAGGAAACTGGAGCATTCAGATGAAACCCATGCAGACACGAGGGGAATGTGCAAACTCCACGCCAACTGTGAACAAGCTGGGAATCGAACCCAGGTTCCTGGCGCTGTGAAGCAGCAATGCTAATCCACTGTGCCACCATGCTGCTCCTGGGTTAAATTAACCAATCCTATGCCCACTATAGTCAAAACAAAGCAGTGGAGCAAATCTCAGTCTCCTGGACAGTAATTTCCCATAGGCAACATCCCTAAAACACATGATCCAGATCATCATTAACATATCTGTGGGATCTTGCTGTACACAGATTGGCTGCCGTGTTCCAATTTTAGAAAAGCATTTCATTGGCTATAAAGCAGCTTTGAATGTTCTGAGGTTGTGAAAGGCACTATATAAATGCAGGTCTTTCTGAAGAGCTGGGGATCAATGAGATTTCCTCCCACATTCTGAAAGACATGCGAGTCACAGTCATTGACCCAAACAGGCACCAGAGTGTGGCGACTAGGGGATTTTCACAGTAACTTCATTGCAGTGTTAATGTTAGCATACTTGTGACACTAGTAAATAAACTATTACAGAATGGGTCTGCATGGTGGGTTAGCACCACTGCCTCTCAGCGCCAAGGACCCAGGTTCACATCGCGGCTTGGGCCACTGTCTGTGTGGAGTCTGCACATTCTCCCCGTGTCTGTGTGGGTTCCCTCCAGTTTCCTTCTACATTCCAAAGATGTGCAGGTTAGGTGGATTGGCCATGCTAAATGTCTGGGATTATAGGGAAAGGGAGGGACAGGGAGTTTGGATAAGATACTCTGTCAGAGAGTTGATATATTCTTGATGGGCTGAATGGCCTCTTCTGCACTGTAGGGATTCTCTGAGGTTTGGTGACCTGTTACTCAGGTCACCCGTTCTCACCTCCAACCAGTGGCACATTTGGAAGGATTTCAATGTTGACACACTCAGCTGTTTGGCTGCATTATGGACACACCTTCCTTGGACATCAAATCCTGGAGTGGGGTTCGAATCCGGAGCCTGTGGCTCGGAGGCAGGGACACTAACCCCACTGGGACACAAAGTCAGAATCTATCCTGACGGAGTGAAGGTTCTCTCCCAGTCTCTGCAGCGACAACCTCGGTCTTGCTGCTGTGAAACATGGCGGAGGGAGGGTTGGGGAAGTGCAGACAGAGACTGGGAATAATTGCAGTTTGTATGTCACGTTGTTGCTGAATTTATTGTCGAGAGTCACTGGGCCGAGGAAGTGAATTCACCGTTTTTTAAAAAAATAAATTAAACTGCAGTTTCTGGAACAATGAGATGCCGGGGGGAATCCTAAACTCTTCCTGTCTCTGACTGACTGTTGCAGGGGAATAACTCTTCACCATCTAGACAGACCATACATCACAGAACCCTACAGTGCAGAAAGAGGCCCTTCAGCCCATTGAGTCTGCACTGACCACAATCCCACCCAGGACCTACCCCCGTATCCCTACATATTTTACCTACAAATCCTTCTAACCTACATATCTCAGGATACTAAGAGACAATTTTAGCATGGCCCATCAACCTAACCCACAAATCTTTGGACTGTGGGAGGAAACCGGAGCACCTGGTGGAAACCCATGCAGACATGAGGAGAATGTGCAAACTCCACACAACAGGGACCCGAGCTGGGAACCGAACCCGGGTCCCGGAGCTGTGAAGCAGCAGCGCTAAACACTGTGCTACCGTGCTGCCCACAATGATCCAGCCCTGAGCAACCCTGTCCTTGATCAACAGGAGATGAGGAGAGAATTTTGGGTGAGTTGTTGTCATCCAGAACACGCTATCCAGAAGGGGAGCAGATTCAATAGTCTGTTGGCCTATCGGAAAAGAGGATGGAGAGTGAAAATAATTGGCCTGTGCTTTTAAAGAGCCAGCGCTGGCACGGTGGGCCGAATGGTCTCTTTTTGCACAGTCTCATTCTACAAACAGAATGGGTTATTGGAGGCTGGCACAGTGGTTAGCCCTGCTACCTCACAGTGCAAGGGTTCCATTCCCAGCTTGGGCCACTGTCTGTGTGGAGTTTGCACATTCTCCCTGTGTCTGCATGGGTTTCCTCCCACAGTCCAAAGATGTGCTGGTCAGGTGGATTGGCCATGCTAATTTGCCCCTTAGTGTCAGGAGGATTAGCAGGGTACATATGAGGGGTTATGGGGAATAAAGTCTGGGTGAGATTGTGATTGATGCAGACTCGATGGGCTGAATGGCCTCCTGCACTGTTGGGATTCTTCGATCAAGAGGATGAACCCAGACTAATTTCCTACGTCTCAATCCCATGATGGAAAATCCATTTCCAGCTTGGATGAAATTGTATACAACACAATGAGGGGCAGGGACAGAGTGGATAAGGAGCAGCTGTCCCCTTTAGCTGAAGGGTCAGTCACGGTGGGATATAGGTTCCAGGTGAGGGGTAGGAGGTTTAGGGAGGGATGTGATGAAAAGGCTTTTTTACCCAGAGGGTGGTGAGGGTCTGGAATGCGCTGCCTGGGAGGAAGGTAGAGGTGGGATGCCTCACTTCCTTTAAATGGTACCTCGATGGGCACTTGGCCCATCATAACATTCAGGGCTCTGGGCCAAGGGCTGGTAAATGGGATTAGGTGGAAGTTCGGGTGTTTCTCATGTATAGGTGCAGACTCGATGGGCTGAAGGGTTTCTTCTGCATCAATGGCTCTACGAAATCAACAACGTGAAGAATTTTCATTTTTAATTTCTGGGGTTTTTTTTTGGAGAGCTAATCTCGAAGCTTCCACAAACAGAACACAATCAGAGAATTATTGAATGCTCAGAAAGAGGCCATTCAGCCCATTGTGTGTGCTGACTCTCTGGAAGAATAACTCACTTCGTGCCTCTCCTTTGCAAATCCTTTCACTTCACATTGTGGTCCAATTCCTTTGGAAAGCCTCGATTGAACCTACCTTCATCAGAGTGATGGTTTTGATCAGGTAATTGAGGTTGGCCTTCTTGAATATGAACCCCGCCCCCCCTGACCTCCCCAAGTGATGGTCCAATCAGGGAACCCCATGCTTTGTATTTAAACAGGAGTGCCAGTTCCTCTGGCACTCCGGATGGAGACTGCGGACAGGGAATGTCTTGTATAGTGTTGTTGGATCTTGTGAATAAAGGAATTCTGGTGAAAGAACATCCACTTCCGAGGATTTATTACACCCACACTCCCCCCCCCCCGCAGTGCAATCCAGATCCGAACCAGCTCTGCCACAGGGAATGGTTTCTCCTCTTTCACCACCATTTCTTCCTTCGCCAATCGCAAATCTGTCCTCTCGGCTTCTCCATCTCTCCATTTATCTCCTTCAACACCTTCCCAAAATGAGGTGCCCAGAGCTCGACACAGCATTACACCGAGACTCACCCAGGGATACATTTACCAAAGCTTTCTTGCTTTTGTACTCTGTGCTGGTGTTAATAACATCTAGAATTCTATTTTCTTCATGAATGAACCACACTCTCAATCTGTCCTGTTACTTTCCGAGTCCGTTGCTCCGCATCCCCTTTAGAGTGGTTATCTTACTCTCTTTCCTAGTCCAATCAAAATGAACCATTTAATCTTTCTTTTCGCTAATTAATTAAATTACGTTGAATTTATGGAAACAGAATCAGGCCATTTGGCCCATCGAATCTGTGGCAGTGTTTACACTCCACATTAATCTCTTCCCACCTTTCATCATCTCCCCCCCCTCCATTCTCCGATTCCTTTCTACGGCATGTGTTTATCCACCTTCCCCTCTTAAACATCTCAAAGCCATTCACCTCGAGCACTCCCCATGGGAGCGAGTCCCACATTCTCCCCACTCCCCATGGGAGCGAGTCCCACATTCTCCCCACTCCGTGTGGGAGCGAGTCCCACATTCTCCCCACTCCCCATGGGAGTGAGTCCCACATCCTCCCTACTCTCCATGGGAGTGAGTCCCACATCCTCCCTACTCTCCATGGGAGCGAGTCCCACATTCTCCCTACTGCCCATGGGAGCGAGTCCCACATTCTCCCCACTGCCCATGGGAGCGAATCCCACATTCTCCCCACTCCCTGTGGGAGTGAGTCCCACATTCTCCCCACTCCGTGTGGGAGCGAGTCCCACATCCTCCCCACTCCGTGTGGGAGTGAGTCCCACATTCTCCCCACTCTGTGTGGGAGCGAGTCCCACATCCTCCCCACTCCGTGTGGGAGCGAGTCCCACATTCTCCCCACTCCCCATGGGAGCGAATCCCACATCCTCCCCACTCCCTATGGGAGCGAGTCCCACATTCTCCCCACTCCGTGTGGGAGCGAGTCCCACATCCTCCCCACTCCGTGTGGGAGTGAGTCCCACATTCTCCCCACTCCGTGTGGGAGCGAGTCCCACATCCTCCCCACTCCGTGTGGGAGCGAGTCCCACATTCTCCCCACTCCCCATGGGAGCGAATCCCACATCCTCCCCACTCCCCATGCGAGCGAGTCCCACGTCCTCCCCACTCCCCGTGGGAGCGAGTCCCACATCCTCCCCACTCCCCGTGGGAGCGAGTCCCACATCCTCCCCACTCTCTGGATAAAGAAGTTTCTCCTGAACTCCCCCCCATGGATTTATTAATGACTGTCTTACATTGAATTTAATTTCACATAAACTGAAAATTCAATATTTTCTTTTAAACGAGTGATTCAACAAATAGATGTCATGCATAAATTACAAAATTAACAGCAGACAAGCAGACTTGGTTTTGGAATCCTTGTTGACAATGGTTTATTGGTCAGTTTTTGGGGCATTTTTTGCTTCTTGTTCTTTCTGCTCCTCCTGAGTCAGTGACCCTTGTCTTCTCATTAGTCCACGGAGTCACAGCCATTGGTGTCAAAGGTTAAGTGGACATTGGCCTTACAGTTGAAGGTCTGTGGGTCTTCGGAGACGGCTGTACAGCTGCTTAACAATGGAGTGACCTCCTTCACGCACATCTGTAATAGACCGTTCTCTTATTAAAAACACAAAGGTGCTCGCTAACTGGTAGTTTAACATTAATCTCAGAGGGTTAACTGATTCACAACTGATGCCCCCCCCCCACTTTCTTCCTCCACACTCCCCTGGAGATGGCAAAGTGTCACTGGTGGGGTAATTACACTTGTGTGATGTGCATAGGCACAGGAGTGTAAGCTTAAGTAAGTAAATTTATTTATTAGTGTTAAAAGTAGGCTTACATTAACACCGTGGTGAAGTTACTGTGAAAATCCCCCCACTGCCACACTCTGGCACCTGTTCAGGTAGAACTGAGAGGGAATGCACCCCAATCAGCACGTCTTTCAGATTGTGGGAGGAAACCGGAGCATCTGAAGGAAATCCAAGCAGACATGGGGAGAACATGCAGACTCCACAAAGATAGGGACCCAAGCTGGGAATCGAACCCGGGTCCCTGGCACTATGAGGCTGCAGCACTAACCACTGTGCCACCCCATATGAAGCACGCATTCTACTCTGATAATGGAGCTGGATCCGTGCTCCCTTCATTAATCCTGGGAACTGGTTACAGCAAACACCAGCTGCTGTTCTCAACATCGATCTGCTGGCATGTCCCTGTCTCTGGGACTCTTAGTACCTGAATTAAGGAAATTGCACATTTGATACGAGGGCTGTCGGGATTATTGCACCGGGTTCGAACCTAGGCAAGACAGAAGAGTGAAAGCTCACCTTCGCAGAGTCCCAGTCCTCAATCTGTGGGTGCTTCCAGCCTCCGGCCAGGATCTTTTCCAGGTCGCGAGTGGCACCCTCTTCGATACCCCCTCGTCGCATGTACCTGGAACGCCGGATTCCCTGCAGCAGCCCAGACGCTCTCCCCACTGAGTAATAACGAGGGCGGGATGTCTGCTTGTACCAGCCACAGGCTGGGCTGCTGCACAGAATGTGGAAAACCACAGTCACCACGATTAACAGTGAGACGCTGAGGTGAGCCATACTGTCACTGTGGCAAGTGGTGTCTCTCACACTCGGGTAGACACAGGCTCTTTATATCTCCCTCTTCACTGTGACACTTTCTCCGCTGCCATACTCAGAGTCCAAGCATCCGTAGCAGGATATAAGCAGCATTCCCAGTTCGGCAGGGGGTTAAGGAGGAGACAGACAATCAATCGCGCTTTGATTTCTTAACTCACAGAATATTTTGAAGACTTGGGTTGATTGAATGTATTGACACGGGGAGGATGGGAATCTCAAAACATCTCTGAAGTAACGATACTGATGAGCCAGGAATGTCACGGAAAAATTACAAGATACTCCAAAGAGAAACAGGATTCACAAGGCAGAGAGTTTGCATTGCTTGCTGCTATTAGAGGATTCACAGCAGAGTGCTTGAATGGTGAGGCTTTAGCTTGACAGGCTACAGTGAGTAGCGTCTCAGCAGAATATGGGTAATCCCAGGTAACGTCCTCTTCATTTTCCTCTTTAGTCTTGGTGCAGTTGGGATGGCAATGAGGACAGGGGTATGCTCCTCCTGCAGGATGTGGGAACTCAGGTAGAGTTCCATCGTTCCTAATGACTACACTCAAAAAGGAAATTAGAAGGGCAAAAAAGGAGCGTGAGGTAGCTTCGACTGACAGGATTAAGATAAATCCAAAGGGATTCTTTAAATATATTAATGGAAAAGTAATAACAAGAGACAGAATAGGACCTCTCAAGGACCAAAGTGGACACACATATGTGGAACTGCAGGAGATGGGCGAGATTCCCAATGAATAGTTACTATGGAGGCTTGGGAACCTGGGAAGATTATTGGTGATATACTGGGGACAGTTTGCACTATATGCAGCCACAGGGATTTAGCTTGAATGGTAGAGTGCTCGCTTTGCATGTGAGAAGTAGTGGGATTGATGCCCACATTCTCCACTTTGATTTGGGCAATACAGTGGTTAGCACTGCTGCCTCCCAGCTCCAGGGAGCTGGGTTCAGTTCCCAGCTTGGGTCACTGTGTGGAGTTTGTATGTTCTCCCGTTAAATGCATGGGTTTCCATCAGATGCTCCGGTTTTTTCCCACAGACCAAAGATGTACAGGTTAGGTTGATTAACCATGCTAAATTGCCCCTTATGATCCTGGGATGCATAGGCTAGAAGGATTAGTGGGGTAAATATGTGGGGTTACAGGAATAGGACCAGGTGGGATTGTTGTCGCTGCAGGCTCAATGGCCTCCTTCTACACTGTAGGAATCTTATGATGGACATATTAAAATGTATGGAACTGGATAAATCTCCTGGCTCTGACCAGGTGTTTCCAAGAACACTGCATGAGGCTAGAGAAGATATTGCATGAGCCCTGGCTGAGATATTTGTATCATAGTTAGCCTTGGGTGAGGTACCAGAGGACTGGAAGGGAGCAAATGTTGTGTCCATATTTAAGAAGGGCTGCAAAGAAAAATCAGTGAATTATAGACTGGTAAGCCTAACATTTGTGGTGGGTAAATTATTCGAGAGGATTCTGAGGGATAAAATATACAGGCATTTGGAAAGACAGGGTTTGATTAGAAGTCAGCACAGCTTCGTGCATGGGAGATCAGGCCTTACTAATTTGTTAGACTGTTTTGATGAAGCAACAAGGATGGTTGATGAGGGCAGGCTGGTAAATATAGTCTATGTAGCCTTCAGTAAGGCTTTTGATAAAGTTCCACATGATAGGCTGCTCAGGAAGGTTAGATCACATGGAATTCAAGGAGTACCAGAAAATTGGATATATAATTGGCTTGATATTAGGAAGCAGAGGGTAATAATGGAAGAATGTTTGTCAGATTGGAGGCCTGCGACTAGTGCTGTGCCTCAGGGATCAGCGCTGGGTCCATTGCTGTTTATTATCTATATCAATGATTTGGATGAGAATGTACAAGACGTGATGAGTAAGTTTGCAGATGACACTAAAACAGGTAGTATTGTAGACAGTGAGAAGTTATCCAAAATTGCAGCAGGATTTTGATCAGCTGGGGAAGTGGGCCTAGAAATGGCAAATGGAATTCAATACAGGTAACCGTGAAGTGTTGCATTTTGTAAAGTCAAATCAAGATCGGGCTTTCACAGTGAATGGTAGGAACTTAGGGAGTATTGTGGAACAAAGGGATCTTGAAGTTCAGATTTATGGTTCTTTAAAGGTAGTGTCAGAGGTAGATAGGGCAGTGAAGAAGGCTTTTGGCATCTGACTTCATCAATTAGGGCATCGAATATAGAAGCTGGGAAGTTATGTTGCAGTTGTACAGGATATTGGTGAGGCTACACCTGGAATATTGTGTTCAGTTTTGGTCACGTTGCCATGGGAAAGATGTTATTAAACTGGAGAGAGTTCAGAAGACATTTACAAGGATATTGCCAGGACTAAGTTGAGAGAGATTGGACAGGCTAGGACACTTTTCTTTGGAGTGTAGGAGACTGAGGGGTGATCTTATAGAGGTATATGAAATCATGAGAGACACGGATAGGATGAATGCACTCAGTCTTTTTCCCAGGACTGGGGAAATCGAGAACTAGGCAAAGGTTTACGAGGGGAAAGAATTAACGTGAACTGTTTTACACAGAGGGTGATATGTGTGTGGAATGAGCTGCCGGAGGAAGTATATCCAAAACAGCTGATCCTGTTTATGGGGATCTCACTGTGTATAAATGAGCTAGATTGCAATCCCTATTCTTTTCTATAATTCAAGAAACTTTAAATATATATATTTGAAAGTTGCCCACTTTCATGTACTTTGACTTCAGGGTGTTAAGTTTATTTATCAGTATCACAAGTAGGCTTACATTAACACCACAATGAAGTTACTGTGAAAATCCCCTACTTGCCACACTCTGGTGCCTGTTTGGGTACACTGAGGGAGTATTTAGCACAGCCAACGTACTCTAACCAGCACGTCTTCCAGAACATGACAGGAAACTGGAGCACCCAGAGGAAACCCACGTAGGCACAAGAACATACAGACTCCACACAATGTGGAGATGCCGGTGTTTGACTGGGTGAGCACAGTAAGAAGTGTCACAATATCAGGTTAAAGTCCAACAGGTTTATTTGTCAGCACGAGCTTTCACAGTCTCAGGCTCCTTCCTCACCAAAAGCTTGTGCTGCCAAATAAACCTGTTGGACTTTAACCTAGTGTTTGTGAGGCTTCTTACTGTGCTGACTCCACAGAGATAGTGACCCAAGCTGGGAATTGAACCCAGGTCCCTGGCGCTGCGAGGCAGCAGTGCTAACCACTGTGCCACCATAAGCACACATCCTTTAACCTTGGGCAATCTCTCCTGATACACCTACAATGGCTTCTGAATGCATTCCATACAGAACCACTGTTCCACCTAATGTATCAAGAGAGACAGTATGGGTGGTATTTTACAAGATTTTTTTCTAAGCGTCCAGCTAGACTGAAAATGGAAGAGTTCCAGATCTGATTTTTCAGGCAGGTTTTCAGGCCTAATCTTACACTCTGGCTTGAAAGTGACCAGCCTATTTTTCCAAAGACAGAGAGTCTGTGGGTGGGGCTTAACTCACCAGAGAGCCAGTATAGGGAGGCATTGCGCACATAACCTCTGATGCTGCAGGCAGTCGCAATTAGGTCCACTCCTCACAGGCTGAGATGCAGCTCCTCTCCATCACCGTTCACCCACAGAATGGTAACAAGCACCCCCCCACCACAGGCCCTGCCTCCTAACACTGCCCAGAAGGCATCGTCAAGATACCAAGCCCAAGAGGCACCACTGCTTTGCACTCAGTCTCCCCAGAACGGAGGAGGGGCCTGAATAGCCTCGAGTTTCACCAGTGAGGCCAACACAACCACTCTCCCCACCTCTCCCTATCTGTTCATGGGGAGTGGGTGTTCTCCTCTTCTGCCGAGGCCATAAAGAAAAACAAACTGGGATGACTGAGCATTGGGCTCACTCGGCAGAAGCACCATTTAAATAATCAACCTCTGGTGACAGACTGATGACACTAGAAAGATTGAGAGCTGAGAGATCAGATTTGATTCTGATCTCTTGATCTCGTGCAATTTTACCGGCTGGGCGGGGCAAACTGGTAAAATTCTGCCGAAGAGTCTGAACTCGCTTGTCAAAGTACCAGTCCTGAGTCAGTGGGCAGCACTCTCACCCCATCAAGTTCCATTCCAGATTTCAATTCCAGTATTTATCAGTCACAAGGCTTACATTAACACTACAACAAAGTTACTGTGAAACTCCCCCAGTCACCACACTCCGGTGCCTGTTCAGGTCAGTGCATCTAACGAGCATGTCTTTTGGACTATGGAGGGAAACTGGAGCACCTAAAGGAAACCCACGCAGATATAGGGAGAACGTGCAGACTCCACACAGACAGTAACCCAACTGGGAATCAAACCTGGGTCTTGCTGCTGTGAGGCAGCAGTGCTAACCACTGTGCCACAATACTCCCAGTGTAAGTACCAAGTGAGTGCCAGTCTGTCGGAGGCACAGTCTCTTAGGTAACATGTGAAACCGAGACCATGTCTGCTCTCAAGTGGAAGCATAAAAACCCCCCACCCTGGATTTTGAACAGCAGTAGCATTCTCTTGGTGCCCTGGCAAACGTTTTGAATGCCTAGTTGTGGCAGCTTGCTGTGTATTTCCTACAACAACGAATATACTTCAGAAGGCATGACACTGACTGGGTCTTTCACTGCTTGATCACCTCCTGTAGCAACACAGACTGATTTCCTGACGGAAGGAAAAGCAGAATTTCTCCAGGAGGACGACACAGTGATGAACGTCTCTGTGAATTTGTTGCTTTTGAGTGACCAAGTTAAACTAAGTGCAGAGAAATGAATCACTATAATTAATCCAACTGTGGCAGCAGGAATCATGCAGTTTATTGCTTGTTACTCACTCGATACGTGGATGATGATTTATTATTTCACTATATGTGGCCTACATCAGCATTTAATTCCCAGCCTTTAATGCCCTTAAGGTGATGGTGGCAAACTGCCTTCTTGAACCACTGCACCCACCCACTGTTGTTAGGGAAGGATTTTGACCTAGTGACAGTGAAGGAATGGCCAATATATATTTCCAAATTTGGGTGGCATAAACTTAGGACATCATAGAATCCCTACAGTACAGGCAATAATCGCATCCAGGCCCTAGGCCTGTAACCTCATATTTACCATTAATGCCTTGAAAATAAGGGGCAATTTAGCATTGTCAATCAACCTAACCCACACATCTTTACACTGTGGGAGAAAACCACAGCACCTTTAGGAAACCCATGCAGATATAGGGAAAACATGAAAATTCCACATAGACTCAATGCGACACACGCAGGTAGTGCTGCCTTTGTCTTTCTAGGCCAGGGGTTGTGTATTTGGGAAGAAGTCTTGATGAATTGCTGCAGTGTGTCTTAGAGATGGTACAGATTGCTCCTACTGTGCATTAATGACACAGGAGTGGATGTTCTAAGGTGGTAGATAGGGTCTCAATCAAGTGGGATTGCTTTGTCCTGGATAGTGTTGAGTTTCTTGAGTGTTGTTTGTGCTGTATCCATCCAGATAAGTGGGGAGTATTCCACCACACTCCTGACTTGTCTTGTACATTCCCACTGTATTCACAGGAGTTACCAGTCCCGCAATGGCATCATTCACATAGGTGCAAGGACCAGTTGTTATTAAAAGCTTGGTCGCAGAGTCAGACTCCATACCTACTTTTTCCAGGGAAAAAGGCAGCAAATTAGCAAGAAATAACAAGGAAGGAGTGACAGTTCTCCCCGTTGTAAGGTGGCTCTGGTGTTCCGTGTCTCTCAACCCCACACCCAACTGTAATTCCACATACCTGCTGTTTTGCCCCCTTTAGCAGATCTGATTCTTCACCCCAGTGTCAGGTTAAAGTTTACTTTGCAACTGTCTAAATTCACACTGCCTTGTACAAGACAAACATTTTATTTATTGTTTGATGAAGATTTAGCTGCCAGGATTGGAGCTAAAACATACTATTGCCCCAAGTCTGTTGCACACACCATCATAGATTCATCAAACCATTCTCTCCATTTTAGAGGCTGATGGGAAACAGTTGTGGGGATTCACTCTGTAGGAAACACAGGCCGATCGGTGCAGAGCACAACAGAGAAAATACGTAAATCTGTTCAACTGACTAGACACGACTGCATGCTGAGGATGGTGGTGGGGGAGGGGTTGAAATTGGAGCGAGAGAGCAGCATGGCTAGGTCAGCATTTCTCTCTCCAACAGAGGATTTGAGTGATATTCAACTGAAGGCAGGAGTATGACAGGAATCTCTGGGCAATTCATATAAAACAGGGGGTTGTAAAGGTAGGATATGAATCAACACTACAACCCTCTGCCACAGAGGGGCAGAATGGCCTCAACTGTGAGAGCCCCAGTAACTGCAAGTCAACACTCACCAATAGGGCTCACAGTGGAGTCACATCAGGAAAGGTGCAGTGGGGAATGATTAGGGCTTTTGGATAAAAATTACTACGGGAAGGGTTTGGGAAGAGTTTTGTGTTTGAGTGAGTGCACAATGGGTGATTTGTATTCAGATCTCACCATGTTACACTGTGAGTGAACCATATGCCAGGAGTTTAGGGCCCCCTCCCCACCATGTGTGCTCCTCCCAAACCAGTGGGCTATTTAAATTACTGTCCAATTCTACAGGACTGTAACACCCATTGGCAGGAAGGGCCATAAAATCCTGGCCTTGGACTGTAGCACCAGCAAGAACTGCTCAATCCTGTGACTCTATCAAAGGTTTCCACAGAGCCAGGTGGAGTATTCCACACTCCTCACTGTGTTCCATCCTCCTCTTCATCATCCTCATCTTCTTCCTCTTCCTCATCTTCTTCGGAGCTGAAGGTGCCATCGGGAAGGCTGTAGACACGGATAACTTGCTACAGATGGACAGAGAGACAGAACAACAGATTCAGCAACAAACAGGGACTAGCTCAAACAACAAACAAGTCACAGAATCCTCACAGTGCACAAGGAGGCCATTCAGCCCATCACATCAGCACTGACTTTCCAACACAGCATCCCACCCAGGCCCTATTCCCAGAACCCTACATATTTACATAGAACATTTATAGCGCAGTACAGGCCCTTTGGCCCTCGATGTTGCGCCGACCAATGTAACCAATTTTATGACCCTCTATCCTAAACTATTCCAATGCTATCCATATGCCTATACACTGACCATTTGAACGCCCTTAAACTTGACGAGTCCACAACTGCTGCAGATAGGGCATTCCACGCCCTTACTACCCTCTGAGTAAAGAAACCACCCCTTAATTTAAAGCTATGTTCCTTCTTGTTAATCTCGTTATTCATCTCGTTAATCCACCTAACCTGCACATCTTTGAATTGAGAGAAAAATCAGGAAACCCACGCAGACATGGGGAGAACATGCATGTGCCACACAGACAATCTGGAATTGAACTCCGGTCCCTGTGCTGAAAGGGCCAAAACTGGCAGCACCACAAGGGAGCTTGCATTGTGCACTCTCAACCCACTCTGCATATACCATCGTCACACAGGGAACCTTGCAATTATTACAGCCTACTGCCAATAAATAAATCAGCTACACCACCCGCCTGCTCAACAGGCACAGAAACTTCTGCAGGTTTCGCACAATCTTTCACGAAACATTCTCCACCCAAAGAGTTCATGACCCTGTGCTGCACATGCCATTTCAGTCTCTCTCTAAATTCACAGTATCTCTTCCAGCTCAGTCTTTGGATTGTTACACAGAGTGACAGCAGGTCAGAGAGCTTACACACTGTGAAATCTAATAGGAACTGTATCCAATCATGTTGGATAACTCAGATTCCCACTGAATGGATTCTCAGAATCACTGGAAAATCTGCCTGCACTAGAACAAAGAACAAAGAGAACAAAGAACAAAACAGCATGGGAAACAGGCCCTTCGGCCCAACGAGCCCGTGCCGCCACCCTGATGTTCCCACCTCAACATGCGACACACTAATGAATACATTGCATAGAATTCCTGTCATAGGCCATTCAGCCCAACAAGTCTATATTTATTCTACACATTTTTGGGTGGCATAGTGGTTAGCACTGTTGCCTATCAGCTCCAGGGACCCGAGTTTGATTCCCAGCTTAAGTCACTGTCTGTGCGGAGTTTGCATGTTGTCCCCACATCTGCGTGGGTTTCCTCTGGGTCTCCAGTTTCCTCCCACAGTCTGAAAAACATGTTAGGATGCATTGGCCGTGTTAAATTGCCCCTTACGTGTTCTCAATGCACAGATTATAGGAATCAGCAAGGTAAATATGGGGGGGGGGGGGGGGGATAATGACTGGGTGGGATTGTTGTTGGTGCAGACTCGATGGGCTGAATAACCTCCTTCTGCACTGTAGGGATGCTATCTGATGAAATCTGCACCCCATCCTACGGCATCTCACTTTATCATAACTGTCTACTCCCTACATTTTTGTAACTTCCCATTAAACAGGTCACTGCAGGAACCAGACACTGAAGCAAATGGTCTCCTCTATATTACATACTGACACCCCCATACGAGCTCACCTTGTTGGGGTCTTTCAGGATGAGGTACTTGCCCTCCTCCAGCTTCATGCAGATGTCAATGACACAGCGCAGGATTCCCCAGGCATTCTCCATGCTCAGGTTAATCTGACTGGCAAACTCATTGGGCTTGAACTGCTGGGTGCCCAGAATCACATGGCGAGAAGAATCCTTGATGTGGAATCGAGACACATACCTGTCAACAGAAACAGAAAGAGAGAGAGGGTGAGTCACTGTCTGAGTCACAGGTTCACCGCCAGACACTGCAGTCACACACTGTGCAGTGAATGAGTAAGGGAGGTCAGGGTTTGACAGTTGTGGCTCCGAATGTCTTACTACTGCAAGGTATTTTGAAAGCTCGTGCATTAGATGCGAAAGCAACAGAAGCAGCAGATGGGATCACAATAACTAGAGAAAGATATTTCACGTACAGGATAAACATTGACCCCAGCACACTGGGGAGAATTCCCTGGTCATCTTGCAAATACTGTCACAAGATCTTTTACTTGCCCTCCGCACTGACCCTCTGACAGTGCAGCGCTCCCTCCGCACTGACCCTCTGACAGTGAGGCCACGACTGAGAAGAATGTTTGCAATAAAGTGGAACCACCTCTCAGATATGATGTTTGGGAATTAAACACAAAATGATGCATAGGATCTCGTTGAGGGGGAGGTAGTGGAAGCAGATACGATAGTGACTTTTAAAAGAGGTGTCTACAAATACACAAATAGGATGGGAATCGAGGGACACGGTTCCCGGAAGGGTAGGCAGGTTTTAATGCGACAGTCAGCATGGTCGGTACAGGCTTGGAGGGCCGAGGAGTCTGTTCCTGTGCCGTTAATGTTGTTTGCTCTTCCTTACCCGAGTTTCAGATACTCTGATCCAGCCAGCAGCGCACAGCAGGTCCAGCGAGCCAGCTTATAGCTGTTATTCTTCAGCTCAGTGGCAAGGACAGCTCCCCTCTGTGAATCCAGTTTCTGGCGCCAGTCCACCCCGTTACAGTACTGTACAGAGATAGAGAAATTCAGCTTCCTTCAGACAGGCTGATACACCAGGAACCCCAACCTGAAAACAATCAACTGCACCATCCAGGTCATTTCAAACCGTCCAATTGCTGAAAACTATTGGATTATCCACTCATTCACTTAAACCATTGAGGAGTTGTCTGTGTCAAGGCGGGGTCCCCCTGGAAGCAGTGACACACAACCCCGGGGGCCTCCTGTAAACATAGAGGCACTCCCCCGGAACCCCTCCCCCCTCCTTCTAAACACTGACACACTCCCCTGGGGGGTCCCCTGTAAACACAGACACACTCCCCCCGGGGGGTCCCCTGTAAACACAGACACACTCCTCCCGCCCCCCCCCTCCCCCTAAACACTGACACCCCCCTCCCCACCCCCCCGCCCAGGGAGTCCCCTGTAAATACTGATATACCAAAAGGACCCCAATATCGACCCTGAGAAACTATTAGCAGATTGAAGCACCATACACTATCCCAGCCCCTACCCGCGAGTCCCACTCATTCAGAGTCTTGACGTTGATGAACGACACTTCGCCATTGGCACCTGTCATGACACCATCATGCTCACATCGCACAATCAGGTCAATGTCCTCTCCCAGCTTCCATCTCCGGTACCTGCAGGAAGCCAGAAAACTGAGTAAGCCGGGAGGAAGAGACACACTGCTACAGTTACAAAGACATTAAGTTTGAATCATAGGAAATCTTTACAGGACACAAGGAGGCCATTCGGCCCATCAAGCCTGCATCAGCCACAATTCCTGACATTAAAAAGGGCAATTTTAGCAAGGCCAATCCACCTGACCCACACATCTTTGGACTGTGGGAGGAAACTGGAGCATTTGGAAGAAACCCACACAGATATGGGGAGAATGTGCAGATTCCACACAGAGTTTAACTGCCCTCTGAAATGGCCATACAGTTATATTAAATCGTTTGGGGAAGCTCACTACCACCAACTGAGGACCGCCCGGGATGTACAGTAAATGTTGATGCAGCCAGTGAAACCTACATCCCGAGAATCAACATTCGGAAAAACCGTGAGGATTGCCAGCGGATTCCAATGGCAATCCCAGAGCTAGTCATTCCCAGGAACCAGTCTCGAACGCCCCCATGGTATTGTCCATACCCAAGACCTCAACACCCAGTGCTTCTCATCATCAACCATGGCACCTAAATGAACAGCACGGGCCTGGTGGGCTGAATGGCCTGATTCCGTTCTGTAAAAACCCATGTTACGATCATTCTTCACACAGTCATTCATCACAGGATCACATCCAGCGAGTTCACACAGGCTTCATTCACACGCTCACAGGACTGGGAGTGAACGAGTTCCCTTCCCCACCTGTATCCTACGGAAGCCACCTCGTTCTTATCCACGTCATCTTCCACAAAAGGGTTTGGATTCGGGAACTTGTACTTCTCAACGCCCTGGACAGCAAAACAGGGAAGGGGAAAGAGAAAGGAGAGAATGAACTGCTGACATGGCAGAAACTAAAACACTGAAGAAAAATGTCCCAAGCCTAAGAGACAGCATGCTGACAGCCAGTGAGCACCTACACAACCAAAGGACCCAAACTCCAGATAATATTCCAGTCTTTCCAATCCCAGGAAAGACTCCATTGGACAAAGGTGACCAAGATAATCTGTCTCATCCCAAAACAACTGTCATCTTACTGATTCATTTTCCTCATTCACTGTCAAGACAGTCGAGCAGACATATTCTTACTTAGTTGAGTCTACAGAGTTTTGTTGTTAGCTGCTACGTCAATGACTGAGAGCCATCAACTGAACGAGGAGTCCAAGGTGGCTTTTTGCGAGCTTTCCTCAGCATACCCTCGAATTCTATCCATTACTCTCGTTCTATGCTTTTAAAACTGTACTGCATTCTGCACTCTCCACTATGGACCCTATGAACAGTATGCTTTGGCTGTACAGCATGCAAGAAACACTTTTCACTTATCCCAATACATGTGACAATGATAAATTAAATCGCGTGTTCTCCAGCCTAAGCCTGAGGAGCTCTTTATGAAACTTTGGCATCTTTTAAACAATACCTCGAGGATTACACCATGATTATATCACAGCTGGACTGCAGCAGCTTACGTCATTTGATGTCCCTTTTCTCACCATCTTAAGGCACTGCTGAGAAAAGTTGTGGTTGATGTAAGTGGCCTCCATGGCCAAGTTACGGGGAGAATTGAAAGAATTCCCTTCATCTTGTGGGGGTTCATTCGCCGTCTCGCTGACCGTTAGGAGATCTGAATGATAAAAAAAGAGTAAGTTAACACACGGCCACAGTGCACATTCAACTCTCTGACCATCAGATCCAATAATCAACCGGACATTACAAAAAAAAAGGTTTCTAAGTTACGGAGGTCTGTCTGTGCATGACGCAGACAGGCTGCAGGGGAGAGGGGTAAAACGCAATGGATCTCGCACTGTGCCTCTATCAATTATCTCCTTACCAAAGTCCGAGTGGTCCCGTTTGTCAAAGAAAAGCTTGGATCCGACCCGCTGTACGATGATATCCCAGGAGTAGACGGACCTGGTGCAGCACATCAGAGTGGCCAGGATAGCGTCTGTTGCAAACACATTCCCCTGAGACTTGGCCAGCTGTTGAAACACAGAGACAATTAGGGGCTCAATCCAAATGCCCGTTACAAGGAAAAGCTTTCATTCAGTGTGACAACAGACAGTCAACCACCTCAAACTTTATAGATCATTTGATCCCTACCTAATCCTGAAAGAAGCAAGTGGTCTCTTTTTCTCTCTCTCTGGAAGTTGCTGTTTTCAGTGTCAGATGATAGTGTCTCTCTATATCTTTCTTTAGGAGTGTTTAAAAGCTTGAGGACTGGTAGCCCACCTACAAGTTTGGAAGCCTTTATTGTTTGCTAACTGATTTTGTAGAAACATTTAAGGCTATGGGGAATATTGCTTAAATTGGAACTAATAGAGATAGGCTAGCAGTTAAGAATCATATCTTGTCATATTTAAAAATTTTAATTGGTAAAAGTTAAGCTAATTCATTTGTTATACAGTATATTAGAATAATTTAATAAAAGCTTCCTAGCATGTCAACAGAATAACACCTCGAGTGAAACAACTTACCTTCAATACCAAAATAAAAAAAGTTGGGGGGGTTTAGTCTAACTTCATAATCTTCCGTGGAGTTTGTGATTTGGTCACAAACACAGTTGTGTCCCCCCCCTCACAGTCAAACAGCAAAAATAACATGCAAATGAAGAGTAGTCACTTTATGAGTTAGAAACAGAGACAGCCCTTCGAGTATTTTTCTTCTGTGATTTAGTGTCTGACCTGTACCCTCAACTCCATCCACCTGCACTGGTTCCAGGTCCTTTCATATCCACATCAGGCAGACATCGACCAGTTAGAGATTTAAAATTAAATCGACCTCGCGTTAATATTCCAGTGGCGAGCCCTGATTGGTGAGCTAACCTTACGGATGACAGGGTCATCAGTGGTGGTGACAGTGTGGAAAATCCTCTTGATGCTTCGGAGTGGTTTCTCGTTACGGGTTGTTATTCGGTCGAAGGCTTTGTCGTAGTACTCCAGAGTACCGCAGCACTCTCTAAAGAGAAAACACAACACAACAATTAGACAGGGACCAGGTTGTATGTTCCAGTCACAGGGGCTGAGAGGTAAATATCTGGACACCAGGGAGAATTATTTGACTCTGCCTCAATACAAGCCACTTGAGGCAGCAGATAGGGCCTCGGTTTATTGGCTTATCCAAAACGAGAGCATGGCACTCTCTCAGCACTCATTGCCCCTGGCAGCGCAGCACTCCCTCAGCACTGACCGCCCCTGGCAGCGCGGCACTCCCTCAGCACCGGTCCCCCAGCACTGCGGCACTCCCTCAGCACTGGCTCCCCCTCCCCCAGCACTGCGGCACTCCCTCAGCACTGGCTCCCCCTCCCCCAGCACTGCGGCACTCCCTCAGCACTGGCTCCCCCTCCCCCAGCACTGAAGTGTGTGAGAATGGGAATTCTGAAACTGTAGTCAAAACAAAACAGAGGCAGGGAGCTTTGATCACAGGGAACCTCTAGAGGCTCAAAAACAGAGAGACAGAACTTCAGGAATGTTCCCCAGTGTCAACATTACACAGAGACTCAGCCCACCGTGCTGTAAACTGAGCAAGAAGTGTAATGGCAAAGTCACAAGTCTGTTGGTCAGGCTGGGGGAAGAACATGTCAGGGAAAGGGGAGATATTTATTTGTAAAATACTCACATGTCACTGGGTTCAGCAACCTCCATGTATCGCATCTTCATCAGCCGAGGGAAGTCCATCTCCTCTTTCACCTCCCAATCACTCCGCACCTCAACAGAGGAATCTCTTGGTTTCAGCTGTACGTAGCAAACAGGGAATGCGTTATTGACCCTGGCAGAAAGAGCTATGACTGGGCCTGTCTATCACTCATGCAGGGCTTACACTTTAGATAAAGGAGGTAACTGGAAAATCTCTCACTTAACTTTCACTAACAACAAACCAAAACAATCTGGAAGAAATTTCAGCAGGCCATTGTTGGAATTCAGTCTCCTGTGAGTACCCTTCCTTACTGCCTGTGCTGATGCCACGTCCTGGAACAATTTACATTTATCCTGTCATTAATATCATTGAATATTCAAAAGTCCGAGGTTGGAAGGTTATCAGACAAAATTTAACATCCAAAGCCACGGATTGATAAACTGTGCGGCAACTTTAACTAGCCAGAAGCTGGATAAGTGGCCATACACATACAGCTCTGTGACAGAGTGTGCTGAGGCCTCGCTCCTTCACTGATTCTACGCTCAGACACTATATATTTCACACAGACGGGGATTGTATTTCCATAGTTCCACCAAAGCTTTAAGACTCTGACCTGATTCTTCTGGTCCCATTTCTGCCGGACACCAAATTGCTTCTGAAATTTCTTCTGCAGACGCAAGCGATCCCTGCGACAAGAAACAGAAATTGTTCAGAGAGAAAGGAATAGCCCAAATTACACCGTTAAAACCCCAGATCTGAGTATATGCTGCCAATGAATTATTTGGTTGATAGCTTAGTGCTCCCTGCATCAGAAAGCATTCTTTCTGTCGCATCACAGCTTGGTAGGGGCTACTGCTCCAACCAAGACTGCGAGAAATTACAAAAGCTCATGAACGTAGCCAATCCATCACACAAACCAGCCTCCCATCCACTCACTCTGTCTACACTTCCCGCTGCCTCGGCAAAGCAGCCAGCATAATTAAGGACCCCCCACACACTGTACATATTCTCTTCTACCTTCCTTCTGTAACACTAATTTTACACTTTTTCCTTCTCCTCTTTGTACTCTCTGAAGAGTGTACTTTGTCAATATCACACACAAGAAACAATACTTTTCACTGTATCCCAATACATGTGACAATAATAAATTAAATCAGTTGGATTATTCAACTCAGGAAAGCCTCGCAATCAAACACCCAATCCTGTTGGGTATTGTCGAGTACCCAGCACTGGAATGGACAGTGGAAGCGGGGGGAAACCTACACTAACCCAGTGTCACAAACATCTACACATAAAACGGAAAGCATTAACATTTCAAAACCAAAACACCCCCCAACAGTTCATGGCAGCACCCTGCAGTCACACCTCCCAACAAAAGGAAATGGGTACAAGAGTAGGGATGTTTTCCTGCAATTGTACAGGGTATTGATGAGGGTATAGAATTGTACAGGGCATAGAACGAGTGCACTGAGGGTTTACCAGGCTGATTCCTGGGATGGCAAGTCTATCATATGAGGAGAGACAAATCAATTAGGGTTATATTGAGAGTGAGGGGTGGGATCTCATAGAAACTTATAAAATTCTAACAGGATTAGGCAGGGTAAATTCAGAAAGAATGTTCCCAATGGTGGGGGAGTCCAGAACTAGAGGTCAGAATTTGAGGATAAGGAGTAAAACCTAATTAAACCTATTTCTTCACCAAGAGGGTGGTGAATGTATGAATTCACTACTATAAAAAGTAGTTGAGGTCAAAATGTGTGATTTCAAGAAGAAATTAGATATAGCTCTTGGGGCTAAAGGGATCAAGAGATATGGGAGGAAAGCTGGGGGAAATCAGAATATTGAATTTGATGATCAGTCATAATGAAGAACAGAGCAGACCCAAAAGGCCGAATGGCCTCCCTCACTTCTAGTTTCTAGAACATTCTCTCCAGCCAGAAAGAAATGCAGATGTCAATAATGATGGAAACAGGGATAACGTTGTATTTATTCATATCCTGGTTTGGGCTGGATCTCAGAACAAGAATTTTAAATTAGTACTCACCTTTCCTTCTGCTTGGCGCTTTTAGGAAGTGTCTGCATATTAAACTGCAGCAGCTGACGTCGATCTTTCTCCCGTCTCATGTTTCTTTGCTGCAAAGAGTGAAGTGGTATTAAACCTTGTGCTGAATCAACAGTAGCACGTAGATTCTTTAAGAAAAAGCCAGTTTACTAGTGGACAATTGGTCTGTAAATCCGCAGGTCTCCCCACACAGGGAGAGGCCCAGTTTCATCTCCCAAACTTCCTCGCAGCCTTCATAAAACAGGGAGCACAGTGGTTAACATTGCTGCCTCACAGTGCCAGGGACCTAGGTATGAGTGGCACAGTGGATTGGCCATGCTAAATTGCCCCTAAGTGTCCAAAGATATGCAGGTTAGGTGGAGTCATGGGCTTACTGGGATAGAGGTGGAGCAGGAGTGAACCTGGGAAAAGAGTGCACTTTCGGAGGAACGGTGGGGACCTGATGGGTCGAATGGCCTTCTTCCACCCTGCAAGGATACTATCAATGCAGGAAACAGGGCAATCCCCCAGCAATTCATAAAGATCTCCCTCTGACTTTATTAAACTGCTTCATCCAGGCAGTATGCACAGTCTAACCGAACATGATGCAAATCTATAACACAACCACCTCACCGATAAATCACCAGCAAAAAGATCATCGGCTCCGCACGGCTAAAGACCTGCCCTATCGCTACCATCTCCCGGTTCCCGTCCCATCACTAACGTCTTCCAGATCACAGAGCAGATACCTTCTCTCTTCACAAATGGGCGGCCCTGTGGTTAGCACTGCTGCCTCACATTGCTAGGGATTCGGGTTCAATTTTAGCCTTGGGTCACTGTCTGTATGGAGTTTGCACATTCTCCCCATGTCTGCATGGGTTTCCTCCAGGGGCTTCAATTTCCTCCCACAGTCCAAAGACGTGCTGGTTAGGTGGATTGGCCATGCTAAATTGCCCTTAGTGTCAGGGGGATTAGCAGGGTAAATATGTGGCCTTACAGGGATAGGGTCTGGGTGGGATTGTGGTCAGTGCAGACGCGATAGGGATTTTATGAAATGCTGAGTGTGTTGACGGATCTCTTGGCTGTTATTATTTAGTGTCGATGGGCTGACAGGCTCACGTGTTGTCGGCCTTCCATCCTCGCCCATGCAGGCTGCATCAATAAATCCCCTCCCCAATCCAATTAACACCTACCCAGTTACGTACCTGAGCAAAACGCATGCGGTTCCTCTGGTAGGCGGTTTTCTGTGTACGGGCAGTGTCCACAAGCTGGAAGCTGGTCTCATCCTCCTCATGGAAGTAAGCATATTGACTGCCACCCCCAAACTGGGAGGAGTATTTATCTGTGGGAGGGAGAAAGAGATGGCAAGTTACTTGCAGTACAGAAGCTGAAAGATAACCCTGTATGTTGGAAAGAACCTGCATTCTTACAGTGCCTTTCACAACTTCAGGACATTTCAAAGCACTTTACACCTACCCCAGATCCTACCCCATCACCTATAAAATACTGTTCAAAATACGGTGACGGAGACGCAGCAGCCAATTTGCACACAGCAAGATCCCACACACAGCAACGCAAGAATAGCCAGATTGTCGCACTTGGATCCCTGGCACTGAGCGGCAGCAGTGCTAATAGTAACCTCAAATCTGCATTCCCGATAACCTATGACCTCTTACTACCCAAGAATCTCTCGTTTCCACCACCTTTTGAGGAAGAGTTCTAAAGACTCACAATCCTCAGTAAAGAAATTTCATCTCATTGCCGTTTTAAATGAGCGATCCCTTATTCCTAAAAGCCATACTTCTAGATTCTCCCACAAGCAGATACATCCTCCCGCACACCAATCAAACGCACTCATACTTACTGGTGTATCGCTTATCTTGATACGTTGCTCCTGTCCAATCAGCAACCTGCAAATATAAATTGTTACACATTTACAGGGTAACTCACCATTCCGTGATTCTGTTTTAACGAGCTTTATCAACCCCTGGATTGGATATTCCCAAACCCGGCAGTCACTAGTTTTTTTCTTAAAATTTTCATTCAATCATGGGACATGGGTGTCGCCGGCTGGTCCAGCATTTATTGCCCATCCCTAGTTGCCCTTGTTCAGAGGGCAGTTGAGAGTCAACCACATTGCTGTGGCTCTGGAGTCACATGTAGGCGAGACCGGGTAAGGACAGCAGATTTCCTTCCCTAAAGGATATTAGTGAATCAGATGGGTTTTTCTGCCTATCAACAACGGTTTCATAGTCGGCAGTAGATTGTTAATTCCAGATGTCTTTCTATTGAATTCAAATTTCACTATCTGCCATGATTAAGGCAAACATACAGTGTTCCACTTCCATGAGCTGAGAGGTCCAGCTATAGCACATGCTGCTTATAACACTGTTCCTATCACACTCCTCCAACACCACCCGTCTCTCACATACAGCAACTCTGCCCCAGGGGGATAGATTTAGCATTTTGGCAGGGGGAAATGAGAAGAATGTTTTATTTTAAATACAGCGAGATATAATGACCTGCAACTTGCTGTCCATGGCTGGACTGATTAGAAGCAGGAACAGATAGGCAACGCCACCCCTTGAGCCTGCACCGTCACTCAATAAAACACCGACTTATCCAATCGCTCTTAAACTCCATATCCCACTAACTCCAAATAACTTCAACTCATGAATCCATTTACTACTCCGATAAAAATATCCACTGACCCTGCCTCCCTGGGTAAGAGCTCCAAAGACTCTCGACCAGACTGAAAAATTCTTCTCACCCGAGTCTTAAATGGGAGATGCCTTATTTTAAAACGGAATCCCTTGCTCTAGATTCTCCCACAATGGGAAACATTCTTTCAGCTTCTACCCTTTATTGTCCCCTCAGATCTTATATGTTTCAATAAGATCACTTCTCAATGAGATCTTGTGCATCAGTTGCTGAAAGAGAATACACAGGTACAGCAGGCAATAAAGATGGCAAATGGTATGCTGACCTTCATAGCGAGAGGATTTGAGTATAGGGGGAGGAGTGTTTGGCAGCAATTGTACAGGGTGATGGTGAGGCTGAAGTATTATGCGGACTTTTGGTGTCTTTATTTGATGAAGGATGTTCTTGCTATAGAGGGAACGCAGCGAAGGTTTAACAGACTGAATCCTGGTCTGTCATATGAAGAGAGACTAAGGCAATTAGGATTATGTTCACTGGAGTTTAGAAAAGTGAGAGGGGATCTCACAGAAACTTATAAAATTCTAATAGGGTTAGACAAGGTAGATTCAGAAAGAACGTTCACCATGGTGAGGGGAGTCCAGAAGTAGGAGTCACAGTTTGAAAATAAGGGGTAAACCTTTTAGGATTGAGGGGAGGAGAAATTTCTTCACCCAGAGCATGGTGAATGTGTGGAATTCACTCCCACAGAAAGTAGTTGAGGCCAAACGCTGTGTGGTTTCAAGAAGAAATTAGATATAGCTCTTTGGGCTAAAGGGATCAAGGGATTTTGGCGGGGGTGGGGGGGTAAGAATCAGAATATTGAATATGATCAAAATGAACGGCAGAGCAGGCTCAAAGGGCCAAATGGCCTACTCCTGCTTCTCGTTTCATTCTTCTAAACTCCTGTGGATACAGGCTCAAGTTATCCTAATTTTCCACATAACCCTTCTCTCGAGTGACTCTTCTACAAATTGCTTCCAACATATTTACATTCCTTCTTAAAATAAAACCAGTACTACACCGTATTCGAGAAGCGGCCTCATCAAGGCCCTGTAAAACTGCCCCATTGTTAAATTCCAGGTCCCTGCAAGAAACAACAGCCACTTGCCTTCCTAACCATTTGCCGTGCTCTACGTGTACAACACATTTTTGTCATTCGCTCCAGGGTATTTGGAAATAAGCTCGTAAAGCTACATGGATCAGTGGATTGGACTGTTCCGCAGAGAGCTAGCATGGACCCAGTGGGCCAAATGGCCTTCTTTTGTGAAAGCAAATTACTGCAGACGTTGGGATCTGAAGCAAAAGTAGAAGAGTCAAGGAAGGGTCATCCAGACTCAAAAACACTGGCTCTGTTCTTTCTTCGCTGATGCTGTCCAACCTGCTAAGACTTTTCAGCGCTGTCTATTTTTGTGGTCTTCTTTTTGCTGTAAAATACTCTGTCTTGAGCCCAGCCCCTTCTTGATCTCACCCACCCCTCCCACAGACATGACAATACTATCTGCTTGGCCATGCCCTGAGGATCCACTCGTTTTCACAGTTTTCACTCATACACTTCTTATTGTTGATCAGTCATTCATTGCACACGGACCCCCCGCTGCTCCGATACCCAGCCTCAGAGGATAACCTTACCTTCCCCAGCCGATCGCCCTTACTGAATGGCTGGTATGGCATATCCTTGAACTGCTCTGGGACTGCACATGGTCCCCATCCGAACGGATTGTCCTGGATCACGGGGGTCAGGAATTTTGCCATGTTCCACGGTGAGCTGCAGAGAGAGACACCCAGGCATTGAACAGACAGGAGGGAGCGAGCCCAGGGCATTCAGAACATCTGACTCACGGCCTCCTCCCCTCAGACACAACGTCCACACCACAGCTCCCCACTTCCCACAACTGTCACTCTGAAGTATCGGGCCGCAATTCTCTCATTTGAAGATAGAGCATAAAATACAGGCTGAGACTCTCACTGCGGTGGTAAAACAACGCTGCAGTGCCGGAAAGACTAGCTGTCAATAGATCTGCTGAAATAGAGGCCTCACCACCTTTCTCAATGGGATGTAAACGATCCAATGGCTACTATATTTCTGAAGAACCTGGGTGTACACACAATCTATGCGGACAAATTCTTATCGTTCATAAAGCACCACAGATTGTCTAATCATACTCTCATTGCAATCTGCGGGGGGGGGGCCCTTCCTATATTATGATGGTGACTACGCTTAACCGTTTAATTGGCTATGCCATCCTTTGGAACATCTTGAATGGTGATGATGCTATAGAAGCGCAAGGCTATCTTTTTCCTCTTTCAACCACTTGCATTTGTAGATAGCCCACTTCATGCAATTTCCAAATGACGCCCTCCCCCAGACCCACCCTCCCAGAGTTTGCCTCCTCCACATTTCACTCCAGATCTCAGGCAACTCAGTCCTGATGGAAAGGCTAGATGGGATGGAGGGTGAGGTGTCGCAGCACTGCCCTGCCCGTCACGGGCAGGAACAGACAGCAGGAAGGATGCGGCGATGCCAGCTTTGGACTGGGTTGGGCACAGTAAGAAGTCTCACAACACCAGGTTAGAGTCCAACGAGTTTACCTGGAATCACGAGCTTTCGGAGCATGGCTCCTTCATCAGATCAACACACCTCTGAGACTTCTTAGATCAAAGACCAGCAGAAACCGCCATTTCTTATCCGTCTATAATATAGACCTGGCCACATTTTCCAGTTAAGAAGCCATATAAACGCACCTCTCCCCGTCCCGGGCGTCACGCAAACGCAGCCCTCTGTCGATGGGATGTTTTTGTTTGGGGCAAGGGAGTGGGGGCGGGGGGGGGGAGGGGCCAAGGAAGCAGGGGCGGGGGGTGGCCAAGGGATCGGGGGGGCGGGGGCGCAAGGGAGCGGTGGGTGGGGGGGGGGCCAAGGGAGCGGGGGCGGAGGGGGGGGGGGGCCAAGGGGAGCGGGGGGGGGGCCAGGGAAGCGGGGGCGGGGGCCAAGGGAGCGGGGGGGGGGCCAAGGGAGCGGGGGGGGGGGTGGGGGGGGGGGCCAAGGGAGCGGGGGGGGGGGGGAAGGGAGCGGGGGCGGGGGGGGGAGGGGGGCGGGGGGCGGGGGGGGAGGGGGGGCAGGGGAGGAGGGGGGGGAGGAGTGGGGAGGGAGGGGAGGGAGGGGGGGGGGAGGGGGGAGGGTTGGGAAGGGATGAGGGACGGTGGGAAGGGGGGGTGGAAGGAAAAGAGAATATTTCTGACGGTTTCACTCACCTCCCAGCTCCAATCTCCAGTTACTCTGATTCCCGGGTCCGCGGGGTGTCGATACCTGGGTTGGGGTCCGGTTTTGCCGCCGCGCTCAGCCCGATGGCGGCGGATTAAAAACTTCCCAAAAAAACAAATCAATCCACCGCCGCCCGCCGGAGATGGAGGCGCCACACTGCCGTAAAGTGGGCCGGCTGGGCGGCCCGACACTGTCGTAAATTCCACCCTCCCCATCGCGCCGCTTAAACCCCATTCAGCGACGATTGCTCCATTAATAACTGATTTGCCATATTGGTGGGGTCCGAATAAGCAGCTCCATTTCGATTAAAAGGGACAAATTGGTTTAAATGCACGAGAGGCCTCCCAAATCTACTTTACGGCCCTGATGCCACACTCTGACCACGTCGGGGCTGATGTACGACACTGTGGTAAAATGCTGGGAATTTACCTCTCAAGGGCAATTTCGAAAGTAAACGGGGCAAGAACCACTTTTCTAAATGTCTTAATATCGGGAAGAGCTGAACAAAGCGAGCATTTGCCGTTTTACTTTTTAATTTAGTCAATCTGCTTTACGGCTGCGGGGCAGCGCCGCAGACGGCGTCCTCAGAAACATGGAGTGTGTGAGCGGTGGCAAGAGATGCCCCCCGTGTCAGATTGAGGCTGACCTCCCACTGCTGGCTGGAGGGGAAACTGCAGCTCTCGGCATTTCAGTGCCTGGTGGGACAGAGGTGGGGAACACAGTAACAAGTCTCACAACTCCAGGTTAAAGTCCAACAGGTTATTTGGTGGCAAAAGTTACTACTTTCGGACCGCTGTCCCTTTGTCAGGTGAGTGGAATTTCTACTCACAAACAAGGCAATATAAAGACACAAACTCAATTTGCAAAATAATGGGGTTGGTACGTGAATCTTAACAGGCAAGTCTTAAAGGTACAGACAATGTGAGTGGAGAAAAGGTTAAACACAGATTAAAGAGATGTGTATCATCTTCCATCATCATGATGGGATCATGAGCCTTGGGAGTCCCTGGGAAGTGTGTAAATAGATGATGATATTGATGTACTTGTTTTTATCCTACAGGTGCTTTGGTCCACCTTGTTGTCTAACAAGGGGCATACACGCGATGGGTCGTGAGAGGGCTGCTCTTGGATTTTTTTCGAGAGTATCCTCGTGCTTCACGTCGTTAGTGTACGCTTGACCTGGACCATTTGATGGGCAACACGACAGCTCAGTGACTATCACTGTGCTGTGCAGATACATGGATTTGGGTCTGTGTCTGTGGGAGTTTGCACATTCTCCCCGCCCTTGCGTGGGTTTTCTCCAGTTGTTCCGGTTTCCTCCCACATCCCAAAGATGTGCTCTTAGGCTAATTGGCAAAACAAATTCTCCCTAAATTGTCTCAAATTTGATTTTTAATCCATAGATCTGTAAACATAGACAGGGATCACGGGTAGAGGTGGGAACATCGGGGTGGCGGCACGGGCTCGTTGGGCTGAAAAGCCTGTTTCCTGTGCTGTTTTGTTCTTTGTTCTTTGTTCAGACAGGGTAGTTAGTGAGATGTTGCAAGCCCGGGCAAGTTGTGGGGGTTACAGATAGCGTGACATGAACCCAAGATCCCAATTAAGGCCATCCTCATGTGCGGAACTTGGGCTATCAGTCTCTGCTCAGCCTAATGTCCCCAATGCAGCGAATCCACAGCAGGTTCTGCTTCTGTAAATGTTGGTGAGAGTCATAGCGGAAAGCCAAATTTCCTTAGCCTCCTGAGAAAGTAGAGGCATTGGTGGGCTTTCTTAGTTATGGTGTCAGCATGGAGGGGACCAGGTTGCTGGTGTTCTGGACATCTAGAAACTTGAAGCTCTTGATCATTTCCACTTCACCCCCTGTTAATGTAGACAGGGGCATATTCTTCTTTACACGTCCCAAAGTTGGTGACAACCTTCTTCATTTTATTGACACTGAGGAAGAGATTATTGTTGTCGTAGCATTTTTTATTATTGTCACATATATTAGTCATAGACTAATATATGTGACAATAATAAATCACATCAGATAGTGTGCAGGTACAGCAAGCAATCCAGAGCCTGAGTAAATTGGGTTTAATTCTCTGGCGTTTGAAAGAATTAGAGGAGATTCATTGAAACGTAGAGGATTCTGAGGGGGTTGGATAGGGTGATACCGTAAGATTGTTTCTGCTGGTCCGAGAACCTGAAACACTGGGAACAGTCTTAGAATATGGGGCAGATCATTTAGGATTGAGGTGAGGAGAAATTATTTCATTCCAAGGGTTGTGAATCTTTGGATTCTGTTCCTCAGAGGATTGTGATGTTGCATTGTTGACTATGGCTGTGGGATTGATAGAGTTTGGGTTCTCGGGAAATTCAGGGATGAGTGGAGCGGATGGGAAAAGGGATTTGAAACCCAAGATCAGCCATGATTGTATTGAATAGAGGAGCGGTGCTGATGGGCCGAATGGTCTCCACTCTGCTCCGAACTCTTAACTGGGACAAATCCCTTTAAGAAAGCATTACAAAATGCAAGTATGAAAATGTACAAAATATTTTTATTTCACATTTTCTCTTTCAATAAGACTCCTTTATTCAAAAGACGCGTTTAATTTGAAAATATACATGAATCTATAAAATACTACACGTTCGGTGCACACACTTTGTCATGTTTTACCATCCGTAAATTTACTTGAGTCATTCTTTCATTGTGGCACAAACTCAGCTCCAATCCCAGGGAATATGTCAATAAAACACAACTTTTAAACAATGATTCTGTCAGCTGGATGGATTTGTGCTTCGGAGCTCAGTTTTAAAATAGCGGCAGTGAAATTTATCTTTGAGGTTAGTGCAATACACCTAGCTCTCTGTTCCAGTGGGCGCTAACACAGAAGAATATAAGAGCTAGGAGCGGGAATCGGCCATCCGACCCCTCGAGCCTGCTCCGCCATTCAATAAGGTCATGGCTGATCTTTTTGTGGACTCAGCTCCACTTACCCGCCCGCTCATCATAACCCTTAATTCCTTTACTGTTCAAAAATCCATCTATCCTTGCCTTAAAAACATTCAATGAGGTAGCCTCAACTGCTTCACTGGGCAGGGAATTCCACAGATTGTGTGAAAAAGTTCCTCCTCAACTCAGTCCTAAATCTACTCCCCCTTATTTTGAGGCTATGTCCCCTAGTTCTAGTTTGACCCTCCAGTAGAAATAACCTCCCTCCTTCTATTCCCTTCATCATCTTATATATTTTTATAATTACCCGCCTTTTGTCTGTCTCCTTTTTTTAAACAGTGGTGTCACATTTGCTGTTTTCCAATCTGTGGAAACCAACCCAAAGTCTAGTGAATTTTGGTAAATTACCACTGGTGCATTTGTTATCTCCTCCACCTGAAACTAATACAAATTCTATTGCTTGTATTCCACTCCAGTGCCAGTGGCCGCTCGCTCTGTCCGGCTCCCAGTGCCAGTGGCCGCTCGCTCTGTCCGGCTCCCAGTGCCAGTGGCCGCTCGCTCTGTCCGGCTCCCAGTGCCAGGGGCCGCTCGCTCTGTCCGGCTCCCAGTGCCAGGGGCCGCTCGCTCTGTCCGGCTCCCAGTGCCAGGGGCCGCTCGCTCTGTCCGGCTCCCAGTGCCAGGGGCCGCTCGCTCTGTCCGGCTCCCAGTCGCAGTGGCCGCTCGCTCTGTCCGCCTCCCAGCCGTGGCTCGCTCTGTCTGTCGCTCCCAGTCCCAGGGCCGCTCGCTCTGTCCGCTCAGTGGTGTGTTAGTGGCCGTCGCTCTGTCGGTCGCCAGTGGCCGTTCGCTTGTCCGGCTCCAGTCCTGGCCGCTCGCTCTTCCGCCTCCAGTCCCAGTGGCCGCTCGCTCTGTCCGCCTCCCAGTCCCAGTGGCCGCTCGCTCTGTCCGCCTCCCAGTCCCAGTGCTCGCTCTGCTGTTGGGCCTCGCAGTGCCAGTGGCCGCTCGCTCTGTCCGCCTCCCAGTGCCAGTGGCCGCTCGCTCTGTCCGCCTCCCAGTGCCAGTGGCCACTCGCACTGTCCGGCTCCCAGTGCCAGTGGCCGCTCGCTCTGTCCGCCTCCCAGTCCCAGTGCGTGCTCGCTCTGTCTGTCTGGCTCCCAGTCCCAGTGGCCGCTCGCTCTGTCCGGCTCCCAGTCCCAGTGCGTGCTCGCTCTGCCTGTCCGCCTCCCAGTCCCAGTGGCCGCTCGCTCTGTCCGGCTCCCAGTCCCAGTGGCCGCTCGCTCTGTCTGCCTCCCAGTGCCAGTGGCCGCTCGCTCTGTCCGCCTCCCAGTGCCAGTGGCCGCTCGCTCTGTCCGCCTCCCAGTCCCAGTGGCCGCTCGCTCTGTCCGCCTCCCAGTCCCGGTGGCCGCTCGCTCTGTCCGCCTCGCAGTGCCAGTGGCCGCTCGCTCTGTCCGCCTCCCAGTGCCAGTGGCCGCTCGCTCTGTCCGCCTCCCAGTGCCAGTGGCCGCTCGCTCTGTCGCCTCCCAGTGCCAGTGGCCGCTCGCTCTGTCCGCCTCCCAGTGCCAGTGGCCGCTCGCTCTGTCCGCCTCCCAGTGCCAGTGGCCGCTCGCTCTGTCCCCTCCCAGTCCCGGTGGCCCTCGCTCTGCCGCCTCGCAGTGCCAGTGGCCGCTCGCTCTGTCCGCCTCCCAGTGCCAGTGGCCACTCGCTCTGTCCGCCTCCCAGTGCCAGTGGCCACTCGCTCTGTCCGGCTCCCAGTGCCAGTGGCCGCTCGCTCTGTCCGCCTCCCAGTCCCAGTGCGTGCTCGCTCTGTCTGTCTGGCTCCCAGTCCCAGTGGCCGCTCGCTCTGTCCGGCTCCCAGTCCCAGTGCGTGCTCGCTCTGCCTGTCCGCCTCCCAGTCCCAGTGGCCGCTCGCTCTGTCCGGCTCCCAGTCCCAGTGGCCGCTCGCTCTGTCCGCCTCCCAGTCCCAGTGGCCGCTCGCTCTGTCCGCCTCCCAGTGCCAGTGGCCGCTCGCTCTGTCCGCCTCCCAGTCCCAGTGGCCGCTCGCTCTGTCCGCCTCCCAGTCCCGGTGGCCGCTCGCTCTGTCCGCCTCCCAGTGCCAGTGGCCGCTCGCTCTGTCCGCCTCCAGTCCGTGCCGCTCGCTCTGTCGCCTCCCAGTGCCAGTGGCCGCTCGCTCTGTCCGCCTCCCAGTGCCAGTGGCCGCTCGCTCTGTCCGGCTCCCAGTCCCAGTGGCCGCTCGCTCTGTCTGCCTCCCAGTGCCAGTGGCCGCTCGCTCTGTCCGCCTCCCAGTGCCAGTGGCCGCTCGCTCTGTCCGCCTCCCAGTCCCGGTGGCCGCTCGCTCTGCCGCCTCGCAGTGCCAGTGGCCGCTCGCTCTGTCCGCCTCCCAGTGCCAGTGGCCGCTCGCTCTGTCCGCCTCCCAGTGCCAGTGGCCACTCGCTCTGTCCGGCTCCCAGTGCCAGTGGCCGCTCGCTCTGTCCGCCTCCCAGTCCCAGTGGCCGCTCGCTCTGTCCCGGCTCCCAGTCCCAGTGGCCGCTCGCTCTGTCCGGCTCCCAGTCCCAGTGGCGCTCGCTCTGTCGCCTCCCAGTGGGTCGGCTCCCAGTCCCAGTGGCCGCTCGCTCTGTCCGGCTCCCAGTCCCAGTGGCCGCTCGCTCTGTCGTCCCAGTCGCGCTCTGTCCGCCCCCGTCCCAGTGGCCCGTCGCTCTGTCCGCTCCAGTCCAGTGGCGCTCGCTCTGTCCGGCTCCCAGTCCCAGTGGCCGCTCGCTCTGTCCGGCTCCCAGTCCCAGTGCGTGCTCGCTCTGTCCGCCTCCCAGTCCCAGTGGCCGCTCGCTCTGTCCGCCTCCCAGTCCCAGTGGCCGCTCGCTCTGTCCGCCTCCCAGTCCCAGTGGCTGCTCGCTCTGTCCGCCTCCCAGTCCCGGTGGCCGCTCGCTCTGTCCGGCTCCCAGTTCCTTTTCCTCATGAACCCACATGTTCACACTTCACCTGTGGACGCACAGAATGAGCAGTTGCACTGATTCTCTCAGACTCTGGGAACCTAACCCTCAGGCTTACCTTTCCTGACCTATCTGTGTCGTGGCAACCAGGAACCCCAGCCCAGACGTGGGGTCAATGGCTTATTGCTCCTTCCTAAAGCCAGGGCAATGAGATCCATTGCCCCCCAACACCGGCCAAGCATGGGACCTCCCTGAGCTGCACAGCTCAACCGTGTTGGGAATGCGGAGGGGAATGGACCCAGTGATTGGCTCCTTCACAAGGGCGGAAGAGGGGTGAGAGGGCACGATAATCCACGTTGAGTAACGTCACCATTGAGCTGGTGCGCAGAGACAGAAATAAATCCAGTGGAGAGCGAGTCGCAATCTGCAAGTGAGCCACCGGCCCAATCCACACCACTTTTCCGTGCCTCTCTCTCTCTTCAAACCTCAGCACAATTCCTCACGACAGAATGCATTTATCCTTTCTATTCCTGATGCTGCTGAGGCTGATTTTCCGATCTGGGATAGAGGAGCTGCCCTTCCCTGTAAAACAAAAACCAGAAAGGACACAGGGTAAGTGAGAGCGGGGAGGGGGAAATCCCACATTGACACCAGGGGCCTGGGGAGAGTAGCGGGCGGGCCGGGGGAGGGTGGCGTTGGGGGGGTGGGGGAGGTAGGCAGCGTGGCGAGGTGTCCACAAAAGATGTGCAACTTCACCTTCTATTCATCCAGGGCACTAATTCCTTTGCGGGGAACATAAGGGGGAGGCGATGGCCAAGTGGTATAATTGCGGGACTATTAATCCAGAAACTCAGCTCACGTTTTGGGGACCTGGGTTCAGAATGATGTGCAACTCAGAGGGGAACCTCTAGGTGGTGGTGTTCCCATGTATCTGCTGCCCTTGTCCTTCCAGATGGAAGTGGTGATGGGTTTGGAAGGTGCTGTCTGAGGAGCCTTGGTGAGTTGTTGCACTGCATTCTTATGGATAGTACACACTGATGGTGGTGGATATTAGTTGCGATGCCAGTGAAGGCTGCTTTGTCCTGAATGATGCTCAGCTGCCAGTTTACAGAGACGGGGAGGAACGAGGCAGTGGAGGGATGTGGGGACATCTTTTCACAAAGGTGTAGGTGAGTCTGAAACTCATTTTTAGGTTTAAGGTGAGAGGGAGAGATACAAAAAAAAGTGTCAGAGGGACACTTTGTTTACACAGAGGGTGATGGGTGTCTGGAACAAGCTGCCAGGGGCAGTTAGCAGAAGCGGGTACAATTTTATGTTTTAAAAAGCATTCAGGCAGTTACGTACCTATAGAGGGATATGGGCGATTGGCATTAGCTTATAGAAGAAAAAGGGCAGCGTGGAGAAGTTGTGCCAAAGGGCCTGTTTCTACGCTGCAAACCTCGTGACTCTGTGACAAATCAAAATTTGAAATATAGAACTGCCCTATTGGGAGGGGTGATGTGGAAACGCTGGTTGTGGACTGGAGTAGGCACACAGTTAAATAGTCTCACAACATCTGTTAGACTTTAACTTGGTGTTGTGAGACCAGTTACTGTGTCTATCCAGAGGTGGGAGAGGGTCGGGAAGGAGGGCAGGGCTGGGGAGGGCGGGGGGAGAGTGGAGGTGGGGAGGGAGGGCAGGGGGAGAGTGGAGGTGGGAGGGAGGCAGGGGGAGAGTGAGGGGGGGAGGGAGGGCAGGGGCAGAGTGGAGGTGGGGAGGGAGGGCAGGGGGAGAGTGGAGGTGGGGAGGGGGGGGGAGGGGGAGAGTGGAGGTGGGGAGGGGGGGCAGGGGGAGAGTGGAGGTGGGAAGGGGGAGAGTGGAGGTGGGAGGGAGGGCAGGGGGAGAGTGGAGGTGGGGAGGGAGGGCAGGGGCAGAGTGAGGTGGGAAGGGGCAGAGTGGAGGTGGGGAGGGGGGGCAGGGGCAGAGTGGAGGTGGGGGGGGGGGCAGGTGGAGAGTGGAGGTGGGGAGGGAGGCAGGGGGCAGAGTGGAGGTGGGAGGAGGGCAGGGCAGAGGCAGAGTGGAGTTGGGGAGGGGAGGGCAGGGGGAGAGTGGAGGTGGGGAGGGAGGGCAGGGGGAGAGTGGAGGTGGGAGGGAGGCAGGGGGAGAGTGAGGTGGGGAGGGAGGCAGGGGGAGAGTGGAGGTGGGGAGGGAGGCAGGGGGAGAGTGGAGGTGGGGAGGGAGGGCAGGGGGCAGAGTGGAGGTGGGGAGGGAGGCAGGGGGAGAGTGGAGGTGGGGAGGGAGGCAGGGGAGAGTGGAGGTGGGAGGGAGGGCAGGGGGCAGAGTGGAGGTGGGGAGGGAGGGCAGGGGGAGAGTGGAGGGTGGGAGGGAGGGCAGGGGCAGAGTGGAGGTGGGAGGGAGGGAAGGGGCAGAGTGGGGTGGGAGGGAGGGCAGGGGGAGAGTGGAGGTGGGAGGGGGGGGCAGGGAGGAAGGGAAGAGGGAAGGGAGAGAGAGGGAGGGAAGAGAGAGGGGAAGGGGAGAGAGGGAGGGGAGGAAGGGGAAGAGGGGAAGGGAGAGAGAGGGAGGAGGGAGAGAGGGGAAGGGGAGAGAGGGAGGGGGAGGGAGGGAAAGAGGGGAAGGGGAGAAGGGAAGGGAGGGAGAGGAATGGAGGGGAGGGAGGGGGAGAGGGTAGGGGGAGAAGAAGGATTGGGAATGATGGAGGCAGGGGAGGGGGGAGAGGGGTCCCTCTGTACACTGACTGAAGTGCGCAGGATGCTGAGTTAGAGAAGGTACAATGTGGACGAAGATACCTGCACTCGTGTCGGTTGAGTTTGTGGTCTCTCCGGGTTGCCTCCCGCTTCTGAATGTATCTTTCATCTTGCCCCTCAGACTCTTCCTGTAGCTTTTGGGCTCCAATCCCCCAGGAAGCTCAGCTGGCCGGGAGTCACTGTCGGAGTTCTGGGCTGCTTTAACCTTCCTGGAGCTGCTCCGGCTGATGTTCAGGATTTTCTTCCTGCTGCTCACTGTGCCGCCGGCATTGGGCATCTCAGCGTCTGGAACCAGGTCTTCCAGCACCTCCGGCTTGTCCAGACCCCGCACGTCATTACTAAGCAGCCACTCCCGGACGGCTTGGATCCCTTTGCTGTGATCCTCCTTCGTACTGTCCCTCATGGTGCCTTTCCTCTCTCGGAATTTCACACTGCTCTCCCGCACCCTCAGCTCACTCAGAGGGAGCAGCTGGTTTTCCGAGGACACTCGGCGTATTCCCTGTGCAACCAGCTGGTACTTGGGGTTGTGGAATTTCCTTTTCAAATCATCAGAGCGCGGTGGGATGAAGGCAGTGCCGAATCCCTTCACCGGGGCGGTGAATCCCGGTTGGATGTTGAGGTGATCTTGGAGATTCACTGCGTCCGAGTTGGCGTATAGCTCCCGGAATTCCATGTCGAAGTTTTCCAGGATCTGCCCAGTGTAGACAGTCAGCGCACTGCGGTGTAACCGGGAGCAATTCCAGGTGAAACTGCCGGAAAATGACAAACCCGGCTCAGATGGGAAATGAAGAGAGTGAGAATCTCCTTTATACAGAGTAAATTGAGCTCTTAGGAGGGGGTGGGGAGCGGTCCTTGGATCCAGGAATTGGCGGAGAGGTTGGAGGTGATTTGGGGGGGGGTGGCGGAATTGGGGAGACGGGGAGGCAGGGGGTGGCGGGGAGCGGGAGGGGGTGTGTCTCCATCTCAAACTACGTCAACAACCCAAAACTTACTCCCTTCTCAGGACTTCTCATTGTCCGATGGGAAAGGAGCATTCCCACGTACAAATCCAACCCAGACCTTAGTCAGCCTGATACCCAGAGTGACACACACACCCACACCCATCCACCCCCCCACACACACACATCCACACACTCTACACTCTCTCACACACACACACACACACACACAGAATTGCTCTCACACTGTGTCACAAACACACACACACATTCATACACAATCACACTGTGTCACAAACATGCACACAAAGTATGACACGCACACCCAGGCACTTACGTGTGCAGATATTTACACACACACACACACACACACACACACAGACACAGCCACCCCAGCAGGAGTCATTCAGTTTTGACTGAGCCTCTGTAACTGGACCCTTTAGAAACTTTGATTCCACGTTGGCTGACTCTGTGTGACAGACCAACTGGATTCCCCAGGGGATAGGAAAAAAATAGTGTTCACCGTGATGTAACTGTGATGGGAAGACCTCACTGAAAAGCAGGGTCGAGCCTCCCACACGTGCAGCAATAAATAACCGTCAACAGGAGGACTCGGGGGTGGTATTATCCAGCCTCGGGTCCAGAGGTAGATACTTACCTGTAGGAGCCGGAAAGCACTTTGTCACCATCCACAATCATAAACTTCTGGTTTAAAGCACCCTTAATATATCCTGATTCCAAATAGAGGCCAGTGCCAGCAATCGAACGGACACGCAGGTACTGAAAAAGCAAGAGAGAGTGACAGACGGAAAACCACACCTTCCTCCTCCTATCTTCTCTCCTGGGGATCGGAGTGCGTCTGTGATTGAATTTTCCAGCCTGTCTGAGCTGCCCATCCTTCCCCTGTAATCCTGCTATTCAGCTGTGGGGACTTCACCCCAAGTCCAATCCCATCCAGTTTGTCGCACAGGGGTGAGGAGCTGGCAGGATTGGGATCTCTGCGTGAAGCAATGAACCTGGCAACAGGGGAGGAATCCCCCTGCATTCTTGAATCCCGCACCCTCCAATTCGCCTTCTTTCAATTAAAAAGAACAAAGAAAAATTACAGTACAGGAACAGGCCCTTCGGCCCTCCAATCCTGCACCGACCATGCTGCCCAACTTAACTAAAACCCCCTCCCCTTCCAGGGATCATATCCCTCCATTCCCATCCTATTCATTGTATTTGTCCATTAAAACTCACTATCGTATCTGTTTCCAGTACCTCCCCGGCAGCGAGTTCCAGGCAGCCACCACCCTCTGCGTAAAGAACTTGCCTCATACATTGCCCCTGGCACTTTAAACCCTAGCTTTCCCTAGTAATCGATTCTCTCACCCTGGGAAAAACTTCTGACTATCCATTCTGCCCCTCATAATCTTGTAGTCTTCTATCAGATCTCCCCTCAATCTCCGTTGTTGGAACAAACCAAGTTTCTCCGACCTCTCCTCATAAATAATGTCCTCCATATCAGGCAACATCCTGGTGAATCTTTCCTGTACCCTCTCCAAAGCCTCCATGTCCTTCTGGTAGTGTGGCAAATCCAGAATTGAACACTATATTCCAAGTGCGGCCTAACTAAAGTTCTATAAAGCTGCAACATGACTTGCCAATTTTTAAACTCAATGCCCTTGACTACCTTCTCCACCTGCGTTGCCACCTTCAATGACCTGTGTACCTGTATAACCAGGTTCCTCTGCCATTTACTGTATATTTCCTATCTGTATTGGACCTTCCAAAATGCATTACCTCACATCTGTCCGATTAAACTCCATCTGCCATCTGTCTGCCCAAGTCTCCAATCGATCTATATCCTGCTGTATCTTCTGCTGCTCCTCATCACTGTCAGCAAATCCACCAACCTTTGTGTCATCCACAAACTTAGTTAATCCATTAAGAACAATTAGAAATGTAGAAACTTGCCTTCTCCTACTCCCTCTCCACAGAAGCTGTCAGGCTTGCTGAGAACTCTCAACGTTTTCTGTTTTTGTTTCAGATTCCAGCACCTGCAGTATTTTGTCTGCATATTAACAGGAGGAGGCCATTCGACCCTTCGAGCCTGCTCTGCCATTCATAAGGACCATGGCTGATCATCCAACTCAACAGCCCGATCCTGCCCTCCCCCCACCCCAACTTTGTCCCAGGAGATATATATAACTCCCTCTTGAAAACCTTTCTGCTGTACAAGTCTGATCACAAAGATAAAAGCAAATTACTGTAGATGCTGGAATCTGAAACCAAATGAGAAAATGCTGGAAAATCTCAGCAGGTCTGGCAGTGTCCATGAGGGGAGAAAAGAGCTGACGTTTCGAGTCCAGATGACCCTTTTATCAAACCTGCTGACCAAGGGAGTCTTGTCTGGCAGATTGACCTCTACCTCGCAGAGACTGAGTGTCAACCCTCGGAGATACTTCCTCCTACCTTCCTCTGGACCGTGTCCACACCATGAACATCAAACCATATCTTCAATGTTGTCACCCATCCCATTTCCTCTGGATGCCTTTCCCCCCACTCCCCATAGTTTCCAACCTCAGAGTCTCCCAATCTGAACAGCCCCTCTCCTCACGGACCACAGTGATTTGGACATAGATTCTCCCCCTTCCTGTTTGCACTGTCTGCTCCGGTGGGACAGGAATCCAGGATTCAGCAGTCCCGGAGCTTGAGATAATCCCAGCGCGATTGAGTCACGTCCCCCAACGTTGCACTCACCCGCATCATCAAGTCATTCAGCTCCATTTTCCTGCACATTTCCAGGAAGTATTTCAGGTTCCCCTCGTCCAGGATGATGTAAACAGGGATTCTCCATCTGTAACACGCCTCAATCAGATCCTCAAATATATTCCGGTCTGTGAATTCATCCATAACCAGCGCTATTACCTGAATAAAGAGTTAACGAGACATTTTCCCAACAGCCGACACTCAATTCAGAGAATCACTGAGTCCCTACTGTGCAGAAGGAGACCATTCGGCCCATCGAGTCTGCACCAACCACAGTCCCACCCACACCTATCCCCATAACCCCATGCATTTACCCTAGTTGGTTCCCCCTGACTGATTCAGCATGGCCAATCCACCTAACCCGCACATCTTTGAACTGTGAGAGCAAACTGGAACACCTGGAGGAAACCCACACAGATATGGGGAGAATGTGCAAACTCCACACAGACATAGCGACCCAATCCGGGATTCGGACGCAAGTCCGTGGAGCTGAGGCAGCCATGCTAAGCACTGTGCCTCTCTCAGCTCTCAGTGTTGAGTTTAAAGAGAGGTTGGACATTTATTCCTTCAGTGGGTGACGATGAGATGGAACTTGCTGTTCACTTGCTAAACACACCGTGAAGGCTTGACTGTACTTAGATTGGAGGGGGGGGGGGAAGGAGCAAGGTTAAAGGGAACCTCAATCTGAGCAAAAAATAACCCAACCCACCCCACCATGGAGGTCTCAGTGATTCTCTTCCCCCCCCCACCACCATTCCGGTGATCAAAGCTGGCTATCTCCTCACCAACCCCCCCCCCGCCACATCAAGCAGCCATCACCAGCCCACCCCCCCAACACAATAACTGCATTCTCCCCCCCCCGCCTTGCAGATCCCACCAGTAGGATCCCAGGCACTGCCCAGTCATGTCCCTCCCCTGTAGGGGCCATACACCATCACATTCCGAGGGGAGGGGGGGAGACTTCATGTCTGGGTGAACTTGTTGTAACTATCAGCTAACTTTGAAAATATGGCGGGGGGGGTCTTTTATATGGAATCATTGAATCCCTACAGTGCAGGAGGAGGCCATTCAGCCCATCGAGTCTGTACTGACTGCAATCCCACCCAGGCCCTATCCCCGTAACGCCATGTATTTATTCTACTAATCCCCCGACACTAAGGGCAATTTAGTCTGGCCAATCAACCCAACCCGCACATCTTTGGAGTTTGGCAGGAAACCAGAACACCCAGAGGAAACCCACACAGACACGGGGAGAACGTGCAGGATCCGCACAAACAGTGACCCGAGGCCAGAACCAAACCCGGGTCCCTGGAGCTGTGAGGCAGCAGTGTTTTATTTAAATTTATTGATATGTAATAAAATCACATTCACACATGTTCTGGACGTGAACTTGATACGATGGATAGGCAGGAACTGGCCAAGTTGACTGGAACAAGTTATTTGTGGAGAAATCTACGGAAAGTGGTGGGGAGATGGTCAAAGATTAAATAGGGGAGGCGGTAAAAGGCCTCCCTCTAGGGAATAGGAAGATGCAATAGACCCAGGGAACCACAAATGACCAGAGACATTCAGGATACAACGAGAAGGAAAAGAGAAGCTTTTAACAAGTATAAGGAGAATAAATCTGCGGAGGCATTAGTGGAGTACAGAAAGTGCAGGATGGAGCTTAAGAAATCAATTAGGAGAGGAAAGAGGGGATATAAAAAAGGCCTGTCTGACAAAAGTAGGGAAAATCCTAAAATATTCTCTAAGTATATCAATGGGGAGAGGATAACCAGGGAGAGAGTTGGACCCTTTAGGGACCAAGGGGGAAATCTGTGGGTCGGGTATTTCACATCTGTCTTCACCTATGAGAATGGGGAGGAAGTTATGGAACTTGGGAGAGAGAGTGTGAGGCTCTAGAGAAAATTATCATAGGGAGTGAGAAGGTATTGGTGGGCTGAAAAATGGACAAATCTCCAGGTTCAGATGAATTGTGTCCCAGGCTATTTTGGGAGGCAAAGGAGGAAACTGCAGGGGCCTGACCCAAATTTTTAATTCCTCCCTGTCCACCGGGGAAGTGCCAGGGGACTGCAGAACAGCTAGTGTGATCCCACTATTTAAGAAAGATTGTAGAGACAAGCCAGGGAACTACAGACCAGCGCGTCTCACGTTTGAGGTTGAGAAACTACTAGAGAAGATCCTGAAAAAGAGAATCTATCTCCATTTGGAGAGATAAGGTTTGATCAGGGATAGTCAGCATGGTTTTGTCAGAGGGAAGTCATGCCTAAAAAATTTGATTGAATTTTTTGAGCATGTGACCAAGGGTGTGGATGAGGCAGTTGATGTAATTTACATGGATTTCAGCAAAGCCTTTGACAAAGTCCCATATGGGAAACTTATTAAGAGGGCTAATGCACGTGGGATACAGGGTGATCTAACAAGATGGATTCATAATTGACTTAGCGGTAGAAGACAAAGAGTGATGACAAATAGCTGCTTTTGTGACTGGACTCCAGTGAGTAGTGGTGCTCCACAGGGATCTGTGCTGGGCCCTCTATCGTTCGTCATTTAAATAAATGACAGATGACTATGTTGCGGGTAGGATCAGTAAGTTTACCGATGACACAAAGATTGGCTGAGTGGTTAATGGCGGGGTTGAGTGTTTTGGGTTACAGGAAGATATAGATAAAATGATCAAATGGGCGGATTAGTGGCAGATGGAATTTAACCCTGAAAAGCGAGTGATGCCACTTTGGAAGGAGTAATTTGACAAGGAAGTGTACAATGAAAGGTCTGACGCTGGGAAGTTCCGAAGAACAAAGGGACACTGGCGTTTTTATAGAATCATAGAAGACTATCGCTGTGCTGTGCAGGATTTGGGCCTGTGTCTGTGGGAGTTTGCGCATTCTCCCCGTGCTTGCGTGGGTTTTCTCCAGGGAGCTCCGGTTTCCTCCCACACCCCAAAGATGTGCTCTTAGGCTAATTGGCGAAACAAATTCTCCCTAAATTGTCTCAAATTTGGTTTTTAATCCGTTGATCTATAAACATGGACAGGGATCGCGTGTAGAAGTGGGAACATCGGGGTGGCGGCACGGGCTCGTTGGGCCGAAGGGCCTGTTTCCCGTGCTGTTTTGTTCTTTGTTCTTTACAGCATGGAAGTAAGCCCTTAGGCCCAACTTGTCCATGCCATCCTTTTTTTAAACCCCCTAAGCTAGTCCCATGTTTGGCCCATATCCCTCTATACCCATCTTACCCATGTAACTGTCTAAATGCTTTTTAAAAGACAAAAATATTTGTGCATAGATTTCTGAAGGCGGAAAGGCAGGTTAATAGAGTGATGAAAAAGGCAAAATGCCTTTATCAATCGGGGTATAAATTACGAAAACAGAGAGGTCTTGATTTTTGTACACAAGTTGTATAGAACTTTGATGAGGCCACAGCTGGAGTATTGTGTGAAGTTCGGGTTGCCACATTATAGGAAGGACGTGAAGGTACTGGAGGGGAGCAGAGGAGATTCACTGGATACTGCCTGAGATGGAACATCTAAGTTATAAAGTGAGGCTGTATAGGCTTGTGTTGTTTTCATTGGGTAAACCTGTTGGATTTTAACCTGGACTTCTTACTGAGCCCACCCCAGTCCAACACCAGCATCCCCACACCTTGTTTTCTCTGGTGCAGAGAAGACTGAGGGGCTGAACTGATCGAGGCGTATGAGATTACGAGGGGCACGGACAGAGTGGATAAGGAGCAGCTGTTCCTCTGGGTTGAAGGGTCAGTCACAAAGGGAAGACATGTTAAAAGTGAGGGGGTGGGAGGTTTGGGGGGGTTTGAGGAAGTTTTTTTTTAACTCAGAGGGTGGTGAGGGGGATGCCTCACATCCTTTGAACAGTACCTGGATGAGCCCTGATGTGCCAAATACTGGTAAGTGGGATTAGGTGGGCAGGTCTGGTATTTCTATTGTGTCAGTACAGACTCGATGGGCCAAAGGGCCTCCTCGGCACTGAGAGATTCTGTGATTCTGATTACGTCACCGGTGAGATTCACACTTTCTAGGATTCTCTGGATCTGGAGCTCCCGTCGCCATTCCCAACGGAGGAGGGTGTGAGGAAGGGAATGAGATGCGAGGTGCGAGGAGGGGGAGAGAGACGTGAGGTGCAAGGAGGGGGGAAAGAGGGAGAGAGAGAAAGGAGCAAGGAGGGAAGGAGTTGCAAGTAGGGGGAAGGTGGAAGGAGACCTCTGGTTTAGAGAGCAGAATTGGAAAGAGTGCGGGGTGAGAGAGTGTTTGAGAATCCTGGAGTTAATCTTGTCGAGGTTAATGGGGTTTGAAATGAACCTAACAACAGAGTGGGGATTGGAACCTCCAATCAGAACAAGGAGACGCTTGAACCCCAGACTGTGAATATTTTGTGTTGTGAACTGTTTCCAGGTCTTTACCTCTCTGGCAATATTCCCCTCAGGAACGCAGTCAGATTGGTAAATCCGCTTTAATTAGCCTTCTGTAATCAGCCAGTGTGAATTACAGTTTAATAACCGGCCTGTAAGTTTCAGGCTGCTCGCTAACAACAGACCAGGAAAGAGAGAATGGTTTTATTTCCTTCTCAACACAACAGCCGATATGTGATACCCATTGCGTGGGTGCTGCTGTGTGACGGGCTGCAATACATCAATCTTCCACCTTCTCACACGGTATGCATTTCATGTGGCGTAGGTATACCTACAGTGCTGTTAGGGAGGGAGCTCCAGAATTTTGACCCAGTGATTGAAGGAACGGCCGATATATTTCCAAGTCAGGATGGTGAGCGGCTTGGAGGGGAACTTGCAGGCGGTGATGTTTCCATATATCTGCTGCCCTTGTCCTTCTAGATGGAAGTGGTGGTGGGTTTGGAAGGTGCTGTCTAAGGATCTTTGGTGAATTGCTGCAGTGTATTTGTAGATGGTACACACTGCTGCTACTGAACGTCGGTGGTGGAGGGAGTGGATGTTTGTAAATCAATCATTGATTCTCACGAAAGGTCAGAATTGGAGGAATGCAGAGATCAACGAGCAGAATTTTGGGATTGCCAGAGAGCTGGAGGAAGGAAGGATTGAAACCAAATGGATAAGAATTTTAAAATCAAGACATTGCTTTGATTGGGACTCATTGGAGGTCAGTGAGCACAGTGGCACTAGGGGCTTGGGTGGGATGCTGTTTTGGAGAATCTTCCATTCAATAAAATTATGGCTGAAAACACATTAGAAAGGTAGGAAAGAAATCATAATCTGTGTAAAATGAAACTATTATTTTCTGCTTGTTTGTAAATAAACTTTGTGTTTAAAGATGGCTGTCACAAGTTTGGACTTGTAAGATGACAGTTTAGGTATTCCAGGAGAAACTTGCCCAATACACTGCTCATGGAATCACACACCTGGGGCTGTCAAAGTCCACTTCAAACAGGAACATTTGAAAGGAAGTGGAAATTACTTGCATCTTTATAAGCTCAACTGAAGTAGGAGGATTTGTCAAGAAATAGCTACGAGGAACAGGGTCATTAAAATGGATAATGACTCTTCTGGAGTTTAATAACTGGGCCATTCTAAGCTATAAAACAAAAGTCCGGCCCGGACACCAGATAAAAATCCCTTTATGAAATTGTTATGGATGAAGGAGGTCATGTGACTTGCATGGCCTTTTCCGTGATCTCTTTATATTGTCGAGAAGGTAGAAGCAGGCTGGTTATCTGATTAATCTGTAAGCTGCTCGCATCATCCAGGCAATCTGCAGAAACCCCTTCCCACAACCTGTTAATCCAGAAACCACAGCGCACCAGCTGACAAACAGAAAAAAAATTTCCTAATAATTGACTCCATGTTACAGTGGCCACATCACCTTGAAGAAATTTGACACTTCCACCTTCAGTCAGGAACCTGTCTGCGTTAGAATTGTCCCAAAACGGACCCCCTTCTGCATTTGGTATTTTCTGGACTCTGGCAATCTGATATTCAGTTTAAAATTTTGAACCAGTGACTGTGATCTATTTCCAAGTCAGGATGGTGAATGACTCAGAGGGGAACTTGCAGGTGGGGATGTTCCCAGGTATCTGCTGCCTTTGTCTATCTAGACAGTGGTGATCATGGGTTTGCAAAGTGTTGTTTGAGGAGCTTTGGCAAGTTGCTGTAGTGCATCTTAGAACATAAGAACCAGGAGCAGGAGTTGGCCATCTGGCTGATCTTTTTGTGGACTCAGTTTCACTTACCCGCCCGCTCACCATAAACCTTAATTCCTTTACTTTCAAAAATCTATCTTTGCCTTAAGAATGTTCAATGAGGCAGCCTCAACTGCTTCACTGGGCAGGGAATTCCACAGATTCACAACCCTTTGTGTGAAGAAGTTCCTCCTCAACTCTGTCCTAAATCTGTTCCCCCTTATTTTGAGGTCATGCCCCCTAGTTCTAGTTTCACCCACCAGTGGAAACAACTTCCCTCCTTTTATCTTATCTATTCCCTTCATAATCTTATATGTTTCTATAAGATCTCCCCTTGTTCTTCTGAATTCCAATCTTGTAGACGGTACACATGGGTGTTACTGTGCATCAGCGTTGGAGTCCTGCAGCTTGCAGAGGGTTAATTTGTGGCCGTGCAGATATGATGACGGGGTGCTGCTCAAGTTAAACTGATAAGAATATCTTCCTTTTCCCTGCTGACTACCTTTGTTGCAGGCTTGGCTGTGGTTTGCATTGCCGCTACACTCTGACATCGATCAGATAAAAACTGCTAAACTCAGCATTGCTTCAAAATTCACTCTTTTTCCTGTGGGGCGACAGAGATGGGGGAGGGTTTCAGAATCCAGAGCAGAATGGGCTGGGGATGAGGGTCAGGCAGGTTTGGGGATCAGAAATGTTGGATTTGCCGTGTACCAATCTCTATCACTGAGTCATAGAGGTTTACAACATGGAACCAGGCTCTTCAGCCCAACTTGTCCATGCCGCCCAGTTTTTAACCACTTAGTTAGTCTCAATTGCCTGCATTTGGTCCATATCTGTCTATACCCATCTTATTATATAACTGTCTAAATGCTTTTTAAAAGACAAAATTGTACCTGCCTCCACTACACCTCTGGCAGCTTGTTCCAGACGTTCACCACCCTTTGTGTGACTCTGGATCCTTTTGTATCTCTTCCTCACCACCATCTAGAAGAACAAGGGCAGCAGATACATGGGAACACTACCCACTTGCAAGTTCCCCTCTCACATTAAATCTGTGCCCTCTAGTTTTAGACTCCCCTACCTTTGGGAAAAGATATCAACTATCTAGCTGATCTATGCCCCTCCTTATTTTATAGACCTCTTTAAGATCACTCCTCAGCCTCCTACACTCCAGAGAAAAAAGTCTCAGTTTATCCAATCTCTTGTTATGACTCAAACCATCAAGTCCTGGTAACAGCCTCATAAACATTTTCCGCACTGTTTCTAGTTTAATAATATCCTTTCTATAAAAGGATGAACAGAACTGTACACAGTATTCCAAGTGTGGCCTTACCAATGTTTTGGGCAACTTCAACAAGACATACCAACTCCTGTATTCAATGTTCTGACCAATGAAACCAAGCATGCTGAATGCCTTCTTCACCACTCTGTCCACCTGTGACTCCACTTTCAAGAAGCTGTGAACCTGTATTCCTAGGTCTCTTTATTCTCTTAGCCCTACCAGTAAATAAGTCAGTCCTGTCCTGGTTCACTCCACCAAAATGCATCACCTCGCATTTATCTAAATTAAACGCCATCTACCATTCGTCAGCCCACTGGCCCAATTGATCAAGATCCGTTGCAATTGGAGATAGCCTTCTTCACTGTCCACTATGCCACCAATCTTGGTGTCATCTGCAAACTTACTAACCATGTCTCCTAAATAAATGGCAAATAACAGTGGATCCAGCACTGATCCCTGAGGCACACTGCTGGCTCAGTTTGAAAAACAACCCTCTACAACCACCTTCTGGTTTCTGTCAAGAATAGTAAGAAGTCTCACAACACCAGGTTAAAGTCCAACAGGTTTATTTGATAGTAAACACCACAAGCTTTCAGAATGCTGTTCCTTAGTCAGTTGAGTGGAGAGTTCTGAATGGATAAGATCTCCACATTCCGTCAAGAAGCCAATTTCATGTCCATTTAGAAATCTCACCCATGAAATTTAACTGTATGCAACATCCCACCATGTGGTACCTTTTCAAAGGCTTTGCTAAAGTCCATGTAGACAAAGCAACAGTGGCCTCACCGAGAGATAATGGCACATCTCTGGCAGGGCTGCATTTAGAGATGCCCTATAAGGTTTTATATTAAATCTGAAGCTCTTTCTAGCACAGACGATAAGGGGACAGACAATCAACAATGAATCCTCACTCCTGTGAAATACCCCACTGCCAGTCTCAGCGGGACAGATTGAGAGTTTCACGGCCAGATGAGGAGGGGATGGAGCTAGTGATGCACTCCGGGATGGATAGCTGATAGATCCGAAGCATCAAAGGGGTGCTTATTCCTTGTGGAATCAAAACTGAGCGAGAGGCAGCACCACCACGGCCAAGGAATGTTAGGGGAGGGGAGAAAAACCCCATGGCTTCAATCATATTGCCATCTCCTAGACCCTCAGCATCTACATCCTGGGAACATTATTATTGAATAGAAACTCCAACCACTGAAGTACTGTGGCTACCAGAGCAGGTCAGAGACTGGGAATCCTGTGGTGAATAACTCACCTCCTGACTCCCCAAAGCCTGTTCACCGTCTACAAGGACGCAAGTCAGGAGTGTGATGGAATACTCCCCACTTGCCTGGATGGGTGCAGCTCCAACAACACTCAAAAACTCAACACCATCCAGGACAAAGCAGCCCCGCTTGATTGGCACCACATCCATAAACACCCACTCCCTCCACCACGGATGCTCAGTAGCAGCAGTGTGTACCATCTACAAGATGCACTGCAGCAACTCACCAAGATTCCTCAAATAGCACCTTCCAGCCCACAATCTCCACCATCTAGAAGGGCAAGGGCAGCAGATACCTGGGAACACCACCCACTGCAAGTTCCCCTCCAAGCCACTCACTGTCCTATATCAGCCGTTCCTTCACTGTGGCTAGGTTAGAATCCTGGAATTCCCTCCCTAACAGCACTGTGGCTGTACGTACACCATGCATGATGTACAGATGCCGGCGTTGGATTGGGGTGGTAAGAACTCAGTAAGAACACCAATTATTAATCCAACCGATTTATTTGATAGTAAAAAAGCGAGCTTTCAACACTCTTGTGTCTTCCTCAGGCAAGTGCAGTGTTCTGGTCTGCAATAGCACACATCAGCACAGACAGTCAGAGATTGCTGATTAGAATGCGAATCCTTACATCTAACTGCTATTCAAGTGTTAAAGTGGCTAACAATGTGTGTGAAGGGGATCCTGAGCATTGTTAGAGAATTGTGTATTTTCTCCAGACAGCACAGTAAGTGAGGTTTTTTGCTAACCCAGGCAAGTTACGGGGGTTACAGATAGTGTGTCATGAAGCCAAGATCCCTGTTAAGACCGTCCTCATGTGTGCGGAGCTTGGCTATCAGTCTCTGCTCAGCGACTCTGCGCTGTCGTGTATCACGAAAGCCCCCTTGAAGAACATTTACCCGCAGGTCGGAGGCCGAATGCCCATGACTGCTGAAGTGTTCGCCCACAGGAAGGGAACTGTTTTGCCTGGTGATTGTTGAGCGATGCTCATTCATCCGCTGTCGTAGTGTTTGCATGGTCTCCCCAATATACCATGCTTCGGGACATCCTTTCTTGCAACGTATTAGGTAGACAACGTTGGCCGAGTTGCAAGAGTATGTACCGTGCACCTGGTGAATGGTATCCTCACGTTTGATGATGTCGTCCATGTCTATGATCCGGCATGTCTTGCAGAGGTTGCTGTGGCAGGGTTGTGTGGTATTGTGGTCACTGTTCTCCTGAAGGTTGGGTAGTTTGCTGCGAACAATGATCTGTTTGAGGTTGTGCGGTTGTCTGAAAGCAAGAAGTGGGGGGGTGGGGATGGCCCTAGCGAGATGTTCATCGTCATCAATGATATGTTGAAGACTCCGGAGAAGATGTCGTAGCTTCTCCGCTCCGGGGAAGTACTGGACAACAAAGGGTACTCTGTCCACCGTGTCCCGTGTTCGTCTTCTGAGGAGATCAGTGCGGTTTATCGTTGTGGCACGTTGGAACTGTCGATCGATGAGTCGAGCGCCATATCCTGTTCTCACGAGGGCATCCTTCAGTGTCTGGAGTGTTTGTCACGATCCTCCTCATCTGAGCAAATTCTGTGTATACGGAGGGCTTGTCCATAGGGAATGGCTTCTTTAAGGTGTCTAGGGTGGAAGCTGGAGAAGTGGAGCATTGTGAGGTTGTCTGTTGGTTTGATGTACAGTGAGGTGCTGAGGTGACCGTCCTTGATGGAGATGCGTGTGTCCAAGAATGCAACTGATTCTGATTCTGGACCTCAAACAGATCATTGTTCGCAGCAAACTACCCAACCTTCAGGAGAACAGTGACCACAATACCACACAACCCTGCCACAGCAACCTCTGCAAGACATGCCGGATCATAGACATGGACGACATCATCAAACGTGAGGATACCATTCACCAGGTACACGGAATACTCTTGCAACTCGGCCAACGTTGTCTACCTAATACGTTGCAAGAAAGGATGTCCCGAAGCATGGTATATTGGGGAGACCATGCAAACACTACGACAGCGGATGAATGAGCATCGCTCAACAATCACCAGGCAAAACAGTTCCCTTCCTGTGGGTGAACACTTCAGCAGTCATGGGCATTCGGCCTCCGACCTGCGGGTAAATGTTCTTCAAGGGGGCTTTCGTGATACACGACAGCGCAGAGTCGCTGAACAGAGACTGATAGCCAAGCTCCGCACACATGAGGACGGTCTTAACAGGGATCTTGGCTTCATGACACACTATCTGTAACCCCCGTAACTTGCCTGGGTTAGCAAAAAACCTCACTTACTGTGCTGTCTGGAGAAAATACACAATTCTCTAACAATGCTCAGGATCCCCTTCACACACATTGTTAGCCACTTTAACACTTGAATAGCAGGTTAGATGTAAGGATTCGCATTCTAATCAGCAATCTCTGACTGTCTGTGCTGATGTGTGCTATTGCGGACCAGAACACTGCACTTGCCTGAGGAAGACACAAGAGTGTTGAAAGCTCGCTTTTCTACTATCAAATAAATCGGTTGGATTAATAATTGGTGTTGCTAAATTCTTACTCAGTACACCACGCAGACAGCAGCAGTACAAAATGGCGGATCACCAATACCTTCTGGAGGGGCTTTTCACATTAAATTCATTGCAGTGTTAATGCAAGCACGAATAAATAAAGTTTAAATTCGGGATGGACAATAAATGCTAGCCTATCCAGTGACACCCACATCCTGCGAATGAATTAAATGCAAGGCAGGATATGCTGAACGACTAGGATTTATGTTTGGAGTGGTGAGGTTCTCGGAATTGTTCAACCGCTCTGTATGAAGGATTGTTCCTTGCCTGAGAAAAATCACCAACAACTTTGAGTCGATTCACGTTTACGCAGTGAATAATGGGGGTGGGACATTGTCACAGCGCTGACTGGAGAACGACAGAGTGAAGAATCGGGATTGAGTGAGAGAAAGGACGTGGGTGTAAATTCAGATCAAATTTCAGGTCGAAAAATGCACTGGACTCACCCACATTCAATCCCCTCACCCAACGGTGTGACCGCACCTCACCCACCCCCCCCCCCCCCTTCCAGCAACCAAGAGAAATAAACTGGAGGGAGCGGGGAGGGGGGGGGGGAGTGGGCAAAGAGCAGCCGATTTTGGGAGAGTCTGTGGGAAATTCCTCCCCAGTTCTCCCAGGGAAACTCCAAGTGAGCCTCTCTCGCTCACACACAAAACATCAGCCTGTGGCGACCAGGAGATTTCCACAGTCGCTTTGCTGCGGTGTTAATGTAAGCCCGATTTACGACAAATAAATAACCTTTACACACTGACTCACACACCTTAATGATCTAGCAGTTATCACCCAAATTCTGGTTACCATGGTGATAGTAGGTTAACAAATTCACATCTTTCTGTAAACAAATCCTCCACTTGTTTCATGTGTCAACATTGATACAACTTCGGAAAACTGCCCGACCTTCTTTACATCAAGAAATAGTTGTTTTAAGACCATCTGTTTTTTTTGCCGCCTGTGGAGGTGACAGCGAGGACTACCTTCTAAAACCCACCACCTATCAGGTTAATACAAGTGGTTGATCTGCAGTTCATAGAATCCCTACAGTGCAGAGGGAGGCCATTCATCCCATCGAATCTGTCCTGACCACAATCCCACCCAGGCTCGATCCCTCTAAGCGCATGTATTTACTCCCTGACACTAAAGGGCAATTTAGCATGGCCAAACCGCCTAATCTACGCATCTTTAGACTGTGGGAGGAAACCAAAACAATCGGACAAAATCGGACACAGGGAGAACGTACAAACTCCGCACAGACTACTAGTAATCCAAGGCTGGAATCAAAGCCATTCCAGGCGCTGTGAGGCAAAAGTACTAACCACTGCAAAGGGTAGTAAAAGGCAAGGCTAGTCTGGGACTGGAGTCACGTAGAGTTGCAGGTCTCCTTTCCAAATGACCCAACATCGGGGACAATCCAACACTTACTTCCCTGCTCACCAAAACTGATTTCACCTCTTCAAACTGAAGTCAGATTCACAATGGGAATTGGTGAGATTGGAACTCGCCATTCAGCTGGGTCATTTAGTCCCTGCCCTTGGAGCAACAGTCACGTAACCCAGACACAGGAGCACAGTGTCAGAATGCACAGCGGGAGAGTCAGACAATGTTAACAATGATCAAGTCGAAAAGGTGAGGTTTAAGAAAGAAGCTTTTTAAAGGTGAGAGAGGCAAAGTGAGGGTAGGGTGGGAGGGACAAAGGGAGGGGGGCATGGGGTGGGGGCAAAGGCTAGAGATGGGGATTCAGGTGAGCAAAGGAGGAAAACATGTTGGAACAAAACTTTGGAAAGAATTGAGAGTAAAACTGAAAGCGACACTGGCTAATATAACTCACAATTACACAAAGAGTGTAAATCTATCCAACTGGAGAAAGAGGGCAAAATAAAGGGGCCAAGTGGACAATTCTTGCTGCTATTTCTCATGAAAACACAGCGGGTGTTGAGCAGGGGGGGATTAATATCCTTTGAGCATCTTCAATCACAAAGGACCCCCAGTTTACTGAACTCTGAGACTTAATGGGTAGACACTCTCACCTCGGAAACAGATTGCACTACAATATTTTCCACTACAAAATCGATACAGACACATCCATGGCTAGTGCTGAGGGAGCGCCGCGCTGTCAGAGGGCCGGCGCCGAGGGAGCGCCGCGCTGTCAGAGGGCCGGCGCCGAGGGAGCGCCGCGCTGTCAGAGGGCCGGCGCCGAGGGAGCGCCGCGCTGTCAGAGGGCCGGCGCCGAGGGAGCGCCGCGCTGTCAGAGGGCCGGCGCCGAGGGAGCGCCGCGCTGTCAGAGGGCCGGCGCCGAGGGAGCGCCGCGCTGTCAGAGGGCCGGCGCCGAGGGAGCGCCGCGCTGTCAGAGGGCCGGCGCCGAGGGAGCGCCGCGCTGTCAGAGGGCCGGCGCCGAGGGAGCGCCGCGCTGTCAGAGGGCCGGCGCCGAGGGAGCGCCGCGCTGTCAGAGGGCCGGCGCCGAGGGAGCGCCGCGCTGTCAGAGGGCCGGCGCCGAGGGAGCGCCGCGCTGTCAGAGGGCCGGCGCCGAGGGAGCGCCGCGCTGTCAGAGGGCCGGCGCCGAGGGAGCGCCGCGCTGTCAGAGGGCCGGCGCCGAGGGAGCGCCGCGCTGTCAGAGGGCTGGCGCCGAGGGAGCGCCGCGCTGTTGGTGGGGGTGGGGGGTATAAAAAAGAAAGGGAGTTCTCACCAGTGTATTAGGACCAATGTTTATCCCTCAAGCAACATCATTAAAATGGAGTATTCGATCGTTATCACATTGCCACGTGTGGGATCTTGCTGTGCATAAATTGGCTGCTGCGTTTCCTACCTGACGACAGTGACAGTGTTTGGAAAGGCGGTGAGAGGGAGTGCCTCAGGAAAGAGGGCCAGTTGCTGTGTGGCAGTCACTCACCTTCTTTGCCTCCTGGATCGCCTTCCTGACTATTTCCTTGATGAAGGGGTCATCGTTTTTGGGGGGGTGCATGTGGACCGTTGCCCGGGTGATCCCACGGTACATCACCTGCTCAGTCCAGCCCAGGTCCAGGTCCGGGATGGGGATGTCACTCTGCTCTGGCCAGTAGGTCGAGGAGCTTTCATTGGCTGCCTTCTCACCTTTGGAGTTGTCCTTTCTCTCCTCGTACCTGTGGCAGTTTCTGGAAATGTGCTCCACCTCTTTGGAGGAAATAAACTCTTTGATTTTCTTCTCTTTCAGGAGTTTGTGAAAGTTCTCCTCCCCAAATTCCAGCAGGCCATTCAAAGCCAAACGTTGATATTCACAATAATAGAACTCTGCATTTTTATCAGTGAGTCTAATGTTGATGTGATCATCCTCCAAACACTCCAGCTGGGAACCCGCCATCTTCTCCTCTTCCTACGCTCCTTCCTGCCCGACTCACCTGTCTGATGTCACGCAAAGTCCAACAGGTAAGGCAACTTTTTTCTTGGGAGCGTCCTCCCTTTAAGGGCGGGGATTGACACGCGTCTTAGCCAATCGGCGGCTGGGATCCTTCTGAACCTCCAATCACAGTGCGAAGGGGGCGGGACTACTTAAAGGGGGGGCCGTCTTTCCAGAACGGGGCCGTAGCTCAGATTTCGGGCAAACTGTAAGCAGGTGTGGGCAATGCACAAGCTACAAAGGGTGGGCTGAATGGCCTCCTTTTGCACTGTAGGGATTCTATGGAACAAGTAAACTTGTTTTTGCTGTTCAGACTGCTTCCAAATTACTATTTCTGGTGCAGAGAGACAAAAAATGTATTTAAATAGATTAAAACAAGGTTGCTTTCGTTGGAGCAGGGGCGATCTGATTGAGATGTTCAAGATTATGAGGGGCATGGACAGAGTCATAGAATCTTACAGCACAGGAGGAGGCCACTTAGCCCATCAAGTCAGCACCAGCCATAATCCCACTCAGGCCTTATGCTCTATAACCCCATGCATTTACCCTGGCTTCTCCCCTGACACAAGGGCAATTTAATATGGCCAATCCACCTAACCTGCACACCTTTGGACAGTGGGAGGAAACCAGAGCAAACCCATGCAGACACGGGGAGAACATGCAGACGCCACACAGACAGCCACCCAAGCTGGGAATCGAACCCGTATCTCTGGAGCTGTGAGGCAGCATTGCTAACCACTATGCCACTGAGTGGATAAGGAACAGCTGTTTCCCTTAGTTGAAGGGTCAGTCGTGAGGGGATGCAGGTTCAAGGTGAAGAGCAGGAGGTTTGGTGGGGGGGGAATGTGAGAACCAACCTTACCCCAGAGAATCTGGAATGCGTTGCTTGGGAGGGTGGTGGATGCAGAATGCCTCACATCCTTTAAAAATTACCTGGATGAGCACTTGGCACAGCATAACATTCAGGGTTGTAGGGCCAAGGACTGAGGTGGGAGATCAGATGTTTCTCATGTGCAGACTCGATGGGCCAAAGGACCTCTTTTGCACTGCATGATTCAATGATTGAAAATACTGCGGGTGCTGGAATCTGAAACAACAACAGAAAATGCTGGAAAATCTCAGCATCTCTGATGAAGGATCATCCAGATTCGAAATGTTGGCTCTACACACCCTGCACAGAGGTTGCCACACCTGCTGAGCTTTTCCAGCACTTTCTGTTTTTGAGTTGAACAGATTAGTGATTGTCAATTTTAAATTCAGCCTATCTATAGGATAGACAAGGAGAGATGATAATAGACAGACAAGCTGAGATTGTGAAGGGAGCTATATAAATGCAAGTTGTTCCTTCACTGCACTGGACCAGATGTGTGTGTGTGTGAGTGAATTTTAGAAGCAGTTTGATTATATTTCTAATGGGGGGGGGGGTGAGGGCGATTCTATCATACTTTGTCCACACCATAAGATGTAGCAGCAGAATTAGGCTATTTGGCCCATCAAGTCTGCTCTGCCCTTCAATCAAAGAACAAAGAACATTACAGCACAGGAACAGGCCCTTCGGCCCTCCAAACCTGTACTGACCATGCTGCCCAACTCAACCAAAACCCCCTACCCTTCTGGGGACCATATCATGGCTGATATGTTTCTCAATCTCATTCTCCCACCTTTGATCCCCTTACCAATCTCAAATACGCTCAATGACTTGCCCTCCACAGCCTTCTGTGGTAACGGATTTCACAGATTCACCACCCTCTGGGTGAAAAAGTTCAGGTTTATAATTCCGGATTCTTACTGAATTCTGCTGTGGTGGGATTCAAACCCGGGTCCCTGGAGAATTACCCTGAATTTCTGGATTACTAGTCCAGTGACAATGCCCCTGCAGCACTGCCTCTGCACATTGCTGAGGTGACACAAATAGCAAAGGTTCAGAGTCTTTGCCTTGGTGGCATGTGGTGACTCTATGAGCTATATATGGCATGATTTCTAGGGATATCGCACAAAACAATACTTTTCACTGTATCTCAGTACATGTGACAAGAATTAATCAAATCAAAATAACTGGGGGAAGGGAAATTCTATCAAAGACCACTTCAGGCAGTGATCATAGAATTGTACAGTGCAGAAGGAGGCCATTCAGCCCATTGAGTCTGCACCAACCACAATCCCACACAGACTCTATCCCCATAACTCCATGTATTTATCCTAGCTAAACCCCCGACACTAAGGGGCAATCTATCATGGCCAATCCTGCACATCTTTGGAGTGTGGGAGAAAACCAGAGCACTCGGAGGGAAACCAGACAGACACGGGAAGAACTTGCAGATTCCGCTCAGGCAGAGAACCAAGCCGGGAATCAAACATGGGTTCCTGGAGCTGAGAGGTAGCAGTGCTAACTCACTGTGCCACCCTGTCACAGAAAGATGCTGTTAGGGTGTGGGTGTGGTTGTGGTTGATGAGGCTGGACTCTATAGCCCATTCCTAGTTGCCCCAAGAAGGTAATGATGAGGCTTTTCAGTTTGGTGGGAGCAGGGGGGGTTTTACTGGTCTGCCCACAGACCACAGCTTTCTATTTGCAGCTGTTAACACCTAGATTTCCCACTGCAGGCTGTGCAGTTTGTGTTGCGTGGATAAAAACAGAAAGCTTTGGCAAAAAAAACACCAGCAGGTCTGGCAGCATCCGCGGAGCAAAATACAGAGTGCAAGTTTTGAGTCTGATATGAATCTTCTTCAGTGTCACATTCTTTGGCAATGAATAGTCCAGTTGCTTAATTGCTCACCCCTGCACCCAGAATGGCAAGTGAAGGATTCAAGAGAGGGAGGACAGGACTGAGTTACACAATTCCTAACTCCTCAATGAGGAATTGAAAATGCTTTTGCGTCGAATTGAATCGAATTGAATTTCTTCAACAACAACTTGCAACTCAATTCCTCTTTTTGAGTCTTAACTGATATTTATTTCCTTCAGAAATGATGTCCTTATCTAACGCCTTATCACCTTTTACTTTTAATCACTGACTAACACATTGAGATATCCGACACCCACTCCTGGTGGACAGACACTCAGAACAACTGCCGTTGCTTCAGTTGTGTGTCTGCTTGAGGTGGAGGGAGGTGGGCCGTGTGGGAGGAGGGTTCCCCATGTGAGGGCTTGAATGACAGGATGGATTACAAAGTCTCAGAGTGCTCCATCCCCAAGAGAAACAGTGGGTGGGATTTTCCAGCACTGACCCTCTGACAGTGCGGCACTCCCGCAGCACTGACCCTCTGACAGTGCGGCACTCCCTCAGTACTGACCTTCTGACAGTGCGGCACTCCCTCAGTACTGATCTTCTGATGATGCGGCAGTCCCTCAACACTGCCCTCTGACAGTGCGGCACTCCCTCAGTACTGACCCTCTGACAGTGCGGCACTCCCTCAGCACTGACCTCTGAAAGGTGCGGCACTCCCTCAGTACTGACCCTCTGAAAGTGCGGCACTCCCTCAGTACTGATCTCTGATGATGCGGCAGTCCCTCAACACTGACTCTCTGACAGTGCGGCACTCCCTCAGCACTGACCCTCTGACAGTGCGGCACTCGCCTCAGTACTGACCCTCTGACAGTGCGGCACTCCCTCAGTACTGACCCTCTGACAGTGCGGCACTCCCTCAGTACTGACCCTCTGACAGTGCGGCACTCCCTCAGTACTGACCCTCTGACAGTGCGGCACTCCCTCAGCACTGACCCTCTGACAGTGCGGCACTCCCTCAGCACTGACCCTCTGACAGTGCGGCACTCCCTCAGCACTGACCCTCTGACAGTGCATCACTCCCTCAACACTGACCCTCTGACAGTGTGGCACTCCCTCAACACTGACCCTCTGACAGTGCGGCACTCCCTCAGCACTGACCCTGAGTCAGACTCAGTTATTGGCTCCGCTGTCAGTCATGACCCCATGAGCTTCTAAATGAGAGGTGAGAGTGCAAGAGGTAAACTGTGGCTGAAATGGAGAATAAGGAAGCAAGCAGCTTTATTGTTGGGTGCAGTGGGTTACGGTGTGGATCTGAAATAGATGATGAGCTCACCTTGAACTGTAAACTACTCAAATTGAACTCTCTCTGCAACTGATTTACAGAAGTTGGTTTGACAAAACCCAAATCGTTCACTTACAGTTCCTTGTTAGAAATTCCCAACTTTATTTGTGGTTTATTCTCTGAAAAACTGAAACAGGATTTGGTTTTGCGATTGGGAGACATCGTACCAATAACGTCACACTTCATTCAAGCACAAAGATTTTATTGATGGCTATTCTGATGGGTGAGGAAGAAAATGGCATCCGCCCAGACATTAAGGTGGGTCGGTGGGTAGGGTTGGGGGGGGGGGGGGGGGGTGTCACCGGTTAATGGGTGCCACGTAGTTACTTGGGAATAATCCAATCCGTCCCCATAAGCTTCCCTTCCACCAGGATGGGTCTGTACTGTCGAGGACCTCGATAATGTCACCACTTTTAAACTCCAGCTCATCGTCTGCCTCTGCCGTGAAGTCGAACATGGCACGGACTCGCCTGGCTTTCTGCGGGGAACAGAGTGAGAAACCGTGTCAACAGTTACAGTGCAAAGACAGACATCCCACATCAAATCCCGCTCCACCCCCTTATCCACAGCACGCCATCCTACCTTGGCACCACTCCTCAGTTCTAAAATCCCCGTCAAATTTTTATTCCCTTGTTTTCATAGAATAGAATCCCTATAGGGCAGAAGGAGTCCATTTGGCCCATCGAGTTTGCACTCACCCATAATCGCACTCTATCCCCAAAACCCCATGCATTTTATCTTAACTCATCCCCTTGACACACCGGACAAATTAGCACCAGCACATCTTTCAGACTGTGGAGGAAACCCATGCAGATAAGGGGAGAATGTGCAGACTCTGCCCAGACAGTGACCCAAGCCAGGAATCAAACCTGGGTCCCTGGCGTTAGCAGTGCTAACCACTGTACCACCGTGCCGCCCACTTACAACTCCCTCCGTGGTTTCACAGAGTCAGACACATGTACAGCATGGAAACAGGCCATTCAGCCCAACTTGTCCATGCTGCTCAGTTTTTACTATTAAGCTAATCCCAATTGCCCACATTCGGCCCACATCCCTCTGTACCCATCCTATCCATGTAACTGTCTAAATGCTTCTTAAAAGACAAAATTGTACCCGCCTCTATTACTGTATCTGACAGCTTGTTCCAAACACTCACCGCTCTGTGTGTGAAAGAATTGCCCATTAAACTTTTTTGTATCTCTCCCCTTTCACCATAAATCAATGCCGTCTAGTTTTAGACTCCTGCATCTTTGGGAAGGGGAGTCTAAAACTCCCTCACCCTCTCCTCATCTCTGTAACCTCCTCAACCCTCTGAAATCGCCAATTTCCTCCAATTCTGGCCTCTTTAGCATCCCTGAATTTCACTGTTCCTCCATTACAATGGCACAGTGATTAGCACTGCTGCCTCACAACATCAGGGACCTGGATTCAATTCTGACCTCGGATGACTGTCTGTATCAAGTCTGCACATTTTCCCAGTGTCTGCGTGGGTTTCCTCTGGGTGCTCCGGTTTCCTCCCATACTCCAAAGATGTGCAGGTTAGGTGGATTGGCCATGTTAAATTGCCCTTCAGTGTCCCAAGGTGTTCGGATTAGATGGCTTAGCCCTGGTAAATGTGTGGGAGTTACAGGGATAGGTCGAGGCAGAAGGCCTGGGTGAGATGCTTTGTCAGAGAGTTGGTGCAGACTCAATGGCTGAATGACCTCTTCTGCATTGTGGATTCTACGATTCTACAATCTAACTGGCCACATTCTCCCCCCCCCCCCCCCCCCCCCCCCCCCCTCCCCCCCCCCCACCCCACAACCCTTGCTATTTCTCCAGAGGTTTGCAAATTTTCCCCTTTGAATATTTATCAGATTTTTTCTGAAAAGTTGCTTTTGGATCTGTTCCCAGCCCCAGATCACAACTCACTGGATTCAGGATTCCCACCTCTCACATTCCCTCTGGTTCTTTCCCCAATCGATTGGAGTCAGTAGTGACTTGTTCCTCTATGGGATGGGTCTGTACAGGCTCATTACATAGATGGAAATGCTTGACAATGGTTAACATGAACGCACAAAACACTGCAAACGCTCAGATAGCCAGCAATGGTCTGTACGCAGAAAATACAGGCCTGTGTCTGGTGTGGCTTTGCTCTAATGTCAGCCCAGGTTAATGGGCTAGGAGAAGCACAAAGGGGCCCAGCATTTGGGGAAGAGGTGATGGGAAAGAGAGCAAGAGCAAGTGAGAGAGAGAGAGAGAAAAAAAGAGAGAGGAGAGAGGGAGAACGATGGAGAAAGAAGAAACGAGAGAGAGAGGTAGAGGGGGAGAAGGAGAGACAGAGAGAGAGAGTGGGAGAGAGAAAGATGGAAAGAGTAGGAATGAGACAGTACTGGAAGGGAAGAAGGGGATGAGAGAGAGAAGGAAAGAGAGAGAGAGGATGAGAAAGTGGGAGAGATTGGGAGAGAGAGTGAGGGAGAGAGAGAGAATGAGAGAACAGAGAGGGGTACAGAGAGAAACAGAGAAAAAGAGACAGAATGAGAGAGTGAGGGAAAGAGTTGGAATGAGAGAGGGGAGAGAGAGAAGGGGGAGAGAGAGAGAAGGGGAAAGAGAGCGAGAGAGAGAGAGAGAAAGAGGGGAGAGAGAGAGAGGTGGAGAGAGGGTGAGAGAGAGGGGCGAGAGAGACGGGGAAGAGTGAGGAAGAGAAAGCAAGGTAAATGAGAGGGATATGAAAAGAAGCATTACAAGAAAGATAGAGAAAATATAAGAACCAAGGCTTTAGGTAGGCAGAATACAGAGTGTGACATAGAGAGAGAGAGAGAAATATGGCAAAGACAGAAGGAGATGCAGCCAAGAGATTGAGAGAGAGAGAGAGAGAATGAGACAGGAAGAATAGAGAGAACCACCACTTACAAAGGGGAGATAAAAATAGGGAGGAAACGTGTAGGAGTGAGAAAGTGGGAATTCACATTCATGGCAATGAGGGAGTGTTGTAGGATTCCAGAGGGAGAAGGAGGGGTGCTTTCTGGCCCTAAGGCTCAGAGAGATAAGCAGTATCTAACGGAATATTCCACCTTAGGTTGAGAGGCGACCTGATAGAGGTTTATAAAATGTTGAGAGGAATAGATAGGGTGGACTCTCAGAGACTATTTCCCCGAGCTGAAATGGTCACTACGAGAGGACGCAGATTTAAGGTGCAGGGAAGCAAATACAGAGGAGATGTTAGGGGTAAGTTTTTCACTCAGAGGGTGGTGAGTGAATGGAATTGGCTGTCGTCAGAGGTTGTTGAGGCAAACTCGCTGGGATCTTTTAAAAGACTTCTGGATGAGTATATGGAAACGAATAGGATAGGGGGTTATAGATAGGTCTGTGGATTGGTAGATGTGATCGGCGCAACTCGTGGGTCGAAGGGCTTGTTTGTGCTGTATTGTTCTATGTTCTATGTTTAACCCCAGCCTGGTGTGTCCACAGGTACAGCAGCTCACTGACTGGGTGCGCAATGTTGCCGTCATGTCTCTCTGTACTCGGGGAATTTCACAGTAACTTCATTAAGCAAATGTCAGCCTTACTTGTGACACTAACAAATAAACTTTGCCCTTCTAACCCTTCACACTGGCACAAGGCAGTGGTTTGGTTTTCTGACAAACCAATGATCAGACTTACTGGAATCGGTGGGCATTCGTTGGCTTTTCTAACCGTTGGCTCCTGGAAAGGGAGCTGTGGACTGCTGGACTGCCTGAATTTGGATGGAGTATCATTGAATGACGGCTGTGGGCTGGAACTCTTCCGGAACATGGATGAGGTGTCGCTGAAAACTGCACTTGAGCCTGGCGAGCTAGCCTGTCGAGGGTCTGGAATTCGTGGATCCGGCAGTCGGAAATCCGGAATTCGTGGATCTGGCATTCGGGAATCTGGAATTCGGGGTTCCGGAATTCGGGGACTGGGCATTCGGAAATCTGGCATCCGTGAATCTGGCATCCGCGAATCCGGAATTCGGGGGTTAGGCATTCGAGGTTCTGGGATTCGAAGGTTTGGCATACGTGAATCCGGCATTCGGGAATCTGGCATTCGGGAATCTGGCATTCGAGGATTTGGCATTCGGGAATCTGACATTCGAGAGTTTGGCATCCGAGAATCCAGCATTCGAGGGTTTGGCATTCGGGAATCCGACATTCTTGAGCTCATCATTCGTGGATCTGGCATTCGCGAGTCAGAATGACTAAGGCCTCCCTGTAAAAGAAAAGTTCTTAAAAATCCTTTGCATTTCAGATCACATCCATCCGCACACATCCTGCAAATTTTTAAAGCCCTCGTGCATCTGTAATTTTGGCCCATCAGCTGCTGATTTCTGGTCATGCTTTTACGTTAATGTTTCAGATTGGAATTGGCAACCTAAACATTTCAGATGGAAATTTTGTATGTAAACAGTTGTAGGTAACAATGTCATAGCTGACTCTGGCCAGAAGGTGGCACTGAGGAGCGGATTTCTGAGGATCCTTTGGCCACAGAAACCAGGAGCAGGAGGCGGCCATTCGACCCTTCGAGCCTGCTCCACCCATTCATTATAATCATGGTTGATCATCACATTCAATATCCGGGTTCCTCCCTCTTTCCCCTTCTTGCCCTTGATCCCTTTATATCCAATTTCTTCTTGAAATCACATAATTCTGTGCAAAATATTTCACACATCCACTGTACACAATGTATCCAGGTACCACTTTCTCTAGTCCTTGGCCTCACTCCCAGTTCACCTTAGTTAAATATTTCCACGCTTCTTATAAAATCCTTCCATGGTCTTGTTTTTCCCTGTCTCTGTTGCTGGTTAGGGTGCATTGGCCGTGCTAAATTCTCCCCAGTGTACCTGAACAGGAGTGTGGAGACTAAGAAATCCTCACAGTAACATGAGGAGTGATGGTCTAATGGCTTTGTCGCTAGACTATTAATCCAGAAACTCAGCTAATGCTCTGGGGTCCCAGGTTCGAATCCCATCACGGCAGACAGTGGAATTTGAATTTTAAAAAAATCTGGAATTAAGAATCTACTGATGACCGTGAAACCATTGTCAGGAAAAACCATCTGATTCACTAATGTCCTTTAGGGAAGGAAATCTGCCGTCATTACCCGATCTGGCCTACATGTGACTCCAGAGTCTCAATTGCCCTCCAAGGGCAACTAGGGATGGGCAATAAATGCTGGACCAGCCAGAGACTGAATAAAAAAAAACTTCACTGCAGTGTTAATGTGACACTATTTGTGACAATAATAAATAAACTTAAAACATAAACAGTTATTCCGTGGTCTTCACAACTTTCTGCATTTACTGCACTCCTCCAGTTCTGGCCTCATGAGATTGTCCGATTTTTGTTCCTCCCAAAATGTGGAATTCCCCTTCTAACCTCTCTGTGTCCAGACCGCTCTCTCCTCCTCACATCAAGCTTCAAATTGCTCATTCTAACATCCCCCTCAGTGGCTCTGTGCCAGTTTCTGTCTGATTATATTCTAATGCACCGTCTCAAACAAGTGTTATTTATATAAATGTCAGTTGTGTGTCCTGCTGAACAATCTAACATTTTAATTTATTCTGACATTTTGCTTCCTGCTATAAACACAGCTGGCTCAGGTATAAGCAGGTCACAGAACCACTTCAATATAAACATTTACCGGGACCTAGCTGGAATGTGATGCAGCAGGTTTTATGAGCCCCAGCCTTGTTTTGTTTCAAATTAGCATCTAGACGCACTCAGCACACTTCATTACTGACCCTCTGACAGTGCGGCACTCCCTCAGCACTGACCCTCTGACAGTGCGGCACTCCCTCAGCACTGACCTTCTGACAGTGCGGCACTCCCTCAGAACTGACCCTCTGACAGTGCGGCACTCCCTCAGCACTGACCCTCTGACAGTGCGGCACTCCCTCAGCACTGACCCTCTGACAGTGCGGCACTCCCTCTGCACTGACCCTCTGACAGTGCGGCACTCCCTCCGCACTGACCCTCTGACAGTGCGGCACTCCCTCAGCACTGACCCTCTGACAGTGCGGCACTCCCTCAGCATTGAGCTTCTGACAGTGCGGCACTCCCTCAGCATTGACCCTCTGACTGTGCGGCACTCCCTCAGCATTGACCCTCTGACAGTGCGGCACTCCCTCAGTACTGACCCTCTGACAGTGCGGCACTCCCTCAGCACTGACCCTCTGACAGTGCGGCACTCCGTCAGCACTGACCCTCTGACATTGCGGCACTCCCTCAGCACTGACCCTCTGACAGTGCGGCACTCCCTCAGCACTGACCCTCTGACAGTGCGGCGCTCCTTCAGCACTGACCCTCTGACAGTGCGGCACTCCCTCAGCACTGACCCTCTGACAGTGCGGCCCTCCCTCAGCACTGACCCTCTGACAGTGTGGCGCTCCCTCAGCACTGACCCTCTGACAGTGCGGCACTCTCTCAGCACCGACCCTCTGACAGTGCGGCACTCCCTCAGCACTGACCCTCTGACAGTGAGGCACTCGCTCAGCACTGACCTCTGACAGTGCGGCACTCCCTCAGCACTGACCCTCTGACAGTGCGGCACTCCCTCAGCACTGACCCTCTGACAGTGCGGCACTCCCTCAGCACTGACCCTCTGACAGTGCAGCACTCCCTCAGCACTGCCTCTCTGACAGTGCAGCACTTCCTCAGCACTGCCTCTCTGACAGTGCAGCACTCCCTCAGCACTGCCTCTCTGACAGTGCAGCACTCCCTCAGCACTGACCCTCTGACAGTGCAGCACTCCCTCAGCGCTGCATTGAAATTATCAACCTGGAATTTGTGCCCAGCTCTCTGGAGTGGCGACTTGGCATGAACAACCTCACTGAGCCTCTGCTGACTCCTGTACATACCTTTGTTTCTTTCTTCGAGTCCCTCAGGTAGATTTGCGTTGTCTTGGAGATGGAGCTTCCTTTGTAATATTCCACCAGCTTGTTGAGGGAGTCAAACTTCTCTGACCACAGGAAGTAATGACCTTTGCCATCTCGCAGGACCTTAAAATGCTGGACATCTTCCTCATGTCTGCAAATAAACCCAATTTCTGATTGAAAATCCAGTAATGATGAGACGGTTAGAATTATGTCTTTTCGGAAACTGGCGGAATTGAGGACCTGAGGCCTGGAAAGGTGTTCGGATCAGGATTAGCTCTTGCTAAGGGAATAGAGACTTGGGAAATCCCACAACTGGAACCTTGCATCAAAAAGTAGCGAGCTATTCTTTGTTTCACATTTCCAAAGATCATATGGGACATTCCACAACGCCGGGATCCCAGGTCCCATTCCTGGCTTGGGTAACTTTCCAGTGTGGAGATTGCACATTCTCCCCTTGTGTGCGTGCGTTTCTACTGGTTGCTCTGGTTTAGTCCCACGGTCCAAAGATGTGAAGTTAGGTGGCTTGGCCTTGCTAAATTGCCCCTTAGTGTCCAAAAATGAGTACAGTCTCACAACACCAGTTTAAAATCCAACAGGTTTATGTGGTAGCGTGAGCTTTTGGAGCAGTGTTGGACTTCAACCTGGGTGTTGTGAGAGTACTTACAGTGCCCACCCCAGTCCAACGTCAGCATCTCCACATAATGTCCAAGGATGTGCAGGATAGGTGGACTGGCCATGCTAAATTGTCCCTTAGTGACAGGGGGTGGACTAGCTACAGTAAAACGCATGGGGTTATGGAAATAGGGCCTAGGTGGGATTTTGGTTGGTGCAGACCCAATGGGCCGAATGGCCTCCTTCTGCACTGCGGGATTCTATTAACAGTCCATGCTGGTGTTTATGCTTCACTTGAGCCTCCCTCCATCTTTCCTCATCTAAATCTACTATTGTATCTCTCTATTCCCTTCTCCCTCCTAGTTCCGCCTTCAATGTACCTTCACTATTCTCTTCAAACTTTGGTGTGGGAACGAGTTCCACCTTGCCCTCAGTCTGAGGTAAAGAAGCTTCTTCCAAATTCCCTGTTGGAGTTAGCGGTGACTATCTTATATTGACAGCTTCTGATTATGCTCTTCACTACAACAGGAAACATTCTCTTCCATCTCCAAACCTTTCAGAATTTTATAAACCACTGTCCTGGAGTTTTCCATTGTGGGGCTAAACTGGGAGTGAGCCTGAAGTTAAAGATATTCTAGGATACTGTGTGGCAAAACTATTTCCTGAACCATGGTTAGCACTGCTGCCTCACAGCGCCAGGGACCTGGGACGCCAGGTTGGGTTGCTGTCTGTGCAGAGTTTGCACATTCTCCCTGTGTCTGCGTGGGTTTCCTCCCAGTGCTCCGGTTTCCTTCCCCAGTCCAAAGATGTACAGGTTAGGTAGATTGGCCGTGCTAAATTGCTCCTTCGTGTGCAAAGATGTGCAGGTTGGGTGGACTAGCCATGTTAAATTGTCCCTTAGTGTTCAAAGACGTGCGAGTTGGATGGATTAGCCATGATAAATGTGCGGGGTTACAGAGACAGGGAGGGTGGCAAGTGGGGTTAGTCGGTACAGACTTGATGGGCCGAATGGTCTTCTTCTGCACTGTAGGGATTCTGGGAATTCTATGAACCCAAGAACAGAAGGAGATCATTTAGCCCCTCAAGCCTATACTGTCAGTCAAATAAATTCTGATGATCTGCATCCTAACCCCATCATGTGCCTCCGTTTCAAAGTCTTTAACATTCAACCTCCTGCATAAACATTGCTTCCTTTGCAAGCCACGTTCTCATTCGAAGGACCAAATGGTTCTGAATGTGTTTGTTCAGATTGAAAAATGTCTGTGTCCTGAATATTTGTGCCCTGAATATTTGTCCAAAGAACTCACCCCTGTCTTATCATTCCCAGGTCAACTTTCCTCACATTCTGATACTCAGATCCAGATAATAATAAAACGGGAATATCATCCCTTTACGAATGTTTGCTTTCGATTTGACCAAAATATCTTTAGTTTTCTGTATCCTGTTTAATTTTCCAAAAAGAGCAAAAGTATCTCCAATGTTAAAGTTTATTTATTAGTGTCACAAGTAGGCTTTCATTAACACTGTAATGAAGTTTCTGCAAAAACCTCTTAGTCGCCACACTCCTGCGCTTGGTCGGGTACACTGAGGGAGAATTTAGCATTGGCCAATGCACCCTAACCAGCATGTCTTTTGGACTGTGGGACGAAACCGAAGCACCCAGAGGAAACCTACGCAGACATGGGGAGAATGTGCAACTTCCGCAACACAGTGACCCAACCCAGAAATCAAACCTGGGTCCCTGGCGCTGTGAGGCAGTAGCGCTAACCCACTGTGCCACTGATTGAACGTTGAGGTTTATGAAAGCAAAGCAGATAAATGAGGTCATGACGCACTATCTCCAATCCTTCTTCCGATGCCTCTGCACAGACCTCGTTCACTGAGAATAAGCATGAAATATGACGATGTTTTTGCCTGTCCAATTTCATTCTGCTGACCGTAATGTCTATACCCTCCTGCTGTTGTCTGAATAGGTTGATCTCTATCACTTTCATGTTGATATCTAATATAAATCTCCCACTCGTCACATACACCCCTATCAGTCCATCTGCAACACTGTTTTGAATGTTGCGATGAGGTGATTAGTAAGTGTGATCTAAATCTTGGTGAGAATAAATTCACCTATCTATTAAACAATCAAGCCAGCAGTGGATCTACCTATCGATCTATGCATATCTTACTAAAAACCCCCTTCATGCTGCAAATGTCAGAATGGAATTCAAAAAGAAACTCTGTAAAAATCTTTGGCTCCCAGTGATAGCGCTGATCTCCATATTTCCAGTGACGTAATGCCAGCGTCGATTCAATATCTTACGGTTAAAAAGTCATACTCTCTCCAGGTGAAGTTTGTACATTGGTCCCCGCACCAACCGCGCCCCCCCCCCACCCCCCCACCCCCCCACTCCACCCCACCCCGTTCTCCACATACCTGACTGAGATGGAGAACTCATTCTTGGAGCTCTGGCTAGCCCGGATGAGGAAGAATCCCACGTCTTGCTCCAACAGAATGGCCTCAGCCTCATTTCGGGCAATCCCTCCATAGAACCAGCTGTTTGAGAAAATAGAATTGCACAGTCAGGAAAGTCTCACTGGCCAAGGGGGAGAAATGGCCCTCATGCCCAGTGCAAACTATCCCATTCTGGTCAACTCCCAGAGTGCCAGTGTATACAGCAGCCGCAATGTTGAAGAATATACACAGCAGCTGCAACTCTGGAGAATATACACAGGAGTTGCTATTCTCAACTCAGAATATACACAGGAGTATATTATATTCCCTATAATATACACAGAAGCTGCTGGTCCCTGTAGTTTACACAAAAACCACTATTCCCAACAGAATACACAGGGACTGCTTTCTCTATAATATACACAGGGACTGCTATTCTCTATAATATATGTAGGAACTGCTTTCTCTATAATATACACAGGGACTGCTTTCTCTATAATATACACAGGGACTGCTATTCTCTATAATATATATAGGAACTGCTTTCTCTATAATATACACAGGGACTGCTTTCTCTATAATATACACAGGGATTGCTTTCTCTATAATATACACAGGGACTGCTTTCTCTATAATATACACAAGGACTGCTATTTCTATAATATACACAAGGACTGCTATTCTCTATAACATACACAGGGACTGCTTTCTCTATAATATAAAAAGAAGCTGATATTAATACATACAGAAGCTGTAATTCTTAACAATATACATAGGAGCTGTTATCAGAGTCATAGATTCATAGGGTTGTTCAACAGAGAAAAGGCCCTTCAGCCCGTCAAGTCTGCACTGACAATAACTAGCACTAAAGTTGAGCTAATCTCATTTCCCTGTACTTATCTCATATCCTTGAATGTAATATTTTAAATGCTCATCCAAACATTTTTTAAAGGTTATAAATACCTTCCACTACCCTCTGAGTGAATTATTTCTTTCTCAAATCACCTTTGAATCTACTTGTCTCTCACTGTAAAACTATGTTCCATAAGAACTAGCAGCAGAATTAGGCCATTCAGTCCATCAAGTCTGCTCTGCCATTCAATCCTGACTGATATTTTTCTCCTCCACATAACCCCTGATCCCCAAATTAATCAAGAACCTATCTCTGTCTTAAAGACACTCAGTGACCCGGCCTCCACAGCTTTCTGCGGCAAACAGTTCCACAGATTCCCCACTCTCTGGCTGAAGAAATTCCTCCTCATCTCTGTTTTAAAGGATCGTCCCTTTAGCTGGGGTTGTGCCCTCTGGTTCTATTTTTCCGACTAGTGGAAAATCCTCTCCATGTCCACTCTACCCAGGCCTCACAGTATCCTGTAAGTTTCAGTAAGATCCCCCCCCCCCCCCCCGCCCCGTCATCCTTCTAAACTCCAACGAGTACAGACTCAAAGTCCTCAATTGTTCCTTGTGTTTGATCCCTTAACAGAGGGGAACAGCTGCTCCCTACTGCCTTGTCCCTGTTCTTCACCCAGCCAGCAATGCCCACATCCCATGAGTGAATAACTAAATGCACAGAGAGTATTACTCCCTATAATATACACAGTGACTGCCACTCCCTGTGCAGTACACCCAGCAGCTGCTGTTCTGTAAAACAGACACAAAAATGGTTATTAATTGGGACTTACACATCTGTTTCCAATCTATTTAGCAAAGATATAGATATTATTGGCTTTGTTTTGGAGTGTGTAACATGCTGCTGAGGGGGGAATATATATTGCATTCCTGGTACATACCTGGGTACGTTAATGTCAATGTAGTTCTTTGGCACAAACCCTTCATGCCCATGAAGTTCGGCTTTGTACCAATCATCCTCTGTGCTCAGGACCTGGGGGTAAGACATGAAAAGGTAAGGAAAAGGATATAGGGAAGCTCATCCGCTGGTTGTAGCTCATCTCAATGGATGGCTGAGAGGTAATACTTTTAGGATTTATTAGTCATTAGGATGTAGGAGTCATTACTTTTAGGATTCTAAAGGAGCTGGAAAACATTGGCAGTGACAAGACATTTTGTCTTGTCTGAAACAATCCACTATGACTCTTGCCAACTTTTACAAATGCACCATAGAAAGCATTCTTTCCGGATATATCATAGTTTGGTAAAGCTCCTGCTCTCGCCAAGATCACAAGAAATTACAAAGGGCTGTGAATGTAGCTCAGTCCATCACGCATACTGTCTTCCAATCCATTGACTCTGTCTATACTTCCCGCTGCCTTGGCAAAGCAGCCAGCATAATCAAGGGTCCTATGCACCCTGGACATTCTCTTTTCCACCTTCTTCCATCAGGAAAAAAGATACAAAAGTCTGAGGTCACATACAACCGACTCAAAAACAGCTTCTTCTTTGCTCCTGACAAACTTTTGAATGGACCTACCTTATATTAAGCTGATCTTTCTCTGCATCCTAGCTATGACTGTAACACTACATTCTGCACCCTTTCCTTTCCTTCTTCATATGTACTCTATGAATGGGATGCTTTATCTGTATAGCGCACAAGAAACAATACTTTTCACTGCATCCCAGTAGATCAAATCCAATCAAATGTCAATCCAGAGGAGGTTAGAAGGGGTAAGTGCAAAAACTAGATCTGGATCTTCAGAAATAATACTTCTGTGAGTGAGTGACCAACCTGGATTCTGAGGAAGATAGCTGAGTAATTAGTATTAATTCACTCAAATGTGAATGAGATAGAATTTTTTTCTGGAAATAACATTTTGGGAAGCCAGTATCTGAGTAATTTGGTGAGGTGTAGGGTGAATTTTGATCGATTCCCAAAGCTGCCCACTCCGGTGGAGCGGGTGGGGGTTTTCCTCACTTCATGTCTGGGTCCAATGTTGATTCATTGGCCGAGATTGATCATTGTGATTAACCAATAACTCCATTGTTAATGTAAACATTGATTCACTGGAATCTGAGACAGAGCAATTAAAATGAGGAATGAGGAAATGGCAGCAGCATTGAACAAATATTTTCTGTTTGCCTTCACAGCGGAAGACACAAGTTCTGTACCAGAAATAGATTATAACCTCAGGGCTATAAGGAGTGAGGAAATTAGGCAAATTAATTAACAGAAAGACAAGCATTGGAGAAACGTAAGGAGCTAAAATCTGACAAAGTTCTGGGGCTTAACAGCCTACATCCTAAGGCCCTAAAAGAGACAGCTGTAGAAAAAAGTGAATGAAGAATTTCCCAAAATTCCTTACAGAACGGTCACACTAGATTGGAAATTGCTTTAAGACTGCTTTTTAAGAAATGAGGGAGGTGGAAATCAGTGAATTGTTGGGAAAATGCTGGAATCTAAGGAAGTCTTAACAATTGACTTAGGAAAATGTATTATGATTGGAAAAAACATAGTATGATTGGAACAAGTCAACATGGTTTTACTACAGGGAAATGCTGTTTGACAAATTTATTAGAGTTTTTCAGGATGTAACTAGTCAGATAAATAAGATGGCACGGTGGCACAGTGGTTATCATTGTGCCCTGGACCCAGGTTCAATTCCAACCTTAAGTGGCTGTCTGTGTGGAGTTTGCACATTCTTCTGGTGCTCCAGTTTCCTCCCACACTCTATAGATGTATGGATTAGACTGATTGGATGTGATAAGAACTAGGAACAGGAGTCGGCCAACTGGCCCCTCGAGCCTGCTGCGCCATTCAATAAAATCATGGCTGATCTTTTTCTGGATTCTGCTCCACTTACCCGCCCGCTCACCATAACCCTTAATTCCTTTACTGTTCAAAAAGTTATCTATTTATCCTTGCCTTAAAAACATTCAATGAGGTGGCTTCAACTACTTTGCTGGGCAGGGAGTTCCACAGATTCACAACTCTTTGTGTGAAGAAGTTCCTCCTCAACTCAGTCCTAAATCTGGTCCCCCTTATTTTGAGGCCATGCCCCCAGTTCTAGTTTCACCCACCAGTGGAAACAACCTCCCTGCTTCTATTTCATTTATTCCCTTCATAATCTTATATGTTTCTATAAGATCTCCCCTCATTCTTCTGAATTCCAATGAGTATAGCCCAGTCTACTCACGCTGTCCTCATAAGCCAACCCTCTCATCTCGAGAATCAACCTAGTGAATCTTCTCTGCACCCTTCCAGTGCCTGATAAATTGTCAGGGGAACTAACAGGGTAAATACTTTGGGTTACAAAGATAGGGCCTGGGTGAAATTGTGGTCGGTGCAGATTTGATGGGCCAGATGGCCTCCTTCTACACTGTAGGGATTCTATAAAGGGGAAGTAGATGTGGTATACTTGAATATGATTCTGCACAAAAGGTTAATGGGCAAGATTAATGTTCATGGAGTTGGCAGTAATATTTTAACTTGGTTAGACAGTTGATTAATGGATAAGAAACAGAGTGGGGAAAAACAGGGGTTTTCCAATGTGACAGACAGTGGGGTATGACAAGAATCAGTGCTGGGGCCCCAGATATTTACAATCTATATCAATAACTGAGATGATGAGACAGAGAGTGATGAATCTAAATCTGCTCTGAAAAGGTTAGGTGAGGGGGCAACACGGTGGAAGGTGGGAGACGGAAAGTTACTCACTTTGGTTGTAACAACGGCAAAGATAGAATATTTCTCAAGATGAGGAGTTTGTAAGGATTGCTAAAGGAGAGAATTTGAATGTGCTAGTACAGCGAGTGCAGGAAGTTAGCGTGCAGGTGCAGCAAGTAATTAGGAAGGCAAATGCCTTGGCAAGGGGATTGGAGTACAGGAACAAAGGTGTCTCGCTAAGTTGTACACGGTTTTGGTGAGACCACTTAGTTTTAGTCTCCATATTTAAGAAAGGAGAAACTTGCATTGCAGGATTCACTGGATTGGTCCTGGGATAAGAGGGTTGTCCGGTGATGAGGCTGAATAAATTGGGGTCGATATTCTCTGGAATTTAGAAGAATCAGAGGACATCTTATTGAGACGTAGAGGATTCTGCGGGGGTTGGACAGGGTGGACACCGAGAGATTGTTTCCGCTGGTCAGAGAATTAAAACACTGGGAATGCGGAGCCAATCATTTAGGACTGAGATGGAAAGAAATTATTTCACTCAAAGGGTTGTAAATCTTTGGTATTCTCTCCCCCAGTGGGGTGTAGATGCTCCCGTGTTGAATATATTTAAGACTGTTGGATCACTCAGGGAAATCAGGGATATGGGGAACAGGCTGGAAAATGGATTTGAACTCAAGATCAGTTATGGCCATCCAGAATGGCAGAGCAGGCTCGATGGGCTGAATGGTCTTCTTCCGTTCCTATTTCTCGTGATCCTGTGTTCCAAAATCATTATCCCATGTGAGTACCAGGATGGTTAGGTATATTGGCCATGCTAAATTCTCCTTCAGTGTACCCAGAGTGTGGCGACTCGGGGAATTTCACAGGAACTTCATTGCAGTGTTAATGTAAGTCTTACTTGTGACTAATAAATAAACTTTTTATGGTAAAGGTAAATGAGATAAAGCTTGATGCTTATATTTCAATGATTCCTGTGATGAATTGCTGGTAAAGTGTTTGTGTGTGAGATGACTGTAAATCAGCATGGAAATAGGCCCTTCGACCCAACTTGTTCATGCCGACCCATTTTTAACCACTAAGCTACTCCCAATTGTCCACATTTGGCCCATATCTCTCTATCCCCATCTTAACCATGTAACTATTTAAATGCTTTCTAAAAGTCAGAATCGTACCCAACTCTACTACTACCTCTAGCAGTTTGTTCCAGACACTCACCACCCTCTGTGTGAGAAAATTGCCCCTGTGGACCCTTTTGTATCTCTCTCCCCTCACCTTAAACCCATGCCCTCTAGTTTTAGACTCCACCATCTTTGGGAAGAGATGCTGACTATCTAGCTGATCTGTGCCCCTCATTATTTTACAGACCTCTACCCTACAAATCGTACGCTCCAGAGAAAAAAGTCTCAGGCTATCCAGCCTCTCCTTATAACTCAACCCATCAAGTAAATGATGAATTTGCGTGTTGAGTTCAGAAAGTCTGATCAACAGCTACACAGTGTTTTCCATATCAAATTGCTGATTTACATTCTTGTCACATAAAGTCCTTCACTGTGGGCTCAGGATGGTAAGAACCATCGCTGTCCAACGCGGTGCTATTATACGTGACTGGAAAGTGCTGGAAGGATACATTCATCGTGGGAGTACAGGAACAGGGATGTGTTGTTGCAATTATACAGGGTCTTGGTGAGGCCACACCTAGAGTATTGTGTGCAGTTTTGGTCTCTTTTTCTAAGAAAGGATGTTCTTGTTCTTGAGGAAGTGCAGCTAAGGTTTATCAGGCTGATCCCGGGAATGGTGGGATTACTGCTTGAGGAGAGATTGACTAGGTTAGAACATTTTTCGATGGAGTTCAGACAAATAGTAGTGTGCTGGTAGCATGGCCGAGTGATCTAAGGCACTGAATTAAGGCTCCAGTCTCTTTGGGTTCGAATCCCACTGCTGCCAGGATCAACTTTTGGGTGGCACGGCAACACAGTGGTTAGCACTGCTGCTTCATAGTTCCAGGGACCTGAGTTCGATTCCCAGCTTGGGTTATTGTCTGTGTGGAGTTTGCACATTCTCCCCGTGTCTGCGTGTGTTTCCTCCGGATGCTCCGGTTTCCTCCCACAGTCGAAAGATGTGTAGGTTAGATTGATTGGCCATGCTAAAATTGCCCTTAGTGTCCTCAGATGTGTAGCTGAGAGGGATTAGTAGGTAAATGTGTAGGGATATAAGGCTGGGGCCTGGATGGGATTGTGGTCAGTACAGACTTGATGGGCCAGATGGCCTCTTTCTGCACTGTAGTGTTTCTATGATTCTATGAATGAGGTGGGGGGATCTCATAGAGACTTATAAAGTTCTAACAGGACCAGACAAGGTAGATGCAGGGAGGATGTTCCCGATGGTGGGGGAGTCCAGAGGCAGGGTCACAGTCTGAGGATTCAGGGTAGATCATTTAGGATGGAGTTGAGGAGACATTTCTTCACCCAAAGAGTGGTGAGTCTGTGGAATGCGTTACCACAGAAAGTAGTTGATGCCAAAATATTGAACGTATTCAAGGGGCGGCTGGATATAGCACTTGAGGCAAATGGGATCAAAGGTTATGGGGAGGAAGCAGGATTAGGCTATTGAGTTGGATAATCAATCATGATTGTGATGAATGGTGGAGGAGGCTCAAATGGCCTCCTGAATGGCCTCCTCCTGGCTTGTATCCTAGAAGTGATTGAAACATAAGATCCTGTAGGGAATTAACAGGGTGGATGTTTATTCTTCTGGGTGAAAATAGACTAAAGGTCACCGATTAAAAATAAAGGGTTGACCACTAAAAACGGAGAAGCAGCAGAGGGTGTGAGCCTTTGGACCTCTCTCCTTGAAAAGATGTATAAGCTTTGAACATTCTTATGGCATAGATTCTCGAGAAGCAATAATGTGGGGGGGGAACCAATAATGTGGGGTGTGATAGATTATTGGGGGTAGGCAGGATGCAGAATTGAGATTGTCATCAGATCAGCCATAGTCTTATTGAATGATGGAATAGGCTTGAGGGGCTGAATGGCCTTACTCCTGCAGCTTGTTTGCGGGTTCGTATTATGGGATTAAACCCTAGGAATATCGGAGTGGATCTCTTATTAAAGTTCATCTCAGGTCAGGAGAAATTTGAACAACAAAGGGGAGCGAGCGGACACAGAGATTTAGGGTCACCAACATCACAGCCTCAGCTGACATCGAATGGCATTACAGAATAGAAACATAGAAACCAGAAGCAAGAGGAGGCCATTCGGCTCTTCCAGCCTGCTCCACCATTCATTTTGATCATGGCTGATCATTGAATTCAATATCCTGATCCTCCCTTTCCCCCATGTGCCTCAATCTCTTTAGCCCCAAGATCTACATCTAATTTCTTCTTGAAATCAGACAATGTTTTGGCCTCAACTACTTTCTGTGGTCTTGTATCCCACACATTCACTACCCTTTGGGTGAAGAAATTTCTCCTTATCTCAGTTTACTCCTTACCCTCAAATTATGACCCCTAGTTTTGGATTCCCCCACCATTGGGAACATTCTTTCTGAATCTACCCTGTTTAACCCTGTCAGAATTTATTAAATTTCTACGGGATCCCTTTCACTCTTCTAAACTCCAGATGCCTATGGCACAGTAGTCGGCCATTCATCCCACTGACTCCATGCAGTCCAGTCTGTCCCATTTTGTCCTACTTTATCCCTCTCACAATATGCATTTATTTTCTTCAACTGCCCGTCAAATTTCCTTTTGAAAACCAAAGATGGTCTCCACTTCCACCGCCCTCAGAGGCAGCAAGGTCCAGGTCAAAGAACAAAGAACAAAGAACAACACAGCACGGGAAACAGGCCCTTCGGCCCAACGAGCCCGCGCCGCCATCCTAACGTCTTAATGACATATAGAGACCAATATAGGGACAATTTGTTACCCAATCAGCCTAAGAGCACATTTTTGGGATGTGGGAGGAAACCGGAGCACCCGGAGAAAACCCACGCAACCATGGGGAGAACGCGCAAACTCCCGCAGACACAGGCCCAAATCCATGTGTCTGCACAGCAACAGCGATAGTCTCTGAGCTGTCATGTTGCCCATCTGATGGTCCAGTTTAAGCATACACTAACGACATGAAGCACTAGGCCACTCCTGAAGTAACATCCAGGAGCAGCCCTCGCACGACCTGCCGAATGCATGCACCTTGTTGGTCAACAAGGTGGACCGAACAGCCTGTGGAAACAATTAAAGTATTTAAACAGTCCTCCTATATCCCTCTATCTGCAGACCGCTCATGTGGCTGTCCAAGAGACCCTTAAACAACCCTAGCGTGCCTGCTCCCACCACCTTACTCGGTAGTGCATTCCACACCCCCACTACCCTTTGTGTGAAAAAATGCCCTCTAATATTAGTCTTATACATAGCCCCCCTCACCCTAAGGCCGTGACCCCTCGTTCTATCCAATTCTAATGGTGGAAAAAGCTTACCACCATTTACTCTATCTATACCCCTCATAATCTTATATACCTCTAATAGATCCCCTCTCAGCCGACGTCTTTCAAGGGAAAACAACCCCAGTGCATTCAACCTTTCCTCGTAAGACAGCCCTTCCATACCAGGCAGCATCCTGGTAATTTTTATGCTGACTATCCCCAATCAATTCATTTCTCTCTAAATAACTATAAATCCTATCCCTAATAATTCTCTCCAATACTTTGCCCACAACAGAAGTAAGACTCACTGGCCTATAATTCCCCGGAAAGTCTCTCTTCCCCTTCTTGAACAATGGGACCACATTCGCTATCCTCCAGTCTTCTGGCACTATACCCGTAACCAACGACGACCTGAAGATCAGAGCCAGAGGCTCTGCAATCGCCTCTCTCGCCTCCCAGAGAATCCTAGAGTAAATCCCGTCCGGCCCAGGGGACTTATCTAACTTCAAACCCTCAAGAATATCTAGCACATCCTCCTTATCTACTTCAATACTTTCCAGTTTGCAACCCTGTATCCCAGTGTTCTCCACAACTACATTTACATCTCCCTGCGTGAATACCGAAGAGAAATATTTGTTCAGTGCCTCTCCAATCTCTTCAGGCTCCACGCACAACTTCCCACTGCTGTCCATGACTGGCCCTAGCCTTGCCCTAACCAATCTTCTATTCTTAACATATCTAAAGAAAGCTTTAGGATTCTCCTTGATCCTATCAGCCAAAGTCTTCTCGTGTCCCCTTTTAGCTCTCCTTCATTAACCTGCTTTATTAACCTTTATTTATTGCTATTCCTTTATCACACACACCCAACACTTCTTCTTGCACACCCTGCACCGCATCGCATATAACACTAAGGAGCCTGTAGACCACTCCTAATGGAGACTTCTTTATTACTATTCTTCATTTCCGCCTGATTCTATATCCTAACCTCAGGAATTGAGGTCATATCTCACTATTGCAGTAATACCATCCTTGATCAACAGTGCTATCCCTCAAGGTCATGACCATACCTAGCATTGGAGAAAACCAAGTTCTGAAAGAGATATTTAGCTCCTATCATTGCCCACCCCTGACCGCCCCCAGGAGCTCTGAATTATTTTCTCCTTTCAGGGCTTGATCCAATTCCTTTTTGAAATAATTCAGAGCTCCTGGGGGCAGTCAGGGGTGGGCAATGATAGGATCTGCCCCACCACTTCCTCAGCCAGTATATTCCTGACCCTAACCACTCACTGCATTTACTTTAACTCTTTAGACATGAAGTAAAGCTAACACAGCAAGGTGCTGTGGTTTGGCAGGCACTGCCTGCAAGGACAGTTAAAACTCACAGTGAATGGACACTCCTTTAAAACAGAGATAAGGAGGAATTTCTTCAGCCAGAGAGTGGGGAATCTGTGGAACTCTTTGCCACAGAAGGCTGTGGAGGCCGGGTCACTGAGTGTCTTCAAGACAGAGATAGATAGGTTCTTGATTGATTTGGGGATCAGGGGTTATGGGGAATAGGCAAGAGAATGGGGATGAGAATCATATCAGCCATGATTGAATGGCAGAACAGACTCGATGGGCTGAATGGCCTAATTCTGCTCCAGGGACCTGGGTTCGATTCCCAGCTTGGGTCACTGTCTGTGTGGAATCAGCATGTTCTCCCCATGTCTATGTGGGTTTCCTCTGAGTGCTCTGGTTTTCTCCCACAATCTGAGAGATGTGCTGGTTAGGGTGCATTGACCCAAACAGATGCTGCAATCTGGTGATTAGGGGAATTTCACAGTGACTTCATTGCAGTGATGTAATGTTAATGTAAGCTTTACATGTGACTAATAAATAAACTTTAAAGTTAAATCCTACCATAAATTTTATCTTATCACAGAATCTCTATGATACAGAAGGAGGCCATTCGGCTCTTTGAGTCTGCACTGACAACATTCCTATTCTTGGAACTCCACACATTGACCCTGCTAACCACCGCCCCCCCCCCCCACCGACACTAAAATAATTTAACATGGCCAATCAACCTAACCCGCACATCTTTCAGACTGTAGGAGGAAACTGGAGCAATCGGAAGAAACCCACACAGACCCACACAGGGGAACATGCAGACACCACACAGACAAACTGGGAATTGAACCCAGGTCCCTGGTGCTGTGAGGCAGTAGTGCTAACCACTGGGCTTGCAGTGCTATCCACTGAGAGACCTGGAGAGATGGTGTGTGAGTGAGATTGAGGGACAAGAGATGGTGTATGGGATTGAGGGACACAGGGAGAGGGGTGTATGGGATTGAGGGACATGGGAGATGGTGTACAGGATTGAGGGTCATGGGGAGAGGAGTGTATGGGATTGAGGGACATGGGAGATGTGTATGGGATTGAAGGTCACGGGGAGAGGGGTGTATGGGATTGAGGGACATGGGAGATGGTGTACGGGATTGAGGGACATGAGGAGAGGAGTGTGTGGGATTGAGGGACACGGGGAGAGGAGTGTATGGGATTGAGGGACACAGGGAAATGGTGTGTGGATGCGATGGTCTTAAGCAGTTCCAACGATGACTGTTAAAGGGGAGTTGGGTGAATATTGGAGAAGGAATTACATGCTGGGCAGTGGGACTGATTGGATTGGCCTTTCAAAGAGCTGGCATGGACACAATGGGCTGAATGGCTTCCTCCTGCACTGTGCTGTGAGGGCCTGAATGTGCAGTTTCTTGCAGAGTTTTGTTTCTGAACTGTCAGCTCTAACAGCAGAATTTTCTAAGAATCTTCTGATGCCTATTGGCTGCAATACAAGGGCTGGTTTCCTTCCCGTGCACCTGCGTGTCCCGAGACCACATACAGCTTTCAGCTCCTTTCACCCAAAACCCTTCTCTCTCTCAGCCTCAGCTTCCTGACATCATCTGATAGCACAGTGCAAACTGACAGCACACTCCCTCTTATCAGCATCTTGATCTTTAGCAAGTGGCAGCACATATTGCTGTTATCGAGTTCTGAGCATCCAGCCTCTCTGCAACATTTTCCCCACGACGGTCAAGAATTTCTGTTTCTTTGATTTTTGGGATTGGTTAGAGCCTGGCACACCGTGTCCTAGGGTCTAGACAGGAGCAGGGCCAACCTCACCCACAATGTGGTACTGGAAACAAGTGCAGTTCAGAGAGGGGTGAAGGATTCCCTAAAGAACATCAATGTACTAATCCTATATAAACATTAATCCATCACCTTGACTGGTTATTTTATTCACTGCCAGACAACAGATTCACAAATTAATTGAAGTGGAAATCACAACCAAGTGGACTGAGGGACATGGAGAAATGGTGCGTGAGTGGGATAGAGGGACACAGGGAGATGGTGCGTGAGTGGGATAGAGGGACACAGGGAGATGGTGCGTGAGTGGGATAGAGGGACACAGGGAGATGGTGCGTGAGTGGGATAGAGGGACACAGGGAGATGGTGCGTGAGTGGGATAGAGGGACACGGGGAGATGGTGCGTGAGTGGGATAGAGGGACACGGGGAGATGGTGCGTGAGTGGGATAGAGGGACACAGGAGATGGTGCGAGTGGGATAGAGGGACACAGGGAGATGTGCGTGAGTGGGATAGAGGGACACAGGGAGATGGTGCAGGAGTGGGATAGAGGGACACAGGAGATGGTGCAGGAGTGGGTAGAGGGACACAGGGAGATGGTGCGTGGTGGGATAGAGGGACACAGGAGTGGTGTGAGTGGGATGAGGGGGGTGGTGGTGAGTGGGATAGAGACACGGGTGGTGGGATAGAGGGACACGGGGAGATGGTGCTGAGTGGGATAGAGGGACACAGGGAGATGGTGCGTGAGTGGGATAGAGGGACACGGGGAGATGGTGCATGAGTGGGATAGAGGGACACAGGGAGATGGTGCGTGAGTGGGATAGAGGGACACAGGGAGATGGTGCGTGAGTGGGATAGAGGGACACGGGGAGATGGTGCGTGAGTGGGATAGAGGGACACAGGGAGATGGTGCGTGAGTGGGATAGAGGGACACGGGGAGATGGTGCATGAGTGGGATAGAGGGACACAGGGAGATGGTGCGTGAGTGGGATAGAGGGACACAGGGAGATGGTGCGTGAGTGGGATAGAGGGACACGGGGAGATGGTGCGTGAGTGGGATAGAGGGACACAGGGAGATGGTGTGTGGGTGTGATTGAGAGACATGGAGAGGTAGTGAGTAAGACTGAGGGACACAGAGGGGGGCACAGAACACGAGAAAGACTGAGGGACATTGGAGGGTAAACAGGAGCAGGAATCCTGGATGACTTTCTCTCTGTCTTGCCTGAGAACAGTGATACCAACAGTTACAATCTTACACCCACAACATAGCTTCAATAATATACAGAGGTCAGTTCCCTCAGGACAGTGAGTCTGTGCGAGTGAGAGTTTGGGTTAGTTCAGGAGGCTGGAAGATTAGAGTGTGAGGTCATTTCAATAAGGCAGATAACTCCAGGTCTAATTCCTGGCTGTCTCCCCACATCAAGCTCAGCTGAGTTAAATCGATGCAGTGTGAGATCACTCCAACTCCAACTCAGAAATCCACCAGGATGTCCTGTCACTTTATACAATCGATGCTTTCCCACACCCTAAAACCTGAGACACGGGTAGGCTCTACACTTTCACGGTGATCTTCTGAAACATTTAAAATGTGTTCCATGGAAAAGAAAGGTTCCTTATATAGACATGAGCTCATTCACTGCATTTCTTCTTTAAAAATGGATCAGTAACCACATCACAGGTTAGTCACAGGGACATCTTGGGCCCAGTTTTCTCCTTGCACATTTTATGAAGGACATGTTCCTGGAATGGCTGACTGATGTTTGTAGATTTTATTATAGAATCATAGAATTCCAACAGTGCAGAAAGAGGCCATTCAGCCCAACCGACTACAATTCCCATCCAGGCCCAAATCCTACAACCCCACATATTTACCCTGCTGACACTAGGGTCAATTTAGCACAGCCAATCAATCTAACCCGCCCATCTTTGGGCTGCGGGAGGAAACCAGAGCACTCGGAGGAAACTCAGACAGATATGGGGAGAATGTGCAGATTTTGCACAGACAGTCACCTGAGGCCGGAATCGAACCCGGGTCCCTGGCACTGTGAGGCAGCAGTACTAACAATGGTGCTGCCGTGTTGTCCTCATTTTACAGATTATCAAAGGATGAGAAAGAGAGAAGCACAGTCTAGATGAAAGAAGAAATGAGAGAGACAGACCAAGAGGGGACCCAGAGACAGAGGGTGAAAGAAAGACATTGGATCATAGGGTATGGGAAGAAGAAGAGACTCTTTGACCCCCTCAATTCTATTCCGACATTTAGTGAGATTTGGTGGAGATTCAATCGAGTCATTCAAGAGAGAATTGGATCATTATCTGAAAAGGAAGAATATGCAGGGCTAGGGCACAGAACGGGAGAATGGCACTCGGGGTATTTCTCACAAACAAACCATTATGGATACGATGGGCCGAATGACTTCCTTCAGCACCTGTAAAAATTTTGTGATTTTGATTTTGTCCCAGCAAGATACAGAGTTTTAACATGTTTGCAGAGTCCTCATTCTAACACTACAGGACAGATACAGTACGGGTTAGAGATAAAGTAAAACTCGTCTACACTGTCCCCCCATCAAACACTCCCAGGACAGGTACAGCATGGGGTTAGATACAGAGTAAAGCTCCCTCTACACTGTCCCCCCATCAAACACTCCCAGGACACGTACAGCACAGGGTTAGATACAGAGTAAAGCTCCCTCTACACTGTCCCTCCATCAAACACTCCCAGGACAGGTACAGCATGGGGTTAGATACAGAGTAAAGCTCCCTCTACACTGTCCCCCCATCAAACACTCCCAGGACAGGTATGGCATGGGGTTAGATACAGAGTAAAGCTCCCTCTACACTGTCCCCATCAAACACTCCCAGGACAGGTACAGCACGGGGTTAGATACAGAGTAAAGCTCCCTCTACACTGTCCCCCATCAAACACTCCCAGGACAGGTACAGCACGGGGTTAGATACAGAGTAAAGCTCCCTCTACACTGTCCCCCCATCAAACACTCCCAGGACAGGTACAGCACAGGGTTAGATACGGAGTAAAGCTCCCTCTACACTGTTCCCATCAAAGACTGATGTAGAGATGCTGGCGTTGGACTGGGGTAAACACAGTCAGAAGTCTCACAAGAGGGTGGTGAGGGTATGGAATGTGCTGCCAAGTAAAGTGGTGGAGGCAGGTATTCTGGAGTTATTTAAGAAATACTTAGATGGGCACATGAACAGAATGAGAATGGAGGGGTATAGAAAAGTGATTTAAGATAGGGATCATGAGCCTTGGGAGTCCCTGGGAAGTGTGTAAATAAATGATGATATTGATGTACTTGTTTTTATCCTACAGGTGCTTTGGTCCACCTTGTTGTCTAACAAGGGGCATACACGCGATGGGTCGTGAGAGGGCTACTCTTGGATTTTTTTTTTGAGAGTATCCTAGTGCTTCACGTCGTTAGTGTACGCTTGACCTGGACCATTTGATGGGCAACACGACAGCTCAGTGACTATCGCTGTGCTGTGCAGATACATGGATTTGGGCCTGTGTCTGTGGGACTTTGCGCATTCTCCCCGTGCTTGTGTGGGTTTTCTCCGGGTGCTCTGGTTTCTTCCCACATCCCAAAGATGTGCTCTTAGGCTAATTGGCAAAACAAATTCTCCTAAATTGTCTCAAATTTGGTTTTTAATCCATAGATCTATCAACATGGACAGAGATCGCGGATAGAGGCGGGAACATTGGGATGGCGGCATGGGCTCATTGGGCCAAAGGACCTGTTTCCTGTGCTGTTTTGTTCTTTGTTCTTTAACACCAGGTTAAAGTCCAATAAGTTTATTTGGTAGCAAAAGCCACTAGCTTTTGGAGCATTGCTCCTTCATCAGCTGATTGGAACTGCACACAATATTCCAAATGCGGTCTCACCAAGATCCTGTGCAGTTGCAGCATAATTCCATGGCTCTTAAACTCAAAGCCCTGGTTAATAAACGCTAACACACTATAAGCCTTCTTCACAGCTCTGTCCACTTGAGTGGCAACCTTTGGAGATCTGTGGATATGAACCCCAAAATTTCTCTGTTCTTCCGCTGTTTCCTACGGATAATACTTTGTTTAAGGTTGTTCAGCTTTTGAAAGCAAGAAGTGGGGATGTGGGGATGGCCTTGATGAGATGTTCACCTTCATAGTCTTCATGACACATGAGAACGCATTCTAATCAGTATTCTGTAAACTGAATGTGTCTCTTTATATGCCCTATTTGCGAACGGAACTCCCATTTACCTGATGAAGGAGTTTGCCTCAAAACGTGACTCTTACACATTGGAGCATCAGAGTGAAAGAATAAACTGACATGATTTAGTTCTTTAACTCTTGGCGCTTTGGCTAAAATCCAAGTGTAGGATCAAGGCTGAGATCCAGTGTAATCCGAAAGCTAGTGGCTTTTGCTACCAAAGAAATCTGTTGGACTTTAACTTGGTGTTGTGAGACTTCTTACTGTGATTACATCTGATGTCAGACTTGATCCTACACTTGATTTTAGCCAAAGCGCCGAAAGTTAAAGAACTAAATCATGTCAGTTTATTCTTTCACTCTGATGCTCAATGTGTAAGAGCCACATTTTGAGATAAGGGCCGGTTCTGCATAAGGCACACACTGTACCTATAAACAGCCCAGGACGCAGGACACACACTGTACCCTATAAACAGCTCAGAGCGCAGGACACACACTGTACCCTATAAACAGCTCAGAGCGCAGGACACACACTGTACCCTATAAAGAGCCCAGGGTGCAGGACACACACTGTACCTATAAACAGCCCAGGACGCAGGACACACACTATACCCTATAAACAGCTCAGAGCGCAGGACACACACTGTACCCTATAAAGAGCCCAGGGTGCAGGACACACACTGTACCTATAAACAGCCCAGGACGCAGGACACACACTGTACCTATAAACAGCCCAGGACGCAGGACACACACTGTACCCTATAAAGAGCCCAGGGTGCAGGACACACACTGTACCTATAAACAGCCCAGGGTGCAGGACACACACTGTACCTATAAACAGCCCAGGACGCAGGACACACACTGTACCTATAAAACAGGGCAGACACACGTACCTATAAGCCAGGGTGCAGGCACACACTTACCTATAAACAGCCCAGGACGCAGGACACACACTGTACCTATAAACAGCCCAGGACGCAGGACACACACTGCACCTACAAACAGCCCAGGACGCAGGACACACACTGTACCCTATAAAGAGCCCGGGTGCAGGACACACACTGTACGTATAAACAGCCCAGGACGCAGGACACACAGTGTACCCTATAAACAGCGCAGGACGCAGGGCACACACTGTACCTATAAACAGCACAGGACGCAGGACACACACTGACCCTATAAACAGCGCACGACGCAGGTTACACACTGTACCCTATAAACAGCCCTGCACGCAGGACACACACTGTACCCTATAAACAGCCCTGCACGCAGGACACACACTGTACCCTATAAACAGCCCAGGGCGCAGGACACACACTGTACCCTATAAACAGCCCAGGACGCAGGACACACACTGTACCCTATAAACAGCCCTGCACGCAGGACACACACTGTACTCTATAAACAGCCCAGGGCGCAGGACACACACTGTACCCTATAAACAGCCCAGGGCGCAGGACACACACGGTACCTATAAACAGCCCTGCACGCAGGACACACACTGTACCCTATAAACAGCCCAGGGCGCAGGACACACACTGTACCCAATAACAGCTCAAGGTGCAGGACACACACTGTATCCTATAAACAGCCCAGGAGCAGGACACACACTGTACCCTATAAACAGCGAGCAGGACACACACTGTACCCTATAAACAGCCCAGGACGCAGGACACACACTGTACCCTATAAAGAGCCCAGGGTGCAGGACACACACTGTACCCTATAAACAGCCCAGGACACAGGACACACACTGTACCCTATAAAGAGCCCAGGGTGCAGGACACACACTGTACCCTATAAACAGTGCACGACGCAGGTTACACACTGTACCCTATAAACAGCCCAGGGCGCAGGACACACACTGTACCCTATAAACAGCCCAAGTCCCCATCTTATTCCAACCTCAGCCTGTCAAAGGCAAAACTGGAGGAGTGTCGCAGATTCTTGTAAACCCACCAACCTCGAAAATGCAAATCAAACATCTTGCCATCCTTTCTGAACTTTAATCGCTTTCTTTTTTAGTGTACAACCACAGAAACTGCAAGGCAGATAGCGAATGCTGACACACCCTTCTCTTGGCTGGCTGACAGAGGATTGCAGCAAACTGAGTTCAGAATTCATCTGAGCCCCCCGCCCCCCATCACCTTCCCCCCCCTGCCCCCACCAGAGATGCTATTTAATCTCATTCTGACAGGTTCAGTGGGAAAAGATAGAATAAGCATTGATATCCAACCGCTCACAACCTCACACAACACTCCAAAGCACCCGATGGACAGATGAACAGCGCAAAAGGCAGCCAATCGGTGCACAGCAAGATCCCACAAATCAACAGCTGACCTAAAAAACGAAAACCTTAAAGAAAAAACACCTAGAAGGTTCTGGGGCAAATTAAAAAAAAACTCAGCAGGTCTGGCAGCTTCTGCAGAGAGAGAGAGAGAAAAACAGAATAAATGTTTCGAGTTGAATGTGGACTGACTCTTCCTTGGAACTGAAGTACTTCTGAAGAGTCATTACTCTCCCCACACTTGCTGCCAGGCACACTGGGTTTTTCTGGAACTTTCTGTTCTGATTTCAAGTGGACCCAGGAATCTGTTCTGGTGACGTCAGATTGGCAAAGGTGAGGAATTGGAACACCAGCGTTGTGATGGAAGACCCCTTGGTCTTTTTTGTGGGGCGGAAGGTGGGAGGGTAGGAAGGGAGGAGGATTATTTAACTTAATTCCAGCAGATGTAAGTGTTTAGTCAGAAATTCCCAAGTGAAGGCGTTACTCAGCGAGCAGAAATCCCCAAACACTTCTCTCGTTCTTCATCGAGCGAGCGGCTGGGTTTAATGGCTGGAATTGGGTTGGATTTTCCAGTTGATCAGGAACTCATTAATGCCTCTTCCTCTCCCCCGATCTCCTCCACCATCTCCCCCCCCCCACCTACTCCAACTACAAATGACAAATATTAAATGTCTTGTGTTAGAATCATAGAATCCTACACTGCAGAGGGAGGCCATTTGGCCCATCAAGTCTGCACTGACCACCCAGGCCCTATCCCCATAATCCCATGCATTTACACTAGCTAGTTCTCCCCTCCCCCAACACTAAGGGGCAATTCAGCATGGCCAATGCACCTAACCTGCACATCTTTGGAGTGTGGGAGGAAACAAGAGCATCCAGTGGAAGCCCACACATTCACTGGGAGAACAGTGATGCAAATAGTCTGACATTAGCACTGCAATGAAGTTACTGTGAAAACCCCCTAGTCGCCACACTCCGGTGCCTGTTCGGGTACACTGAGGGAAAATTTAGCCAACGTACTCTAACCAGTACATCTTTTGGACTGTGGGAGGAAATCGGAGCACCCGGAGGAAACCCAAGCAGGCACAGAGTGAATGTGCAGACTCCACACGGACGGTGACACCCAAGCCGGGAGTCAAACTCGGGATTCTTGGCGCTGTGAGGCAGCAGCGCTAATCACTTTGCCACCGCGCAGTGACTGCATTTGAAAAATGTCGAATCAAAAACATCCGTGTTTGAATATTTGGCCTCACTCAAATGGAGTGTTATGATACGCTGCACCCTCCTCTCCTGAGAGCATGGGCCTCCCGAGGTTTGTGGTTCTCTGATGCCTCATTCAAGGCATTGAGAGTCATCAGGCTGATCAGCTCTGGAAGGTATCACAGTTCTTCCAGATGCCCTCATCTCCTTTAAATGTAGGAGATATCAAGGGTAAATTTTTCACTCAGAGGGTGGTGAGTGAATGGAATCGGCTGCCATTGATGGTAGTAGAGGCAATTTCACTGAGGTCTTTTAAGAGACTTCTTGATGAGTACGTGGGATTTAATGGGATTGAGAGTTATAGATAGGCCTCGTAGGTATGAATATGATCAGTGCAACTTGTGGGCCAAAGGGTCTGTTTGTGCTGTAGTGTTCTATGTAAATACTTATACACACTCATACGAAGGTAGGGTAAGTGTAGCACAGAATAGGTGAGGGGTCAATGGCTGTGCCGCCATCACAAACTCAGCTATATTGAGAAAACTGCTCCAATCATATTGCACTTAAAACAACAGGAGTTAATTTCAAAAACATCACTTTCTGCTGCTTCCACTGAAAGCTGGTTTTATAAGTAGAACCCACCGCCAAGTCCCCTTACATATCCTAAATGACATGTAATTTAAACTGACATTTCAGTGCAGTGCTGAGGGAGTGCCGCACTGTCAGGGGGTCAGTGCTGAGGGAGTGCCGCACTGTCAGAGGGTCAGTGCTGAGGGAGTGCCGCACTGTCAGGGAGTCAGTGCTGAGGGAGCGCCGCACTGTCAGAAGCATTAGGCTGGGACATAATCTGTCCTCCATGTTGGATGTACAGATGCTGGCGTTGGATTGGGGTGGTAAGAACTCAGTAAGAATTTAGCAACACCAATTTATAATCCAACCGATTTATTTGATAGTAAAAAAGGAGCTTTCGACTCCTGTGTCTTCCTCAGGCAAATTTGCCTGAGGAAGACACAGGAGTCGAAAGCTCCATGTTGGATCCAGAAGGTTTGGAACTTGTAGAAGTGAGGGGCCTGTGATCTGGTGCCACGGGCCAGCCTGCCTTCCTCAATCAACATCGCTCAAACAGAATCACTGCTCTTTGATCTGTTTGTGTGATTTGGGGCCACATTCAGCACCATAACATCCATCAGTTACCACTGTCTTTTATAGCTGAAGAAAGGTGCTAAAGAAGTGCAGGAAATCTTTCTGGTTAGTGTTTAACACATTTAAATTTATACTCACATCATTCTAAAGATTTAGATGTTGAACTTCAAATATTGTCAAGAATATCAAAAACTCCCACTGGCTCCTTGGAGATGCTTCACAAGGGCAGTATAAAACACAGTGTGACTCTGAGATGCATAGAGAGATATTAGGACAGGTTTTGGCGAAGAGGCAGGTTTTAAAGAGCGCCTTAAAGAAGGAGAGAGAGAGAGAGAGATAGATGGAAATATTTATGGAGGGAATTCCAGAGCCTAGCTCCCAGACAACTGAAAGTACAGCCACCAATGATGCAGCAATTAAACTTGGAGACGCTCAAAGGCCCAGAGGAGCACAGAGATCTCAGGGGGATATCATAGAATCCTTGCAGTTCAGGTGGAGGCCATTCGGCCCATTGAGTCAGCATCAACTACAGTCCCACCCCATAACCCCACGCATTTACCCTAGCTATGGCACTGCAGGGTATTGGGAGAAGCAAAATAAGAGAATGATTTAACAAACAAGAGTGGAAATTTTATAATTGAAGCATTTCTGGTCTGGGAGCCAGCGAGTACAGGAGGTGGTGTGAGAATGTTTATTTATTAGTGTCACAGGCTTACATTAACTCTACAATGAAGTTACTGTGAAAATCCCCTAGTCGCCACACTCCAGCGCCTGTTCGGGTACACTGAGGGAGAATTTAGTACGGCCAGTCCACCTAACCAGCACGTCTTTCAGATTGTGGGAGGAAACCAGAGCACCTGGAGGAAACCCATGCAGACACAGGAAGAACGTGCAGGCTCCACACAGACAGGAATTGAACTTGGGTCTAACCAGCGCTAATCACTGTGCCACCGTGACTTGGTGCTGGTTAGAATGTGATCAGCAGAGTTTGGGATAGGCTCAAGTTACTGGAAAGTGGAAGGTGTTCAGTTCACACTGCCCTGGGATCCAGGTTAGACATTAGGCAATGTGACTGCATAAAGAAACAAGGCTGTCAGTTTGCTGAGAAATAACAGACCACTTTACATCTCATTCTGAGCGTGCAGACATCTGAGTTGCGGCTGCGATTGAAACCGTGCAGATTTGCAAAACTCATTCAGTCCCATGAGGGTTTTCTCTCTCCAACCTCTGCACCATTTGCAATGCAACCACTCCCTCTCCTTGCTCAGGTTACTGCATTTTACCCCACAACAGCCTGAGACAATCAGCCGGTTGATTAGTTTAACAGCACTCCCTAAGTATCAGTTGACTAGTTTGTGCTAAATAGGCCCAATGACACAGCCCATTCCTCCAAACAACGATTCTCAATATGGGACGCTACGGGGAAAATTGAATCAAATGAAGAAATACTCTCCCTTCTGGCTTGGGTGGGGTGGTCAGAGAGATGTGTGCTCATTGAGGTAACATTGCCAGAGTCAGCAGGGAGATGCAGAAAAAATGCTTTACACAAAGCGTTGTTGCAATGGCAACATCATAGGGACTGACAGAGGGGGAAACTGCATCTTCACTGGAAAATAGGATAAATATTTAAAACAGAGGAAAATGCAGAAATATTAATACAGTGTGGAGCAGTGGGATTGATACAGGGCTATGAGGAGGAATGGGCAATGGGATTAGTTTGGGATTGACACAAGGCTATGGGGAGAGAACGGGGCAGTGGGATTATTTTGGGATTAATACTGGGCTATGGGGAGAGAGTGGGATAGTAGGATTAATTTGTGGATTGATACAGGGCTTTGGGGAGAGAACTCGGCAGTGAAATTAATTTGGGATTGATACGGGGCTATGGGAAGAGAGTATGGCAGTGGGATTATTTTGGGGATTGATACAGAGCTACGGGGAGACAGCAGGGCAGTGGGATTAGTTTGGGATTGATACTGGGCTATGGGGAGAGAGCGAGGCAGTGGGATTAGTTTGAGATTGATGTGAGCTATGAGGAGAGAGCGGGTCAGTGTGATTAGTTTGGGATTGATACTGGGCTATGGGAGAGAGCGAGGCAGTGGGATTAGTTTGAGATTGATGTGAGCTATGAGGAGAGAGCGGGTCAGTGTGATTAGTTTGGGATTGATACTGGGCTATGGGAGAGCGTGGAGCATTGGTATTAGTTTGGGACTGATACAGGCATACAGGGAGAGAGTGAGGCAGTGGGATTACTCTGGGATTGATATAGGGGCTATAGGGGAAAGAATGGAGCAGTGGGATTTGTTTGGGATTGATATGGGGCTATGGGGAGAGAATGGGACAGTGGGATTAGTTTGGTTTTGGTACTGTCTAACGGAGAGAAAGCTTGGCAGTGGGATTAGTCTGGGATTGGTACTGGGCTATTGGGAGAGAACAGGATAGGGGGATTAGTCTGAGTTTGTATATTCCTCATCCCCAACACCACCCTTTTCTGACTCCTCCAGATTTGCCCAATTGCCCCCCTCTGTTTGGGGCAGATCCAAAGCTGTTTTGTGGTCTTGTTCCCCCATAACCCATCTGTCATACTTCAAGGAATTTAGTGACCTGTTGCCTTCAAAGTAAAACATCTCACTGATGTAAGATAGCATCAAATCCATAACCTGCTGCCATGCTACAAATATCTGATACAACACCTGGCCAGATCATTCTTCAGGTAGAAAACAAAGAACTTCTAATCGTTAAATGAATCCATTCCCAGTAATCCAGGAGTGTCTGAGATTACTGACTGCCTATTAGTTTACCACTTGTTCTGGCTCCCCCATTCCCTTCCCTCACTGAGACACACCCTGCAAAATTACAACAACAATGCACACTTATATAGCACCTTTAACATACCAAGGGCTCTCACAGAACCAGTACCAAACAGAAAGGATTGATACTGACCCACATATGGAGAGAATTTTCCCATCCTGCCTGCCGGGGGTTGCGGGGACAGGGCATGCGTCAGTCCATTGATCTTGGGCAGAGGGTGAGCTAGGTTGGAAAGTCCCACCCACCGAGATTCTAAGGCAGGTGAGCAATTGCTTGATCAAAGAATTAAGTTTTAAAGAGTGTTTCAGAGGAGAAAAGAGAGACGGGGAGACTTAGGGAGAGAATTGCAGAATCTAGTACCCCGGAGGACGGCAGCCAATAGTGGCAAGGTTACAATCCGGGAGGCCGGAATTTCAGGGGCACAGCAATCTTTCAGGATTACCGTGTTAGAGGAAGCGACAGATGATAAGTGGTGAGATCATGCAGAATGATTTGAAAGCACGCGACAAGAATTTTCGAATTGAGGAACTGCCGATGGGGAGGCAATATAGGACAGCGAGTGAAAGGCTGAAGGGCGAATGAGCTAGAGAGTGCCAATGAGGTTTCAGATCAGCTGAGTTTTAGGGAGAATGGATCATGGAGGACCAGCCTGGGGGCAGGTTGGGCATTGGCACAGATGAATCTGGAGGTTAGATAAGTGGTAGATCGATGGCCCTAGGTGTGCGACAGAGAGGGGAAATGTTACAGAGTGAAAGTAGGCGGGCTTGACGTTCAATCATTTACCCGAAACTGTTCTCATTCTGGTTTTTCCAAGGGAGATCCCGAGAAATGACATTTGAAAGATATTTCCAACCGAGAGTTCAGTGTGTGAGATAATTTTTTTTTAAAGTTTATTTATTAGGGTCACAAGTAAGGCTTACACTAACACCGCAACAAAGTTGATGTGAAATATCTGCCCGGGTACATCGAGGGAGAATTTAACGTGGCCGATGAACGCTAACCAGCATGTCTTTCGGACTGTGGGAGGAAACTGGAGCACCCGGAAGAAACCCACGCAGACACGTGGAGAATGTGCAGAATCTGCACAGGTAGTGACCTAAGCTGGGAATCGAACCCAGGTCCCTGGTGTTGTGAGGCAGCAAGCTAACCACTGTGCCACCATTGCATGTTCTGGTTTCAGGCTTGTCATGAGACAGCGGGCTTGATATTTTTACTTCTTCCGGTGGATTGAACTGCGAAATAATGGGAAGATTCTCAGATTGCTGAGTCTGACGTGATGTGGCTTGAACAGTCACCCCCACGGACTGTTTCTACCTTTCTCTCTGAGAGGGCACAATGTGTGGGGAAGGGAACTGAATTTTGGGATCCCACAGTCCATACAACGGGGAGGCTGGGGGTGGTTGAGGAATCAACCACACCCACTCAACACAAGGATTCCCATGGATTTCAATCTAGAATTCCCAGTTCCCAATTCTCCACCCACCAGGAGACAGATTCAAGAATGCAACACACAAAATAGGAGCAGCAGGAGGCCATTTGGCCCCTCGAGCCTGCTCTGCCAACTAAGATCATGGCAGTTCTGACTGTGGCCTTAACCCCACTTTCCTCTTTGCCCCCTTGATTCCCTTGTTGATCAAAAATCTTGTCTCACTCGGCGTTGAATCTATTCAATGACCCTGCCCCACTGCTCTTGGTATGGCTCCTGTTCTGCCCAAGGCTGTAAGGAACTACAAATGGTCGTGAATGTAGCACAATCCATTATGCAAACCAGCCTCCCGTCCATTGACCCTGTCCACACTTCCTGCTGCCTCGGCAAAGCAGTCAGCATAACTAAGGACCCCATGCACCTTGAACAATCTCTCTTCCACCTTCTTCCCTTGGGGAAAAGATAGAAAAGTCCGAGGTCACGTACCAACCGACTCAAGAACAGCTGCCGTCAGATTTTTGAATGAGCTTACTTTGCATTAAGCTGATCTTTCTCTATGTCCTAGCTATGACTGTAATACTATGTTCTGCACTTCTCTATGTGTGCAGAGAAGTGCACACATTCTCTGTGTGTGCACAGAGAACACACACATGTTTCTCTATCTTTCCTTCTCTATGAATGGTATAATTTGTCTATATAGCGTGCAAGAAACACTACTTCCCATTGTACACTAATACTTGTGACAAAAATAAATCGAATCAAATCAAATCTCTGTGGAAAAGAATTCCAGACACTAATGAACTTCCGAAAGAAGAAATTCCTCCCTCTATCCTTCTTAAATAGGAGACTCCTTATTCCGAAACTATGGCCTCCAGTTCCACATTTCCCCAGAAATGGAAACGTCCTCTCAGCCTCTACCCCATCAAACCCCTTCAGAATCTTATATATTTCAATAAGATCACCTCTCATCCTCCTAATCTCTGATCATCCCAGGAATCGTTCCAGTTAACCTTTTCCGAATGGCTGGATAGCCCAACAGGTAAATCCATACACATGGATACATCCCACCTCTGCTTTAGGATGAGGAGAGGAGTGTGGATATTCTGCATTGGCCTCAGTGCCTGTGAACTGGAATCCCTACAGAGCAGAAAGAGGCCATTTAGCACATCAAGTTTGCACCGACAACAATCTCACCCAGCCCTTATTCCCGTAACTCTGCATATTTACCCTGCTAATCCCCTTGACACTAAAGGGCAATATAGCGTACCAATCCACCGAACCTGCACATCTATGGACTGTGGGAGGAAGGACTCAGTAAGAATTTAGCAACACCAATTTATAATCCAACCGATTTATTTGATAGTGTTGAAAGCTCGCTTTTTTACTATCAAATAAATCGGTTGGATTATAAATTGGTGTTGCTAAATTCTTACTGAGTTCTTACCACCCCAATCCAACGCCGGCATCTGTATATCTGTGGGAGGAAACCAGAGCACCTGGAGGAAATTTATGCTGACATGCAGAGAACGTACATACAGACAGACAATAACCCGATCTAGGAATTGAACCTGGGCCTCTGGCACTGAGAGGCAGTAGTGCTAACCCATTGTGCCACCGTGTTGACCAGACTGGGATACATTGTTGAGAATACCATTCCTGACATTCATGAATCCTGCTAGGATATTCTAGATTTGGGATTGGGAAAAACTGTGATATCTGCAATGGTCAAACTGGCTCACGTTTCTAACCCATCAGGATTCAGGGTCTTTTTGTGGCTGTGGGGTGAAATCGGGCATAAATAGTGTGAAGAAAAGACAGTTCAAAAAACATCACAGCATGAAAACACTCAAACAAAAGCAGCGACTGTAAAATAGGACACGAGTTACTCACGGATGTGAAACATAGTCCGGGTTTCACTGTATGAATTGTAGGTTTCGCAATACTGAGCTGGTGAAGGGAGTTTGGTACAAATTCAATATCTGATTAACTAGCTGTGCTGTTCTGTTTCTGTCTTTCTAACAAGGGCAACGTGGTTTACACAACCAGTCGCTAAAATAACAGTTCTTTGATTCGCTGTTGTCAATTCCTAAATGCTAAAATTAAATAGGAACACATTTCCTTCTTTGTAAGCCTGCAAAAGCACCAGGCATTTCCCTCGCTGTACGAGTGTGGTTACTGTACAGAAATTGATTGCTCAGTTCAAGGGGTAAATGTGGGTGTACAAGAAGCTCCTCCAAATTATTCTGTCTCACCCGATTAACATACCAGGAGCAGCCCTTTAAGCCTACTCCACCATTCATTACTGTAAAGACTTGAATCAGCCCATTGAAGTTGGCCTATTGGAATACGAGCTCCCTGATTAAGGGGCCAACTGATGGACCAATCAGGAAAACTTTACTTTGTATATAACCAGAAGTGTCAGTTCCTCTGGTACTCCCAAAGACATTCTTCTGACTGATAGCACTCTATCAACTGCTAGAATTACAGAATTCCTTCAACACAGAAGGAGGCCATTTGACCCCATTGAGCCTGCACTGACCACAATCCCACCAAGGCCTTCCTGGGTAATCCCACATGTTAACCCTGCTAGTCCCGCTGACATTAGGGTCAATTTAGCATGACCAATCCACCCTAACCAGCACATCGTTCAGACTGCGGGAGGAAACCACAGCGCCTAGAGGAAACCACTCAGACACAGGGAGAACATGCAAACTCCACACACAATGACCCGAGGTGAGAATCGAACCCGGGTTCCTGGCGCTGTGAGGCAGCAGTGCTAACCACTGTGCCAGCGTGCCACTGTTGGAATTGTAAATAAAGAGCTTCTGGTGAAGGGACTTCTGTCTTTGTGAACGTATCACAAATACCATCATGGCTGATCTCATCTTGGCTCAATTCCACTTTAAAAACTCCACAGACCGCTTCTTCCCTGCTGCCATCAGACTTTTGAATAGACCTCCCTCGCCCTAAGTTGATCCTTCTCTACACCCTAGCCATGACTGTAACACTACATTATGCACTCTCTCTTTTCCTTCTCTATGAACGGTATGCTTCATCTGTACAGCATGTAAGAGATAATACTGTTCACTGTATGCTAATACATGTGACAATAATAAATCAGATCAAACTTTCCTGCCAGTTCTCCATAACCCTTCAACCCAATACTAATTAAAAATACAATATTTTTAATGATCATTTGGGTTGATTGTGACTTTCTTATATTTATGCAGCCCTCATTTTGAATTTCCCTGCAAGGCTGATTAGAATGACTTCTCAGTTAGTGTACAAAAATTGAGCAACATGTCTTTAATATCTCTAAGAACTATCTCAGTGTTGCAATTAAGCAACCATAGAAATAGGGTATACAAACTGAAGATCGTTAACAGATGTTGGGTTGTAAAGTTCTTCTCAACTGCAAGAAATCCTTGTTTAGTCACTGAGTGAATACTGCAAAAACCTAATGATCTGACTTACTAAAAGCACAGCATTCACTGAGACACCAGTGGAAACACGATTGGAAAAAATGATTAATTAATAATCTTGTTGTAAAGAGGCTCCCGGGAATAGTGATCATATCATTATTGTATTGAGTTTGAGAGTGATATAGTTAAGTTCAAGATCTGAACAAAGTATGATAGGTGCGGCACGGTGGCATAGTGGTTTGCACTGCTACATGACAGCGCCAGGGTTTAATTCCCAGCTTGGATCACTGTCTGTGTGGAATTTGCACATGCTCCCCGTGTCTGCGTGGGTTTCCTCTCACAGTCCAAAAGATGTGCAAATAAGGCTGCTTGGCCATGCTAAATTGACCCTTTATGTCCCAAGATAAGTAGGTTCGGTGGATGAACCAGGTAAATACATGACGTCTGGATAAGATGCTCTGTCAGCGAGTCTGTGCAGACGCTAGACTACTGGGATGGCAATAGTTAGGGACACGGAGACAACGTGCAAACTCTGCACAGACAGTCACCCGAGGCAGGCATGGAACCTGGGTACCCGGTGCTTGAGGCAACACAGTTAACCACTGTGTCATCATGCCGCCCATGAAATGTCTTGAAAGGGAAACTGGAATTGACAAACCTGTTTGAATTTTTGAGGTTACATCTGGCAACATAATTAAGGCGAAACCAGTGGATGTATTTGTATTTTCAAAACACATTCAATAACGTGACACACAAGGGATTATTATACAAAACATCATAGAACTGGGGGATAATATATTAGCATAAAAAGAGAATTGGCTAATGGACAGAAGACTGAGCATAGGAATAAATGAAATTACAGCACAACACTGCAAACAGTGGAAATCTGAAATAAAAACAGAAAATGCTCAGCAGGTCAGGTAACACGGTGGCACAGTGCTTAGTATCACCACCACACAGCGCCAAGGACTCGGGTACAATTCTGACCTCGGATGATTATGTGGACTTTGCATGTTCTCCTTGTGTCTGCATGGGTTTCCTCCCATACTCCAAAGTGCTGCAAGTTAGGAGGGTTGACCATGCTAAATTTCCCTTTAGTGTCCAAAGATATGCAGGTTAGATAGATTAGTCATGGTAAATGAGTGAGTTCCGGAAATAGAGTAGGGGAAAGGACTTGGGGAAAGGGTTTGTCAGAGAGTTGGTACAGACTTGATGAGCTAAGTGGCCTCCTGATTATCTATGATACAACATCTGTGTAAAAGAGAGAAAGAGTTAATGTGTCAAGTTTGTGAGATTCTTCCTCAGTATGGGAACACATGGGTAATCATAAGCTGTAGCCAATGAAATATAACAAGGATTGGTACTTCAATCATGGCCATTTACATCAACGGCTCATGTGAAGGGTGATAATGATATATCCAGGTTTACTAACAATACAATGTTAGGTGGGAAAGTAAGCTGTGAGGAGGATACAAAGAGGCTGCAAAGGGATATGGATAGCTTAAGTGATTGCAGATATAATGTGAGGACGTGTGAAGTTATCCACTTAGGAAAGAAAAAACAAAATAGTAAAATACTCGAAATGTGTAACAATTAGAAAATGTTAGCGTTCAGCGGGATTTGTGCACGAATCATGAAAATTTAATATGCAGATACAGCAAGCAAAGCTCAGAAAGCATAATAAAAAATTAGCATTTACTACAAAGGGATTGGAGTATAAGAGTACAGAAGTTTTACTGCAATTGTACAGGGCCTTTGTGAGACTGCACCTGGAGAACTGTGTAAGCTTTTGATTCACTTTTTGCTTTGAACATTAAATGAGGCCCCATCTGGAGAAGGGCAAGTGAATTATCCCCAATGTCATGGACAATATTTAGCCCTCAATCAAAATCACAGAAACAGCTTATCTGAGACATCATCCCATTGCTGTATGTGGATTCTTGCTGTGCACAAATTGGTTGCCACACGTCCTACATTAAAAGAGTAACGACACCTCAAATGCATCTCACCAGCTGTAGAATGCTTCAAGGCTTCCGATGGTAGGGAAAGGCACTATCTAAATGCAAGTCTTACTTGCATTTTTCTTTCCTTCTGAGCCTTGTAGCCTTAACAGAAATTCACTAGACTGATTCCTGGGATGAGGCTGTCCTATGCGGAGAAACTGAATAGCATGGAACAATACGGGCAGCTCAGTGGTACAGTGGTTAGCACTGCTGCCTCACAGTTCCAGGGACCCAGGATCAATTCAGACCTCAGGTCACTGTCTGTGTAGAGTTTGCACGTTCTCCTCGTGTCTATGTGGGTTTCCTCCGGGTGCTCCGGTTTCCTCCCACAGTCCAAAGATGCGCAGGTTAGGTGGATTGGCTACGCTAAATGTGTGGGGTTACAGGGATAGGGTGTTGGAGAGGGCTTGGGTAAGATACTTTGACAGAGAGTAGGTGCAGACTTCATAAAATCATAGAATCCTACAGGGCAGGAGGCCGTTTAGCCCATCGAGTCTGCACTGAATACAATCTGAGGCCCTATCCCCCGTAATCCCTTGCATTTATCTTAACTAAACCCCCCGACAGTAAGGGGCAATTTAACATGGCCACTACACCTAATCCTCACATCTTTGGAGTGTGTGAGGACACAGACAGTGACACTTTATGGGCCAAAAAGCCTCTTCTGCACTGTAGAGATTCGCTGAAGTTCAGCAGAACGGGGAGTAAACACTATAATATTTGTGGAGCTAGACGGGGAAGATGCCGGGAAGAAGATTTAGGATGATAAGGGTCAATTTTTATAATAATGGATTGGCAACTTAGGATTGAGATGAGGAGAAAGGCTTGTGGGCCTTTGGACAGTGGGCCTAGCCCAGAGAGTGATGAATGCTCACTCACTGATTTAATTTAATTTGATTTATTATTGTCACATGTGTTAACATGCAGTGAAAAGTATTGTTTCTCACGTGCTTTACGGACAAAGCATACTGTTCACAGAGAAGGAAATGAGAGAGTACAGAATGTAGTGTTACAGTCATAGCTAGGGTGTAGAGAAAGATCAACTTAATGCAGGGTGGGTCCAATAAAAGTCTAACGGCAGCAGGGAAGAAGCTGTTCTTCAGTCCGTTGGTATGTGGCCTCGGACTTTTGAATTGATTTTCCTGACGAAAGAAGATGAAAGAGAGAACGTCCAGGGTGAGTGGGGTTATTAATTATTCTGGCTGCTTTGCCTAAGCAGCGGGAAGTGTAGACGGAGTCAATGGATGGGAGGCTGATGAATGTATATGAGTCAGAGAGCGATGGGTTTTTGAGTAGCGATGCTATCAAGGGACGAGTGGATAATGCGCTAAGGTGGAGTTAAAGTTGCAGATCAACTGTCCTGGTACTGAGTAATGGAGCAGGGTTTGAAGTGTTGACTGGCCTTCTCCTTCTATATCTTATATTAACAGAGGTAAACACATTTCAAAGTCTGAGTGACTATCAGTCCCAAGACAAGGTCGGTGTCACAGAGAAAATCTCTAAGTCTGCTCTCCCGGTCTTATACTGCGTGGCTTGGGTAAGCAAAAAAGGAATATCTTAAAGAAAGTCCATCCAAATGGGTCAATCCAAGCATTTACAAGAATAAATGTACATGTGTTAAGTGTTTAACTGGAACAGCACTGACGGGAAATGACGGAAAAATGAGCAGCAGCGCAGTGGTTAGCACTGCTGACTCACAGCACATTGGACCTGGGTTCGATTCCAGCCTCGGGTCACTGCCTGCCCATTCTCCCCATGTTTGTGTGGGTTTCCTCTGGGTGCTCTTCCCACAGTCCAAAGATGTGGAGATTGTCTTCTAAGCGTTGGGAACTGTCCTAAAATCTAGGGAACTATGGAAGATCTGAACCAAGGCATCCACTATCTCTGTAGCAGCCCCTTTTAAAACCCTAAGATCTAGGGATTTGTCAACTTTAAGCCCCAAAATTTCTCCAGTATATTTTCTTTACTGATGATCATTTCGCTAAATTCCACATTTCCATCAGATCCTTGGTTCTCCACTATTTCCAGAAGTTATGTCTTCTGGCATGAAAACAGACGCTAAATATTTACTTAATATCACTTGCCATTTCTTTGAGGGAGATATGGTGACAGAGTAGCTGCCACATAGCGCCAGGAACCTGGGCTCGAATCCCAATTTGGGTCACTGTCTGTGTGGAGTTGACATGTTCCCCCTGTGTCTGCATGGGTTTTCTCCCAGTGCTCCAGTTTCCTCCCACACTCCAAAGATGTGTAGGTTACGTTGATTGGCCATGCTAAATTGCCCCTCGGGTCAGGAGGATTACCAAAGTAAATATATGAGGTTTTGGGGCTTGGGCCTGGCTGGGATTGTTGTGCATACTCAGTGGGCCGAATGGCCTCCTTCTGCACTGTAGGCATTCAATGAAAGAAGACAACTCAAAACAGCCCAGAATGCAGGATAAGTACAAGCAGGTAGTTACAAAACTGAAGACCGTCGTGCCATAACTTAATCCGTACCTTAATCATTTACGTGAGGAAAACTGGTCAATGTACATGTTGGTGAATTTAGCTATAATCACTGAGATAGGGAATCCCAAAGTGGATTCTGGACACTGAAATCCACGAGTATAAAGGGCTGGCAAAAGGATAAGTATTTGCCAAGATACTGGGAGAAATCTCTAACCTTTCAAACAATATAGATTTTAGAACACTATGCACAAACAGGCCCTTTGGCTCACAAGTTTAACAGTTTATTTTTGTGCATTTTGAGTCTACTACTTTCATCCTTACAGTGGCTCAGTGGAGTAGACTGCTGATTTCTGAATTAGAAAGTAGTCAGTACAAATCCCTCCCCAACACTTGAGTCAATCATCCAAGCTGACATTCCCAGTGCAATACTGAGGCAGCGCCGCACTGTCAGAGGGTCAGTGCTGAGGGGGTGCCGCACTGTCAGAGGGTCAGTGCTGAGGGGTTGCCGCACTGTCAGAGGGTCAGTGCTGAGGGAGTGCCGCACTGTCAGAGGGTCAGGACGAGGGAGCGCCGCACTGTCAGAGGGTCAGTGCTGAGGGAGCGCCGCACTGTCAGAGGGTCAGTACTGAGGGAGCGCCGCACTGTCAGAGGGTCAGTGCTGAGGGAGTACCACACTGACAGAGGGTCAGTGCTGAGGGAGTACCACACTGTCAGAGGGTCAGTGCTGAGGCACTGCCGCACAGTCAGTGGGTCAGTGCTGAGGGAGTGCCACACTGTCAGAGGGTCAGTACTGAGGGAGTGCCACACTGTCAGAGGGTCAGTACTGAGGGAGCGCCGCACTGTCAGAGGGTCAGTACTGAGGGAGCGCCGCACTGTCAGAGGGTCAGTGCTGAGGGAGTACCACACTGACAGAGGGTCAGTGCTGAGGGCACTGCCACACGGTCAGTGGGTCAGTGCTGAGGGAGTGCCGCACTGTCAGAGGGTCAGTGCTGAGGGAGTGCCGCACTGTCAGAGGGTCAGTGCTGAGGGAGTGCCGCACTGTCAGAGGGTCAGTGCTGAGGGAGTGCCGCACTGTCAGAGGGTCAGTGCTGAGGGAGTGCCGCATTGTCAGAGGGTCAGTACTGACGGAGTGCCGCACTGTCAGAGGGAGCGTCACACTGCAAATCACTGGTGAAGCAGCAGCACTCTGAAAACTCATGATTCCAAATAAACCTGTTGGACTTTAACCAAGTGAGATTTCTTACATAGAAAAGCAGACGGTGGTCTGTGTGGTTAATGAGGCCAATTTCCTGTCCTAATTAACATCACTATGAGCAGGTCAACTGGTCTTCCAATCATTGTGTTTAACCGAGGGAATGAAACATACATTGACCGTTTGGACTTTCAGCACCAGAAGAAATGACAACAAATCATACAACATTTGTTTCAGTGGTGCTAATGAAACAACAGTAATGATGATTACTGCAGTTCCAAGTTGTTGTCAGTCTGCATGGTTTAACCGCACAGCTTCCCGCTCTCAGACACCAAGAGCCTTTCTGAAACTATGCATCCAAATGGAGTTGTCAGCAAAATGTGCTGTAATTTGGAAGTCACAGAGAAAATTCCCATGAGAACTGAGATGCCAGAGGATATGGGCCTCAATGTAATATCTCACCCAGAAGACAGCACCTCTGACAGTGCGGCGCTCCCTCAGCACTGACAGTGCGGCGCTCCCTCAGCACTGACAGTGCGGCGCTCCCTCAGCACTGACAGTGCGGCGCTCCCTCAGCACTGACAGTGCGGCGCTCCCTCAGCACTGACAGTGCGGCGCTCCCTCAGCACTGACAGTGCGGCGCTCCCTCAGCACTGACAGTGCGGCGCTCCCTCAGCACTGACAGTGCGGCGCTCCCTCAGCACTGACAGTGCGGCGCTCCCTCAGCACTGACAGTGCGGCGCTCCCTCAGCACTGACAGTGCGGCGCTCCCTCAGCACTGACAGTGCGGCGCTCCCTCAGCACTGACAGTGCGGCGCTCCCTCAGCACTGCCAGTGCGGCGCTCCCTCAGCACTGACAGTGCGGCGCTCCCTCAGCACTGACAGTGCGGCGCTCCCTCAGCACTGACAGTGCGGCGCTCCCTCAGCACTGACAGTGCGGCGCTCCCTCAGCACTGACAGTGCGGCGCTCCCTCAGCACTGACAGTGCGGCGCTCCCTCAGCACTGACAGTGCGGCGCTCCCTCAGCACTGACAGTGCGGCGCTCCCTCAGCACTGACAGTGCGGCGCTCCCTTGGTTCTTCCCAGGAATGTCAGCCTGAGATTTCTGTTCTCAAAAGTCTGGAATGGGATTTGAACCCATTACCTTCTGACTCAGAGGTAAGGCAGCCACTCGCCGAGCCAGCGCTGGGGGAAGAAGGGGTGTTATTAAACGCATGCTCCATATCTCAGTAGGGGTCCCTTGCCTGTTATTATTCTGTCCCTGTGTAACTTTGACTGGTTAAATTTTATTTTTAACCATCAGCCCCACTACACCTTTTAAATGACAGAAAAAGAATGTAAAGATAGTTCCACTCTGCACTTTCTTAAACTATTGATAATCTGCTTAACTAGACTGCAAATTTCCCAACTTCAACATCCTTCTTCAAGCAACTGTCTCAGAAATTCAAGCGCTGGTGCTAATTTGTAAACTGGCCTGCACTCTGATTTCATGTGACTCTGATTAAGGTCTGTTCAACTTCCTGATTAGGCTTTGAGCTTTAAGTAAATGGTGCAGTTTTGTCAGCAGAACATACCATTTTCAGACTTGAAAGTATTGTAATCACTTCTATTTTAAAATGGCTGTAATTTCTTCTCTGTTCCTACGGCCTCTTGGAAGAACATTGCTATCCTGTGCTTGGCTCCAAATGAAGATAACCAGATTGGGTCTCTAATCTGCAGCTTTGACACACTGGCTGTTGCCGTCTGTCTAACTCCCAGCATTCCCCCCACCTCCCCCACCCCGGATCACTAGCCAGTGTCGAGGCTCACAGTGGGTCTCCAATGAGCTCTTGCTTCATATCTCTGAAGCCTCCAGATTTGTCCATTCCAATGGAAAGGCTCCCTGAAAACTTCAAGCTCATCAGCCTCGATTTTGAAATTTATTTTCAAATCCCTCCAAAGCCTTGGCCCTCTCTCGATCTCTGAAATCTGCTGCAACCTTCTGAGAACTCAGCATCCCTCTTGATCATCGACTATTTTAACTGTTGGTGTCCATGGCTTTAGCTGTCTGGGCCCTGAACTCTGGAACTGTCTCTCCAAAAGGTCTCTGCCCTGAAGACACTCCTTAAAGCCTAAAGCCTGCTTGTTGCAGACTTTTGTCACTTCTCCCAATATTTCCTTCTGTGGTTTGGTGTTAAATTTGTGCCTGCTGTAAGGTGTTGTTTCACTGTATCAAATACTAGTTGTTTGGTAATTCATCTTTAACTGAAGGCTTTAGGGATTTCGGCTTGGTGATTGGGTGAAACAGCCCGAGTTCTAAACTGGGAACTTGCAGCTTTTCAGTTTCTACCTTTTCAGCACCCCCTCCCCCCTGCACCCAATTCCCCTATATACTTTCCCCTGTACCCCCTCCCCCTGTACTTCCTCCCTCTATACTCCCCCCTTCAGCCCATCCCTCTGTACCCCCTCCCCTTTCATCCCCTCCACGTTCTTTCTCCCCTTGTATCCACTCCCCCTGTACACTCTTCCGTGTACCCCCTTCCCCCGATCCCCTTTCCCTTCCACCCCGTCCCTGTATCCCCGTTCCCCTGTACCCCCTCCCACTGATAACATTCGGTACTGAATTCTGGTGACATTCCAGATGAGCTCTGGATTTGTAAAAACAAATCTTGGCTTTCAGAACAATCCTTCACGGCTGAATGACCTCGTCCAAGTTGTCTTGACCCCAACGGCAGCATTGCCATTGGAGTGATAGGGAGAATCCTAACATGCCGGGGGCTGCTTCTGCGAACATTGCACCTCCGTCTTGGTGATTAGGCTTAGTCCACAAAGCAGCTTTGGCATCTCTCTCTGTTCGGGAGGTATTAGATATACCTGAGGGCCACCACTTTGCGAGCGTGTGGCCAGGCAAGGCTTCAATAACTACTGGTATGTGGTTGAACCAAAACTGTAAGTTGCATTGTGTACCACACTCTATCCAACTGAGCTATAACCAATAGCCTGCCTGTGAACAATGCACAGAAAGATTCAGGATACTTCAATATGACACAAAGGCTACTACTTGGGGTACTTCCATTGCTCGTGTGTAGCCCTGACATCCCCGCCTCAATCCCCCGATCAATGCCCACCCAAGGCTCCTGCTCCAGATCACCATCAGGCGAAGATAGCTGAAAGCTCTGTCCACGGATAAGGGCATGATCGAGCCTGTCCACGTTGGCTTCCACAGTCAAGCAGCTGACCGGCTGGCCTCACTGTCCAGGCGCTGCTGTGTGGAACAGGCAAGGACAGGACAAAAAAGGAATGAATGAGGCATGAGGGAGGGGATTAAACATGAGATTTGGCTGCGGGAACAGTGGAATAGAACAGGAAAACAACTCTCTATAAATCAGAACTGTTGTTCTTAGGAAACTCACAAATGCAACCTTTGGGAAAGTACAGTGAAGTTGGACACTGGGCAAATTTCACCTGTAACTAAAACCATTAAATGAAAGAAGAATGACATTTCTTGCCTGACCCAATGAACGTAAGTCATGCATCTTTGAATATTAGTGGGCAATGTGTGAGGTAGGGAGTCCTGATCAGAAGAGGAGGGAGAGCAGGCAGGAGAGAGAAAGAAAGGGAGATGTAGCCTGATTTTTCTGTCTCCCCCCTATCTGCTCTGAAAAATGCTCCCCGCCACAATCCGTCACTGAGCGCAACTTTTACCCTAAAGTTTATCTTTTCGTTACAAATAAAGCTTATATTAACATTGCAATGATGTTACTGCGAAAATCCCCTAGTCGCCACACTCGGGTCATTCGGCACCCTAACCAGTACGTCTTTTAGATTGCGGGAGGAAACTGGAGCACTTGGAGGAAACACATGCAGACACAGAAAGAACGTGCAGAATCCACACAGACAGTGACCCAAGCGGGAATCGAACCCGGGTCCCTGGGGCTGTGAGGCAGCAGTGCCACCGTGCCATCCTCAGTCACTTATCATACAGTCACTTGCGGCGACAGCACGGTGGCACGGTGGTTAGTGCTGCTGCTTCACAGTGCCAGGGACCCAGGATCCTTTCCCAGCTTGGGTCACTATCTGAATGGAGTTTGCACATTCTCTCTGTGTCTGCGTGGGTTTCCTCCAGGTGCTCCAGTTTCCTCCCACAGTCTGAAAGACATGCTGGTTAGCATGCATTGGCCATGCTAAATTCTTCCTCAGTGTACCCGAACAGGCACCGTAGTGTGGTGACTAGGGGATTTTCACAGTAACTTCATTGGAGTGTTAATGTAAATCTGCTTGTGACACTAATAAATAAACTTTAAAACTATATGGAAAGGGATGGTGACACCAGAGAGAGTGGTGTTGATGATCAACAGTGCAGGGAATAATTTGCTAAGAGTCTTTGTTATTTCTAAACCACATGTTATTGTTTGCATCACTTTGACAAAGTCCTACTAATGATCAAGATTGTTATCTTAATTGGCAATTATCACAAAGAGTCAGAGGGAGACAGCTGAACAACTAAACAGAAGAATGTCCCCGATAAAAGCAAAATGTTGTGGATGCTGGAATCTGAATTAAAAACAGAAAATGCTGGAAAATCTCAAGAGGTCTGGCAGCATCAGTGGAGAGAGAATACAGCCAACATTTCAAGATGACCCTTTGACTAAAGCCCTAAGAGCTCTTTGTTCTTAACTCTGACAAAGGGTCACCTAGACATGAAACGCTGGCTCTATTCTCTCCTGGCAGACGCTGTCAAACCTGCTAAGATTTTCCAGCATTTTTCTGGTTTCATGTAAGGAGTTCTCTTTGCTCCTAGAAAATGATTGTGCCTCCCTAGATCACCTCGAGGGTCAGAGATCAGCCAGGCTGGGAAGCCCGATGGACACCAGCAGCCTCTCCAATCTCCTCGAGTGGCCAAACTCAAGAGAGATATTGCGTCGACTTTCTGTCCTCTTTTGACATTCATTCATTTGAGGGGTTTCAGTGTCCAGACGTGAGAAATCGGCCAATTTAAATTGTTGTCCTCGTTAACCCGAGATGGTGGAGGGTTGGGTGGGATCTTGTGGGTCTGGTGTAGAACCCCTAAATCTAACGCCAGAAAATGGAGATGGAGATGGAGTTGACATGATCAGTAACTTGCATCTAAGGTAAGTTTATTTATTAGTGTCACAAGAAGGCTGACATTAATGCTGCAATAAAGTTATCATGAGAATGTCGGTACTAATACTGATGACTAATCTTTCAGTTGAAAGATCCTTAACTCTTGTTCTCTTTTCTTTGTCCTCTCTTTTTAAAAAAAAAATTTGTCCCTCACCACAGTGTATTTGTCTGGAACGTTCCGCTCCTGGCTGATGGCTAGTGAATGAACAGGATTGTGAGTGGGGCTGACACGGTTGCCCCAGTTCTGTACTCAGGTCTCGGTGTCTTTCTGCAACCAACTCCCCTCTTCCCCCCACCCCACCACCGGCATCCAGTTCAATTTCTCAGAGCGCTCGTAAAGCTCTGTGACCTCGCACAGGATGTCAGAGAGACCGCTCGCGAGTAAAGACAAACCGGTCGGCTTACCTTAAGGACGTCGTCTTTCTTGAAGCTCAGTTCGTCTTCTCCAGCCCCGTGGAACTCGTACTTGGCCACAGCCTCCATTCCCTCACAGCCACCTCACTGCTCAGAAACTGACCCAAAGGCTTTGAAACAAAAAAAAATGGGAAGGACACTCCGTCAATCGAACAGTTCTGGGGAGGGGGGGGTGGTGTTGGGGTGGGTGCGTGCCGTATGTACGCAAGTAGGAGGGTTAGCGGGAGGAGGAGCGAGGGTGCGGGTGGGGGGGGGCGCGTGGAGAAGTGATGGAGGAGGCGAGAGGGCGGGAGGCTGAGAACGAATGCAAGAAACCTGTCTCAGCAATGTTCGATTTTAGTTCACGGCAGAACCCAGGTGGTTCCTTTGCATGTCTGAAGCCGCAAGTCTGCCGCTATGGGGGAAATATTGAGCATCGAACCCCAGCCCCACTGCTTCCACTCTCCCCCACCTCCCAAAACACCTTGGTCTGCTATTTGTCAAATGAAAATTAAAAAAAGAAAAATAGGTTGGGGCTCTTTTCTACTGATACTCCAAAAAAACCGCAATCTAAGAGGCTTAATGTAGAGGTTGAGCCAAGGAAAGCCACTCACAACGCCACTCCCTGTGCTCATTGCAGCCCGTTCAGCTCTGGAGGCAGGGTTCGCACAGGCCCGGCTCCTGGACCCGGCTGCACGCGGGAAAATCTCCCCTCGTCAATCTGTGGAATTTCACTCCACTGTCAGAACGTGGGGCTTGGGAAACTGTTCATCTCTTCCCTTCTTTCAGAGTTCTAAGTGCAGGCTATTTCCTGTGTCACTTAAGCTACTGCACTGTGTGTGAGGTTTTACTTCTGAGAGGAAGTTGTGGGCAAAGTGCACCAAAAAAAAAAATCCTGATTAATTTTAACTGCAGATTAAACCCCCCCACGCACCCCCCCCCCCAACACATCACCGTTTAAAGGAAAATCACACCTCAGAAAGGAGTGCAGTGTACATTGGCCACAATCATAATGGGGTTGAACAGGTTAAATTATGAGGGCGTGCTGCTTAAAGTTGGAGGCGGAATTCTCCCATTTTGAGACTAACTGCTGTGATGGGAGTGTGGGAGGAGGGGGGGGAGGTGGGGAAGGAAGAGATGTGGATTCTTTCCCACTGCGGAGGCCGGTGGAAAAACATGGCAAATCATCCACATCATAAAGCTAATTTATAGCTTTAAATTGAGGGGTGGTAGTTATAGGACAGATGTCAGAGGTGGGTTCTTTACTCAGAGGGTAGTAAGGGCGTGGAATGCCCTGCCTGTAGCAGTTGTGGACTCGCCAACTTTAAGGGCGTTCAAATGGTCAGTACCTAGGCATATGGATAACATTGGAATAGTTTAGGTTAGAGGGTCATTAGAGCGTTTCACTGGTCGGTGCAAAATCAAGGGCCGAAGGGCCTGTACTGCGCTGTAATGTTCTATATTCTACATTAATTATACACCTGGGTGTTTCGCAATGTGGTGCGGCAGGCCTTGATGGTGTACAATCTGCTATCCTAGCTGGGTGCTCTACTGAAAACTCGCCGACATCACTGACCCACTATTGAAGAAAGAAGGCGAACCATGAGAAAATGAAGACAGATCTCTCTGGGCGCTCATAGAGTCCTAGAATCTGTACCGTGCAGAACGAGGCCATTCGGTTGACTGATCTGCACCAACCACAATCCCACCCTGACCCTATGCTTGTAACCCACATACTTATCCTGATGCTAGGGTCAATTTACCCTGAAACTAAGGGGCAATTTAGCATGGCCAATCCACCTAACCATACATCTTTGGAATGTAAGAGGAAACCAGAGCACCTGGAGGAAACCCACACAGACACAGGGAGACTGTGCAGGCTATGCACAGGCAGTGCCAGAATTGAACTCATGTGCTGTGAGGCAGCAATGCTATCACTTTGCTGCCATGTTGCACTGTGGTGGGGCAGGCCTAGTGCACAGTGTACCTTCCTACCCAGACACCATATTGAAAAGGCACCAACATCATTGATCTACTACTGAAGCAAGAGGACGGACCGTGAGAAAGTGAAGATAGATCTCTGGGGTCACTCTGAGGATGGAAGAGAGATCCCTGGACCCCGAGCATTCCAGACTTCAACCCTTTGCTGCATGGAAAAACATATCATCGTGTTGCTGTTTGATAATTCTGTGCCCCCTCCTTTTACAAGCGGGAACCTTCTTCCATCGGGAAAAAGATGCAGAAGTCTGAGGTTACGTACTGACCGATTCAAGAACAGCCTCTTCCCCCCTGTTGCTGTCAGACTTTTGGATTTACCTTATATTAAGTTAATGCTTGTCTGTATAGCATGCAAGAGACAATACTTTTCACAGTATCCCAATACATGTGACAATAATAAATCAGATCAAATCAAAAGTTTTTGCCTCTCTGCTCTGTCCAGACCCAACACAATTTTGAATACTTCTATCAAATCTCCTCTCAGCTTTTCCTTGGAGAACAGCCTTAATTTCTCCAATCTATCTTCATAGCTGAAGTTCCTCATCCTTGAAACTCATCTCCTGAATCTCTTCTGCACTCTCACCAATGTTTTCATACCAGTCTTCCCTTAGAGAAATGCCAGGGAAACCAGAACAAGGGGAAAGGAATAGATTTAGGCAAAGGATCCTGTGACAGCTCCTGGTATGTGACGCATGTTTTTCACATGAAGGAAGGGGACAACGGGATTGTGAGTGTCCCAAGTCAAATAGCCCACTGCCAAGGTTCACGCTGGTGTACCTGCTGGGGCAAGGAATGTTGTAGCCAACGGGCCGAGACACGTGAGGCTTTTCAGCAGGATCGGGCTATTGAGTTGGATGATCAGCCATGATCATAATGAATGGCAGAACAGGCTCAAAGAGCTGAATGGTTTTCTCCTGCTCCTACTTCCTATATTCCCATTGCAGTAAGGGAGAGGAGGGGAGCTACTAGCAGCAATAGCCTCCCATGACACCACAAAAAGGTTGTAGAGAATAACATCCCCATCCCCACCACCAACCCCCCACCCCCCGAAACCCCACCACCACCACAACCCCCACCCACCATTTCAATCAGGAAAAGATACACAGCCTGGAGTTCTAAAAAAAGGAAGAAATGTAATTTGGGGAAAGGAAAGATTAGAAAATGAATGAAAATGAGCCGTTTTTATTCTTTGAGAGACAGAAAGATAATTACAGATTTTTAGCAATAAACTTGATTATAGAGCCTGTCAGCATCAAAGAACGATATAATTCGCCCACTGCCACCTACCTATCATTACTGCAACACTCCCAGCGGTTGAGATGAGAGCACACAAAGTCAATTTCCTTTCCCAAGCTTTGAAACAAGGAAGGAAGGAAAGAGAATTGCATTGTAGCTGATTAGAAATTGATGAACTGATCTATTACGTAGTTAATCAGAAAGAATCAGCATTCCAAAGATGTGCGGGTTAGGTGGATTGGCTATGCTAAATTGCCCCCTAATATCAGGGGGATTAACAGGGTAAATACATGGGATCAGGCCTGGTGGAATGTTGTCAGTGCAGATTTGATGGGCTGAATGGCCTCCTTCTGCACTGTAGAGGTTGTATCACAGCTTGATATGGCTCCTGCTCTGCCCAAAATCGCAAGGAGCTACAGAAGGTCATGAATGTAACCCAATCCATCACGCAAACCATTCCATCCAATCACTCTGTCTACACTTCCCACTGCCTCAGAAAAGCAGCGAGCATAATCAAGGACCCGACATACCCCAGACATTCTCTCTTCCACCTTCTTCCTTCGGGAGAAAGATACAAAAAGTCTGAGGTCACATACCGATCGAATCAAGAACAGCTTCTTCTCTGCTGCCGTCAGATTTTTGAATGGACCTACCTTGCATTAAGTTGATCTTTCTCTTTACCCTAGCTAGGACTGTAACACTACGTTCTGCACTCTCCTCTTTTTTCTCTATGAATGGTATGTACAGCGCGCAAGAAACAGTATTTTTCACAGTATGGTAATACACATGACAATAATAAATGCTTGGTCCTCTGACAGCACTTGTGACAGTGTTGTACCCTCTCTGTGGTGCACACATTGTCAATCTGCATTACGTATTTGAGTCTCTGAAATTTTTTTGTAATTCGCGGGATGTGAGTGTCGCTGGCTGGGCCAGTATTTAGTGCCCATCCCTAGCTGCCCTTGGGAAGGTGGTGGTGGTCAGCTGCCTTCTTGAACCGCTGCAATCCCATGCAGTGTAGGTGCACCCATAATGCTGTTAGGGAGGGAGTTCCAGGATTCCGACCCATGACAGTGAAGGAATGATGGTATAGTTCCAAGCAGGATGGTGAGTGGAGCTTAGACTCACAACTTGCTAACTCAGAGGAAAGAATGTGCCCCACTGAGTCACAGCTGACACCTGGGATTTGGCAAATGTTTTGCAGCCATCTGTGTCATTTCAAACAGTTCTCACATAAGGATATCTTTCCTAAAAAATATTAAATGTCCTTCGTACCTTCACTGTGTCAGTGGAAACAATCACATTTTTGCTCACAAATGAGGGCAGCAAAGTTAAGCGATATAGAAGGCTGCTGATCCAATATCATCAGAAGTCAACTTTAGCCCTTAGAATCTCCTCTTATTTAAGGAAAGATAAACCCGCATTAGATCTCTGAAGGCAGAAAGGCAGGTTAATAGGGTGGAGAAAAAGGCATATGGCACACTTGCCTTTATCAATCGGGGTGTAGATTACAAAAGCAGAGAGGTCTTGATGGAGCTGTATAGAACTTTGGGGAGGCCACAGCTGGATTACTGTGCGCAGTTCTGGTTGCCATGTTATAGGAAGGACGTGAGTACTGGAGGAGATGCAGAGGAGATTCACCAGGATGCTGTCTGGGATGAAACATTTAAATTATAAAGAGAGGTTGGACAGGCTTAGGTTGTCTTCTCTGGAGCAGAGAAGACTGAGGGGTGACCTGATTGAGGTGTAAAGATTATGAGGGGCACAGACAGAGTGGATAAGGAGCAGCTGTTCCCCTTAGTTGAAGAGTCAGTTATAAGAGGACACAAATTAAAAATGAGGGGTGGGAGGTTTGGCAGGGGGAATTTGAGGAAAATCCTTTTTACCCAAAAGGTAGTGACAGTCTGGAAATGCACTGCCTGGGAGGGTGCAGGAAGTGGGTTGCCTCACATCCTTTAAAAAGTACCTGGATGAGTACTTGGCACGCCACAACAGTCAGGGGTATTGGCCAAGTGCTGGCAAGTGGGATGAGGGGGGCAGATCACGACAGTTAATGCATTGGTGCAGACTCGATGGGCTGAACGGCCTCTTCTGCATATGGGATTCTATGATTCCACGCGTCATTGAAGGCAGGAAAAGTTCACTAGGGTTGATCCTGGGTAAGGAGGGGTTTCCTTATGAAAAGAGGTTTCATAAGGTTGGGTCTGTACTCATTGGAGTTTCGAAGAATGAGAGGTGATTTTATTGAGACACAAGCTCAGGGGGCTTGACAGGATGGGTGCTGACAAGTTGTTTCCCCTGATGGGAGTGTTTAGAACCACTATAATCTCAGAGGAAGGTGAGGGGGGGGGGTGTCACCCATTTAAGGTAGAGATGAGGAGAAGTTTCTTCTCTTGGAGGATGGTGAATCTGTGGAATTCTTTCCTGCAGAGGCTGTAGTGACTGGGTTATTAAGTATGTTCAAAGCTGATATTGACAGGTTTTTAATCAGTGAGGGAATTGATGGTTCTGGGGATAAGGAGGGAGAGTGGAGTTGAGGATGATTATATCAGATCAATAATGGTCTCATTGAGTGGTGGAGGAGACTTGATGGGCTAAATGGCCTCATTCTGCTCCGATGTTATGTGGTCTTGAAGAACAAAGTAAAAGATAGTTTAAATGACAATAGCGAATTCCAGCATCTGCTCTCCAGAGGTTTTGATCTGGAATTGTGTAATTTAATGTTGAATCTGGAAGACTGTAAAATACTAATTCAAAAGAGGAGATGCAATTCATTGAGCTTCCATTAAAGCTCAACACCGTAAGAGGCCAAGAACAGGAAGGTCAGAGTGGGAGCGGGTGCAGAGAATTAACATGGGGGTATGACAGGAATCCAGGGGTCATGTGTGCAGAGTCAGCAGAGCCAAAAGGTGATCCAACCTGTACTAAATCTCCCCACTTTAGAAGAGTGAAAACAACAGCCTCAGTTGGTAGAAGGATATTTGAATTCTGGACAAGGGAGAGGTTAAAGGGCAGGCATTGTACTTTCTGTGCTTGAATGGGAAGCGAGTGTGGGAAGTGTTGCTGAGAAAGAACAAAGAAAATTACAGCTTAGAAACAGGCTCTTTGGCTCTCCAAGCCTGCATCGACCATGTCATCTGACTGATTTAAAGCCCCCTATCCTTCTGGGGATCATATCTTTCCATTCCCATCCTGTTCATGTATTTGTCCAGATGCCCCTTAAAAATCACTATTGTATCTGCTTCCACTACCTCTCCTGGAAGTGAGTTCCAGGCACCCACTACCTTCTGTGTAAAAAACTGAGCCAAGTGCTGGGTAGTATCCTTTCAGAATGCCGGGAGGTGGTACCACATTGGAAGTGGAGAGTGATTTGTTGAGTGTTGCTGAAATAATGGATATGCTGTCGAAACCTTTCATCTTGCACTCAACAGGACAGATTGCATCTATTCTGGTGAATACAAGATAAACAAAACTGACAATGTGTTTATTTTAGCAATATTCATGAATGTGGAGGCAGGCGGAGTGGAAAATGAGGATAAGAGAACACTAATGTTGTTCTGGGAGAAGAGGATAGAGAAGGAGACATGGGTAGATGTACAAGGAAAGGGATGAATACTGTTCAGGACCCTTTTAAACCACAGTGGAGAGATACCTTTGATGCAGGATCAGGAAGATATGTTGCATGTCTGGATGAGTGCAGCTCCAACAACACTCAAAAAGCTCAAAACTCATCCACGGCAAAATAGCCTGCTTGACTGGCACCTCATTCACAACATTAAACATTCACTCCCTCCAGCACCAACACACAGTGGCATCAGCATGTGCCTTGTATATGATACTCCCCACTTACCTGGAGGAGTGCAGCTCCAACAACATTCAAGAAGCTTGACACCATCCAGGACAAAGCAGCCCCACTTGACTGGCACCCGATCCACCCACTCCCTTCACCATCGAAGCTCAGCAGCAGCAGTGTGTACCATCTACAAAATGCACTGCAGCAATTTACCAAAGGTCATTAAATTGGACCTGTGGTGGGCTGTTGTTGGTGCCGACTCAATGGGCTGAATGGCCTCCTTCTGCATGGTCGAGTTTCTTTAATGTCAAGCACCTGCCAAACCTACTTCCATCTAGAAGGAAATGGTAGTGATACACGGGAACACCGCCACCTGCAAGTTTCCCTCCAAGCCACTCACCTGACTTGGAAATATTTGGGCCATTCCTTCACTGGGTTAGAATCCTGGAATTCTTTCCTTAATAGCATTGTGCACATGTTTGGGCACCACGGGGCAATTTAGCATGGCCAATCCACCTAAGCTGCACATCTTTGGATACTAAGGGGCAATTTAGCATGGCCAAACCATCTGACCTGCACTCTTTTGGACACTAAGGGACAATTTAGCATGGCCCGAGCACCTAATTGCATATCTTTCAGTCTGTGGGAGGAAACCCAGGCAGACACGGGGAGAACGTGCAAAACTCCACACAGATAGTGACCCAAGCTGGGAATCGAACCCGGGTCTCTGGCACTGTGAGGCAGCAGTGCTAACCAGTGTACCATGATATGGGATGGAACAGTGTAGCTGAAGGACCAGGGTCAGAAGAGCCTCTCACAAACTAACCACCATACAGCTCAAGGCAACTGCCACTGGAACCCCACCGTCCCTCCCATACAGGCAATCTGATTGGCCTTGTGCAGTCTGATTCGCCCGTTGATTGGACAGCATGTTTGTCACTCATACGCATAAGGGTGGGTCCTCCTTTCTATTGGATATAATAGTTCCCACCTTATTTCACGTATCTATCTCTATTGGTCAATAGGGCTGTCAATCCAGATATCCTGCGTCGATTGGTTGCTCTTTCTGTCAATCTATAGATTGTGCTTGCTGATTGGCTACAGTGCATTTCAGTTCCCTGGTCTCGATTGGATAGGAAGGCTGTCACTCAGAGCTGAGCGCTACGATTGGTTCGTATGGGCGTAGCCCTGCCCCACGGTGCGGAGCGAGCCCGGCGGCGCCGCTGTGATTGGTAATCGGGCGCGATCGAGCGGGAAGGCGGTGAGTGAGTAACGGTCACTGGGGCCGAGGCGTGAGGCGCCGGTTAAATTTGCACAGCAACTCCTCTCCCCCTCAGATCCGGATCCCTGTCCCCGCTGCTTCTCATCTTGCATCACTCCTTCCTCCCCACTGCCGAATGCGGCTCCATAGCCGCGGCCTTAACCCAGCCCAGGTTTCATCCCGTGGCCTCGGACTTTCCTGCTCTCTATGTCCGCGGACAGTGCGGGCGAGCCGGCCAGGGCCTGAATCCAGCCCGCTGATTTCCCATCCAACCCCCCAGCAGCTATAGCCAAACACCGCGTTAAAGTGAATTAATTATTTGGTGCTGCAAGCCTGGGGGGCAGTTGAAGGTTACGTGTGACCAGGTGCATTTTTATTTTTCTTGTGTGTGAAATCATTAAAGCCCCTTAAAGCTGATCAGTAATCCTGTAGTTTGGATTTAGGGCCCCAATTTGTAAAAATAATTCATTCCTAAGTCTCCCTGGAATCTCCTAGCACCAGAGGGAGACTATTCAGCACCTCAGAGCCCTGCTATCACCTTTGGTAGGGCTATTTCTGCAATTGGCTCTGTGCCCCCTCTTATGAGGAATGGTTGGACAGGCTAGGCTTGTCTTCACAGGGGTTTAGAAAATAGCGAGAGATTGACCCATCTAAAATCTTGAGGGGTCTTGACAGGACTTTGTGATTTGATTTATTATTGTCACATTATTGGATGTACTGAAAAGTATTGTTGCGTGCTATACAGACAAAGCATACTGATCATAGGGTACATAGGGGAGAAAGAAAGGAGAGGGTGCAAAATGTAGTGCTACAGACGTAGCTAGGATGTAGAGAAGGGTCAACTTAATGCGAGGTACGTCCATTCAAAAGTCTGGCGACAGCAGGGAAGAAGCGGTTCTTGAGTCATTTGATTTATTATTGTCATGTATTAACATGCAGTGAAAAGTATTGTTTCTTGTGTGCTTATACAGACAAAACATACCGCTCAGAGAAGGAAACAAGAGTGAAGAATTTAGTGTTACAGTCATAGCTAGGGTGCAGAGAAAGATCAACTTATGCGAGGTAGCCATGATGTAGAGATGTCGGCTTTGGACTGATATAAGCATGGTAAGAAGCCTCTCAACACCAGGTTGAAGTCCAGCAGATTTATTTGGTAGCACAAGCTTTCAGATCGCTGCCCTTCATCAGCTGAGTCACTGGTTCAAATTTGGCCTCGGGTCACTATCTGTGTGGAGTTTGCACGTTCTCTCTGTGTATGCCTGACTAGCCCCTTACTGCCAAGGTGCGTTGTTGTTGGTGCAGGCTCAATGAGCTGAATGGCCTCATTTTGTACTGTAAAGATTCCATGACTCTAACAAGGTATGTCCAGGTGTGTGGTCCTTGACTATGCTTGCAGTTTTTCAAGGCAGCAGGAAGCGTAATCGGAATCAATGGATGGGAGGCTAATTTCCATGATGGACGTCTCAAATTTGGTTATTAATCCATTGGTCTATAAACATAGACAGGGATCACGGGTAGAAGTGGGAACATCAGGGTGGCGGCGCAGGCTTGTTGGGCCGAAGGGCCTGTTTCCCATGCTGTTTTGTTCTTTGACTGGACTTCGTCCACAATTCTTTGAAGTTTTTTGGAGTCTTCTTGGACTTTGGAATAGTTCCTACAGATTGACGGGTAGCTAATGTAACTCCGCTATTCAAAAAGAGAGGTAAAAAGAAAAGGGGGAATTATAGACCAGTGAACCTAATGTCAATATTAGGGAATTTGCTAGAGTCTATTATCGAGAATTTCATAACTTGACATGTTGAAGGCAGTGGTATAATCAGACAAAGTCAGCATGGATTGACAGAAGGGAAATCATGTTTAATGAATCTATTGGAATTCTTTGAGGATGGTAACTAATAGAGTTGACTGAGAAGAACCAGTGGATGTGATTTATTTAGACTTTCAGAAGGCTTTCACCAAGATCTCACAACAGACTGCTATGTAATGTTATAACACATGGAATTGCAGCCAATGTCTTGAGATGGGTAGAAAGCTGATTGGTAGTTTGGAAGCAAAGAGTTGGCATAAATGGTTTTTTTTGATTGGCAGGCAATGACTAGTGGGGTTCAGCGGGAATCTGTGCTAGGACTCCAACTGATCACTTATATATTAATGATTTAGAAAAGGGAGCTGAATGTATTATCTCCAGATTTGCAGATGATGCAAAGGTGGGTGGGAGGGTGAGCTATGAGGAGGATGCAGCAATGCTTTAGTATGATTTGAACATGTTGAGTGTGTGGACATCTGAGTGGCAGATGCAGTATAATGTGAATAAATGTGAGGTTATCCACATTCATGACAATAATAAGAAGGCAGATTATTACTTGAATGGGTGTAAATTGAGAGAGGTGGATACTCAGCGAGATCTTGGAGCTGAGTACTCATCAGCTGCTGAAAGTAAGCGTGCAGGTACAGGTAGTAAACAAGGCAAATGGTATGTTGGCTTTCATGGCGAGAGCATTTGAGTATAGGGATAGGGATGTTTTGCTGCAATTGTACAGGGCCACACCTGGAATATTGTGCTGTTTTGGTGTTCTTATTTGAGGAAGGATTTAGAGGGAGCACAGCAAAAATTTTGCAAGCTCATTCTAGGGTGGCAGGTCTGTCATATGAGGAGAGACGAAGCCGGTTAGGATTATATTGACTGGACTTTAGAAGAAAGAGAGGTTCTTGTAGAAACTTGTAAAATTCTGACAGGGTAGATTCAGAAGGAACGTTCCTGACGATGGTCGGATCCAGAACTACGGAGTCATAGTTTGAGGATAAAGGGTAAACCTTTTGGAACTGAGGGGAGGAAAAATTTCTTCACCCATAGGGCGGTAAATGTGAGGAATTCACTCCCACAGAAAACAGTTGAGGCCAAAATTTGTCTGATTTCAAGAAGAAATAGATATAGCTTTTGGAGCTAAAGGGGTCGAGGGATATGGGGGAAAGGGGAGACCAGGAGATTGAATTCAATGATCAAAATAAATGGCGGAGCGGGCTAAATGGGCTACTCTTACTTTTAGTTTCTTGGTTAGAGCAGGAGCCATATCAAGCTCTGATACATTGAGAAAGGATACTTTTTATGCTGCATCTGTAAAAGTGTCATATCGGATATGTTGAATTTCCTTAGTCTTCTGAGAAAGTACGGGTATTGGTGGGTTTTCTTGTCTATAACATCATCATGGAAGGACTAGGATAAATTATTTTATTAGTATATGGTAAAAAGTATTGTTTCTTGTGTGCTGCGTGGACAAAACATGCTGTTCATAGAGTACATAGAGGAGAAGGAAAAGAGAGGGTGCAGAATATAGTGTTGTAATTACAGATAGGGTATGGAGGAAGATCAGCTTAATGTACAGGCAGGATGATTCTGCTTGTGGGAGAACCTAGAACTTTAAAAATAAAGGTTGGCTCATTTAAGACATGAGGCAAAAAGAAAACATTTTCCCTGAAGATCCTGAGACTTTGGAATTTTCTTCCTCCAAAGGTGATGGAAGTAGAGTCTTGGAAAAATTTTAAGGTGGATAGATTAATGATATGCGAAGGGGCAAAAGGTTATCTGGGGTAGGTGGGAATGTGGGGATTAGGATACAGTTTACGGCACAGTGGTTAGCATTGCTGCCTTAGTGCCAGGGACGCAGGTTCAGTTCTAGTCATGGGTGACTGCCTGTGGAGTTTGCAAGTTCTCCATGTATCTTTGTGGGTTTCCTCTGGGTGCTCCAGTTTCCTCCACACTCCCAAAAATATGGAGATTAAGTGGATTGACCATGTTGAATTGCCCCTTAGTTTCCCAAGATGTGTAGATTAGGAGGATTAAAATGGGTGGAGTTACAGGGATATGGCAACAGTTGGTCCTTGGAAATATGCTCTGTTAGAGAGTCAGTACAGACTTGATGGGCTGAACAGTCTACTTTTGCACTGTAGGGATTACGTAGGAATTGCTGGGGAGAGGGGAGTGGGCCACTTAGGTGATGGGGGAGTGATGGAGGGTGGGGCGGGGTGGTCAATAATACAGACAGTGGTGTGCTGTCTTTTAGACATTGAATTCTGCTCTTGGTAAGTTATTACAGGTGTGTAGAGTCTGGATGTTGGAAAACATTACAGCATCATGTGCAATTTGACTATTTGAGTTACATCAAATATCTTTGCGTTGCTAATTCCCTCCCATTTCATCAGGAAGCTGTTGATCTTTGCAGGGCCACTCTGCTGAGCCTAGTTGCTGACTGTCATTTGTCTGTTCAACTTCAGAAACCATCACAGTTGAACCATAACATAACCTTGCTTGATGCTCATCCACAGATACTTCACTACAGAGTTCAGGGGGCATCGATAACTTTGTTTAAACTTCTGATATTCTTAAACCCAAGGGCATTGACATCAGCCAGATTCTTGGCTCTGGGCAGGAGCTGACCTAATCCGTACGCTTCAGTTATATAGTACTTTTCAGCTAATGTTTTAAATTAAAAAAGCATTCATGGAGTGCAGGTGTCACTGGCTGGGCCAGTAATTAATGCCCATTCCTAATTGCCCTTGAGAAGCTGTGTTGGACTTTGGGTAATAAAATTTATGGGCGGCACAGTGGCACAATGGTTAGCATTGCTCGCTCACAGAGCCAGGAACCTGGATTTGATTCCTGGCTTGGGTCACTGTCTGTGTGGACTCTGCGTGTTTTCCTTGTGTCTGCGTGAGTTTCCTCTGGGTGCTCTGGTTTCCTTCCACACTCCAAAGATGTGCGGGTTAGGTTAATTGGCCGTGCTATTTGTCCCTCAGTGTCAGGGGGATTATCAGGGTAAATACATGGGGTTATGGAGATAGGGCCCGGCTGGGATTGGGGTCGGTGCAGGCTCGATGGGCTGAACAGCTTCCTTCTGCATAATAGGAATTCTACGATTCTATTCTATGATGTATATTTTTGAGCCCTGAGAATATATCGCAGCCTCTGAATCACTTTTCAAAAGACTTGTTGGTTAGGTCATTGACCAAACTAAATTCTCCTTCAGTGTACCATAACAGGAGTGTGGTGACTAGGGGATTTTCACAGTGACTTCATTGCAGTGTTAATATAAGCCTACTTGTGACACTAATAATAAATAAACTTTCTGGTTTGTTTCAGATGTTTCCTGTTAATTAATTTTCATCAGTTTGAACCATATTGTACTCACTCCAGGCTCTCATTCCACATGACTTCATGACTCTCATTGAGAGCTGTTCTAATTCTCTTTTATACCAGTGCTTGTTTAGATGCGATGCCAGGAGCTGGTATTTGAGCATATTCACCAGCACTCCCCTCCCCACAGCTTATTATGCTCTTAAGATTTTGTGACACGAATGAGGGAGTATGGAATTAGTATAAGCACTTGGTACTGACTTACTAAGCCTGGAAATCAATCGGAACAAATGTTGGTGACAAAATGGAATTGGTGTTTGTTCGGTTTTTTTTAAACGCTATGAATAGAAGTTTGCAAAATAAATCTCACCTCTTGGAGTTTGCTCCTCAAGCAGTGGTAGCTGGCAGTAAAACGCACCATATGGCTACCGTCTTGGTGCAAAGATTCCATCTGTTGTCCCTGAGTTTTTGCAGTTCAGTGAATCAGTCATCTCCTGACACTGTCCTAGTTAGGACATGCTGCTGCTAAAACTAACGGGTTTCGCATTGGTAAACGATTTATGGACTTTAGACTCCACATCAACCACTGGATTCATTTTTGCTGTTGGTTTACATGGAATCTTGCAACAGGGGAGGCCTATCGTATGCATGCCGACTCTTTGATTGAGATATCCCACCCTGGCTCTCTTCCCATAGCCTCGCAAACATTTCCTTTTCCAATACAGTGTGAGGCATGCCTCGATCGTGATGAGGCAGATATTTTGCTGGAATGTTTTACTGTGATGTATAGAATTCAGGTCAGTGTTCACTTTGAAGCTATGTCATAGTAAGTAGTTTGTCCTATAAACAATTTAACAATGGGGCCATAGAAGAGAATCTTTACAAATCCATAACTGACCTATCAGTTAAAGAGTGAAGTTAGAACTGCTTTTATGTTGGAGCAGAAACAGAAACGCAAATCTAAAGATTCTGCTGTCGGTGCAAGAGAGACAAATATACATGATTCTAACTGCAAACACCAATGTTAGTTTTTGTCACAATTATATACTTTGCAGCTACTCAGAAGATCAGAATAAGGCAATTGTGGATAGTATAAATTTCCCTAGTGCAGGCAAAACAACGTCCTTCATGTTTAAAAACATTAATAAATGCACCAGCCAATGATAATTGTATTTACAGTCATGGGACGTGGATATTGCTGGCTGGCCAACATTTATTGCCCATCCCTAATTGCCTGAGGGGGGCATTTGAGAGTCAACCACATCGCTGTAGTTCTGGAGTCATGTGTAGCCCAAGCTGGGTAAGGACGGCAGATTTCCTTCCCTAAAGGAATAAATGTAACAATTTTATTTAATCATTTTTAGTTCATTGTTTGAATATTGGAAATTTAAGTAACTGGAGGAGTAAATGGTGAGAAATGATTTCAGTCGACATTGCACATTCATGAGAAGCTGTAGACCAGTTTGTATAGTCACAGGGTTATGTTTTGTTACTTAAAAGAGATATCTGATGTGCATGACACATTATATACTTCAGCTGTGAGCACTAAATCCTGTAATTTTTATCTTCAAGTACATTCCCCATTTTTAGTTTAAACAGAAATCCAGATGAGTGACCAAGGTCCATAGTGCAGGACATGAGTGAGGTGAAACAAGGGTGATAGCGATCACAATGTAGGGTAATGTTGAGGTTTTAAAATGCATGGAATTTGGAAGGCAGGGAAGACCAGAGATGTGGAATTTCATTGTTTAAAGATAAAGGCAAAATATTGCAGATACTGTCTGAAATAAAAACAGAAAATGCTGAAGAAACTCAGCAGGTCATAGAACATTACAGCGCAGAACAGGCCCTTCGGCCTTCGATGTTGCGCCGACCAATTAGGAACAAGCAGTGACCCTCTAACCTAAACCATTCCCTTTTCATCCACAGGTCTCAGCACCTGAGGCGAGAGAATAGAGCCAATGTTTCGAATGTGGGTGACACTTTGTCACCTGATGAAGGATTATCCAGACTCGAAGAGGGACCTTGTGCAAGAATCATAAGCAGTTGGTTTGCAGGTGCAGCAGGTAGTTAAGAAGACAAATGGAATTTTGTCCTTCATTGGTAGAGGGATGAAGTTTAAAAACAGCGAGGTTATGTTGCAACTGTATAAGGTGCTGGTGAGGTCACACCTGGAGTACTGTGTATAGTTTTGGTCTCCTTACTTAAAAAGGGATATACTGACACAGGAGGGGGTGCAGAGGAAATTCACTCGGTTGAATTTGGAGTTGAGAGCATTGGCTTGTGAGAAGAGATTGAGTAGACTGGAGCTAGACTTATTGAAGTTTGGAAGAATGAGGGGAGATCTTATGGAAATATGTGATTATGAAGGGAATAGATTAGGTAAAAGAAGGAAAGTTGTTTCCACTGGAGGGTAAAACTAGAATTAGTGGGCATGGCCTAAAAAAAAAAGGGGAGCAGATTTAGGACTGCGTTGAGATGGAACTTCACACCAAGGGTTGTGAATTTTCTGTCCAGTGAAGTAGTTGAGGCTACCTCATTGGATGTTTTTAAGGCAAGGATAGATACATTTTTGAACAGTAAAGGAATTAAGGTTATGGTGAACGGGCAGATAAGTGAAGCTGAGTACACAAAAAGATCAACCATGATCTTATTGAATGGTGGAGCAGGCTTGAGGGGCCAGATCGACTCCTGCTCCTAGCTCTTATGACACATTAGCTCTACTCCGTGTCCACAGATACTGTCAGACCTGCTGAGTTTCTCCAGTATTTTCTGTTTTTGTACCGTTTTGAGGTCCTGGTCTCAGAGTCAGTGTGAAGAGTCTTTTTGGATGCAGTGAGGGAGGACAATTGGGACTTTGGGAAGGAGAGGAAAATTCCTTGAAACAAGGAACACTGATCAAACTTCCATTTTCTTATTCCAGGTTGCAGGTATGTGGCCGCAGTGGGACTGTCGGCAGAGCAAAGGGTCCAAGTGAACAGCGCCAGGACAACATGTAGATGAATTCTGGCAAAGCGGAGGAACAAATTCCTGAACAGAAGTTGGTGATGGTGTTGATTCTTTGCTGGTAAAAGGTACCTGCGGGGCCGTGGGTGGCAGAGGGAAGGAAGGAAGGAAGAAGAAAGTTTCAAACATCACCATGACGTCATCCTCTCTTCGGAGACAGATGAAAAACATTGTGAACAATTACTCTGAAGCAGAGATAAAAGTCCGAGAGGCCACATCAAACGATCCGTGGGGACCCTCTAGTTCACTGATGGCAGAGATCTCTGACCTGACATACAATGTGGTGGCTTTTTCTGAGATCATGAGCATGATTTGGAAACGCCTCAATGACCATGGGAAGAACTGGCGTCATGTCTACAAGGCTCTGATGTTGATGGACTATTTAATTAAGACAGGTTCTGAACGGGTGGCACAGCAGTGCAAGGAAAATGTCTTTGCCATTCAGACGCTGAAGGATTTCCAGTATATCGATCGGGATGGACGGGATCAGGGTAACAGCTTCTATTTCTATTAACCTTTACAACCTTAAATATAATGCAAGATCTTGGGGGTGACAAAATGCATCACCGAGTGGGCGGCACAGTGGTTAGCAGTATTGCCTCAGTGCCGGGGACCTGGGTTCGTTTCCCGCTTTAATTTTGTTTTGATTTATTGTCACACGTATTAGTATACAGTGAAAAGTATTGTTTCTTGTGTGCTATACAGACAAAGCATACCAATCATAGAGAAGGAAACAAGAGAGTGCACTGGGTCGTGGAGTTTGCACATTCTCCCTGTGTCTGCGTGGGTTTCCTCTGGGTGCTCCAGTCTCCTCCCACACTCCAAAGATGTGCTGGTTAAATGGATTGGCTATGCTAAATTGCCCCTAAGTGCCAGGGGGCCTACCTAGGGTAAATGTATGGGGTTATGGGGATAGGGCCTGGGTGGGATTATGGTCAGTGCAGACTGGATGGGCCAAATGGCCACCTGCGCTATAGGAATTCTATGATTCTAAGAATGAAGAGTCTAGTCATGCTGACCAGGTTTGGTGTCTCTGGTGTGTGATGTGGTTTTTGCTAATAGGGGTTGCTAACAGCTTCACCTATTCTGGGTCCAACAAGATATAGATTTGTGTAGCTTAGAACCTATTGACTTCTATCCCAAAGTATGCAGGGCCGGATGAGCAAGACACACTGCTTTGGTTTTGGCAGTATGCACAGCACATCGAGAGTGACTGGGTGCAAGGAGATTGCTGATACTGGTGGGACATTACCTCTGAGTTGGCAGCGTTGTGGAGGGGTGAGAAGTAGAAAGGGGATAAAATAAATTTCAGGAAAAAATTAATTCCTCCCCCCCAGAAAAAATTTTGGCTGCACTTTGACCTCATTTTCAATTGAAGAGCTAAGTGTGAGGGCTTTTTTCCAGCCTTAATAATTCCTATTATCTAGTTTTTGATAGAAACTTGATGCAATTCTCTGTGATGATCCCACACAGGATCCAGGGTGAGGTATCTAAATGGATACAAAGTTGGCTTCTTGACAGAAGCCAAAGGGTAGTTACAGAGGGTTTTTCAAACTGGAGGCCTGTGACCAGCAGTGTACCTCGGGGGTCAGTGCTGGGTCCACTGCTATTTGTCATTGATATTAATGATTTGGATGAGAATATAGGAGGCATGATTAGTAAGTTTGCAGATGACGCCAAGATTGGTGGCATAGTGGACAGTGAAGAAAGTTATCTCAGATTGCAACGGGATCTTGATCAATTGGGCTAGTGGGCTGATGAATGGCAGATGGAGTTTAATTTAGGCAAATGCAGGGTGATGCCTTTTGGTAGATTGAATCAGCGTAAGACTTACTCAGTTGACGGTAGGGCGTTGGAAAGAGTTACAGAACAGAGAGATTTAGGGGTACATGTACATAGCTTCTTGAAAGTGGAGTCACAGACAGACAGAAGACATTCGACATGCTTGGTTTCATTGGTCAGAATATTGAATACAGAAGCTGGGACATCTTGTTGAAGTTGTACAAGACTTTGCTAAGGCCACACTTGGAATACTGTGTACACTTCTGGTTATCCTATTATACAAGGGATATTATTAAACCAGAAAGAGTGGAGAAGAGATATAATACTAGGATGCTACAGAGACTTGATGCTTTGAACTATAAGGAGAGGCTGGACAGCCTGGGACTTCAGTTTTTGGAACATAGGAGGCTGAGGGGTGATCTAATAGAGGTCTGTAAAATAGTGAGGGGCACAGATCAGCTGGGTACGCAATATCTTTCCCCAAAGGTACAGGAGTCTAAAACTACAGTTCATAGGTTTAAGAGGGGGAGATATACAAAAGGATCCAGAGGGGCATTTTTTTTCTCTGAGGGTGGTGAGTGTCTGGAACAAGCTGCCAGAGGCAGTAGTAGAGACGGGTACAATGTTGTCTTTTAAAATGTGTTTAAATGATGACATGGTACGATGGGCATAGAGGGATATGGGCCAAATGCTGGCAATTGGGATTAGCTTAGGGGTTTTAAAAATAGGGGGTGGCATGGACATGATGGGCCGAAGGGCCTGTTTCCCTGCCATAAACCTTTATGACTCTATGTCTTGTTAGTCGCAGAGTTGAACAGATCGGTTGCTATATCTTCGTTGCTCCATCTGAATTTATTTTTATAATGGATGTTTCTCACCATTACTCATCTTGTTCCACAATCAGCTGAATTAGAGGTTTATAGTTGTGTTATATTTATCTTTGCATTTGTCTGTCGACGTGCAGAGACCACATTTAGACTGTCGAGACTCATTGCTGCTAAAATCTCAAATCAGCTTGTCTTCTGTTTTGTTAACTTTCTCCCTCCTATCATGCTGATGTCTGTCTTGGGCGGTGCTGTTAACAGGGAAGCTCTCTAGTACCCATGACAGGGCCTTGTTCCGCGTCCAGACAGCCCGTGTTTCCTTATTGTACAGTGTTAATGGGTGGCGTAGGCATTGTACGGCCCGATTCTGGTTTTGACTCACATAGCAGGATTCACTATGTAAGAAATGGGATCCTCGTGTCTGTGTCCCAGTGATGCCCCAACCCGTTCCCATATTTATCATCAGTTAACTCCCCCACCTGATCAGTAAACTCACAAGATTCAGAAGGACTTTTCAATCAGATTGGGTCTGTTACCATAGAATCCTACAGTGCAGAAAGAGGCCACTCAACCCATCGAATCTGCACTGACCACAATCCCACACAGACCTTATCCCCATAATCAAATGCATTTACCTAGATAGCCCTCTTGACTCCAAGGGGCAATGTAGCATGGCCAATCCACCTAGCCTGCACATCTTTGGAGTGTTGGGGGAACTGGAGCACCCAAAGGAAACCCATGCAGACATGGGGAGAATGTGCAAACTCCACACACAGTGACCCAAGCCAGGATTCGAACCTGGTGCTGTGACTCAGCAGTGCTAACCACTGTGCCAATGTGCTGCTCCTTACGTCACCACCTTTGCCCATTTCCACTTCATTACGATAGCCCAGTGGTTAGCTGCTCTCTCACAGTGCCAGGGATCCAGGTTCAATTCCCGGCTTGGGTGCGCGTGGGTTTCCTCCGAGTGCTCCAGTTTCTTCCCATAGTCCAAAAGACATGCTGGTTAGGTGCTTTGGCCATGCTAAATTCTCCCTCAATGTACCTGAATAGGCGACTTGGGGATTTTCACAGTAACTTAATTGCAATGTTAATGTGAACCAACTTATGATACTAATAAATAAACTTTAAATATACTGTGAACATGGTACGTTCGTGGTGTGAGGAGGTCCCACACCTTGAGAACATAAATCAAGGCTACTGTAGCCTAACGTCTAACTGTGTCTTAAATTCCTCAAATCTTCCAAATGTGAACCCACCCTTTAAATCCCCACAGCACCAAGGTGAGTGAGTATTAATGGTGCTTTTGACAGTGTTGGCCTGAATACTGACTGAATAACCTGACTTTTACAGTCATATCGTGAGATCTTTTACATCCCCCACTCCCCCAATCGGGAAGAGCAGCCTCTAAGTTGAGTGTTTGCTCTAAAGGGCAGCCCTTGTGACATTGCAAAGCAACGATTCCTGGCTGCAGTGAAGTGAGGGTTGAATGTGTAACCTTTTCATTTCGAGGTAAGCGTGGCCAGCTGACAATGATGCGGTGAGGCAAGATGGAACAGCCGCTCACTATTCAGGCGCTTTGGTCTATATTTATTTCCTGTGCTGTGACCCAGCTGGCAGAAAGCTTCTTTTAGACACACCTTTCACAAACTGTCTTTAAGCAAACTCCCTGAGGCTTTAAAGTTACAGGAAGTATGGGTGCCATTCAGCTGCATTGAAGGGATAATTTTGTTTGTGGGTAGCTGACTCTGTAAGCTGCATTACTGTGAAGTGCAGCCACAACAAGTGTGATGAATTTCCCTCCAATCCAGGTATCAACGTGCGGGAGAAATCCAAGCAGCTGATTGCGTTACTGAAGGACGACGAGAGGCTTCGGGTTGAACGCAGTCACGCACTGAAGACAAAAGAGCGGATGTCGAGCGTGACGACCGCGGTGGGCAGTAATAATCAGATCATGTTTGGGCGCGGCTCTAGTCACCCAAACCTGTCCACTAGCCAGTCAGACGAGTGTGGCAAAGTGGGCGGATCGCCGGCTTCCTACCATGGCTGTAAGTGTTCATGTACTAGTGTGCATGTGTGTAACTTCAAACCCTGTTTTACTAGTGCGTGAGTGTGTAACTTCAAGCCCTATTGTACTAGTGTGGGAGCATGTAACTTCAGACCTGACATGGTGTTTGAATATATGCCTGTCTTGCTCTTTGTTGTCCAATAGAAGCTCCTAACTAGCCCTGGGTGTGGCTATACTGACAATGATATAACCGTATGCCTTTCATGTGATGCTGGTAAATATTTTTCACAAGCATATATTTACTCCACAAGCTGTTCCCCTTGTTCAGTATCCAAGCACTCCTAACAATCAAAAAGAAAAATATTTTTCTCTCATTTTACCAAAAAACACAAAAAGCTTACATTTTGATTTGATTTATTATTGTCACATATATTAGTATACAGTGAAAAGTATTGTTTCTTTTATTTATAGAGAAGGAAATGACAGAGTGCAGAATGTAGTGTTGCAGTCATAGCTAAGTTGTAGAGAAAGATCAACTTACTGCAAGGTAAGTCTATTCAAAAGTCTGATAACAGCAGGGAAGAAGCTGTTCTTGAGTTGGTTGATACGTGACCTCAGACTTCTGAATCTTTTCCCAGATGGAAGAAGATGGAAGAGAGAATGTCGAGGGTGCATGGGGTCCTTAATTATGCTGGATGCTTTGCCAATGCAGCAGAAGTATAGACAAAATCAACAGATGGGAGGCTGGTTTGCATGATGGATTGGACTACATTGACGACCTTTTGTAGTTCCTTGCAGTCTTGGGCAGGGCAGGAGCCATACCAAGCTGTGATATAACCAGAAAGAATGCTTTCTATGGTGCATCTGTAAAAGTTCATGTGTATGTGCCATCAGACATATATATTGGCCATAGAATGGGCAGAGACCAGGATTTAAAGAAGTTATGACATGAGGACAGACTGCATAAACGTAGTTTGTATTTTCTGAGTGTGAAAAGATGGACAGATCAAAGTATTTCAGATTTGATTGGTGCAAGCTTTGGGGGGGAAGGGGTTGATGGGCCTGTTCCTGTGCTGTACTGTTCTTTGTTCTTATGGCCCAGAAAATTGCAACTGTGCATTATCCAATTGTGACAGTAGCCTGGACTTGTTCGGCAATATTCTGGGAGTGTGACCTAATGTCAGTGGAGAGACTGGACTGTCCTCACAATGATGTATCTGTCCTTTACACATTTCTTGTGTCTGCAGCAACTTCACCAAAGATCTCCTCTGAACTGGAGCAGACACGGCCTCAAACAAGCGGTGAAGAGGAACTACAGCTGCAGTTAGCTCTGGCCATGAGTCGGGAAGAGGCTGAACAGGTATCCAGGGCTGGGAAAACAAGCACAGGGGAATCTGGCAGGGGGGCCAGCTGTGTTTCATGTTCTGCTCCCAATTCAACAATATTGTGATGGAGTAATAAATGAACGGAAGGGTGAGAAATTAAAATTGAATTTTGACACAGGAAGCAAGGAGGGAGTGTTTCTGAAAAGGCTCCTTAATCATAAATAAGCTTCTGCTTATGCTGCTGTTTGACTATCCTTGCTATCCTGAGCTCTGATGTGGAGATGATGCAGCATAATTGAATATTCTATATCAATCTAAATTCAGGGACAAAAATAGCAAAAGCAGCATTAGGGGGAAGTGGTGGTGATGACACTGGGCTAGTAACCAGAGGTTGAGGTTACTGCTCTGTGGACATGAGTTTGAATCCCACCACTGCAGCTGATGGGAGTTTAAATTAAGTTGTTAAATCCTTAATATACAGCTAGTTTCAGTAATGGTGACTGTGTCAGCTATCATCAATTGTCAGGAAAAACCCATCTGGTTCACTAATTTCCTTTCAGGGAAAGAAATTTACTGTCCTTACCTAGTCTGGCCTACACGTAACCACAGCAATGTGGTTGACTATTAACTGCCCCTCTGAAATGGTCAGGTAAGCTACTCCATTCTAGGGCAATTAGGGATGAGCAACAAATGTTGCCGTCCATGCCAACAACAAAAAAAAGGCAAGTGTTTGCTTAGTCTCTGAAACAACAGAACCAGTTCTTGAACACCCCTCTTGTGAAGTGAACAGTTCCATGAGAGGACTTCAAGTGGATGCTCGGTTACCATGACAAGTGATCAGGGAGGACGTGTAGCAAGGATTGGCGGGCCAGTGCTACTGAAAAGTGGCAAGCAGGTGGTGCAGAGTAAGATCAGTCTTGTCCTCGGCGTCACCTGTCCACTTCCAACAAAGGCAGCTGCAGAGTCGACCAGAAATCGGGTGCATTGAGACAGTAGTGCCCCGGGTAATCCGACTATCTAGAGCAGCAGTGACGTTTGGGACCATCCCGGTTTCTGTGCCTCAATTAGCTTTTATTACAAGCTCTCAACCTTTTGTCTTTCTCTTTTCCCCTTCCAATATAAAAGGGTTATATGTATTTTAACATGTCTGCACTCAAATCTTTGTTCAGTCTTGAGCTATGAGGCATAATCTTAGTGACTGAGTTGGAGAGGTGATTCAGAAGGGCAGGGAAAAATGGACAAGAAAGTATTCGGGCTGAAACTGGAATAATGTCCTGGGAGAAGTTCCTTTTCCGTTCGACTCCTATTTCCTTCCAAGGAGTGAAAAGTTTAAAAAAAAAAATTCCAATTTATCATGTTTAGCAGTGTCTGAAAGGTTAATGTTTTAGATAAAACTCTTCAGTGTTCCTCTGGACACTGACTCTCTGTTTCTGTTGTACCTGTTATTGGCCATATTGAACTGGTGAAGGGGCAGTACTCCAAAAGCTCATGCAACCAAATAAACCTGTTGGACTTTAACCTGGTGTTGTGAGACTACATACTGTGTTCACCTCAGTCCAATGCCGCCATCTTCACATAATGTCATGTTGATCCTTCCAACTAGACACAGCTTTGAAGTTTCACCACTTATATATTTGAAGCTTGAAAATATGTTGCAGTCCCAAGTGTTGATCACACTGAATGAAGTGTCCATTTTGCTGTGATATGTGCAGTTTTAATTATTATGGGAGTTGGTTCGTTTTAATCCCTTTGTTCTTGGGAGTGAATGGTGGGGGTAGTATTTCCAATTGGAAGAACTATCCTTGTTAATCTCTCCTTTGAGACTTACTGTTAATGACCCAGTACACCTGGGGAGGCGATGGCCTAGTGGTATTATCGCTAGACTAGTAATCCAGGATCTCAGCTAATGTTCTGGGGACCTGGGTTCAAATCCCACCACGGCAGATGTTGAAATCTGTATTCAATTAAAAAAAAAATCTGGAATTGAGAATCTACTGATGGGTGGCACCTTGGTTGGCATTGCTACCTCAGACTGCCAGGGACCCAGGTTTAATTCAGTCTCGGGTCACTGTCTGTGTGGAGTTTACACATTCTGCCCGTATCTGCATGGATTTTTTCCAGTTTCCTGCCACAGTCCAAAGATATGCAGGTTAGGTGGATTGGCCATGCTAAATTGACCCCAGTGTTGGGGATTAGCAGGGTAAATGTGGGGTTATGGGAATAGAGCCAGGGTGGGATTGTGGTCAGTGCATACTTAATGGGCCTAATAGCCTCCTAATGCAGCGTAAGAATTCCATAATTCAGACTATGAAACCATTGCCAGTTGTTGGAAGAGCGCATCTGGTTCACTCATGTCCTTTAGGGAAGGAAATCTGCCGTCCTTATCCAGTCTGCCTTCATGCGCCTCCAGAGTCATAGCAATGTGGTTGACTCTCAGTTGCCCTCGAAGGGCAACTAGGGATGGGCAATAAGTGCTGTCCAGCCAGTGATGCCCATATCCCACAAATAAATCTTAAAAAATGCATGTGACCCACATTTGGCAATCATTTGGGGTCATAAGGACCCAGTAACAGAGTGGGTGCAGGTTTGTTGTGGTACAAAATGTTTAGTGACATTCTTGGTGTTTCTTCTTTTGTACATATAGATTTTCAAAAGTGCCACAACAGCAGGGAGCCAGCCTAGGAGCACCGTGCTGACCCTGAATGCGCAGGTAGGACTGACATTTATTAAGAACAGACCCAATAACTGGTGGCAAGTAGCTATTTGACTTCTATTCATTGTATCTGGGTGTCATGTGTAAAGTGCGGTGGATGCTGGGACAGTGAGTAAATTTAAGGAAGAGTTAGATTTTTAAATGGGAATGGGTTGAAGGGTCATGGGGAGAAGGCAGGAAAATGGGGGTGCAGAGCACATCAGCCATGATCGAATGGTGGAGCAGACTCAATGGGCTGAATGGCTAATTCTGTATCTTATGAATACATGAATCTCAGAAGGTCAACATGCAGGTAAAGCAAGTGGTTAGGAAGGCAAATGGAATCTTGGCATTTATTGCAAGGGAATGGACTATAAAAGTTAGGAAGTTTTTTTTTTGTAGCTACACAGAGCCTTGGAAGACCACATTCGGAATACTGTGTATAGCTTTTGTTTGGGAAAAGTATACTGCTGTGTTAGAATCAGGAGGATTCATCTGACTCGTTCCTGGATCGAGGATTTACCTTTTCAGGAAAGGTTATACGAGTTGGGCCTGTACTCTTAAGAGTTTAGAAGAATGAGAGGTGATTATATTACAATGTGTAAGATCCTGAGATGTCTTAAGGTTGATGTTGAGAGGATGTGCTCTCTTAAGGGTGGGGTGTGGGTGGCATGGGGGAGAGGAGAGAAGAACTAGAATTGGGATGCAATTTTAAAATTAGCAGTCTCCCATTTGATGAGATTTATTTTCTGAGACTCATGAATATGTGGAACTCTCTTGCCCAGGAAGCAATGGTGAGGCTGACTCACTGAATTTACCCAAACCAGAATTAGGCAGTTTCTTTATAGACAAGTGTGCGTGCATGCATGTTGTGTGACAGTAAAGTCAAGGTGAGACCACAACTAGTTCAGTTATGATCTTATCGAATGGCGGAGCAGGCTCAAGGGGCTGAATGGCCAAGTCATATGCCCTCATGTATCTGTAAAACAGGCAGAATATTTACATTCCACGTGCTATTTCCAAACAGACTTTGCACTGGACAAAGACTTATCTTAAATGCTTTTTTTTTTAAAAGGCTTCTAGGTTGCAACTGAAGACTGAGCAACATAGTTTAATATGTGGGTTTCCTGCACCAAGTAACCATCAGCCACAGCCTTGCAGTACAGAATAAAGATGCAGATTCTGTTTTATAAAAGAGTTTCAGATCCTGAAAAGGCCTGAACACACACAGAAGGCATTGGAATAAAGTTCAAACTGCAAAAACATCATGAAATTGAAAAGATGACATCGCCTTAATGTGCTTCTTGAAAGAATGACGTTGAGAAGTGTAACTACTTAACTTCGACCATGCTTACTGGATGTAGTGTGGCTACTGGGCTTAGTGGTTGTATAAAACAGCAAAAGTCACAGGTTTCATTTTAACTTCATATTTTGTTTTCCAAGATATCTGTTTCGGTTTAGGGTGTGTGGAATCATGACAATTGTACCCTCCTAACCTGGAATCTCAGTTTGCTGGCTCAAAGCATTCAAAACAAGTATTGGTTCAGTCCTTGCAGCTTAACTGGACAGAAATAGCCTTTCGTTTAGTTAAAGGCCACAGGATGGCGGATGTAGGCATCTGCAACAGGGATAGCTGTTTTTGAGGCTAAGGCCAAAGCAGAATGTTGAGCTTAGAGAGAACTTTGCTCTGTAAGAAGTGGTCTTTATAACAAAGTTTAGTTATAATAGTTGGAGCTTTTAAAGTGAAAGATCACCTTAAACATGGCTGCATCTTGGGAGGAGAATAATGCACTGATATAAAATGTAAATGGGTAATACCATGTGGATCCCCTGTTACTTCTTTGCTACTTGAGATTTTATTCCTTGGTGCAAAGGTGATCTCCCACCCCTGTTGCATTTTCTGCTTAAACTAGATGTAAAAATGAAGCATATTGTGTGATATTTATAGTCTGTGTTCAGCCCAGGATAAAGACTTCATGAAACTTTTCATGGAATCCCTGCAGTGCAGAAGGAGACCAGTCAGCCCATTGAGTCTGAACCGAGCACAGTCCCAATCAGGCCCTACTCCCACATATTTACCTTGTCAATCCCTTGACACTGGGATCAAGTTAGGTCAACTTGTAGGGCTCCCACATCTTTGGGAGCAAATCCGGAGGAAACCCATGCAAACACAGGGAGAACATGCAGATTCCACACAGACAGTGACCCAAGCCAGGAATTGAACCCAGTCTTTGGCACTGTAAGGCAGCAGTGCTAACAACTGTGCCACCTGGCTGCCCCAAAATTTCATTTTGTGATTGATTTTTTTTGTGTGGTCTAAGTTGAATGCTGACTGGGGTGCGATGCAATTTTCTTCTCAACATTAGTGTAACGCAATTACCACTTCTTACAGAGCAAAGTTCTCTCTAAGCTCAATATTCTGCTTTGGCCTTAGCCTCAAAAACAGCTATCCCTGCTGCAGATGCCTACATCCGCCATCCTGTGGCCTTTAACTAAACGAAAGGCTATTTCTGTCCAGTTAAGCTGCAAGGACTGAACCAATACTTGTTTTGAATGCTTTGAGCCAGCAAACTGAGATTCCAGGTTAGGAGGGTACAATTGTCATGATTCCACACAGTAGAGTATGCTAACACCCTAAACTGAAACAGATATCTTGGAAAACAAAATGTGAAGTTAAAATGAAACCTGTGTCTTTTGCTGTTTTATACAACCACTAAGCCCAGTAGCCACACTACATCCAGTAAGCATGGTCGAAGTTAAGTAGTTACACTTCTCAACGTCATTCTTTCAAGAAGCACATTAAGGCGATGTCATCTTTTCAATTTCATGATGTTTTTGCAGTTTGAACTTTATTCCAATGCCTTCTGTGTGTGTTCAGGCCTTTTCAGGATCTGAAACTCTTTTATAAAACAGAATCTGCATCTTTATTCTGTACTGCAAGATGTCTCTCAATTCCATGTTAAAGACCAACAGATTTATCTGGAATCAGGAGCTTTCTGAGCACAGCTCCTTCAGGCGATGAAAGGATAAGCGCTGTAAATCTCGTGATTCTAAACAAACCTGTTGAATTTTAGCCTAGTGTTGTGAGACTTCTTACCTACCCCAGTCTAACGCTGGCATCTCCACATTAATGTTTTCATGTCTAGATTTAACCCGACAATGAGCTGTTAATTTAAGAATACATAGGATCTCCACCAACATCTCCCTCCAGAGATGGAAAGTAACCTGACACTCAAATGCAAACTACCTAAAATTATTAGGCCAGATTTTTGCACAGATGAAATATCATACAGAGAAAGAAGCAGCAATACAGTGATCCACTTCAATAATTAACTTTATTTGACATAAGAACAGATTGTAAAACAAGTGACGGAAGTTTCTTAAATCCCTTGAAGCTTTTTCCAATGAATTCTCTTGGGAATATTGTGCCTTCTGATGAGAGTTATGTGACAACTATTCATCGTCAGCATGAACTAATGATTTGGAAAAAGGAAGTAAGAGCCCTAAGTTCAATGTTGTCTTTTTCTTGGAAGTCCAGGAATAATTGGGGAAGTCTCAGGACTTGCTGCAGTTGCAGGATGCTTGTGGATTTCCTCCTGGTGCTCCGGTTTCCTCCCACGCTCCAAAGATGTGTGGGTTAGGTGGATCGGCAGTGCTAAACTGTCCCTTAGTGTCAGGGGATTTGTAGGGTAAACACTTAGGTTATGGGGATAGAGACTGGGTGGGATTGTTGCTGGCTCAATGGGCCAAATGGCCTCTTCCTGCACTATAGGGATTCTATTCTATTCTATGGTTCTGTCACAGTATACTTGTGATGGAGAGAATGGATGTGACTCGATGGATGGGCTTCCAGAAGTTTGTTTTTAACACGTGGAGCCATCTTGGAAATGTGGTTCCACCTGTACACCCACAAACGCTGGTATTCCAAATTGTCACTGTGGTGTATCAGTATGTGACTTTGAGAAATGAATCAGTGCATGAATGAAGCTACACCAATTGCTCTATCACATAAGTCGTAAACGTTCCTCAACATTATTTCTCTTGCTCCTGACCCTTGCCTTAAGAATTTAACAAATATTCTGTGCTCTTTCTGATAGCCTTTTGCCAATTTATATCACACAACGTATTCTGCACAGGCTGTTGGACCCAGCTGGTCTGCGCTGGTGCACATACTGTACACACGTGTCCTCCTTCCCCTCCAGTTCATGGCCAAACTATCTGAGTTGTGATTTGGAGCCTTGATGCGCAGGAGCACTTCCAGTGATGGAGGACTTCAGTTATGTGGATAGGTGATAGAAACTAAGGCCATTCTCCTTTGAGAAGGAAAGATTAAGACACATGAAAGAAATGCTCAAAATCATGAGGAATCCAGACAGAGTAGACAGGCAGGAACTGAACGCATTGGCAGAAGGATGTGTAATCGGAGAAACCAACGTTAGGTGATTGGGAAAAGAAGTAACAGTGACATAATATTGTTTTTACACTGAGTGGTTAGGATCTGGACTGTTCTGTCTGAGAATGTGGAGGCAGAATTGAGAAGGCAGGGGTCTGAGATTGTTCTGTAATTATGATATGATTCTGTTATTCTCTGTCATGTACATTGTGGGAAAAATGAAATGAAAGACTGGATGTTCATGTTGTAAGCTGGGAGAACAGGTCAGAACAGTGTTGGATTCAGTACCTTCCCAGCTGAACTCTGCTCTGTGGAAGTTGTAAGCAATTTCAGCTGTCAACGTCATGTTCCAAGAATTTGAATTTCATTGATTTACCTGATAAGCGTCCCAGTCCATCCTGGATCATTTGTGAAGGCTTTTTGATTCTAGTCTTTGACACTGCTTTAATGTAACATGTGTGGGACCAGCACAGATACTTCAGAGTCCTACCAGGAGGCTCGAGGTACAGACTGTGAGGTGAGAGATTAGGCTGTTTGGGAAGATGAGTGAGGGAGGATTATCCTAAACCTCTTGATTAGCTGGGATGTGGATAGTTAATCTCACTTCCCCGCTGTCTGTTTAAATCTTCTCCCTGACCAGTTGTTAAGGAGAATTGGTGTATTTCCCAGTGAGGTAGGTAGGTTTACCATCACAGGTAGATCAGAGAAGCAGGTCCTGAATGCACCCAGCCTGACCAGGGACTGAACGCTGCACTATTGATGCCAGTCTGATCCACACGGGCAGTCCAGTTAACTGGCCCCTTAAAGGGTCTGAATTGCTGTGGCAATAGACACTTTTACTTGAAGATTGCAGTCCAGAACTGTGAATACTGATGGCAGAGGCTCCAATTTTCTTACTATTGCACAGCTGACTGGAAATCTCTCCTGCTCTTAATGCCAGCCATTGGCATAAATTGGAAGGACTTGCACACTGGCCACTCAAACCTGTTTTGGCCGTGTGATGAACTCAGCATCCTCAAACGTCAAATCCTGCGGTGGCACTCACACCTGGGAGTTTCTGGGCCAAAGACAGAGACGCTACCTACTGTACTACAGGACATCCCCCTCTCCCAGATCCAGCAGTTGTTCCTACAGAGAGTGGAAGAAAATAACTCGGCTAGGCATGAGACGTAAATACAAATCCAGACAGATATTCTCTTTGGTCAGTGCTCTAATCTCTCCTTTGTGTTTAATCAGTTCCCCTCATTACTGTGCCAGGGATTTCCATTTTAAGTTATAATCTGTAGATTAAACTTTATTGACTTATAGTAGTCGGTGGGATTGTTGCTTAATCCTTATATTGGGCAGGGGAGGCTTGTAAATTGGTATCCCAAGGAGTTCTGCTCTGATTACAGCTCACTGAACAATAACTAGGGGTGAGAGAAATGTTTGATTTGCGTAGAATCCTCACAGTATAGAAGGAGACTATTCGGCCCATCAGGTCTGCACCAACAACAATCTCACCCAGGCCCCTTCTGCATAACGCCGTGCATTTATCCTAGCTAATCCCTCTGACATCAAGGGGCAATTTAGCATGGCTGATCCACCTAACCTGCATATCTTTGGAGTGTGAAAGGAAACTGGAGCATCTGGAGGAAACCCACACAGACATAGGGAGAAGGTGCAAACTCCATACAGACAATGATCCAAGGATGGAATTTAATCTGGGTCCCTGGCGCTGAGAGGCAGCAGTGCTAACCACTCTATGCTGCCATGTCAGCTTATCTCTTTTCACAAACAGTTTATTTATATGCTGCACCCACTGTGGGTTTAGCATGAGGAGCTTGGTAGCAGTTTTGGGTTTTACTGTCGCTCTTTGTTGTTACTGTTGTTTTTGGGTACGGAATCAGTTGATTGATGGCTGCACTGACCTCCCCCCTCACTCGCTCAGTGACATATTACAGCAGTGGCTGAAAATGAAATCTGAAATACATTGTTTTGTACAAAGTGGTGCTTTAGTTATAATTGTTAAGGTGAATGTAAAGCAACCTAGAGTTCTTGTTAGCGCTTGTTATGCGAAGGTAAGGTTGACATTGATAAAGCTGCATTTGGCTGTAGCACATTCTCCTATTTTCACACTAAAGCAGTTGAATCTCATTCTTGGCTATATTTTAGTATTGTGCTACAGTGCAGAAGGAGGTCATTTGGTTCATCAAGTCTGCACTGACCATAATCCATCCAGGTCCTATCCCCATAACCCCACACATTTACCCTGCTAATCCCTCTGACACTAAGGGGCAATTTAACATGGCCAATCCACCTAACCTGCACATGTTTGGAGTGTGGAAAGAAACCGGAGCACCCGGAGGAAACACAAACACGGAGAGAACGTGCAGACTCCACAAAGACAGTGACGCAAGCCAGGAATTGAACTCAGGTGACAGGTGCTGTGAGGCAGCAGTGCTAATCACTGTGCCGCCCCTACACCCCAAGATCTGTCTCCCCAAACTGTTACCAGCGATACATGTTTAAAAAGTTCAATACCAGGCTGCAGCCCTGAACTAATGTATGACAGGCTAGCATTGGTCACGTGAATGCCGACATTGATAGTCACACGCTTGGCCTTTACAGTGGAATCTGACCCAGTGCTTTCTACCCAGTCAGTATGTTTGGGTAGCCATTTAAAGTGGGATCCCTGAGGGATTTATTCACCGTTTCCCATCCTTCAGTCAGTGCCAGTTGTAATAGTTTCAACGTCTCATCACACCAAAGAAGCAATCCCGAGTTGTTTTTTGCATGACTCTTCCAGCTATCAGAGCTCTGATTAGTAAATTATGTCTTTGGATTGGTTTTGCTAGTGTTGTTGGAGATGGTTTAATCTAACTCAGGAGTTTGGAAATTTTAATTAGAGAGGCATACCAAGGTGCTCAGAATACTGGGATTTAGCACTAGAGCAGAAGATAGTAAGTTAATGGGTGGGATAATAAAGTCTAAATCGGGGTTACTGTGTATGTATGTGACTGCCTAAGAATGTTCTAAATAAGATTGGTGAATTACAAGTGCAAATTGTCATGTGGAAAAACGTTATGGCTAGAACACACACAGCTTAGTGCATAAAACTGGATGGGAAATATTTCTGAATGCAAGGTGTTCAGAGTGGTTAGCCACTGCTGCCTCACAGCACCAGGGACCCAGGTTCGATTCCTGGCTTGTGAAGTCTGCACATTCTCCCTGTGTCTGTGTAGGTTTCCTCCCACAGTCTGGGTTAGGGTGCATTGGCCATGCCCAGTGTACCCGAACAGGTGCTGGAATGTGGCGACCAGGGAATTTCACAGTTAGTCCATTGCTGTGTTAATGTTAGCCTTACTTGTTACACTAATAAATAAATTTTTAAAGCAAAGGTGGGAAAAGGAGGACGGGTGACAGTATTGATTTAAGAAGAGCATTGCAGTTCTGGAGAAAGGATGTCATGGAGGGCTTTAAGGACCGCACCTATTTGGTGAATGCCAAGGAAGTTAAAAGGTGCAATTCCGGTTCTCAATGTAGTTTTATGGCCACCAAGTCCTGGGAAGATTGTAAAGGAACAGACCTGCAAGGAAATTACAGGGGGAGGTGCAAAAATGATAAAGCTGTTACATTGGGAGCCAAAATGAATAATGAAGGAAAAGCATCTTGAATTTCTTGAGGAAAAATCACACTCAAGAACTCACTGGAGTTTTTGATGAGGTGACAGAGGGGTCTGACGAGGTCGGTACTGTGGATGTGGACTCCAAGAAGTATTTGCTGCACCACAGACTTGAGTAATGTTACAGTTTGTGGATTAAAAGAACAGCAACATGAGCGGCATGGTGGCACAGTGGTTAGCATTGCTCCTTCACAGCTCCAGGTTCTGGGTTCGATTCCCAGCTTGAGTCACTGTCTGAGTAGAGTTTGCACATTCTTCTTATGTCTGCTTCATGGGGTTTCTCTGGGTGCCCGGTTTCCTCCTCAGTCCAAAGATGTGCGGGTTAGGTTGATTGGCCATGCTAAAAATTGCCCCTTAGTGTCCTGAGATGCGTAGTTTAGAGGAATTAGCGGGTAAAAATGTAGGGATAAGAGAGTGGGGCCTGGGTGGGATTGTGGTTGGTACAGAATCAATGGGCTGAATGGCCACATTTTGCACTGTAGGGTTTCTATAATCTATTTCTATGATCTTTTAATTGGCTGACTGACAGAGTAGGCCCTAACAGTTGTTTCTCGGGTTAGGGGAAGGGTTGTAGCAGAGTTTCTGATGGGTCAAGTGCTTTTCCTGATACGACTGAATGAGTAAAAAGTCTGAACACCAGACTTAAGTCCAACCAGTTTATTTGATTGTAATCCCACAAGCTTTTGGAAACGGTGTTCCTTCATTAAGTGTGTGGAAGAGACTTCTTACTGTGTTTACCCCAGTCCAAAACCAGCATCTACGGTTGAATGAACCAGATCAAGGCACAATTTCAGAGTTGGAGGATGATACAGAACTTGGAAGCATTGTGAACTGTGAGGATGATAGTTTAGAACTTAACAAGGATGCAATCAGGTTGGTAGATTGCACAGACTGTTGACAGACGAGCTTCAGTGCAGAAAAATGTGAAGTGATTCTGTGATCTCTCTACCGAAATGAGAGAGAATATTAAATGGTGCAACTGTAAAGAGGAATGCAGGAGCAGAGGGACCTTGGTGTATATGTGCATAAGTCATTGAAGGTAACATGACAAGTTGAGAGTGGTTAACAAGTTCACACTATCCCTATTAATAGGAGCATTGACTACAAGTGCTTGGAGATTAAATTGCACTTGTGTAAGACACGAGTTTGGTCTCAGCTAGGGTATTGTGCCCAGTTCTGTGTGCCATACTTTAGAAAGAATATGAGGGCATTGGAAAGAGAGAGAGTGCAGAAAAGATTCATGGAAGTGGTTCCACAGATATGAAAATAGATTGGAAAATTTGAGACTGTTTTCCATGGGGGAAATTTGATAGAGACATTAAATCATGAGGGATCTGGATGGAATAGATGTGGAGTGGGGGAGACTGTTCCTACTCATGAAAGCATTGAGAACAAGAGGGTACAGATTTGAAATAACTGGCAAATGAAACAAAAGCAATGGGAGAAAAAGCTTTTTCACCCGGTCTGGAATGCGCTGGCCGAGAGTAGGGTGGAGACAGGTTAAATCGATCGACAAAGGAAGAATGTGTGCAGAATTAGGGGAGAAGGCAGGAGAATGGCATTGAGGAAATTGCCTATTTGGAGAGCTGGTGCAGATATGATGGGCTGAATGGCCTCCTGCACTGTAACAGTTCTGTGATTTGTGCAGGATGAGCACCGTCGCCGTGGTGATGACCTGCGTTTACAGTTGGCATTGGAAGAGAGCCGGCAAAAGCTGCAAATGCCAGGAATGGGCCCCCATAAAACTGAGGTAGGACCAGCACCCACCTTCTGACCATTCCTTCACATTTATTCTTATTTGTTCATGTGAGGTGAGCATCTTAATTTTATTGGCCATCCCTAATTGCCCGTTGAGAAGATGGTGGTGAGCTGGTTTCTTGAGTTGCTGCAGTCTGTGTGATATAGGTACATTCACAGTGCTGTTAGGGAGAAAGCTCAGTGAGTTCCAGGATCTTGACTCGGGTGACAGTGAAGGACAAGTGATATATTCCAAGATAGGATGGTGAGTGGCTTGGAGGGGGATTTGTAAATGATGTTCACATGTACTGGCTGCCCTTGCCTTTCAAGATGGTGGAGATCACAGATCAGAGAATCATAGAATCTTTACTGGTTCATTTAGCCCATTGAGTCTACAACAACCACAATCCCATCCAGGCCCTATCTCCATGCATTTACCCTAGCCAGTCACCCTGACCCCAAGGAGCAATTTAGCATGGCCAGTCCACTAACCTGAACATCTTTGGATTTGGGAGGAAACCGAAGCACCCAGAGGAAACTACGCAGATGTAGGGAGAAGGTGCAAACTCCACACACATTGACCCAAGCCAAGAATCAAACTCGGGTCCCTGGTGCTATAGGACAGCAGTGCTAATCACTGTGCCACTCTAGATTAGGTTCTGTTGTAGGAGCTTTGGTGAGTTGCTGCGATGCATCTTTTGATGGTACATATGGCTGCCTCTGTGTCAGTGATGGAGGAAGTGTGTCGGTGGATGGGGTGCCAGTCAAGCGGGGCTGCTTCGTCCTGGATGGTGTGGAGCTTTTAAGTGTTGTTGGAGCTGTACTTATCCAGGCAAATGGAGAGTATCCCATCACACTGCTGACTTGTGGCTTTTAGAAGGTGGACAGGCTTTTTGTGGTGGTCAGGGGATGACGTTCGTCGGGCAGGGGAAGATGTAATAGTACTATGACTCTGAGAGGTTTCCATTGTACATGTATATTGAGCCAGGAATGTGGAGAGAACAGAAAAAAGAAGCTTAAAAATTGAAGAATCACCCAGATAGATTAAAACATGTTCTGTTGTGGTCTCTTTTTTATAGACTGCTTTACTGGATCTGACGGACTCCACACCATCACCCCTGACACACAAAGCTGATCCCTGGGGAGCACCACTGCCATCAGTGTCCACTGCCAAGCCTGACCCCTGGGCCGCTGTGTCCCGTCCAGTATCCTCTGACCCTTGGAAGCAAATGGGTAAGATCTTTCAGGATTGATTTGTCTGTTAGACATTTGTTTTTAGGATGGGATTTGTGCCATGTTGCTGACTAAATCCCTAATCTAGATTATCTTGACAGCTCCATTAGTAACTGGAATGTCCCAGTGTTGATTTGGACCATGGCATTAGTAAGGGTTTGGTACTGAACGCGGCTAAAAAGTGTCATTGTGGCATATACACAAATTCTACATAGAGCAGAAGGAAGCCATTCAGCCCATTGAGTCTGCACTGACAGCAACCTCACCCAGGCTCTATCCCAAGGAACTCTCTATATTTATCCCGCTAATCCTGACACAACGGGTTAATTTAGCAAGGCCAAACCACCTAACCTGTATATCTTTGAAATGTTATAATGGACCTGGATGAATGACGGGAGAATTGATTTGATTTGTTATTGTCAATTGTATTAGTATACAGTGAAAATTGTGTTTCTTGTGTTCTATACTATTCATAGAGAAGGAAAGGAGAAAGTGCAGAATGTAATGTTACAGTCATAGCTAGGGTATAGAGAAGGATCAACTTAATGCAAGGTACAGCCATTCAAAGTCTGACAGCAGCAAGGAAGAAGCTGTTCTTGAGTTGATTGGTACGTGGCCTCAAACTTTTGTGAGGAAGAAGCTGGAAGAGAGAATGTCTGGGATGTGTGGGGTTCTTAATCATGCCAGCTGCTTTTCCGAAAGGGAAGTGTTGACAGAGTCAATGGATGGGAGGCTGGTTTGTGTGATGGATTGGGCTACTTTCATGACCTTTTGTAGGTCCTTGCAATCATGGGCAGAGGAGGACCATACCAAGCTGTGATACAACCAGAAAGAATGCTTTCTATAGTGCATCTGTAAAAGTTGGTGAGAGTCGTAGCTGACATGCCAAATTTCCTTAATCTTCTGAGGCAGTAGAGGCATTGGTGAGTTTCCTTAATTATAGTTCAATGTGGTGGTACCAGGATAGATCGGTCATCTGGACACCTAAAAACATGAAGCTCTCAACCTTTTCTACTTTGTCCCCATTGATGTAGACAGGGGCGTGTTCTGCTTTGTGCTTCTGCACCTGCTGAGTTGTACTTGAGCTGTAACCTTGCCTGAGTCCCCTCACTAGCGTGGACCTTGCCACTTTGAGCAGGGTAGCAGTGAGAGAGACCGCTACATGACACGGGAGGGAGGGAAGATGTTGATAACGAGGTTAGAATTTCAACATGATCTTCAAAAATGTTTTACAGGAATAAGGTTAAAGTTTATTTATTAATGTCACAAGTAGGCTTACATGAACACTGCAAAGAAACTACTGTGAAAATCCCCCAGTTGCCATACTCTGGCATCTGTTTGGGTATACTGAGAGAAAATTTAGCATGACCAATGCGTCTGACCGCTATGTCTTTCGGACTGTGGGAGGAAATTGAAGCACCTGCAGGAAACCCACACAGACACGGGGAGAAAGTACAAACTCCACACAGACAATGACTCAAGCAGGGAATCAAACCAAGGTCCCTGGAACTGTGAAGGAGCAGTGTTAACCACTGTGCTGCATGGGGGAATAATATATTCCTAGTGTTCTTAGTCCTGAATCTGTACGCCAGATTGTTAGACCTCTAGAATATTCTACATGTTGTTGGAAAACTGTCACAATGTGGGTCCAATCATTTGGAACAGGGAGTGTTGCTTATCTCAACAGTGTTTAAGTGTCATGGTTATGATTGGTGTAGTTAGAGGAGTGATGCTTGCTGAATAATGTGTGTTTGAATCGACTGGGGAGATGCCTCAGTCCCTGTCCCAGTGACAGCTGCACCAAGGCAACTCACGCTGACAACATTCGGACCTCAAACCAGTCGCCATCTGCTCACGTACTCAGCAGCTAAGGGTCCTGACCACATGGTGACCACTGGCAAACAGTGTCAGCGCCCCAGACGCCACAGGCCCCTCAGCGCCCCGGACCCATGTGACTCTGTGCATTCTAAGCCCTGTCCTGACCCTTCAGGAGGCACTGAAATTCTGATATTGAAATGAATGCATGTCCCAGGGTTCTTTCAGCTGCAGAAATTTTTTATTGAATGAAGATATATCTCTGTCTTGCTCTGTCCCATATTTTCTTTTATTCATTTGTGGGACGTGGGCGTCACTGGTTGGCTAGCATTTATTGCCAATTCCTAGTTGCCTAGGGGCAGTTGAGCGTCAACCACATTGCTGGACCCTGGAGTCACACGTAGGCCACACCAGGTAAGATGACAGATTTCCTTCCCTAAAGGAACTAGTTGGGTTTTTCTGGCAATCTGTAATGGTTTCATAGTCATCAGTAGATTCTTAATTCCAGGTATTTTTATTGAATTCAAATTTCACCATCTGTCGTGGTGGAATGCGAACGCAGGTCCTCAGATCTTTAGCTGAGTTTCTAGATTAATAGTCTAGCGATAATACCACTAGACCATTGCCTCTATTGCCCCATGAGGGCAACGCTATCCCAGAGACTACAGAGTTTAATGAAAACCTGCTTCTCAAGGTCATAATTCCTGTACCATGAAGAGTACCATGGAATTTCTAATCCACTTCAACTAGCAGAATAGGCATGATGGAATTGGGAATGATGTTTTGGCTGGCAATATAATACGCCGTGCACTGGAACAGCCTGTGCTTGCTGTTTAACACCTTGTTGTGATACTGGCTGAGTATAACCTTACTGCCCGGGGCAATTTGCTTTTTCCCGATAGATCCAGTCAGAATATTCTTTCAACTGGAAATTCTCCCAGTATCCTGGTCAAGTGGCTAAAGCCACCGAGGGACGGATTAACAGCTTCATTTTATTTCTGTGCCATGTGGGTGGTGTTGGAAGCAAACTGGCTTCTGCAATGCAGTCATTGTATTCCAGTACCCCTGCTTGGTAAGAAGAGTAAGGAAATTTGGCATGTCACCAACTTTTACAGATGCACCATAGAAAGCATCCTTTCTGATTGTATCACAGCTTGGTATGGCTCCTGCTCTGCCCAAAACCACAAGAAAGGTCTTCAGTATAACCCAATCCATCATGCAAACCAGTCTCCCATCTATTGACCCTGTCTACACTTCCCAATGCCCTGGCAAAGCAGTCAGCATAATTAAGGACCCCGCACACCCCGGACATTCTCTCTTCCACCGGGGGAAAAAAATACAAAAGTCTGAGATCACGTACCAACCAACTCAAGAATAGTTTCTTCCCTTTTGAATGGACTTACCTCACATTAAGTTGATCTTTCTCTACACGCTAGCTGTGACTATAACACTACATTCTGTGCCCTCTCCTTTCTTTTTCTAAAAGAATGTTTTGTCTGTATGGCACGCAAGAAATAATACTTTTCACCGTATGCTAATACATGTGACAATAATAAACCAAACCAAATCAAATTTAAAAAATTGCAGTGAGCTTTGAGATGTGGGAATGGTTCCCAGTAAAAGCTGCCAGCTTGGTGAATGTACTGGATTCTCTCGGTTGTCCCCGTGTCTCTCACGCACAAGTTTTATTTATTCCTTTTTATTTACAATGACAGTGTGTACTCTGCTAATGACTGTAAATGTCTCAAATAATTTACTCAGTCTGAAAGCTCCACTCAAATCATCCTCCTTGTCGGGTGCAATTTGTCCAAATGACTAATGATTCTTGATGTTTGTCACTCCAGTTGAACCAGGAGCTTTTTTTTTGTAGAATCCCTACAGTGCAGAAAGAAGCCATTCAGCCCATTGAGTCTGTACTGACCACAATCCCACCCAGGACTTTGTTCTGTAACCCCATACATTTATCTTCTCATCCCTGACACTAGGGTCAATTTTAGCATGGCCAATCCACCTAACCCACATAATTTTGAACTGTGGGAGGAAATCAGAGCACCTGAAGGAAAGCCATGCAGACGCCAGACAGACAGTGACCTGAGGCCAGGAATTGAACCTGGATCCCTAGCACTGTGAGGCAGCAGTGCTAACCACTGTGCTGCCGTGCCACCCATTGTGTTCTTGAATTTCTGCTCTTGGATCTGGTAAATTGAAGAGCTTATTCCCTCTTTATAGCAGGTTCCCGACTGGCCGCTGCTTCCTCCGATCCGTGGAGCTCTTCGACCCGTCGCTTGTCTGGAGAGCAACAGCCAAGAAGCACAGATCCCTGGGGTTCAGCTTCTATAGCGTCTGACCGAGACCCCTGGGCTCCTACCTCTCCTACAGGTAAGACTTGATGAAGGTGTGGACAGAGTGAAAATTTCCTGGCAGATAAACTTGATTGTGTCCTTTTAAAAAAAAAGTGACTATGAAGCTGACCTAGGATTTTCTTTGTTTGGACAGAGATTCAGATCACAGTGACAGCTTTTTATCTTTGTGCCGTCATATTCAATATATGTGGGGATGTGTGTGGTAGCCTGCGTGATAGCCTCCCTCTGCTTCTCTTGTGGCATGGGGGTTCAGAACCCCTTTCACAATCAAATACAACATTTTGTGAATGCTTTAAAGGATTATGTCAACTATCTGTACACGGTGATATTTGGAAAAGAGTGAGGCATGCCAGACTTGCTGAGTTTTTCCAGTATTTTCTGTTTGTATTTGATTTCCCGCACCCGCAATATTTTGTCTTCATCAAGTTCTCCTATTCCACTATCTTCCCTCAATTGAAAAGTTGCACCTTTCATAATTTCCCCCATGTCCCAAAGTGCTTTCCACAGCCAATAAAGTACTTTCACTGTTTATTCATTCATGGGACACGGAAGTTGCTGGCTGGCCTGCATTTATTGTCCATCCCTAGTTACCCTTGGAGGGCAGTTAGTTGAAAGTCAACCACATTGCTGAGGCTTTGAATTCATATGTAGGCCAGACCAAGTAAGGATGGCAGATTTCCTTCCTTTAAGGACATTAGTGAACCAGATGGGTTTTCTGACAATGGTTTCATGATCATCAGTAGATTAATTCCAGATTTTTTTTATTGAATTCAAATTCCATTATCTGCCATGGCGGGATTCAAACCCAGGACCCCAGAACATTAGCTGAGTTTCTGGATTAATAGCCTGGCGATAATAACACTAGGCCATTGCCTCCAGTTGTAAGGAACCCAACCAACCAATGTCACCAATAGCAAAAGAATTAGTTATTTCATTGCGGTTTGCGAGATCTTGGTATGTTCTGGGTGACAATAACTTGCACATAAACTGCATTTCAAAGCTCTTTGTTTGACGTGAAGCTTCTGGGGTGTTTTGAGACTTGACAAGATGCAGTAGTAAATGGAGCTTTTTTTTTTCCCTTTGACTGCCCATCCCATGTTAGCTGTGGCTGAGAGTTTGTTTTCCCTCCACTGACCCTGCTTCACAGTATTCTCTGACAATGACTTCTCAGTCCTGCAAAGCTAGTTTTGAGTGAGAACTCGGTGTGGGACTGGGTCCAGCCTGGGTAGGAGTGGCAGGTTACTCTCCCTCAAGAATATTGGTGAACCAGTAGGAGTTTACCGTCACTTTTACTGATCCCAGTTTCTATTTATTTGACGTTTTTTTGTTCAAATTGAACATAACCGCTGTGGTGGTATTTGTGTTCACATTCTCTGGATTACTAGTTAATTTTCATAACTGTACCTGGTAGACACCGTAAGAAGTCTCACTACACCCGATTAAAGTCCAGTAAGTTTATGTGGTAGCATGAGCTTTCAGAGCACTGCTCCTTCATTAGACGAGTGATGAAGGAGCAGCGATTCAAAAGCTCGTGCTACCAAATAAACCTGTTGGACTTTAACCTGGTGTTACAAAGAACAAAACAGCACGGGAAACAGGCCCTTCGGCCCAATGAGCCTGCGCCGCCACCTCGATGTTCCCACTTCTACCCATGGTCCCTGTCATCCTTGTCTAAGTTTATAGATCTATGCATTAGAACCAAATTTGAGACAATTTAGGTAGAATTTGTTTTGCCAATTAGCCTAAGAGCACATCTTTGGGATGTGGGAGGAAACCGGAGCACCCGGAGAAAACCTATGCAAGCACGGGGAGAATGCGCAAACTCCCACAGACACAGGCCCAAATCCATGTATCTACACAGCACAGCGATAGTCACTGAGCTGTCATGTTGCCCATCAAATGGTCCAGGTCAAGCATACACTAACAACGTAAAGCACTAGGATACTCTCAAAAAAAAAATCCAAGAGCAGCCCTCTCACAACCCATCGCGTGTATGCCCCTTGTGGCAACTCCACACCATGGCTGTACCCGATATGTGAGAGTATCCGGTTCATGGCTATTTCTCTTCAGCAACGTAATGGAGATTGGGAACTTACTGAGGGGGTGGGACATGAAGCCACTGTTCCTTGGTTTCTGCCAAGATCTTGCTGTCTGTGTTAGAGGGAGGAGTGGTGGCTTTCTTTACAGCGTCTGTCTGCTGCTTCACGGTGATTTGTTTCACAGTGAATTCTTTCTTCCCTCAGTGGCTTCCCCCTTCCACTCTCTCAGTGCTGCCGACACAACCGTAACTGATGATTTCTCTGCGTTCAGCCATCTGCGAGGATTGCCCCGGAATGCAGAAGGTCAGGGTACAGGTAAGTTTTCCTCCTCCTGTTACGCTTTGAGATGTTTGTCCGAATGAACCATGCATATCAGGGAGTGGAGTTTTATTCTGTGTTACTGTCAGAGTAGAATTTCTCAGCCTGGAATTCCTCATAGTGGGCTGTTTGAAATTAAACCCTCAATGCATGGTAGTACAGTGATTAGTGCTGCTGCCTCAGCACCGGGGACCAGTGTTTGATTCCTGGCTTGGGTCACTGTCTGTGTGGAGTCTGCCCATTCTCCCCATGTCTGCATGGGTTTCTTCTGAGTGCTCCGGTTTCCCCCCACAGACCGAAAGCTCTGCTGGTTGGGGTGCACTGACTATGCTAAATTCGAGCATGGCGACTGGGGGATTTTCACAGTAACTTCATTGCAGTGTTAATGTAAGCCTATTTTACTTTGTTTGCCAGAGGGTTCCTGTATGTGCTCTATCCATCCCACACATGCACAGGAAATTTTTCTTCTGTTTCCCCGGTGCTATTGGGGTTGCTGATCTGTAGCTGCTCCAATACTGGCACGCTATTTTTGGCTGAATGGAGCCAAGCGACTGTGGATGTCATTTCAATTACATTTATACTGAACTGCTTTAAATTTATACATTTTAGTCAGTTTATTTCAATGTTTTAATGGCATTGACCACTGCAGTGCAGAGCAAAAGGCTGTCATAGGAACCTAACTACACTCTGTATATGAGTTGTAACCTGCTGTACCTCAATTCCAGGAATCCAAGTTTGATTCCGGCGTCGGGTCAGTGTTTGTCTGGAGTTTGCACGTTCTCCCTGTGTCTGTGTGGGTTTCCTCCGGGTGCCCCGGGTTTCCTCCTATTGTCCAAAGATATGGAGATTAGGTGCATTGGCCATGGGAAATGCGCGGTGTTATGGGGATAGGGCAGAGGGGGTAGGTTTGGGTAAGATGCTCTTTCCGAGAAAGGGTGCAGGCCTTTTGCGGTGCAGTGATTTTATGTAATGGAAGAATAAAATTCCGTAGAGTAATTTCAATTAAAGTTGCACTTTTCTTGGATACATCTACAACATTATGTGAGGAATTACTGTATTTCCGTTAGCATTTTGGGAATCTGCATGGAGATTGAGTGTCTTGTTCCAGTCTCTGCTTCAATCAGTCTGCAGTGAAATGGATGGATTCATTTCCCAGAAAGAGATCTCAGCTTTCACCAAGGGTTAAGCTCCCAAAGCAGGCTGGGCTCATTGACTAATTGAAGCTTGTTTCTGCTCCACGCCAGCCGCACCCCTTTTCCATCATAGCCTCCTGAGTGGAGGTGGGGGGGGGTAACTCAATTTAACCCCTCATTTCACAAGGCAGTGATTTCCTGAGTGAATGGACTGGTAGGATTTATACATTTGAATCCTCATGTGGAGTTCAAAACAAAATCTGTCAGTCCGCCATCTCCGAGATAAGACCAAAAGATATAGGAGCAGAACAAGGCCACTCGGCCCATCGAGTCTGCTCCTCCATTCAATCATGGCTGATATTTTTTTCATCCCCATTCTCCTGCCTTTTCCCCATAACCCCTGATCTCCTTATTAATCAAGAACCTATCTTTGTCTATCTTAAAGACACTCAATAGCCTGGCTCCACAGCCTTCTGTGGCAAAGAGTTCCACAGATTCACCACTCTCTTGCTGAAGAAATTCCTTCTCATCTCTGTTTTAAAGGATTGTCCCTTTAGCCTGAGCCTGTGCCCTCTGGCATGGTATAGAAACGTGTGCAGCAGCCATTGGGAGCTGACGTTTTGATGTTTCTCAGCAGTACCGAGGGGGAGTTCTTCAACAGTGCAGAGAAGTTTCATGATGTACGCTTGCTCTCAGTCAGTCTGCTTTTTATGATGTTTGATTTTATGTGAGAAATGTGTCTTTAAAAACAAACCAACCAGCTCGCTGTGCCCTCCATAGGTGGTAAGTTTGAGGCACTGGGTGATGGTCTGACCACTCCAGCCACGTCTGTCGTCACGCGTGGTCCTGATGTCTTTGATATGTCCTCCATGTCGAACACCATGACCTCCAAGCAGCTCACCCCCAAGCATCAGTCAAGCGTACCCAAGAACCCCGAATCTTTCCTGGGCCCAAATGCTTCGCTGGTAAACTTGGACACCCTCATTACCCGCACAACGCACCCGAACGTCAGTACCAACCCCTTCCTAGCACAAGGTGAGTAATAGATTCTGCTCACACTGGAGAGGACACTGGGTGAGGTGCCCACTGGCTGTTACTGCTTTATGAATTGGAGTTGAACTCGAGTTGATTTATTATTGTCACATGTCATAACATACAGTATTGTTTCTTGCGCGCTGTACAGACAAAACATACAGTTCATAGAGAAAAAAAGAATGTAATGTTACAGTCATAGCTATGATGTACAGAAAGATCAACTAAGTGCAAGGTAAGTCCATTCAAAAGGTAGCAGGGAAGAAGCTGTTCTTGAGTTGGTTGGTATGTGATCTCAGACTTTTGTATCTTTTTCCTAATTATATAGAAACGTAGAACAGTACAGCACAGTACAGGCCTTCTGGCCCTCAATGTTGTGACGAGCTATGTCCAAATTCAAGATCAAGCTATCCCATTCCCTATCATTCTGGTGTGCTCCATGTGCCTATCCAATAACCCCTTGAAAGTTCCTAAAATTCCAACTCCACTATCACAGCAGGCAGTGCATTTCACACTGCAACCATTCTCTGGGTGAAGAATCTACCTTGCTCATCCCTCCTGTATTTCTCACCATGAATCTTATAATTATGCCCCCTAGTAACAGCTACATCCACCCGAGGAAATAGTCTCTGCACATCCACTCTATTTTTCCCACTCATCATCTTATAAATTTCTATTAAGTTGCCTCTCACCCTCCTCCGCTTCAAAGAGAAAAGCTCCAGCTCCCTCAATCATTCCTCATAAGACCTACTCTCCAAATCAGGCAGCATCCTGGTAAATCTCTTCTGCACTCCCTCCAATGTTTCCATATCCTCCTTATAGTGAGGTGACCAGAACTGCACACAATATTCCAAATGTGGTCTCACTAAGGTCCGGTATAGTTGCAGCATTACCCCACGGCTCTTAAACTCAAACCCCTGTTAATAAACACTAACACATTATAACCCTTATTTACGGCTCTATCCACTTGAGTGGCAACCTTCAGAGATCTGTGAATATCATGGAAATCATAGAAGCCCTACAGTGTAGAAGGAGGCCATTAGGCCCATTGAGTCTGCACCGACCACAATCCCACCCAGGCCTTACCCCCATATCCCTACATATTTACCCACTAATCCTTCTAATCTATGCATCTGAGAACACTAAAGGGCAATTTTAGCATGGCTAAGCAACCTAACCCGCACATCTTTGGACTATGGGAGGAAACCGGAGCATCCAGAGGAAACCCACGCAGTCACGAAGAGAATGTGCAGATTCCACACAGTGACCCAAGCCAGGAATCAAACCTTGGAGCTGTTAAGCACTTGTGCTAATCACTGTGCTACCGTGCCAGCCCAGAGGATATGAACCCCAAGATCTTTCTGTTCTTCCACATCCCTCAGAACTCAATGATCTTGTAATCTGCATTCAAGTTTGTCCTACCAGAATGAATCATCTCGCACTTATCAGGGTTAAGTTCCATCTGCCACTTTTCAGCCCAGATCTGGATGTATCAATGTCTCTTTACAGCCTACAGCAGCCCTCCATCTTAGCCACCAACCCACCAATCTTGATGTCATCAGCAAATTTACTAACCCACACTTCAGCCTCTTTCAAGTCATTGATAAAAATCACAAATAGCAGAGGACCCAGCACTGATCCCTGTGGTACACCACTGGTAACTGGCCTCCAGTCTGAAAAGTTTTCCCTCCTCCACCACCACCCTCTGTCTTCTGTGAGACAGCCAGTTACTTTTCCAATTGGCCAAATTTCCTTCTACCCCACACTCCTTACCTCCTTCATGAACCTACCATGGGGAACCTTATCAAATGCCTTACTAAAATCCATGTATGTGACATCAACTGCTCTACCTTCGCCCACACACTTAATTATGGCCTCAAAGAATTCAATCAAATTTGTGAGGCAGGACTTACCCCTCACAAAACGGTGCTGACTATCCCGGATTAAACTGCATCTTTCCACACAGTCATAAATCCTATCTCTCAGGACCATTTCCATTAACTTACTAACTACCAAAGTAAGACTACCTGGCTATAATTACCAGGGTCATTCCTATTTCCTTTCTTAAAAAGAGGAACAACATTTGCACTCTCCAGTCCTTTGGCACAATCCCCGTGGACAGTGAGGACCCAAAGATCAAAGCTAAAGGCTCCACAGTCTCATCCCGTGCCTCTCAAAGTATCCTAGGATGTATCCCATCTGGCCCAGCAGACTTATCAACTCTCAGGTTTTTCAAAATTGATAATACATCTTCCCTCAGAACATCTACCTCTTCCATCCTATCAACTTGTATGACGCACTCATCCGCAAAAACATGGCCCCTCGGTGAACACTGAAGAAAAGTATTCGTTCAGTCCCTCTTCTGTCTCTTCTGACTCCATGTACAATTCCCACTACTACCCTTGACTGGCCCTAACCTCACCCTGGTCATTCTTTTATTTCTCACATAAAAATAAAAAGACTTGGGGGTTTTCCTTTAATAGAAGAAGATAGAAGAGAGAATATCCAGGGTATTGGGTCCTTGATTATGTTGGTTGCTTTTCTGAGGCAGCAGGAATCACAAACAGAGTCAGTGGATGGGAGGCTGGTTTGCGTGATGGATTGGGCTACATTCACGACCTTTTGTAGTTTCTTGCAGTCTTAGGAGAGCAGGAGCCATACCAGGCTGTGATACAACCAGGAAGAATGCTTTCTAAAGTTTATTTATTAGTCACAAGTAAGGTTTACATTAAAACTGCAATGAAGTTACTGTGAAATTCCCCTAGTCGCCACAGTCCAGCATCTCTTCGGGTCAACGCACCTAACCAGCACGTCTTTCAGAATGTGGGAGGAAACTGGAGCACCCGGATAAAACCTATGCAGACGTGGGGAGAATGTGCAAACTCCACACAGGCAGTGACCTGAGGCTGGGAATTGAACCCAGGTTCCTGGCGCTGTGAAGCAGCAGCGCTAACCACTGTGTTACCGTGCCATCCCATATGGTGCATCTGTGAAGGTTGGTGAGAGCTGAAGTAGACATGCCAAATTTCCTTAGTCTTCTAAGAACATTGGTGGGCTTTCTTAACTATAGCATCAGCATGGGGAGATCAGGAGAGATTGTTGGTGGGGTGGACGCTTAAAAACTTGAAATTCTTGACCATTTTCACTTCATCTCCATTAACGTAGACAGGGGTATGTTCTCCTTTACGTTTGCTAAAGTCGATGACGATTTCCTTTGTTTGGTTGACATTGAGGGAGAGATTATTGTCATCACACCAGTTCATCAGATTCTCTATCTCATTCCTGTACTCTGTCTCGTCATTGTTTGAGATCCGACCCACTACAGTAGGGGGGGGAGATACAAAAGTCTGAGGTCTTGTACTGACCGATTCAAGAACAGCTTCTTCCCTGATGCTGTCAGACTTTTGAATGGACTTACCTCACATTAAGTTGATCTTTTTCTACACCCTAGCTATGACCGTAACATAACATTTTGCACTCTTTCTTTCTCTCTGAAAGATCCACTTTGTCTGTACGATGCACAAGAAACAATACTTTTCACTGTATGTTAATACAATAATAAATCAAAATTGGTGTCTTCAAAAGCATAGTGGGTAGGCAAGTGGTGGTGATGGGGGGGGGGGGGGGGGGGGCGCGGGGTGGTTATTAACTGTTTGTGCGAGGGGTAGTGGTTACATTCAGGGCACTTGTCTTTTTCACTGTTGAGTTCTGACCAGTGTCTCTGTTCCCTCCTCAGGCGCACCCGCTCCCTCGGCGAACCCATTCCACGCCACCTCAGCACAAATGGCCAGCTCCATGATGGCTGTGAGCCAGACTCCGTTCGGACCTGTCAATGTGAGCGGCGCCTCCTTCAATGTGCCCAGGGTGGGGGCTGCTCCCATGGTAACCGTGCCAGTGATGCAAATGCCACAGAGCACTGCCGTACAGGGCATGATGGGATCGAGTTACGTTAACATGGCAGCCCCTCCAGCTCCTGGCCCCTCTGCAAGCTCCACCAACCCGTTTTTATTATGATCCCTATCTCAGCTGGTGTTTATTAAGTAATCAGTTTTATATCTGTGGTTTCCCCTCTATTTCTGTAAAATTCCAGTCCACAAAATATCCTGCGTTCTTCCTTTTGGACACTTGTGAGAATGTCATTGAGATGCAGGAAAGATTCTCAAGATTCTTTGTTAAATTACACTCAGTCATCCTAGCCTGTGAAGTGACATGTCTGATTTAGCAATTCAGTAAAGTCTGTCTCTGGAGTGTGAGCAGAAAATCTGCTGCCAGCCAGCTGTGACAAGTGCAGGAATGTAGAGATGCAGAACTAACTTGCATTTCTCCCTCTGCCTTCATCACAGTGATGGAATCCTGACTGACCAATTTACCCAAATCTCCCGGCCACCACAAACAGGATGCCGAGTGTCTGGCTGACTCGGTCAGTCTTGTGTAGTGGAGAGCGTGCTTGGTGATGCGTTGCTTCGGGTTGGGGGAGGGGAATGAAAACATTGCCCCACTGTTGAGTTGTCCGTTTCACAGAATCGATTTGCAAGCTTGTAGGGAGAGAAGGCTTGTTTGCAGATGTGTGTGTCTCGGTCAGCAGCTCTTCACAAGCCGCTGCATTCTTGCTGATTGCTCTGACCTCTCGCCCTATTATCAAGATCTTGCGTCTCAGTGCTGGAGTCTGTCTGGCTTGCTGCCAGCACTCCTTTTGGTAAAACATTCACAATTTGTTGCCATTGTATTTACTTTCTGCTCCGTTCTCTGCGTGGGCTCAGGTGATGGGGTAGTGGTTACATTCAGGGCGCTTGTCTTTTTCACTGTTGAGTTCTGACCAGTGTCTCTGTTCCAGGTTGTGACAAACAGTATTGATAAGATACTACTGAATAAAAACAAATTACTGTGGCTGCTGGAATCTGAAACCAAAAGAGAAAAGGTTGAACAATCTCAGCAGGTCTGACAGCATTTGTAAGGAGAGAAAAGAGCTGACATTTCGAGTCCAGGTGACCTTTTGTCAAAGCATCAGCTCTTTTCTCTCCTTACAGATGCTGCCAGACCTGCTGAGATTTTCCAGCATTTTCTCCCTTGGTTTGAGAGATACCACATTCTGCAGATGTGCTCCTCCCCCGCCGCCTGCTCCCACCAGCTTGGTATTGGACTCATCTTTCCCATGACTACACTTGATGGAATGATTCATGCCCCCATCTAAAATAAAAAGGGGAACATGTCATTCAAAACCATTGAATCAGCAAGAATGACGATTCACTGACAGAGCAATTCTGAGAAGATGGTTAGATTCTTAAAATATCTGCAGTCACTATGCAAGTGGAGGAACTATTTTAAATTTTGAGTGGTTCAATGCTATACCACTGACTTTGCCAGTCCCTCTGCCCAGTGGCAGCTCAGGTGCCACCAACATTAGTCCCATCCCGCTGGCAAATACTTCCAGCCACGGACCTACACCTGCGTGGGTATGTTTAAAGATACATTTTTCTGCAGATTTGTACTTGGCGTATTCCAGAGTTAGAAAGTTAGTAATATTTATCAGCCTCCATCAGCAGCATCCCCCTCCTCACCTACCCAGAGGCGTCAGGAAACTCCCCATTCAAGCTGACCCTTTGTCCCATTATCAATGGCACAACAGACACAAATCCATAAGAATGAAATTTTTAAACTATCTTCAGACTGCTGCCCCAGTTTTGGTGCTTGTCCGAAGATGTACAGCTTCAGGAATGAACAAAGAGCAAGTGATGAGAGGATTTGGGGAGTTTTAAGTTATTTCAGCATTCATGCAGGATCAGAGGGTGGTATCGTTGCACATCTGGGAGCGGTGTTGGATGTAAAGTGAACCTGTTCTGTTCTCTGCTGTGCTCCCACGGGCAGGGAGATGCAGTTTTGACCAAGTTACGCGGCTGTTTGTGTGTGAGCATGTGCACATCTTAGCTAGTCTTCCTAGTGATTGACTAACTGTTCTTTTTACACTGATCACAGCCAGGAGCCCTTATATGGTGACCTTCCCCAAAGATGCTTTATTGATATTAAATTTTCTTACTGAGGTCATAAGTTTTTGTTTAAAGTCCAGTTCTGTTAGAGGTGCAGTCCCAAATTCCTCTTGCAGCCCCTCAGTATCTCAGCATGAGCCTCCAGTTAGAACTACAAGGTCAAGTCAGGATGAGAATTGACTGGAAGGGAAGTTTTTGAAGTTTATAAAACACTGAGTGCAAGACAAGGACTGGGAGAAAATTCTCATGGGATTTTTTTTGAAAACTTGTCTTACATTCTCATATTTAACCTTTGGGAGTCGGGATGGGAAGTTTACATGACCCTTGCCGGAATTTTAAGAAAATAAAAATGACAGTAAACTCTTATTACAGAATGAATTAGACATTCTAGGCATACATAGTTATTTTAATTCTGACTACATAGAAGTTCCAACTTTTTTTTAGAAAAAAGTTGTGAAAATTACTTTTAATTTTTGTCCTGATCAAATACATGGGACTTGAAAGAACACATACTGCCTTGAATTAAAAATTCTCTGCAGTATTATTTTTCTGAATACAGTAGTCCACTGCAGTATTAAATCTCTGTGTAACAGTAATCCTCTACAGTATTAATGGTTCCTGTACAAAAACCCTGATATTTAAATGACCTCAGAGTATGGGACATTGCTTGATAACTTTCCAATGATTTTCAGAAAGTGAGGCTTGACATTGGAATTGTTAGTGTTTGGTGTTCCCTGACCTGGTTTGTTGTCATTACTGGACCCAATTCTCTAGCAGTAAGTGTCCAAGAAAACTTCAGTACTTTTACATAACTATCCTGGATAAAACTGAATAACACTAAAGCACAAAATGTGTACAAGGTACACTTTTTTGACACAGTATCTGGTCTTGAATAAATATTCTTATTATATATTAAATATTCTTATATTTATGTTCTGACAATTTGTTTACAGTTGAATTTCTTTGTGTATCTCCCACTCTCACTCGGGTACCTCTGTCCCTCCTCGTACTGCTCTTGTCTCTGTCACATATCGCAGTCTTGCAGGGACACTGAGAAGAACAGCAGCTCTTTGAACCAATCTACTTTTTAAGTTTAAGTTTAACAGTCTGTCACCCAGTTTTAATTCTCAGTAAGTCAAACCTCAGACTTCCTAAATGCCGTTTCATATCAAATATTTTCTAAATAATTTAAGGTGTCTGGGGTTATATCAGCCCCCTTTCCCCCAAATACTTCAACAGGATTGGGTGATACATTTGATTAAACACTGATTTTCAACCTTTGACTTGGTGCTAATTAGTAAATAGAGGGGCTGCAGAGCAGAGTGGGTGGGAAATGTTTCTTTGGAGCTTGAAGCTGTGACCCCAGGTGTTTTACTCTGTATCTAACTCTGTGCTGTACCTGTCCTAGGAGTGTTTGATGGGCAACAGTGTAGAAGGAGCTTTATTCTGTTTCTAACCCTGTGCTGTACCTATCCTGGAGGAAATGTGCCTGAGAATCAGCAGGATATCTCAAAAGCTAAGATGCTGAAGGTTTGAGTTACTTTGCTCTGCTCTTGGAATGAGTGGTTGAATGTCCAGGAATGGTTGTAAGAATTGTGCTATTGGATATGATGCTGCATTGGCTCCAATTGGTTGGTTAGGTGGTAATTTGGGAAGACTGAAGAGTAATGAGGTGGGGCTTTTGTGTGTGTGTATAAAGGTGAGGGGGAAATGGGGGCACAGGGATTTTCACCCTTGTCTCTTGGGGTTTTCTCATTTGAACAAATTTATGGCAGTCTGGCTTGATGTGAATGGATGCTGCTGGTTTCTCATCCACTCTGTAGTGTAATAGATTTTATAAATATAAATTGCATGTCAGTTTCTATGAAAAATGAACTGTTCCCTATCTGATAGTGAGGGACCCCTTGCTGTATTATACCTGTCTAGTAATCAGTTTCTCCTTGTACTTGGTATCTAATCCAAGAGCACCTCAATACAGCAACTCCGAGGCACTCTTAGATTCTCTCTCTCTCATCTATCGCTGCACTGGTTTAGAAGCTGTGTTCTGTATTTTATTTTTGTACATTGTTGCAGTGTTTTAAAGGGACCTGGGCATCTAGTGCCATGTAAATTATTTATTTGTGTGTCGTGAATAAATAGAGGTGGTTGGAGAACTGACTTTTTCACACCTGGGTTGGAAGCAGCTGATGCTCAAAACCACTGCTGTGTGAAAAAGGCTTTTGGGGGCCTCTGGCTTCTAACTGGCACTTGAATTCACTGAGTCCACCCAAGGAGGAATGGTTTAAGTAGCCAGGAAGGCACAAAAGTCACCCTGGCTTTTCACGTTGGGTCAGATGCTTCCTGTCACTCAAACCATTTTCCGGCTTGACTTCGTACATAAGAAGCTACGTCTTCCACAAGTCCAGAGATAGAAATTTCAATCTTGCAGGTGAACAGGTCCCTTTCATTTTTAGATATTAGTAAAATTAGATGTCCAAAGAATTTATTTTGTAGTGTATCATATCATTAATTTATTATTTGTGAGTATTTAATGTATAAATATATTTATCCTCTAGTAACCTGGGGTGCAAGAATCAATGCATTTCTTACCTGGTACAGTCCACATTGTCTACTTACTTGGACCGTCTCTGTCTGTACACAAACTATGCATGTGGAATTATTTAAACTGGTTTATTCTGCCCCCATTGCATTAGAAGATACTGTCAGTATTTTGGGAGGATTGTTTACACTCATTGCTAGTGATGCTGTACAGTGTAGTTCATGTTTTAGTACTGTTATTGCATTTGATCAGAGATTTTGAGACTGTAGCAAACATGTTATTTGGTGCCCAATACTCCTTGCTGTTGGTTTAACTACAGTTCCAAGGGTTAGACCAGAGACCTGTTGTTGGGATATTGCCTAATCCTAAATGCCATGATAATTATGATCAGATAGTACTCTTCTGTTGTTCTGTGCCTGCAACAGAAAATATCAATTACATTTAAATTGATGAACTGTGACTGGGTTGTGGAGTAGCAGCTGTATGTGAGTTTGACCTTAAATCCCATACAATCTCCTGCTTCACATTTCTTACTATGAATAAATGTGGGCGTCCAAATATTTGCTACAGTCATTTATTGTAGATATCCACCAGTTCTGGATTTTTTTAAAAAAAAAGTATTAAACCTTTTTGGCCAGATAACTATACCTGCAAAAATAAAATTGTGAACTTGTCCTCCATTGGATGTTTCTTCATGTAGAGAAGGATTTTTTTTTCCCTAATGTGTATGCTTATCATAGCATTTGACAGCTTGAGTTGTTGGAAATTATGGTGTGGTTATAGTGTAGGAGCGATGTAGGGAGGAAACTCTGATGTTGGTTTATCAATTTTAAAGGAACCATATCTGTCTCTGAAAATTGACCAAACCTGAGTGCTCTCCAATAGAAACTTCTGACAAGCCCCAGCTCAATTCTGAACCACATTCTCCCCTGAGTAAAACTTCTTATGCACAGGCCAGTATATATGTATGTACCTCATTTCCCCAGTGACGTAAGTAAAACCACAATACAGTTTTAAAAAAAAAAATCATCTCACTCTAGTAGCTAATTCTCTCTCGCTCTACAATTAAGGGTATAGAGATCAATGTCTTACCATTTACTGATCAGAATACCACTGGCCACAGCTGGGATTAAGACAACATCACACTTACAAGTTCTCATTGCAAAAGAGTCACAGCTCAGTGAAGTTGAACAATTTTATTGATGAACGCAGCACAACGTCCTCTCATTCCAAGAACAGAAAGGGAAGATCTGACACCCTCAGAGTTATCAACATGCCTCCAGTGTTAGAATTTGCAGTCTGAGTGATACTGAGCTGTCCCCCTGTACCCACTATTATTCCATTTCAATCTCAATTATAACTGATTTCAAAACACTGCACACTTTCAATGCAAAATATGGACTACACAGGTGGATTAGATGAGATTAACTGACAGTTGGATTAGGTGATCAGGTGAGTGTTACAGCTGTTTCCCCCCCCTCTGGGGAGGGTAGTGGGGGCAATAAACATGACCACACCATATCCACCTACATGTCAAATTCAAATCAGCATTTCTCCCCTTTTCCTCCCCCTGCCCTAAGAGGAGCAGAAACACCATGGACTGGGATGGGCAGATGCTGTGCTGTATATTTTTATGTATTCCTATATATAACAGCTTTTCCTGACAGACCTTGCTACATGTTTTCAGAGTACATGACTGACATCTAGTGATAAAATTGAATATTCTAAATGTGGCAAGATTGAACAGCGCAAGAAGAGGGTAATAATTTGAAGGAATGACTATGCTTCCAGCTATGGGTCAAACAGCCAATTAATCACTGGAATATTTTACACCATGCAAGATGATCAATATATTTGTCTTGGCAGGGAAAACCACTACAGTAGTGTCAATGTTCCAGGCAAGGCACTTTTCTTTGTACAGAGTACATGTCACGCGTATCTGTACATTCCAATCCCCTTCCATCTTATCATATACAAACCCCAAACCAATCTAAGGTTAGTGACAGATTGCAGAGACTGAACTTGTACCAAAGGAGGATAAAGTTTATACTTCCCACTCTTTCCCACATCATTAGTACTCAATATTCTCACTACCCTGCCTTGGCACAGACAGCCAGAATGTTCAAGTTCCAAGTATAAGATAGCTCACTGAAGATTTCTGTGCAGGTCACAACCCTCTTGCAAATTTCCCCAAGTCAGGGATTTGTCAGATGCACGTTTCCTTAACTATTTGAGGTCTCATCTCAAAACTGCACGAGTCAAATGTTCAATGAACCAGTTCTTGTAGTAGGAAGGGTTGTGGTGGGGTAGGCATAGAAAAGAAAATTTGCCCTTTCAGGCCTGGCCCCATTTCTGGTTGAACCTTCTGTGCACAGGAAAGAAACCTGGTTAACAGGCTGTTAAGCCTGTTCTTCTGAACACATCCTCAAATGCAGCCAACAAAAAAAACTGATTAAATTTGGGGAGGTATATGGGGGTAAACAAACAAGCGGGCATTCCAGGCAATGCAAACTCAGCCCTGGATCTTAAAAGCAGGTAACCAACTATTAAATCAGGCGGATTTATTTTATACCCCAATCTCACTCTTCATACTCAAGCTTTCATGATGAAGAAACATTAGGTTTGAACACTGTAGGATGGAGAAGACACAAAAAGCTGGTATCAGTTTTATTAAGGAACCACCCCTCCCCCTGACCACACACCAGGGTGAGAAATAAAGAAGGAAAGGTATGGGGTCTCAACACTTCCTGCAGCTAATATAACTGGGCTACAAGATCCCAAATTTCAATTCAATTTAAGACTCGGTAAAATAAATTGTTCCTGCTCTCTTGGCACCAGATTGAATATTAACACAGTGCCAAGTAATAGGGCTCCCTCATCAGTTGCCAATCATTTATGAATGATTCAGCCATAGGCAAGTAGTGTGTAAGGGATGGAATGAACAGAAGAACCTGGCTATGTTCCTCACACACACACTCCCAGCTCATTTGGAGCGAGCTTGTGTTTTTTTTTTAAAACTTTTTTATATCAAAAAATCTACAGACATGCATAAAATTCAAAATAGGCTCGAAATGCATCAGTTGCCGTTTTCGAATGGTTTAAAATGTAAAATCCATTTCAAAAAATGCTTCTTTTAAAAAAACAAAACAATGTCCGTGTCACTTCCTGATTGGCTCCAGACATTTCCATAATTCTTTCGGATATGGGAGAGGTGAGAGTTGGGTGGGAGTAGGGGAGAATACAGAGTAGAGGGACGGGGTTTCCTTGCCTTGTTGTTGCATACTGAAGTCATGCTCGGTGTCTAGTAGCCACTGGCCGGAGTCATGGCTGCTCCCTGCGATTTCACCTTGTGTCGCTGTCCGCCCCGTCTTCTCCCTCCACCACCCTTGGGCTGGTAGGAAACCACAGAGGAAAACATTATAACAAAACCAGAAATAATTCTGCAGTTTGTTCTTTGCTACCTGCTGGATTAACTAAGAGAACAAAGAACAAAACAGCACGGGAAACAGGCCCTTCGGCCCAACGAGCCCACGCCACCACCCCTGATGTTCCCACCTCTACCCGTGATCCCTGTCTATGTTTATAGATCTATGGATTAAAAACCAAATTTGAGACAATTTAGGGAGAATTTGTTTTGCCAATTAGTCTAAGAGCACATCTTTGGGATGTGGGAGGAAACCGGAGAAAACCCATGCAAGCACGGGGAAGAATGCACAAACTCCCACAGACACAGGCCCAAATCCATGTATCTGCACAGCACAGCAAGTGGGTACTGACACTGCTAATGCCCTACTTCAGTATTTATTCCATTTGTCTAACACTCTGCTCCTAGTAACAGCACTTCTGGGCTAATTGGCACCTACTACAGGATGCTTTGGGATATCCCAGAGGCACTATGGCAGACCATAATACACAGGAGCAGAATTAGGCCACTAGGCCCTTCGAGTCTGCTCCGCCATTCAATCATGGCTGATATTTTTCTCATCCCTATAACCCCTGATCCCCTTATTGATCAAGAACCTATCTACCTCTGTCTTAAAGATGCTCAAGACCTGATCTCCACAGCCTTCTGCAGCAAAGAGTTCACTCTCTGGCTGAAGAAATTCTTCCTTATCTATTTTAAAGAATAGTCCCTTTAGCCTGAAGTTGTGCCCTTTGATTGTAGTTTTTCCTACTAGTGGAAACATCCACTCTATTCAGTCCTCTCAGTATCCTGTAAATTTTAATAAGATCCCCCCTCATCCTTCTAAACTCCAACGAGTACAGACCCAGAATCCTCAACCATTCCTCATATGATAAGCTCTTCATTCCAGGGATCATTCTTTTGAACCTCCTCTGGGCCTTTTCCAAGGCCAGCACATCCTTCCTTAAATATGTGGCCCAAAACTGCTGACAATATTCCAAATACGGTCCAACCAAGGCCTTGTACAGCCTCTGTACAACTTGTAGCTTCTTTACTGTGCTTACCCCAGTCCAACGTCAGCATCTCCACAACTTGTACATATTCTTGTACTCTTTGTGACAAAGACCAAAATGTTATTTGCCTTCCTAAATGCTTGCTGCACTTACATGCTAACTTTCCACATTTCTTGTACCAGTACACACAAATCTTCAATCAATACAAGTTTCACCTTTAAATTCTTACAACCAAAGTGAATAACTTCACACTTTCCCCACTACCTTGTTACTCACTTGCCTAACCTGTCTATCTCTGCCACCCGGTGACCTCACTGCTTACCTTTTCCATCTAGCTTGATATCACTGTGAAACTTCAGATACATTATTCCCTCTTCAACCAATAAGTTGAGGGCTTGGCAAAGAGCCAAGAACCCAGTGATGATCCACAACAATGTGGCCGACTCTCATATACCTTCTGAAATGGCCTAGCAAGCCACTCAGTTCAGGGGCAATTAGAGATGGGCAACAAATGCTAGTGACAGCCACACCCCATGAATGAAAACAATAAATGGGACCATTCCTGAAATCAATAAAATTTTGGAAAATCATACATTCACTTACTTTTACAGCTGGTCTCTCAAACCCCTAAGGTGTGGGCCAGCAGGTCCTGGAGATTTATTGAATGTTAATCATTAAGTTTGTAAATAGATGATGATATTGACGTACTTGTTTTTATCCTACAGGTGCTTTGGTCCACCTTGTCTAACGAGGGGCATACACACGATGGGTCATGAAAGGGCTGCTCTTGGATTTTTTTTTTTGAGAGTCATTAGTGTACGCTTGACCTGGACCGTTTGATGGGCAACACAACAGCTCAGTGACTATCGCTGTGCTGCGCAGATACATGGATTTGGGCCTGTTTCTGTAGGAGTTTGCACATTCTCCCCGTGCTTGCGTAGGTTTTCTCCGGGTGCTCCGGTTTCCTCCCACGTCCCAAAGATGTGTTCTTAGGCTAATTGGCAAAATAAATTCTCCCTAAATTGTCTCAAATTTGGGTTTTAATCCATAGGTCTATAAACATTGGCAGGTATCACAGGTAGAGGTGGGAACATCAGGGTGGCGGCGTGGGCTCGTTGGGCCTGTTTCCTGTGCTGTTTTGTTCTTTGTTCTCCAATACATTATCTCATATTAAATTTTCTCGGTCCCTTTAACCTGAAGATTTCTGTTTCTGGTAGGGAACTTGTGTCGACACAAAATATTTGTTTGATGCCTCTGCCACTTCTTCATTCCCCATGATAATTTCTGCTTCTCAAGGATCAAGATTTACTTTTGCTACTCTCTTCCTTTCTAATGGGCTGAAAAACACTCTTACAACCTGTATTTTTCTGGCAAGTTTACTCCCAAATTCAATTTTTTTTTCCATTTTATCAACTTTTTGATACCTTTTGCTGCTTCTGAAACACTCCCTATCCTCAACTAAGCATTTTTTTTTGCAACATCTAATCTAATACTATCTTTACCTTCCTGACTGAGGCACGTGTTGGGGCTTTCTGACTAAGCTTTGGTTTTTCAATGGAATGTACTCCATCAATATTTTGAATTGCTTCTTTGAATGTTTCCCACTGTTCAATTTATCTTTTGGTCTCATTCACCCCATTAATCGTAACCAGATTCCCTTCTTATTCTGCAGCTCAAACCAATATTAACTCTTGGTCTTTGGCAATGCGCATTCCCCAACTGAGAAACCGCAGCCCTGATGACATAGAACAAATGAATCCAAGCAGCTACCTTATTCTCCTTATTAACATCTCGATTCTGTTTATCCTCCTCTGAAGGCATCTGCAAAGCGTGCAGCGAGACAGAGCAAAAAGAGAGACAGAGACAACATGAGCAGACAAGATAGCTGAAGATCTAAACCTGTAACACTCCCCTTTGACACCACTACCATGACGACATTTCCTCTGGGTCAGAGGCGAGCGTGCAGCAAGCTCGCATCACCATGTCCGTACAGTTTGGTACAAAGAAGGCGCTTTGACACACCCTGACCTACCTGTGTTTGGCTCAGTGTGTGCACAGCTGCGGTTTGTCCCAAAGACGGACTCTCCTCAAGGGTTGAACTAGTCGCTGCCGGCACCTCCTCCTTCTTCACCAGAGCCCCCTTCTTTGTCGACTGCATCTTCAGCTGGAGCGGTTTGGTGTTGGATGGCGATGTATTTGTGGTCTGGATTAGCTGGTTTGCAAGAGAAACCCGAGCAGTCAATTAGAACATCTTCCAGTGGCCAATCTATTGCTGCTTTCCCCAGGACCTGTACTGCTGTGCAAAATCTGTCACCAGTAACTCAGACTCCAGCTCACCCAGATAACATACACACACCCAGTGATATTTTACCCCATTTTCTCAGCAGGTCACTGAATTAATAGCTGAACTGTCCAGATTTTAAGATGCAAGCTATTTGAAATAGCAAAATGCAGACAACTATTCCACAGCTGGTAAAGTTGGATTAAATGGCATTTCCAGTGTAGCACCATGTCACAATGCAGTCAGTCCCCGAACTCTTAGATCAACTGATTTGATCTCAGTACGCAGGCCAAGGTAACCTCACTACTGAGACTTTCCAGCATTTTCTGTTTTTATTTCACAAAAAGACAGTCTGTTCAGGAGTAAAGTCAGGAAACTCTGCATAAGGAAACAGGGGAAATCTGCAACACTCTCCCTCAAAAAGCAGTGGGTCACATAGACAAGAGGTGAATACATTGCTGTGGGTGATGGGTATCCAGGGATACAGGTGAAGCGCTGACCAACCACAGTTTAATTAATTGGCAGAACAGGAGCAGCTCAATAGCATCTTATTGCCATAAGCAAGATGCCATCTAAGCTTTGGGAAGAAGGATAAGTGCCCAAAGAGCTTCCCTTCAAAGAGTCAAAGGCTTTGGGATCAGACTATAAGTCAGAGATTTATGAAGGTCTGTTCTCAGCACACAGGATTACGTGCAGTGTATTAATACAAATTTTATTCCTGTTTACGTCAGGCCCATGTCTGGATTTTCCAGAAGGAACAGGCAGTATCCTTTGTGTCATCCTGGCACTGAAGCTCATCATTATCCAACTGTCATTCATATAAACAACATTGTTGATAGTGCCAAGGGTAGGATTAGTTTGCTGATGACACAAAGATTGACTAGGTGGTTAACAGTGAGGCAGAGTGTCTTGAGCTACAAGATATAGACAGAATGGTGAAATGGGCAGATAGAATTTAACCCTGAAAAGTTTGCACTTTGGAAGAAATAATTTGAAGTTATATTGGAAGCTACAGCTGGAGTACTGTGTGCACTTTTGGTTGCTACATTATAGGAAGGATGTGAACAGACTGGAGGAGGTGCACAGGAGATTCATCAGAACGCTGCCTGGGATGGAACATGCAAGTTATAAAGAGGCTGGATAGGCTTGAGTTGTTTTCTCGGGAGCAGAGAAGACTGAGGGGTGGCCTAATTGAGGTGTAGAAGATTATGAAGGGCATGGATAGATTATGAAGCAGCTGTTCCCAGGAGTTGAAGGATCAGTCACGAGGGGACACAGGTTCAAGATGAGGGACAGGAGATTTAGTAGGGAATGTGAGGAAAACTTTTTTTACTCAGAGGGTGGCGAGGGTCTGGAATGCGCTGCCTGAGAGGGTGATGGAGGCAGATGCCTCACATCCTTTAAAAAGTACGTAGATGAGCACTTGGCACAGCATAACATTCAGAGCTATAGGCCAAGTGCTGACAGATGAGATTAGATGGGAGTTCAGGTGTTTCTAATATGTCGATGCGGGCTCGATGGGCCAAAGAGCCTCTTTGTGCTGTATAATTATGTGGCCCAACTCCAATGTTGTCCCCCTTTTACCTTGGTTATTGTCCCCACGGCTTTGGTCCGGCCTTCTCTGAAGACAAGGCGCTGATCGGCGTGTAGGTACTCTGGGGTTTTGATGAAGCGGAAGTGGACAGTGGCCTTGTCACCTGTCCTCAGGCAGTCCTTGCTCATGGACAGAATGGTGGCTGTCTGACGGATGCTGCCACAGTGCACTGTGGAATAGGAGGAGTTAAATGAGCAAATGGACAGAATGTTCACAATGAAACTGCTAATAGATTCACCCAGGAGAGACAGAATTTACAAAGACTTACATTTCGATAGCACCTTCCACAATCTCAGTCAGAGGTTTACAGCATGGAAACAGGCCCTTCAGCCAACTCCATTCATCAGCGGCCTGGCCCAACTGATCAAAATCCCACTGCAATCCTCAATAACGTTCTTCACTGTCCGCTCTGACATGAATCTTGGTGTCATCTGCAAATTTACTAACCATGCCTTCCAAATTCTCACCCAAATCACTAATGTGAATGACAAATAACAGTGGATCCAGCATCGATCCCTGAAGCACAGCACTGGTCACAGACCTCCAGTCTGAAAAACAATCCTCCGTCCTTAAGTCAATATTGGACCCATTTGACTATGTCACCCTAAATGCCGTGATATTTAATCTTATGCAATAACCTACCACATGGGTACCTTGTCAAAGGCCTTGCTAAAGTTCATGTAGGCCCAACTCCACTGCACTCATCTACCTTCTTGGTTACCCCATCAGGACATCTCAAAGCATTTTACAGCCAATCAAGTACACTTTGTTAAGTAGTCATTGTTGTAATAGAACATAATAGCGCAGTACAGGCCCTTCAGCCCTCAATGTTGTGCCAACCAGTGGAATGATGAGGAAATACTTCAGTCAGTTTGATCAGAGTAAGCTGCCACAAACAGCAAAGGGGGAATGACCAGATTTGGTTTTATCTTTAAAAGGGAGCGACACCAGGCAAGAAATAAATATTGGACAGAACACAAGGGACAACCCTCCCTGTTCATCTTTAAATGCCCTGGGATTTTTCACATCCTCTCTAAAGAGCAGATGGAGCCACTGTTAAATGTCTCATCAAAACACCAGTACCTTCAGCAGTGCAGCACTCCCTCAGTATTGCACGAGGGTGTGTCAGCCTCGATTATGGCTCACGTCTCTGGAGTGAAGCCTGAGCCAACCCCTCTCACCAAGTCAAGCTGAAACTGAATTGTTAACTCCCTCCCCAATCACATGGAACTTACAGGAGTTTGGTACAGAAAAGGTTAACTTATTTGCTAGAAGATAAATCAGTGGAAAGTACCAAAAAGTCAGATCCTAAATATACAAAATGTACATGTCCCTTTCAACAGAATAAGAGTGACAGCTGCCAAATCTAGACCAAACCTCCTTCTGGGTTGTCCAGAGGAATGCAGGGAAAAGGCCAAATAGAAAAAGAAAATGTATGATAGGCATGAGGAACTGAGCACTGCAGACAGCCAAGACAAACAGGGAGCGCACAGATGAAGCAAAAAGAGAAATAAGGAAATTAAAGAGACAGCATGAAAAAATGATTAGCAAGTAAAGGAAATTCAAAGGTGTCTTCCCAATATATTAATGATAAAAGGTTAAAGAAAAAGTAGGACCTATCAAATATGAAGAGGAGAACTTGTGTGCAGAGGCTGTGGGAAGGGATTTTAAATGAATATTTTGCCTCTCTCTTTACTAAAGAAAGGGATGATGCAGACATTGTAGTCAATGAGAAGCACAGATATTAAAGTTATTTTCCTTGGAACAAAGGCAGCTGAGGGGTGATTTGATAGAAGTGTTCTGAATTGAGGAAAGAGTATGGACAGAATAAAACTATTACTCTTGGTGGAGAATTCCAGAACCAGGGGACAGATTCAGGATAAGTGGCAATTGATGTAGAAAGTACATGAGGAAGAACTTTTTACGCAGAGGGTTTCAGGTATCAGGAATTTTCTGCCCAGGTTGGTGATGGAGGCAGAGACCCTAAACTCCTTTAAAAAGCACCTGCATCTGCACCTTAAATGCTGTGAGCCAGGTGTAAAAGGTGGGATTAGAAAAGGCACCTGGGTGTTTTCAGGCTGGCAGAGACAAGATGGGCTAATGGCCTCCTGTAACATTTCTCCAATTCCACGGGAGGTGATGCACTCCTGCACAGTAAATTCCACCTCCAGCGTGCTTACCCATGGCTTGGTAACGAGGGCTGATTGTTGTCGGATGGTGCAGCACGAGGATTTCTCCCTCGAACTCCCAGGACGCCTGAGGATTGAGTTTCGGAGAGACCATCACCATACCCTTTCTGATGGAGGAACGTTTGATCTGGGAGTGGGGGAAAGGGGAGGTTAGACTGTAAAGCAGCTATGCTTTTGTTAAAGGACATAACAGATCCATAAAGCGCTGTTGTCTCAATGCTTTCAAAATACAAACAATCTCCGCGAGTTAGACATGTGGATAATAGATGTTCAGAATAAGAATCTACAAGAATTATCTGGTTGCAGCTCAGGAGGAAAATATTTGCAGTCTCCTTTTAAAATTTGCAACTACTTTCCCTATTAGCTACATGAGAAACTTCCTTTAATCTAATAACCATAAACACATTTAAGTTTCCCGTTTACCCTCAGTCTATGTCCTCAGATATCTGTGGGTAACTTCTTTCCATCTACATTTTCGCTTTGGCAAAGGTTCCCTCCCAAATGTTTACGTGAAGTCATCGCCTGTGAATTATTAAAAGAATAGCAAGTCTGACCAGTAGCTCCCTCTGACCCTGAGGCCTCAATAGGTCAGCAAGGAGCTGGGATTAAACGTGGGGTCTCAGTATCACAGTTATCCACTGATTAACAATGATGATGCCAGAATTGAGACGTTATCACTATCAGAAAGGATAAGCAGGCTGCGGCTCTGAGGACAGCATCTTAGAATCCCTACCGTGCAGAAGAACAATTCTGACCCTATCCCCATAATCTCATATTTACTCTAGTAATCCCCCTGACACTAAGGGGCAATTTAGCATAGCCAATCCACCTAACCAGCACGTTGTTTAGGTGCTCAGTTTCCTCCCATAATCAAAGGAAACCCACGCAGACATGGAGAGAATGTGCAGACTCCACACAGGCAGTGACCCAAGCTGGGACTCAAATCTGGGTCCGCGAAGCTGTGAGGCAGCAGTGCTAACCACTGTGCCACCTAGATATCTAATTCAAGTGTCTTTAAAATTATGGAAACACTCTGATAGGGCAGGAGTTTCCATTTGCAACAGAACTCAAAAAACAGTTTATTTATTAGTCATAAGTAAGGCTTACATTAGCACTGCAATGAAGTTACTATGAAACTCCCCTAGTCACCACACTCTGGTGTCTGTTTGGGTCGATACACCCTTACCAGCACATCTTTCAGAATGTGGGAGGAAAGTGACACAGACAAGGCAGGTGGAAATGTGCAAACTTCAGATAGACAGTAACCCAAACCAGGAGTCGAATTTGGGTCTCTGGTGCTTGAAGTAGCAGTGCTAACCACCATGCCGCCCAGATTATGACTAATAAACCCAATATGGGAGAAACCTCTTCAGAGTGGTGAGAATATAAAAGGTCAATAGCACAGGGAGTGGTCAAGATAAATAGAACATGAACACAGCATTCAGTTTTTCAAACCTGTTCGCCATTCAGTAAGATCATGACTATTTGGTTGTGGGCTCATCCCCTTCCCCCACTGCCCAGCCCCTGTTTGCTCCCCATAAACCAGAAGTCCCTGATCAGAAATTTAACTGTCTCAGCGTCCAGTACTTCCTGGGGAAGCAAATTCAGGTGCCCGTCACCCTCAGAAAAATTTCACCTGCCTTAAATGACATACGTCAATTTTAAAACCTGTATCCCTATTTCTAATCTCCCCAACAAGGGGAAGTATCTTCCATTTTATCAAGTTCCCTCAGAACCTTGTGTTTCAATAAGATCACAAAATGGATGATCAAGGGGAAACTAGATAATCACAAAAGGATTATGGTTAGGACATGATGTCTGCGTTTGCATGTTCTTTTGGGTGCTCCAGTTTCCTCCCAGACTCCAAAGATGTGTAGGTTAGATGGACTGACCATGCTAAATTATCCCTTAGTGTCCCAGGATGCATAGGTTAGAGGGACTAGTGGGATAAATACGTGTGAGTATGGGGATAAGGCCTAGATGGGATGCTTGTCAGCGCAGACTCAATGGGCCAAATGGCCTCCTCCTGTACTGTAGGATTTATATGGTTTGTGTGTTGAACTAGGGTCAGTCAGAAGCTTACAACACCAAAGTTCAACCGGTTTATCTGGTAGTGCGAGATTTCAGAGCACTGCCTCTTCGTCAGGTGAGTGATGAGAAAGGGGTGATAAAGGAAGCTTACCCTTTCATTTCAGCTGCTTTGCCTTTTGGCTATTCACACCTTCTATTCTCTCTATAGAAACAGTCGCATATTCCACTCAGAATCAGGCCTGATTCCGCATTGGGAAATGCAATGGACAAGAGTTCCGTGGTGCTGCTCTTCCACATGAATCAGGAGCCGCTAACAAAACTGACATGGCATTTAATACATATACTTTTTACAAGTGCATGGAATGTGCACGCGTGAAGCGTGTGTTACCTTCTTCAGGGCGAAGGATGCAGTCTGGCCGCCTCGAACCTCCCGGACCGGCATTCGTTTCCTGTGGATTGATTTCACCGCAATGGGCATGAAGTTTCCCAGTGGGTCAGGTCCGAGCAGTAATATGTCATTTAATCGGATCAGACCCCTCAGGGTGGTTCCAGATACCACTGTTCCAACACCCTGCAGATAAAATCAAAATGGGAGGGAGGTGTAGGGAGAGTTTACAATTTAATCTTCAAGCACTGGATAAACTTGTATGGTGAAACTCCACAATGATGCTATCATTAACCAGAGTCAGCGTGCGGTTCATTCCCATCAGAAACATTAGTTTTTGATCTATCCTTTCAAAGGACGGTTTGGGTAAGAAACAAAATTTTTTCCCTGGGAGCTTCAGACCACAATGAATTCCTTTTGAGGAAAAACTGTTGTAATGTTGGGAAAGACCATAAATTGTATTCAGCCAGACAAAGAGTTTAGATTACCAGCTGATTTCTCCTTTGCTAGTGCAGGTTAAGAATGTCAACCACCACCTCTAGCCCTTCATTTTCATTTAACTGTTCTCTACCTTTCATTTCTTTTCGTTTTTAATTTTCTTTCTCATCTAACTCTTTCCCCTTATTTTATTCCCCTTAAACCTATCTTCATCAGTCACAGTTAACCCTCTGGTTTCACTTTCTCTGCTGTTTGACCATCCACACCTTTTCTATGGGCCGTCATTAGCAGCCTTTCCCCTGGTTTGTGTGGCTCCGACTTATCTTTCATTCCCTCATCCTACAGTATAAGTATCTCCCACTTTCTGTGCCTTTTAGCTTTGACAAGGGTCGCCTGGACTCAAAATGTCAGCTCTTTTCTCCTTACAGACGCTGCCAGATCTGCTGAGGTTTTTCAGCATTTTCCCTTTTGGTTTCAAATTCCAGCATCCGTGTTATTTACTTTTACACCAATTTGTGTCATAGTATCAAATTGTGAAAAGTCATCATACCTTATTGACTTGAACAGGGCCTTGCATGAACTTTATAATCTGGAAGATTGCTGACTGCTCCACTCTCTGTGCCCTGATTATGGCTCCACTCCCTGCTGCATTGGAACTCTAGTTAACACTAAGTTAACTTGTTTTATCAGCACCAAACATATTGGCTCCACCCCAACCCTTTCCACCATACATTCAGTTACTCCGGCATTCTGGAGCCAGAGGACATTGGTAACTTTTCAGGACCTAGTCTAGAAATCCAGTGGCCCAAGCAATTCTCACGGCAGGTGGTGCAATTTAAATTCAATTTAATTTTTGGAACAAAGCTATCATGGCAACTATCAATTATCACAAAGACCCATTTAGTACCCATTAGAGAAGGAAATCTGCCATCCTTGCCTGGTCTGGCTTACACACAACACCAGACCCACAACAATGTGGTTAACTCTCTTTTGGCCCCGCAAGGACAACTGGAGATGGACAACAAACACTGACCTTGCTAACAATGCTCACATCCCAAAGAATAAAGAAAAAGCCATAAAGGAATTCCTCCTTTATTATATTGTGACTAATTTGATTTGCCCACTCCACATACAGATTATTATGGATCCATAGTTACAGATGCTTCTTGATTGAATGTGTCTCTAATGCCATTCCCAACATCAGCACTACCATTCAGGGGAGTTGGGGGGGGCGGAGGTGGTGGTTTATATAAAACCCCCATTAATGTCTTCACTTCGGTATCACTAGGTCAAGAAAAAGCAATAGGTCAGCAAAGCCTCCAGCTCCTGATTGTTGTGCAGGAACTCCTGTTAGAAAGCTTACACAACAAACTGCCCTGCCCACGTCCGAATAGTCACATGTTCAGCTCACACGGAAACGACGGTTGTTCAAAGTGATGCATCATTGGCAGCTGTCCCCAGTCTCTGCAATTCCCTTTTGAAATCTCTCCACCTTCCTGTGCTCCTTTAAGAGGCTCTTTAAAATATGCCCCCTATCTGTCATCTGTCTTAGTATTTTTATCTAGTAGGTAGTCTCACAACACCAGGTTAAATTACAGTTTATCTGGTAGTATAAGCTTTTGGAGTGTTGCCTCTTCATCAGTCATCTGATGAAGGAGCAATGCTCCGAAAGCTCATGCTGCCAAATAAACTGGTTGGACTTTAACCTGATGTTGGGACTTCTTACTGAACCCATCCCAGTCCAATGCCGGCATCTCCAACTCATATTTTTGTCGATGACTTGGAATTAATTTTGGTTTGCTCGTGCTACTACTCTACAGGCACTGAATAATCGCTTTGACATACTAGAGGACTAACAAGAAATCCCCCTCTGCACAATTAATAGACAGGATTAATACAGAGGCCGTTTTGTAGCACCCAGATTCCAGATCTCACCGGGACAGAGTAAGTATCATCAATCTGAAACTCGGCTGGTTCATCCTCTTTGAAACTTGTCCGTGGCGACAACAGGTTCAGGAACATCTTCAGTAATTCCAGGTTCTCCCCGGTCACATTGGAGATCTGGAAAATTGGGCACATCCTGAGGCAAAGGAAAAAGGAAAGGGGCGGGGTTACACAGGAGAACACAAACCAGTTCCAGGTAAATGAAGAATTCACTGACACGGCATGTCAAAGGCAAACACTAGGGACATTGGATGGGCAGGAATTGGTCAGGACAATGAACGTCTGCCAAGCTGTGCGGTCATTATTTTATACACCTTCCTCCGAGCGGTCACCAAGACAACAAGGTGCTACACTCCTCTGAGCAAGTTTTACTGATCAACTTCCCAAAGCTTCCAGTCTCACAGCAGAGAGCTGCCTGAAAGGAGTATCTCCCATTTAGATTCAGCATCCAATGCTCCCAAGGTAAGCTCAACATGCCTTGGGTAGCAAGACTCAGAGTTACAGAGAAAAAGAGATCCTTGTCAGATAAAGAAAGAGGTTGTCACTGTCTTCAACAGTCACCTTTTAATTATGCTGCTCCATCTCAAGCAACACCCACCCAACTGACAGAGTAAGCACCAGGCAGCAAAACACCCCATTCCAATTACTAACTATGCTGAGATAACAAAGGGATACTGTAACTAGCTACTGGTTAGGGAGAGGTGACAGATCAAAACCCTAAACACAATGACCCCACCCTACCACACATGCTGATCCACAACACAGAATAGATTGACAGAAAGCTTAATCCTGTCAAGCTTGTTGTGGGAGTGCCAAGCAGCCGCAGAGTTGTCTGCCGTCTAGATTCCATACTTTCAGAAAGCAGGAAACTATTCTAAAGTTCAATGGGCTGGTCAATGGGCCTTGCAGCCATTACCTTTCAGAGCTGAAGTTTGATGCTGTTACAATCACATCATCCTTGTTCTGGACCAAGACTGGGATCTTTCTGCAGCCCGGAGACTTCAACAGCCTCTGCAACAACTTCAGAGTTTCTGATTGATAAAGAGACAGAACCAAACCCGTCAACCTTCAGTCATTCCACCAGCAGTAACAACTCTCAGGACCATCCTTCAGCCCGCTAGGGTCCTACCATCTAAATCTTCTCATTCGACACCCACCCACCTTCATAGAATCCCTACAGCGCAGAAGGAGGCCATTTGGCCCATCAATCCTGCATCAACCACAATCCCACCCAGATCCTATTTTTGGAATCCCACATATTTACTCAGCTAATCCCCCCGACACTAGAGTCAATTTAGTATGGCCAATCTACCTAATCCGCACATCTTTGGACTGTGGGAGGATACCAGAATACCCGGAGTAAACCCACAAAATCAGAGGGAAAATATGCTGTCTCCACACAGACAGTGCCCATGTCAGGAATCGAACCCCGATCCCTGGCACCGAGAGGCAGCAGCGCTTCTCTCCCTCCCCCATAGGTTTTACTGCCTTACTAGCTGATAGCACTCTCTTTACATCTCATGTTAAATAACGAGTTAGTTAATGAGAATTTCCATTAAGGCAACCCTTAAAGAACAATATTTGAACATTTCTTTTCAGTAATTAACAGGACAGTTGATTAGACCTGTGGGATTTTGCTTTAACAGTTGGCAGTAGCCTCATGGAGAATAAAAAGAATGTACACGCACTGGAGAAAGTGTCAACAAAAAAAAAAAATCAGATTTACCAAAACTAGAACTGGAGCCACTAGGAGAGATTGGACAGGATGGGCCAGGGGAAAAAAAGAAGTGTTTTGAGGGGCCTGATAGAAGCCTTTAAAAATTATGGATTATGTCGGTCAGGGTGGAGAAATTGTCTCCATTGCGGGAAAAAGCAAATAGGGAAATGAGAACTGCCTTTACATTGTGATTAGAATATGGAATTTGATACCACAGGAAGGCAATCAAATGTATTCAAGATGACCAGGAGAGTAAATGGAATACACTTAAAGGCTGAGATGGAGTAGATGGAATGGGACAAAGAGAGCAGAATATAAATCCTAGGACGGGCTAATCAGGCCGAATGGTTTGTTGCTGTACATTTTATGAAGCCTATAGCCAAACAGATCAATAAATAAAATATGGTTAACAGACACCATCACATGAGCTGAGCTTGTTACATTCATGTTTGCATCGTTGGTGCACGTTACACCTTCTCTGGCTGAAGACAGAGAGAGACAGTATTTCTGTCATTGGTGAACAATAGTAAATGATTTTTTTTTTAAAACAAACACCCGACTATGGAAAATGTTTTATCTGCATTGCGTACAAGACATTTTCTGCTAAAACTAGACTATGGCAAGTCAATGATCATAGAATCCCTACAGCACAGGAGGCCATTCAGCCCATTGAGTTTGCACTGACTACAAGCCCTATTCCAGTAACCCCATGTATTTACCCTGCTAATCCTCTGACACTAAGAGGCAATTTAGTATGGCCAATCCACCTAACCTGCACACCTTTGTGGAAGGAAACTGAAGCACCCAGAGAAACCCACACAGACGCAGGGAGAACATGCAGACTCCACACAGTGACCCAAAGCCAGAATCAAACCTTGGTCTCTGGTGCTGTGAGGAAGCAATACTAAATTGGTTAGGGTTCCATTCACTGGAGTTTAGAAGGGTGAGAGGAGTCCTCATGGAAACTTATAAAATTCTAACAGGATTAGGCAGGGTAGATTTAGAAAGAATGTTCCCAATGATGGGGGAGTCCAGAGTTTGGGAAAATTTATTTTATTTATTAGTGTCACAAGTAGGTTTATATTAACACTGCAAAAAAGTTACTGTGAAAACTTCCTGAATTGCTACATCCTGGCGCCTGTTTGGGTACACCAAGGGAGAATAGCACGACTAATGTTGTTCTGATTATGGGAGGAACATCTGGAGAAGACCCATTCAGACACAGGTCCCTGGTGCTATGAGGCAGCAGTGCTAACCTCTCCTCTGACAACGTTCGCTGGATGCGTACAAAACAGAAGCCTCACCTGTCTACATCTGTCACAGGTGACAGCAAAAATAACCCTCAAAACGTTCATAATCCAAAACCAAACAGCAATCTTGCATTTCCCCCTCTTACCCTGTAAGATGTTAGCTGGACACATGTCGATCTTTGTCACCACAACAAACACGGGAACATTGAGGGCCAGTGCAAGTCCCAGGTGCTCTTTGGTCATTCCCACAATTCCAGCATTGCTACCAACCTATTGGGTGGGTGGGTGTGCGGAGAAAAACAGTTAATCCAGAGTGAGAGAGCAGAGAGCTGACAAACAGCAGAACAGAAATACTGAAGTTGCTACTCGCTTTTGTACAGAATCCCATCACATGCTGCATCACAATAAAGTACCTTAGTCGACAATGACAGGCTTTGGGACACTTGCAGCTTGTGAAAGGTTCTGTAAAAATGCAAGCTTGGCTATTTTTAATCTCTTGATCAGTGATTCCAGTGACTGAATTCTATCACCTCTATGGCAGGGGATTGGGCCCAGGAGTATTTCAAAGTGTTTGTACGTATCCACATACAAATTCATTTACTGAACGTGCACAATTGCTGGCTAGACCAGTATTTGCTGCCCATCACTAGAATATAGAACTCTACAGTACAAGGAAGCCATTCAGCCCATCAACTTTGCACTGACCACAATTCCACCTAGACCCTATCCCCATAACACTATGCATTTATTCAAGCTAGTCCCTTATACTAAGGGGCAATTTAGCATGACCAATCCACTTAAACCACACACCTTTGGGCTGCAGGCGGAAATCGAAGCACCCAGAGGAAACCCACGTAGACATGGAGAGAACGTACAGACTCTGCAGAATGACCTAAGGCTGGAATTGAGCCTGGGTACCTGGCGCTGTGAGGCAATAGTGCTAACCACTATGCCACGTGTTGCCCTAGAGAAGGTGTGGTAAACCATACAGTCCTTGTTTTAGTTTGATAAAATCATCTAACTTTGCTGATGTTTCCATCCAAAGTCCCCGATTCTCGCCCCAGGCCCTCAGCCTGCCAAAGCAGAGGGTGCTTTCTGGAGAGTAGGCTGGACTCAGTAAGCAGCAGATTTTAAACATTGGACTTGACACAAAGTTTTCAATTTGATTTGGATTTTGGGAGGGAGAAGAGAATACTATTGGCACTCATTTCTGAATCGAGACCATCAGGCTCCATCTTTTCAAACACATTGACGACACAAGCTGATAAGAGGCAAAACCCGACCACACTTGCAGGCTGATTCCTGGGATGGCAGGTCTATCACATGGGGAGAGCCTAAGTTGTTTAGGATTACATTCACTGGAGTTTAGAAGATGACAGCGGGTCTCATAGGAACATAAAATTCTAACAGGTTAGATAGGGTAGATTCACAAAGAATGTTCCTGATGATAGGGTAGGCCAGAACAGGGGTCAGTTTGAGGATATTTATTTGTGTCACAATTAGGCTTACATCAACACTGCAATGAAGTTACTGTGAAAATCTCCTAATCACTACAGTCCAGTGCCTATTCGGGTACACTGAGAATTTAGCACTGTCAATGCACCTAATCAGCACATCTTTCAGAATCTGGGAAGAAATCAGAGCATTCAGAAAACTCATACAGACATGGGGAGAACACGCAATCTCTGCACAGACAGTGGTGGCCCAAGCTGGGAATCAAACATAGGTCCCTGGCGCTGTGAGGCAGCAGTGCTAATCACTATGCCACTGGTGTTGTCCGAATAATAGAACCAAGGAGAAATTTCTTCAACTAGAGGGTGGTGAATGTGTGGAATTCACTCTCACAGAAAATAGATGAGGCCAAAATGTTGTGTGATTTCAAGAAGAACTTAAGACATAGCTCTTGAACTAAAGAGATCAAGGAATATCGGCCGGGGGGGGGGGGGGGGGGGGGGGGGGTGTGGAAATCAGGATATTGAATTCAATGATCAGCCATGACCAAAATGAATGGCGGAGCAGGTTTGAAGGGCTGAATAGCCTCTAATTTCTACGATCCACCATTTCCACCCACAGAGGGAACAAATGGTAATAAAAGCAGCCTGATCAGGTGTTGCTGGGAGATTCCTTTTCCATACAGGCCCCTTGTTTATATAATAGACTATAGAGGCTGCACAGAAGTTCCAGCACGTACCTTAAGCACAGCATCGCATTGAAAATTGAACACAATTTCACCAGGAGATGGATGGCCTGCAGCTGGCTTTTGCACCTGGTCTACAGTGAACCAAAACCAGCCTGACTGGGACAGGCAAACAAACCCCGTTTGGACAGCACACATCAGTATCAGACATTCCCCCCAGAGGCAAGCACCAGGTCTCAAATCTGGGGAGGAGCAACAAACAGAGCTGATTTTCAACAGCACGTCAGTCAGCGTCCAAAAGCATAGGAGCGGGGAAAACCAGTAAAAAGAATGCAATCCAGAATAACTAAAGCTTTTTTGAGCATTCAGTGCAACTGAAGCTAAAGCAAGTAACTGGCTCATGAGATTTCAGAAAAGTGTTGGCTGAAATCAGGCTCCAGAGATTCGAGTGCATCATCTAGATTGATGCTTCTAACGCAGAGACAGAATGCACTGCATCTTCATAACTGCAGCCTTTCAGAAGTAGCAGTAAGCCAAGGCAGTTAGCCTCTTGGAAACGGACAGCGAGATTTCACACCAATATTTTCTAAAGCAAAGACACCTCTACAATGTTCTGCACTAACAGCGGACAGGAACAGCTACTTGAAGGAAAGTCAGTAGCGGAGAAGTGGGAAGCATTCGAGGAAGAGATAAGAGAGAGTTCAGAAAGAGTACGTCCCCAGAAAAGAAAATATTTGATTAGCTGCAATGTCCTTTAGGATGTTGGTCGTGGGGATGGCAGGACTGATATATGAGGAGAGATTAACTAGGTTGGGATTGTTTTCACTGGAGCTCAGACAAACGGGGAGAGATCTCAGTGTCTCAAAATTCTAACAGGACTAGACAGTAGATGCAGGGAGGATGCTCCCGACAGTGGGTAAGCCCAGAACCAGGGGTCACAGTCTGAAGATTCCGGGTGGATGAGGAGAGATTTCTTCACCTAAAGAGTGGTGAGCCTGTGGAATTCATTACCACAGGAAGTAATTGATGCCAAAACATTGACTGTATTCAAGAGGCGGCTGGATATAGCAAATGGGATCAAAGGTTATAGGGAGAAAGCAGGATTGGGCTATTGAGTTGGACGATCAGCCATGATCGTGATGAATGATGGAGCAGGCTTGGAGGGCCAAATGGCCTTCTTCTGCTCCGAGTATCTATGTTTCTATCCCCCAGGTAGCATTTAAAAAAAGCAAATGTTTTTATTTTTACCATCAACATGCAGAAGTCTGGTAGATGTCCTGTCATTCCAAACACGGTTGTCTTCAGGTATTTCTCATGTCCTGCCAGGTCGATGAAGGTGATGACTTTGGTAGATTTCTCACAGATTTTGGTCCAGTCCAGCCCACCCCCGTGACTGTCTGGTTTGTTGACAACGTCACCGGTGCTGTCAAAGCCTAGAATGTCATTACCAACACTGCTTGTCCGCCCAGATTCAACCTCGTGTTTGTGACGGAAAAGCTTCTGCCGCGCAAACCCTCGGCCGTTATCCAGTTCACCGTGAGTCAGAACACCCAGCAATGTGCTCTTACCGGCATCTACATTGCCTACTACTGCCACCCTGCCAGGAGAGAGAGAGAAAGAGAAAGGGGTTAACTTCAGTGGTTGCAGACAGCAAGACTAGCTGAAAAGCAGCATTGAACAGGGGGCACTCATTATCTGTAAGCTGCTGCAAACAGGAACCTCCCAGTTCTATCATTAAAGGAGACATACAAAGTTAACTCATTACCATCTCAAACGTATTCCTCAAAACGCAATGTATCCCAGTTCCCATTTGGCCTCTGGTGTGTCAATGTCACCTCTGATACACGGGCTAGATAGCAAGTGGAAATGGCTAAAGAAAAACATATTAGATTGGGAATGCAAGCCTGTTACATTCCTAATGGCCAGTTCATGAAGGAAGAAACCAGAGCCAGTCTTTACTTAGAACAGATTTATTCAGAGTGAAACAATGCAGGTATGTTTCTCCCAACTCCACTCCACTTGCCTGTCAATAAGTGTTTCCTTGTGGGTGCTCAACCAATCATTTATCCAATGTCATCTATCTCTTTGTACTTAACCTCAACTGATCTAATAAATACCCACTGCCATGTTGTAGATTGGGGCTATTAGGTTAAGTTTATTTATTGTCACAGGTAGGCTTACATTATCACTGCAATGACGTTACTGTGAAAATTCCATAGTCACTATACAGTGGCGCACGTTCGGGTACACTAAAGGAGATTTTTGCACGGCTAGTGTATCCTAACCAGCATGTTTTTTGCACTGTGGGAGGAAACCCATGGGGATACCACGCAAACTCCACACAGTCAGTGACAGACGCCAGCAATTGAATCTGGGTCACTGGCACTATGAGGCAGCAGTACTAGCCACTGTGCCACCCCCTTCAGCACCCTGGTTGAATAGTCTAATGATGCTCGTACTCCAGGCTCACGCACAAAGATTGGTCAATCGGGCAAGATACAAGAAAGTAACTGACCCGCTAGGAAGTCAATGCCTTCAGGCAAGAAGGAGACACAGGAACACTCAACTTTCCCCACCTCCTAAACAATAAACAGAAACATCGATAATTCTCATTCCTGAGGTAGTTGGCTGATGAATCATCCCAGTTTAAAATTCTGGCTCCTCCGCTTCCTCACCTGACCTCCAAGAAGTCATTCTCCCCAACTCGCTTCCGCACTAGGTAGTCAGCTACCTTCCCTCCGGCCTCTTGACGCTCACGGAGAAGAATCACATCAGAGTAGATCTGCTCAGCCAGGCTCTTGACAGTGGCCACAGATGCTTCAATGTCATCATCATTTAGCCCATATTTCTTGCCGTCTGGAATGAAAACGCACGAGGATTAAAACGGAACAGTTGTCTTATAACCCTGAAGTGAAGTGGAGTTGATGACGTTGGAATGGGGTAGGCACAGTTAAGTAGTCTCACAACATCAGGTTAAAGTCCAACAGGTTTATTTGGTTTATCAGCTCCGAAGGAGCAGTGCTCCAAAAGCTTATGTTACCAAATAAACCTATTGGACTTTAACCTGGTGTTATGAGACGACTTATTGTGTCTTCTAACCCAGTTCATTTGGGATTGCAAACTGTATTAAAGGTCACTAAAGGACTGATAAAATTTGATGATTAATCAGCATGGTCAGGTGGAGACTATTTGAAAATAAGGAGCAGAGAAGGAAATCTTTCCACCCAAGGGAACAAGCTGCAGTAAAATTGATAAATACATCTACTAGAAGCAGACAGACTTTACCTGATCCTTGTCCAATTACGTAGATGGTCTCCCCACAACCCTCGTCCATACGCTCTCGCAACTGTTTCAGCAGGCAGTCATACTGCTCCGAACTTGGACTCACCAACACAAACTGAAAAAAAATGGAAACAAGATCAGTGGAGATTACAGGACTGCCTGAAAACACTTATCAAAAATCAAAATTAAGCAAAGTAGATTTGCCAGTGATGAGACTTGGAGTTTACCTATTAGAGTTAGAAGTAGGTTTACATTAACATTGCAATGAAGTTACTGTGAAAATCCCCCAGTCTCCACACTCCGGTGCCAGTTCAGGTACACAGAGGGAGAATTTAGCGTGGCTAATGCACCCTAATCAACACTTCTTGTGTTGGTTAGAGTGGAAAGAAACTGGAGCACCTGGAGGAAACCCACGCAGACATGGCAAGAATGTGCACACAGAACCAAGCTAGGAATTGAACTTCAGTCCCTGACACTCAGACACAGCAGTGCTAAGCACCCCTGGTAAAAAGTTTCAATCTCATATTTATCGGATTCAATGAAGCAGTGTCCCAGCTGAGACAGTGTAGCAGAGGAGCTTTTTTTTTAAAAAAAGCATGCTACTTGGGAATTTCAGATTCATTGATAACCCAAGTGAAAATTGTTGATGTGAGGATTAGAGTGATTGATTGCAGTAAATTCCTTTAGTGTTTTGGGGGGGGGGGGGGGGGGGGGGGGGGTTGGATTAGCAGGATAAATACATAGGGTTTTAGGGTAAGGGCCTGGGTGGGATTGTGGTTGGTGCAGGCTCGATGGGCCAAATGGCCGCCTTCTGTACTGTAGGGATTCTATAATTTGCATGGACTCTCACTGATAAAAAGATCAAAATCAGCAAACACTGGAAGATCAAAAAAGGACAAAACTGAAAAGATTCAGAATATCAAAGAAAGTCAATATTTTGAGTATCATCTTCAGCTCTAGGGTTAAACCCAAATTGTACGTCTATTGTTCTCTTTTTTTTAAGAATAGTGACTACATCGCACAAATCTAATATTCAACTTTAACCAGTGCAAGGATATCGGGTTTGTTTGTACACACCCCAATCATTGCACATCAAACAAGCCATTGTGTATCACACAATAGCATGACATGAAAGGCACAATACACAAATGTAGGACCTACCTCACTGCCACTGTGGTTATACGTTACCAATTTCATTCTGGCCTCTCACATTAACTCTGAACATACTATCACTTTCATCAATACAACTGAATTCAGTCACAGGATTATTTGCTTTTGTTGTGACTACCGTCCCCTCCAGAGTATTTCATTGTAATTAGTGCACCTGTCAGATTAATTCCACTATTTAGCTGTTGCACATGTCCTGTTTAAGGGTGTGGTACCGTTGCTATATTCAGTATGCAATTATAAAATTCTCCCTCTTTAATGAGACTGCGGTTTATCCATCACACTCAGCCCAGTATTAAATACACTTCAGCCCAGTTTGCAAACATTTAAAATTGGTTTATAGAGTCAGAGTTATAGAATCCTGTAGTGCAGAAAGAGGCCATTCAGCTCATCAAGTCTGCATTGACCAAAATACCACCCAGGTCCTATGCCCATAACCCCATGCTAGTCCCCAGACCCTAAGGGGCAATTCAGCATGGCCAAGCCACCTAACCTGCAATCTTTGGACTGTAATAGGAAACCCACGCAGACACTGAAAGAACGTACAAACTCCACACAGAAGTGACCTAAGCTAGGAATCAAACCTGGGTCCCTGGCGCCGTGGGACAGCAGTGCTAACCACTGCATCATTGAATACATCTCTACGTTATGTTGGGCAAAAGATTTGCGCTCCACGCACCTGGGATTTGCAAGTTTCCCACGGTGAGTAAAATCAGTCCCTGTAATGACCTTACACAGTAAGAAGTCTTACAACACCAGATTAAAGTCCAACAGGTTTGTTTGCTAGCACGAGCTTTCAGACCACCGCTCCTTCATCACAATTTTACACAGTTCTTTAATTTACAAGCAGCCAAGATACCCCTGCATTTGATGCCACAATCTCTCAGGATCTACGCTCACTGCACAGGTCAACATCAAGTGTGCATGGCAGTGCCAACCAAGTAAGAAATCTCAAACACCAGGTCAAAGTCTAACAGATTATTTGGTAGCGAACACCACTAACTTTCAGCACTTTGTCCCTTCATCAGATGAGCAGGGAGTTCTGACCACAAACAGGGCATTATGAAGATACACACTCAGTTTACAGAATACTGATTAGAATGCAAGTCTTTACAGCTAATCAAATCTTAAAAGTGCTGACAACGTGAGTGGAGATAGCATTAAGCATGGGTTAAAGAGATGTGTATTGTCTCCAGATAGGACAGTAACTGAAATGTTGCAAGCCCAGGCAAGTCCTGGGGATTACAAATAGTGTGATACGAACCCAAGATCCCAGTTGAGGCCATCCTTATGTGCGGAACTTGGCTATCATCTCTGCTCAGCGATTTTCGCTGTCGTGTATCATGAAGGCCACCTTGGAGAACGCTTACCCAAAGATCAGAGGCCAAATGCGCGTGATCACTGAAGAGTTTGCCAACAGGAAGAGAACTGTCTTGCCTGGTGATTGTCAAGCGATGTTCATTCATTCATTGTCGTAGCGTCTGCACGGTCCCCCCAGTGTACCATGCCTTGGGCCATCCTTTCTTGCAGTGCATCAGATAGACAACATTGACCAAGTTGCAAGAATATGTACCATGTACCTGGTGGATAGTGTTCTCACAGATGGCATGTGTCACTGATCTGGCATGTCTTGCAAAGGTTGCCAATACCAGCATCTCCACATCACGGTGCCAACCAATGGCAGAAGAGGTGATTGTTCATTGCGGAATCTTACTGTGCACAAGTGGATTTCCTCATTTGCCTACTAATTTTGCAAAAGGTTTGCACCTTGGGACCTCTCATTTTTGTAAAAGGTGAGAAAACAACAAATTGTGGAACTTAAAACACTGATCACATGGACACAGCAGTGATTTTGTTTTTATTTGTTCCTGAGGTGTGGGTGTCATTGGAGAGGCAAATATTTATTGCCCGTTCCCAATTGCCTTCAGAGGCAGTGGTGTGAGTTGTCATCTTGAACCAATGCAGTTGGTGAGATACAGAAGGTAGCTCCACAGCGCTATGAGAGACGAGTGCCAGGATTGATCCAGCAATAGGGAGACAGTCAGGGTGGTGTATAATTTGAAAAGGCAGCAGTGTTCCCATTGCACTGCACTGAGAAGGCTCAGCTTCTTGATATGAATGACTCCAGCCAGAAAGCTCATTCCCCAGTTCTTATTGACTTCAGCTTTGATACTAATTGTACAATACAGAAATTACTTTCCAAAACTGATCCAATGTTACTTCAAGCCAGGGTATTAGTCCAGGTTCAGTCTACATTTAGAGTGCAACTCAAAGCTTCTGGGATATATCCAAACAATAAGTGCCAATGACACCCAGTTAATGCTGAGTGACAGCACTGGGAAAGAATGCAGCACAACAGGAGAAGGACATCAGCCCCTCAAATCCTTTCTGCCATTCGATGAATCATGGGTAAACTGAGTTATGTTGTTCACCCACCAGTGCCCTATAGTCTCAATGAAAAAGGAGAACACTGTTTGCTGGAAATGTAAAAGAAAACAGTTCAAGCTGGGCAACACAGTGGTTAGCACTACCACCTCCTCAGCACCAGGGACCTGGGTTCAATTCCCAACTTGGATTAGTGTCTGTGAGGAGTTTGCACATTCTCCCCATGTCTGCACAGGATTCCTCCCACAGTCCAAAGATGTGCAGGAAGAGGTGAATTGGCTATGCCAAATTGTCCCTTACATCAGAGGAACTAGCTAGGGTAAATGCATGGGGTTATAGGCATAGAGATTGGGTGGGATTGCAGTTGGTGCAGACTTGACAGGCTGAATGGTCTCCTTCAGTATTGTAGGATTCATGATCTAGCTCCTGTCATCACAGATGCCACTGGACCTGAATATTCCCATTTTCTCATGGTTTTATTTCAAACAGCTATCAACCTCAGATTTGTAAGGTGCAATTTCCACTCCTGTGAGAAACAAAGTGCCTTCTGTTTCACTCCTGAATCATAGAACAATTTTAAACAAAATTCAGAAATATCTTATTGGCTATAAATTACATAGGGATGTCCCAGGCTAATGAAAGCTTCTATAGAAATGCACTTCTTTTTAGTTTATTATTTTGATCTTCCTGCATTCCTACTAGGGGAAATATCTGCTCGATTACAAACATCTCAATCAGATCTTCCTCAACCTTACAAATGCTAAAAAACAATCTTTTTGCAACTTTTAAAAGCAACACAAAGTAAAAATAAAGTTTATTTATTTGTTACAAGTAGGCTTACATTAATACTGCAATGAAGTTACTGTGAAAATCCTCTAGTCGCCACTCTTCAGCTACAGCAAGGAAAAATTTAGAATGGCCAGTGGATATCTTTGGAGGGTGGGAGGAAACCAGAGCACCTGGAGGAAACCCACGTAAACACAGGGAAAAACATGTAGACCCTGCACAGACAGTGACCCAAGCCAGGAATCGAACTTGGATTCCTGGCGCTGTGAGGAAGCAGTGCTACCCAATGTGCCATCCCACTCATCATGGTTTAGAGAGATTGGGTGAAGAGATTTGGAGCCGTAGTCCCAATGTCTGATCCAATTTCCACCCACCTCCCGACTGTGTAAACTCCAAGACTGTCTGATCTTCCCCATTCCACCCAATGTTTTTCTTACTCTATGTCCCCCATGCCTACCTACTTCTCCCATACACTCCTCACCTCAGCTACAGTGTCATCTAATTCCCTTGGCCATCTATCCATGCACCCTTCTAGACGGTGCCCCCCACACCCTCCTAACCCCAGCACCTTCCCCCCCCCCACCAACACACACATTCCCCCCCAGCTGTCCCCTAACCCCACTCCCTGCAAACCCCTCCAAATTATGCCCCAATGAACAAACCATGTCCTCTGACCCACCCCCTCGGAGTCACTGGCCATTGCCCCCCCGTTACCGTCCCCCACTACCCCCTCACCTTGGAGGTCAGGTCCGGTTCCAACTCTCCGTTCACATTCCCGCCGGCCTCTCCATCCAACTCCGGGGCGAAGATGCTGGCAAAGTCGCCGGCTCCGGGCCCAGGGGTCATCGGGCTGCCCGAGAGCGGTGACTCGCCGCTGGGGGAGGCCGAGCTGCTCCGAGCGGCGGCCGGCGAGCAGGAGGAGGGGGGAGGCCCGGCTCCCAGCGCCGCTCCGGCTCCGGGCCCGCCCGCCACCACCGGCGCCGCCATCATCCGGGGCCTATCCGGGGGAGGGGGCGGGGCCTGCGGCGCTGGCGCCTTTAAAGCCCCCCTTAAAGGCAATAAGAAGCCGCCGATCAAAAACCTGGCTCGACACTACCAACAGTTTCAAGACCCCCCACCACACTCACCACAGCCAACAGTTCAAGACTCCCCTCCCCCACTCTACAACAGATGGTTTCAAGGCCCCCCCACCTGGCACGCTCCACTCCCCTCAGGGGGCTGTTTCAAGTCCCCCACTCCACCTCAGGCGCCAGTTCCAAGTTCCCCCGCCTCTATTTACAAACACTGGCTCGAAAAAAATCCGCGCCTGTTTTTTTTTCCCCCCTAAAATATTTTTCCGTTCCTCCCGAACTGAATAACCAATTTAAATCGGGCTGTATGACAATTTCCCCCTACTGAGGTATTTGCCAACCAGACGATCATTTATCGCGTTCAAACCGGCCACAGTGCCGGGGTGGGCGTGGACCCCGTTAGGACTAACCAATCGCAGCACGTCGAGCTCATGATTGACGGTTGATTAGACCAATAGGCGGTTCATAAAGCGGGACACCCTGGCGGTCACGTGCCCTCCCTCTGATTGACGTAGCGCTTCACCAATAAGGAATCTGATCACCACGTCAATCAGCCGTCCTGACCAATCCGAATCGCGAGTCCCTATTCTCCCGCCCCCTGATGCAACCTGGCTGCAAGGGGAGGGAATGAACTCTGACCTTTCACCAATTAGCTAATTCTCCTCAAATTGTTCTGATGAAACAAATTGAAATATATTGCTGCAACAATAACAACTTGCATTTAGATGCCTTAATATAGAAACCTACAGCACTGAAAGAGGCCATTCAGCCCATCGAGTCTGCACCCACTAAAATCCCACCCAGGCCCCACTCTCATATCCCTGCATAGTTACCGTAATCCCCCAACTCAAGAGATTGAGTTCAGGTCACTACGAGGCATAGCCAATCAACTAACTCACATATCTTTGGACTATGGGAGGAAACTGGAGCACCCGGAGGAAATCCACGTAGACACAAGGATAACGTGCAAATTCCACACAGTGACTCAAGCCGGGAATCGAATCCTGGGTCCCTGGAGCTGTGAAGCAGCAGTGCTAACCACTGTGCTACTGTGCCGTTCTGGTATCTTCTCCTAGCATCTGGGCCTCACTGCTCAGACCAACATTTATTGATCATCCCCAATTGCACCTTGAGAAGGTGGTGCTGAACGGCGTCTTGAACTAATGCTGTCCATGGAGTGTAGGTACACTCATAGTGTAGTGAGGTTAGCAGTGCACCAGGGACTCACAGCGCCAAGGACCCAGGTTTGATCCCTGGCTTGGGTCATTATCTGTGTGGAGTCTGCACATTTCCCTTTGTCTGCATGGGTTTCCTACGGGTGCTCAGGTTTTCTCCCCACAGTCCGAAAGAAGTACAGGTTAGATGGACCACCGTACTAAGTTGACCGTAAGTGTCAGGGGAAACTAGCCAGGGTAAATATGTAAGGTCACAGGGATAGGGTCTGGGTGGGATTGTTGTTGGTGCACACTCAATGGGCCGAATGGCCTCCTTCTGCACTCTAGACATTCTATAAGTCACAGAGTTTTACAGCACAAAAGGAGGCCCTTCAGTCCAACATGTCTGAACAGGCCATCATGCACCCATCTATTCTAATTACATTTTCCAGCACTTGGTCTGTAGCATTGTAAGCTATGGGTGTTTCAAATGCTCATCTGAATGCTTCTTCAATGTTGTGAGGGTTCCTGCCTTCTCCTACCCTTTCAGGCTGTGAGTTCCAGACTCCCACCACCATCTGATTGAAAAAGCTTTTCCTCAAGTCTCTTCTAAATCTCCTGTCCCTTAGCTTAAATCTCTGCTCCCTGGTTATTGACCTTATTGACCCGTCTACTAAAGGGAAAGATTTCTTTGAATCTACCCTGCCTATCTATGTCCCTCATAATTTTGAATATCTCAATCAGGTCCCCCTCAGCTTTCTCTGTTCAGAGGAAAACAACCCCAGCCTAAACAGCCTCTCTTCGTAGCTGAAACACTTCAGCCCAGGCAGCATCCTGGTGAACTTCCTTTGCACTCTTTCTAATACAGTTCCATGATTTTGACCCAGCAATGGTGATGTATATTTCCAAGTCAGGATTGTGAGTGACTTCGAGGAAAACTTGCAGGTGGTGGTGTTTTGCTGCCCTTGTCCTTCTAGATGTTAGAGGGTATACATGCTGATGACACCACCATAGTGGGTCGGATCTCAAACAATGACAAGACAGAGCACAGGAATGAGACGGTGAACTGGTGCGGCAACAATAATCTCTCCCTCAATATCAACAAAACAAAGAAGATTGTCATCCACTTCAGGAAGCGTAAAGGAGAACATGCCCCAGTCTACATCAACAGGGACAAAGTAGAAAGGGTTGAGAGCTTCAAGTTTTTGGGTGTCCAGATCACCAACTACTTGTCCCTGGTCCCCCTGACGCTGACACTATCATTAAGAAAGCCCCACCAATGCCTCTACTTTCTCAGAAGATTAATAAAATTTGGCATGTCAGCTACAACTCTCACCAACATTTATAGACGCGCCATAGAAAGCATTTTTTTTCTAGTTGTACCACAGTTTGGTATGGCTCCTGCTTTACCCAAGACCACACAGAAATGAAAAGGGCTGTGAATATAACCCAGTCCATCACACAAACCAGCCTCCCATCCATTGACTCTGTCTATACTTCCCGCTTCCTCAGCGAAGCAGCTAGCATAATTAAGGGCACCACGCACCCCAGTTGTTCTCCCTTTCACCTTCTTCTGTCAGGAAGAGGATAGAAAAGTCTGAGGACACCATCAGCCAATACAAGAACAGCTTCTTCCCTGCTGCTGTCAGACTTTTGAATCTACTGACCTTTCATTAAGTTGGTCTTTCTCTACACCCTAGTTATGACTGTAACACTACATTCTGCATTCTCTCCTTTCCTTCTCTATGAACAGTATGCTTTGTCTGTTTAGCGCGCAAGAAACAATACTTTTCACTGTACGTGAATACATGTGACAATAATAAATCAAATAGAATCAAATACATTTGGAAGGAGTCTTGGAGAGCCTTGCTGCAGTACATCTTGCCAATTTTTAAAAATTCCGTCACAGAAACTGAGTGTTGTTGAGAAGATCATTTGTTGTTCATCTCTAAGCGAATGTGAGAAGATATTCCTGCCACTGTGTACCAGTTCTGGAAGGAGTGTAAGTTTGAAGATGATGGGTCAGGCTGCTTTGTCCTAGATGTTGTCTAGTCTTTTGGATGTTGTTGGAACTTGACTCATCCAGGCAAGTGATGATTATATCATCACACTCCTGACTGCCTTTTAGATGAAAAATAGGCTTTGGAGAGTCAGAAAGTGAGTGCAAAAGTTCCAATCTCTTAGAATCATATACTGCAGTAGAGGCCATTCGGCCCATTGGGTATATCTTTGCACTGTGGGAGGAAACCTACATAGACACGGGGAGAACATATAAACTCCTCAGAGTCACCCAAGCCAGGAACTGAACCCAGATTCCTGACACTGTGAGGCAGCAGTGCTGCCACTTCCTTTGTTTTAATTTTGGCTTCGACCAGTGGTGAGGTTTATCTCTCTCTTTTCCATTGATTCGCAGGTTAGTATGCAGGGTCCTTGATGCCGTGCTTGGTCAAAATGATGCCTCGGTTTAGTTTGTAAAAATTCTGCCCTCAAATTTCAGATTCAAGTCTCTCCATAACATGAAGGTAAGATGCAAGGCTGTCACTGGCGGAATATTGTGGAGCTGTTGCTCTGTTGGAGGCCCTGTTTTTCAGAAGACAGTTTAAACCTAGACCCATCCACTCTTTCGGGTGGATGTAAAAAATCTCCTGGCATTTACGCAACAAAAAGTCATGGAATCATCCCCAGTGTCCAAAAGAACTGAATGGCAGAGGTGAGAGTGATTGCCCCTTTATGGCAAAAATAAAATAAATAATTGCATTTATTTAATATTTATAAATGCAAATAAATTGCATTCATTGAGATGTACGCAATACCTCTCAAAACACTTCACAGGCAATGAAGTCTTTTTGTCATGCAGCGATAGTTATAATGTAGAAGACATGACAATTTGTGTGCAACCAGATCTGACAAACAGCAATGTGTCAGCAGTCGTATATGAAACTCTGCTGACATTACTTAAGGGATGAACATTAGCCGTGGACAATGAGAGCTGCCTGCTCATTTCTCAGAGTAGCGTCATGGGATCTTTACATACACCCATCTCCCGTGTCACCGGAGGTTTTCTCTAGGTGCTCTGACTTCCTCCCAAAGATGTGTACGTTAGTGGGATTGCCCCTTAGTAACCCAAGATGTATAGGTTGGGGGAAACAATAGAATAAATATGTGGGGTTACAGGGATAGGGCAGGGAGAGGTCCTGGGTAAGATACTCTGTTGGAGAGTTGGTGCAGACTTGATGGGCTGAATGGCCTCTTTCTGTACTGTCATGATTCTACGATTCTTTGACCAAATCCCTCTGACAGTGCATCATTTTCTCACTAATGCATGCTTGTCTAGGGATTATAAAGAAAGGGATCTGTCCCACTGTCATTGCAACAATCCAGTGCCACTCCTCTACTCCAAACTAAATAAAATTAATCAAAGGAATGGAGGGAGTTTGGGTTGCCAAGTCTGTTTCTTGGAGAGTTTATTATGTAACCTCTTGCTTCCAAATGACCGGTGTTGATATTTCTGTCACTGAGGCAGACTGCATCCATGCTTATGCTGACCCACCTCACCATACCAATATATATTAAACCCCAATAGAGGGAATCTGATTGAGATATATAAAATTCTAAAAGGAACTGATAGAGGAAATGTACACCAAATGTTTCCCCTCGAAGGTTAATCTCGAACAAGAGGTCACAGATAAAGATTGAGAGGCAGTAGATTTAAAACTGAGTTGAGGAGGAGCTACTTCTCGCAGAAGTGGTGAATTTGTGGAACTCACTGCCCCGTAGCGCGGTGGAGTCTGAATCATTGAATGGTTTCAAGAAGGAGAGAGATGTATTTCTAATAAAAAAAGGATAAGGGAAACAGGTGGGAAAGTGGATTTGAGACCAGAGTGAGATCAGCCATGATATGGTCGAAGGGGCTAAATTGCCTCCTTCTGCTCCTAATTCCTATGTTCTTGTGTAGACGCTGTTATACATAAGTCCATTAGATATAGAAGCAGAATTGGGCTACCTGACCCATAGAGGTTTCTCAGCCCCATTCTCCCGCTTTTTCAACATAACTTTTAACCCCCTTGCCAATCAAGAACCTGCCTATATCTGTTTTGAATACACTCAATGACCTGGCCTCCACAGTTTCTGTAGCAATGAATTCCACAGATTCACCACCCTCTGGCTGAAAAAAATTCCTCCTCATCTCAGTTCTAAAGGATCACCCTGTTATTCTGAGGGTGTGCACTCAGATCTAATCTCTCCGATAAGTGAAAACATCTTATACAGTCGTAAAGGTTTACAGCATGGAAACAGGCCCTTCGGCCCAACTTGTTAGTGCAGCCCTTTTTTTAAACCTCGAAGTAGTCCCACTTGCTCGCATTTGGCCCATATCCCTCATATCCATCCTACCCATGTAACTGTCTAAATGCTTTTTAAAAGACAAAATTGTATCCACCTCTACTACTACTATTGGCAGCTTATTTCAGACACTGACCACCCTTTGTGTGTGAAAAATTGCCCCTCTGGACCCTTTGTGTCTCTCCCCTCTCACCTTAAACCCATGTCCTCTAGTTTTAGACTCCCCCACCTTTGGGAAAAGATATTGACTATCTAGCTGATCTGTGCCCCTCATTATTTTATAGACCTCTATAAGATCACCTCTCAGCCTCCTATGCTCCAGAGAATACTGTCCCAGTTTATTCAGCCTCTCCTTATAACTCAATCCATTAAGTCCCGGTAATATCCTAGTAAATCTTTTCTGCACTCTTAATAATATCCTTTCTATAATAGGGTGGCCAGATCTTCCATGTCTACTCTACCCAAGCCTTTCAGCATTCTCTAAGTTTCAATGTAATACGAGTGGCATACACACGATGGGTCGTGAGGGGGCTGCTCTTGGGTTTTTTTCGAGAGTACCCTAGTGCTTCACGTCGTTAGTGTACGCTTGACCTGGACCATTTGATGGACAACACGACAGCTCAGTGACTATCGCTGCGGTTTCCTCCCACATCCCAAAGATGTGCTCTTAGGCTAATTGGCAAAACAAATTCTCCCTAAATTGTCTCAGATTTGGTTTTTAATCCATAGATCTATCAACATGGACAGGGATTGCAGGTAGAGGTGGGAACATTGGGGTGGCGGCGCGGGCTTGTTGGGCAGAAGGGCCTGTTTCCCATGCTGTTTTGTTCTTTGTTCTTTGAAATTCCCCTCATCCTTCTAAACTCCACCCAGTACAGACCAAATAATAGGCAAATAGTTATTTAGTCCCATTTCCAATATTTATATAATTAATGATCAGGTTTCCAGAGAAAGTGGCAAAGATACCATTTTTTAAATGACCCAACAATTCCACTCCTGAGGATCTCTTTCCCTCTCTAACCCTGGTGGCTCCCGGCCAACCCTGCATTTGGCAACACCCCGGTAAAGGGCGGGGCCAGCGGATGCGCCTGATGACGTTTTACGCACGACCGGGTTCAGTGGTTGGGCGCCTGACGTCACGACGCCCGCCCGCTGGGGGTGACGTTCGGGCGCGCGTGACGTAGTACGCATGTTATTTTGCGAGCAGGTGTTCGGCGACGTAGTACGCAGGTGACGTAGAGCACAGATGACGCGGTGCCCGGATGGCGTAGAGCGCGGGTGACGTGGTGCGCAGGTGACGTAGAGGACGGTTGACGTAGTGCGCAGCTGGTGGCTGGAGCCGAGCGGTGGCTTCCTCCGTGGGAGAGGGTTCGCGGCACCGGGCGGGCGGCTGCGGCAGGAGGCGGCCTCGAGCAGCAAATAGTTTGTTCACTGACTGGGGAAAGAAGGTGGGGTGGGTGGCACTGGGTGAGCCTGAGGTGGGTGGCACTGGTTGAGCTTGAAGTGGCTGGCATTGGGCGAGCCTGAGGTGGCCCTGGGGTGGGTGAGCCTGGTTTGGCACTGGGTGGGTGAGCCTGGGGTGGGTGAGCCTGGGTTGGCACTGGGTGGGTGAGCCTGAGCTGGGTGGCTCGCACTGGGTTTTGTGAACCTGGGGGTGGCACTGAGTGGGTGAGCCTGGAGTGGGTGGCGCAAGGTGGGTGAGTCTAGGCCGGGTGGCATTGGGTGGGTGGGCCTTGGTGAGTGGCACTGGGTGAGCCTGGGTTTGGTGCACTCGGTGAATCCAGCGAGAGTTTGTAGAAGGGAACACAGGATAGTAGAGGGAAGAGTCAAGACGAGGGCGGGGGGTTGAGCTTGGACAAGGTGGTGAGGGAACATAAAGTCTGGTACAGGGACTGGCGCACTGATCGAAGAAGCAGAGCCAAGCGCAAGGACTGACCCAGGGACCGACATGGAAAGCAGGACAGCGACTGATGCGATGGCCTGAAGATTGGAGCAGAATGCAGCTGTTAAACAAACGTCCTCTGCAACTAAGAATATTCTTACAGCAGCAAGTCAGAGCTCACTGAGAGATTATAAATATTGTGCCAGAATGTCTGAACTTCAGAGAAAAAAAATACTGATTTAAGTCTTAAAGGTGTTTGACTTACAAGAAGCAAGTGTCCTTAAAAGGTTTGCTGCATGCAACTAAATATATATTTTGTAGTTCCTGGAAGTGGCTGTGATACAGTTCTGCAACCTACAGATATCATTTATATTTGATTCAGTTGTACTGAGTCCTGAAGACAATTGATGCAACAGCTCAGAAGTCTTAATATGACTATAAGGTGCCTGGAACGTGAACTGAGGCCAAGGTGTACTTTGTCTTGAGGTTTGATCGCATTTCAGGCGGTGCACCTTGTCAAACTGAAGATGAACTGTGTCCCCTGGAAAGGCGATAAGTTGAAACTGGACTGTGATGCTCAGGCACCTGCTTTGATTTACCATGAGAAACAGAGGAGAGAGCTGTGTGCACTTCATGCCCTCAACAACGTCTTCCAGGATGGGGGAGCATTCACAAGAGACACTCTACAGGAGATTTTTCAGAGGTACCTGAAGCAGAGTCTCATGCTGGGTTGTGGCATGTATTACACTGCGGAACCGCTGGGTGACTTGAGTAAGGCCACTGTAAGGTGTGGCTCAGTGTGGTCGCATTCACTCACATTAAGAGTTAGAACGTTGTGGATTCAAGTCCCGTTCCAGATTGCCACTTCTGCAAAATTCTGAAAGGGCACTGCAGGAGGCCCTATTGTCACAGATGAGACATTGAACCAGGCCTCTATCTGTTGTCTTGACTGGTGTGAATAATCTGTGGTCACAATTCAGAATAGTACAGGGAAGTTCTTATATTTATGCTTCAGTGATATTTTATTGTCCAGTGAGGCTACCATAAGACATAGGAGTAGAATTAGGCCACTCAGCCCATCGTGTCTGCTCCATCACTCAATCATGACTGATATTTTTCTCATCCCCTTTCTCCTGCCTTTTCCCCATAACACCCAATTGCCTTTTTAATGAAGAACCTATCTATCTCTTTCTTAAAGGCACCCAATAACTTGGCCTCCACAGCCTTCTGCAGCAAAGAGTTCCATAGATTCACTACCCTCTGGCTGAAGAAATTCCTCCTCATCTCTGTTTTAAAGGATCGTCCCTTTAGCCTAAGGTTGTGCCCTCCGGTTCTAATTTTTCCTACTAGTGGAAACATCCTTTCCACGTCCTCTCTATCCAGGCCTTGCAGTATCCTGTAAGTTTCAATAAAACAACCCCTGCCACTGCACGTCTTTCTTTCTGCGCTAGTTCACCCAGATATTCCTAATGACGTAGTTGCCAAAGTGAATCTGACGCTATTGAACAGAAAGAGGCTGGTTTCGTCCTTTGTATCCGCACTGTCATCTTTTTAACAGCCTTTAACTAGTCAAACTTCAGTTTTTCTCAATGATTTTATACTCTTTATCTATGTTTATTTCCTTTTTAAATGATCTCACTAGCTTTCTGTCAATAACCAGTAGTAGTAATCCCTTGTTCGAATAACATGAAGAAATGATTCTGTGCCTCCTAGTTGCTGATTCATCACTACAACAATCATATTTTGCCTTTAATGTTGAACAACATCCTACGCATCTCAGAAGAATAACTAGAAAAAATTCTCTCTCATCTCCTCCATTCTCCCTCCCTCCCTCTCTCTCTCTGCGCTCCTCTATGCATCCTTCTTTCCCCTCTGCCCTCATCCATCCCTCCTTTCCTCTTCTGCCCTCCTCCTCCTCCATCTCTCCCTCTGCCCTCCTCCTCCTCCATCTCTCTCCTCTGCCCTCCTCCTCCTCCATCTCTCTCCTCTGCCCTCCTCCTCCCCATCTCTCTCCTCTGCCCTCCTCCTCCTCCATCTCTCTCCTCTGCCCTCCTCCTCCTCCATCTCTCTCCTCTGCCCTCCTCCTCCTCCATCTCTCTCCTCTGCCCTCCTCCTCCTCCATCTCTCTCCTCTGCCCTCCTCCTCCTCCATCTCTCTCCTCTGCCCTCCTCCTCCTCCATCTCTCTCTTCTGCCCTCCTCCTCCTCCATCTCTCTCCTCTGCCCTCCTCCTCCTCCATCTCTCTCTTCTGCCCTCCTCCTCCTCCATCTCTCTCCTCTGCCCTCCTCCTCCTCCATCTCTCTCTTCTGCCCTCCTCCTCCTCCATCTCTCTCTTCTGCCCTCCTCCTCCTCCATCTCTCTCTTCTGCCCTCCTCCTCCTCCATCTCTCTCTTCTGCCCTCCTCCTCCTCCATCTCTCTCTTCTGCCCTCCTCCTCCTCCATCTCTCTCTTTTGCCCTCCTCCTCCTCCATCTCTCTCTTCTGCCCTCCTCTCTCTGTTCACTTGCTGTCTCTTGCTCTGTCTCTCACACACATATGTGACCCACCCACAGGCTTCCTTCTCTTGTTCTCATGTTGTCCCCACCCTGTGCCAGTATCTCTCTCTTCCATTTTCTTTACTTGCTTATCTCCGGAAAGTATTTTCAAATATTGATATAGTTTCTGGGTTCAGTCACTGTGGTAGGGAATTCCACAACTTCACAGCCTCTGTTTCAAAAACATTTGTTTCTCTTCTCTTTCCTCAATCTTTCTTTCTGTCTTCTATCTGTGTTTCTACTGTCCTCATTCAATGCATTAGTTTAAACCAAGATTAAATTGTAGGTCGCACAGTGGTTAGCACTCCTGCCTACAGTGCCAGGGATCTGGCTTTATTTCAGCTTCAGATCAGTGTCTATGTGGAGTTTGCATGTTCTCCCCATGTCTTGTGGGTCTCCTTTGGGTGTTCTGGTTTTCTCCCACAGTCCAAAGATGTATGGGTTAAGATGGATTGGCCGTGTTAAATTGCCCCTTAGTGTCTGGGGGACCAGCAGGATAAATATGTGGGGTTATGGGGATAGGGCCTGGGTGGGATTGTTGTCAATTCAGACTCAGGCCAAATGGCCTCCTCCTGCACTGTAGAGGCTCTGTGATTCTATGATTTACCACCTCATACTTACTGACATTGAATTCCATCTGCTCCTTGTTTGCCCATTCCACCCTTTAATGAATCTCTGCTTGAAGCTTCCATTGAACTTCAGAATTGCTGGCTCTGTGTTTTCTGTTTCAGTATCTGCAGATTTAGAAACTGTCCCCACAACCTGTGTCCCAGTCCTTATCTTACATTGTGAACAGGAGATGTCCAGAACAGAACCAACTTCCATTCACTTTCAGAAACTGCACTTAACCACTGACTCCATTTCCTCTTCCCCTAACTGGCTTTAAATCCAATTCACCTTTTCCTAATTCCCCAATTGTCATCTTCGTGCAGTGACCTGAGTGGTATGTTATCAAAGGCTTTCTGTAATTCCATGTACGCTGCTTTTGCTACATTTCCCAATCTACTGCAACAAGTGCCTCCTTAAGGATCACCTATCAGACTCTCTGCTCAGAATCTTACTTTCTGAACCCCTGATTGTATCTTCCATCAAAACATTCGATATCTTTTCATTCAGATGTCCGAATTCTTGCTGACACGCATTAACTCGACTGACTTTGTTTCGCAAGTTTTAGAATCATTGAATATACGTACGGAGACAATTCCTTCAGCCCAAGTCCACGCCAACCAAAAAGCCCATCTAAGCTAACCCCATTTGCCTGCATTTGACCAATATCCCTCTAAACCTTTCCTAGCCATGTAACTATCTGTTATCTCTATCAACTCCTTTGGAAGTGTGTGTTGTGTTGACCACTGTACACACCACCATTTTCAATAACTTTTGATTTATTATTGCTACATGTATTAACATGTAATGAAAAGTATTGTTTCTTGTGCAATATACAGACAAAACATACCATTCATAGAGAAAGAAAGGACAGTGCAGAATCTAGTGTTACTCATCCATCCCTCCTTTCCTCTTCTGCCCTCCTCCTCCTCCATCTCTCCCTCTGCCCTCCTCCTCCTCCATCTCTCTCCTCTGCCCTCCTCCTCCTCCATCTCTCTCCTCTGCCCTCCTCTCCTCTTCTCTGCCTCCATCTCTCTCCTCCTCTTCCTCCTCCATTTCTCTCCTCTGCCCTCCTCCTCCTCCATCTCTCTCCTTCCCTCCTCCTCCTCCATCTCTTCTCTGCCCTCCTCCTCCTCATCTCTCTCCTCTGCCCTCTCCTCCTCCATCTCTCTCCTCTGCCCTCCTCCTCCTCCATCTCTCTCCTCTGCCTCCTCTCCTCCATCTCTTCCTCTGCCCTCCTCCTCCTCCATCTCTCTCCTCTGCCCTCCTCCTCCTCCATCTCTCTCCTCTGCCCTCCTCCTCCTCCATCTCTCTCCTCTGCCCTCCTCCTCCTCCATCTCTCTCCTCTGCCCTCCTCCTCCTCCATCTCTCTCTTCTGCCCTCCTCCTCCTCCATCTCTCTCTTCTGCCCTCCTCCTCCTCCATCTCTCTCTTCTGCCCTCCTCCTCCTCCATCTCTCTCTTTTGCCCTCCTCCTCCTCCATCTCTCTCTTCTGCCCTCCTCATAGCCGGCGTCATAGTTAGGGTGTAGAGAAAGATCAATGTAACATATGGTCAGTCCATTCAAAAGTCTGCTGGCAGCAGGGAAGAAACTGTTCTTGTGTTGGTCGGTGCATATCTTCAAACTTTTGTATCTTCTTACCGACAGAAGAAGGTGGAAGAGAGAATATCCGAGGTTGTGTGGGGTCCTTAATTATACTGACTACTTCGCTGAGGCAGCGGGAAGCGTAGACAGTCAGTGGGTGGGAGGCTGGTTTGCGTGATGGACTGGGCTACATTCATGACCTTTTGTAGTTTAATTTAGTTGTAGAATAACATTTCCTTGGCTTCTTGTGAGCGTAACTCATCCCCCCAGGGTAGGTTTGCTTGTACTTTACTCCGTATCTCACCCTTGCTGTGTCTGACCTGGGGCCGCTTGACACACAAGTGTTCCATCTCTTATCAATGCAGACTATGATGAGTGCAGACATGAAACAGTCTGAGGGAAATTAAAACAAACAATTATATCGCTGAAAGGAAAGGATGTTGCCATGGTGACAGCAGCGTAATGTGAAGCAGGAAGAAGTGAAAGGTCCTTATCAGTGTTTACATAATTCTATCCAGGATCCAAAACCTGGCCCAGTCATTGACCCTATTTGTCAAAGAAACCCTGGAGTCTGGGGTGTATTGAAATAAGAATTTGCCTGCAGTTATATAGTACAGTATGTTTGGAATATACAGTGTGCACAGTACATTGTTAGCCTGCAGCATTGGCTTACCTTGTGACAAGGAGTGGTGTAAACATTCTGCAGTTGCTGATTGAGCTGGCAACACAGGGTCTAAGCAAGGGCTTCATCTATTTGCTGTAGTATCTGATAAAGACATTGTTTTAAAGATATGCAGTGCGCACATTGGAGCTGTGCCCTTACACCTGAGTGTGATTAGTGTCTTAATGATAGTCACATTGTGGGGATGCCAGCGTTTGACTGCATTGGGCACAGTAAGAAGTGTCACATAATCAGGTTAACGTCTAGCAGGTTTATCTGGCATTGTGAACTTTCGGAGTGCTGCTCTTCCTTCAGGTGGGTGATGAAGGTCACCTGATGAAGGAACAGCGCCCTGTGATTCCAAATAAACCTGTTGGATGTTAGCCTGGTGTTGTGAGACTTTTTATTGTGCCCAATGATTGTAATCGGAGTGTTAACGTAAAGCTGGACACCAGGGTGTTAAAGTCATGAAGGGAAGTGAAGCAAATGCAACTTGAGTTTTGAAGAAGCTAGAAGATACAGGGCTTCTGTTTTCCTCTGTGTCTCCGGTGTTTTGTGAGCAGTGAACTGATTTGCCTCGCAGTTACAGATTGGTGGTTTTGATAGCTGTCTTTCCCCACAGAAACAATTCGCAAGCAGCGATGAGGCAAAGGGCCAGCTCATCTGGCCTTGTTAGCTGAGGGAGGAATGTTGGCCTGGGACACCAACACAGTGGCGCTACTGGGGCTGGAGACAGTGCCTCGATTCAATAGCTTATCCAAAGGGGCTGTATAATTCTGTCCTAGATTCCGGATTCATTCACTGTCTTGAATTTGATGCTAGGGTTCTGCTGTGGGATTTTAAAGATGATTGTATTTATTATTGTCACATCTGTTGGTATAGAGTGAAAAATATTGTTTCTTGCTCACTATACAGACAAAGCATACTGTTCATTGAGAAGGAAAGGAGAGAATGCAAAATGTAGTGTTACAGTCATAGCTAGGGTGTAGAGAAAGATTAACTTAGTGCGATCAACTTAGTCTGATAGCAGCAGGGAAGAAGCTGTTCTTGAATCAGTTGGTAGTGATCTCAGACTTTTGTATTTTTTTCCCAACGGAAGAAGGTGGAACAGAGAATGTCCGGGGTGCATGGGGTCCTTAATTATTCTGGCTGCTTTTCCAAGCAATGGGAAGTGTAGGCAGAGTCAATGCATAGGAGGCTGGTTTGCGTGATGGACTGGGCTTCGTTGAAAAAAGGTAAAAGTCTATTTATTAGTCGCAATTTGGCTTACAGTCACGCTACAATGAAGTTACTGTGAAAATCCCCTAGTCACCACACTCCACCTGTTTGGTTACACCAAGAAGAGAGAATTTACCATGTCTAATTCATCTAACCTACACATATTTGCGCGCGTGCGCGCGCGCGCACACACACACACACACACACACACACACACACACACACACACACGTTCCTGGTGCTGTGAGGTAGCAGCGCTGACCACTGTGCCACATGCCACCTGCATTTGTGATCTTGCAATCTTGGGCAGAGCATGAGCCATACCAAGCTATGATATATCCAGAAAGAATGCTTTCCATGGTTTTGCCAACTAAGTCAAAATAATGCAGAACGTGTAGGATTGAAATGTTCATGTCCCATCTCCCTGGGATGAACTTGTGAGAGGGAATTCGTCTGCTGTGGACGTCAATACAGAGAGGGGGGAGACTAAGCTCTGGGGAGGAATGAGGGAGAAGAGGAGGAGTGTGCGATTTATTCATAATAAATGAGAAAAGGAGTACTGAGGATTGAGAACCCCCTGATGCATTTTTAAAACATGGAATGCAGGAAGGCGTCACACTGACACACTGGTATCCGTTAACTCCCATAACTTTTCAGAGTTACAAAACAAAGAAGTTCACTATATTTCCATTTGTTGTAAAATCTCAATGTTTCCTTCATGCTGAATACCTTAAAACATTTGACCGCCCAGATGAGGGGAAACACAAGGCACCCACAATCTGATTTGCCACATTGAAGTGGTGACCTGGGTATGAGATTTGTCAGTGCGTTTTAAACAAAAGCGTGTATTTGCAAAGTATGGTTTTCGAAACTCGAGCCAAACTTTGGGGGTGTAAGAAGCTTATTTTAAAATGTATATGAGATAGAATCAATGCAAGCTTCACTCCTTAAACTTTTAATAGTATAATGACAGTAACTCACCAATTCCCCCTCTTTTAATGCATTTCATGTGAGAGTTTCCAAGAATCTAATATTCAGCAAGGAAAGAAACAATAGCTGTACTTTTTTTTAAGGGGGATTGGGATGATCTTTTCTGGAACAGAGTATGTGTTTTGTGCTTCAAGATATCACAAAACACTTGCCTTAAAAAAACGCCGACCTTCCATTCCTACTTGGGTATGAAGAGAGGAGAGTGGTACGTTGATAGTTAGCAGACTGAGACAAAATACTTCAATCGATGCCTTCCTTAAGTGGCGGATCAACATATTATTTGGTAAAACCAAGATCATAACTGTTCCCCTGGGCAAAACCACCAATAACGTTTAATACTCCACCACTATAGTGGCTGCACTTGTAACAAAGCTATTATTTTTACTTTAACTTCAAGAGCATTTTTAAAACTGACTCTTAATAGTGAGTGTTATGAAAGTGGTATATTTAAACTCTATTAATAATTGTGGATTATCTTTTAGCTTGCCTGTTTTTAAGTCCCATAGTTAAAGATGTGAGCTCAGCAATTGCAGCCTTGCCTGAGTCAGGAGCTGCTTGTTTCACACTAACTCCAGCGACTTCAGCACACGTTCTGCACATTGAGGGAGTGTTGCACTGTCAGAGGTGCCAGCTTCTGGATGAGACTGTAAACCAAAGCCCCATTTGACTCTTCAGGTGGAAGTAAAAAATCTCGTGTGATCAGACGGTGTCCTTGTAATATTTATCTTTCAACCAAACTCCAATTGACCTGCTCACTGGTATGGCACAGTGGTTAGCACTGCTGTCTCACAGTGCCAGGGACCCGGGTTCAATTCCAGCTTTGGGTCACTGTCTGTGTGGAGTCTGCACGTTCTCCCCATGTCTGCGTGGGTTTCCCCTGGGTGCTCTGACTTTCTCCTACACTCCAAAGATGTGCAGGTTAGGTTGATTGGCCCTGCTAAATTATCCTTAGTGTCAGGGGAATTAGCAGGCTAACTGAGAGGTTACAGAAATAGGGTCTAGATGGGATTGTGGTCGGCACCAACCCAGTAGGACAATGGCTTCCTTCTGCAGTGCAGGAATTCTATGAAAATAAATTGAAAAGATTGACTTCACAACTTGGAAATATATTGACTGTCCTTTCACTGTTGCTGGATCAAATTCCTGGAACTCTCCCTCACAGCACTGTGAGCGTATACATCTCACATGTTCTTTCTACAGTTCGCCTTGACCCCATATTCACCATTGCACCTCGCATCACAATTTCCATTTCCCTCACCTGTTTTTTGAGTCCCCCCCCCCACCCTGAGTGAACCATGCTTCATATTGACCAGTCCCCAGATTCACTCAGGGGGGAAACTCAAAAAACAGGTAAGAGAAATGGAAATTGTGATGCAAGGTGCAATGGGGTCAAGTGAACTATAGAGAGAACATGTGGGGCTTAACCTAAAGTCAGTTCATGGTTTACATTTCCATTCTTTCACAGGATGTGGATGTCATTGGCTTAGCCAGCGTTTACTGCCCATCCCAAATTATCCTCGAGAAGGTGGTGATGAGCTGCCTTCTTGAACTCTGTAGTCCCTGAGGTGTAGGTACACCATTTGTGACTAATAAATAAACTTTACTTTGTGCATCTGTGGAATTCCCTGCCCAGTGAAGCAGTTGAGGCTATCTCATTGAATGTTTTTAAGCAAGGACAGATAATTTTTTTGAACAGTAAAGGAATTAAGGGTTATGGTGAGTGGGCGGGTCAGTGGAGCTGAGTCCACAAAAAGATCAGCCATGATCTTATTGAATGGTGGAGCAGGCTCGAGGGGCCAGATGGCCAACTCCTGCTCCTAATTCTGACAATGATATTAAGGATAGGTTTTAGGTTTTAATGGAGCAAAGTGAGATGAATAGGTTTAATGATGTGGAGTGGCTGGCTTTGGACTGCGGTAGACTCACAGCACCAGGTTAAAGTCCAACAGGTTTATTTAGTAGCATGAGCTTTCAGAGTGTTGCCCCTTCATCAGGTGGGTGAAGAGTTCAGTTCACAAACAGGACATTTATAGACACAAACTCAATTACAAGATAATGATTGGAACAACAAATTTTGACAGTGTTACATTTTAATATAATCTCTTGTAGCAACGCTGGGAAAATGACAGAAATAAAATTAAGATGTCCTTGTTGTGCAGCAGAGTAGGGTGAAGTTAGGCCAGGGAATTGAGTGAGATGCTTTATCTTTGATTTGATTTATTGTCACGTGTTGGGATAGAGTGGAAAATATTGTTTCTTGTGTACTGTGCAGACAAAGCATACCATTCATAGAGTACATATGGGAGAAGAAGATGCTGAATGTAGTGTTACAGATAGAGTGAAGAGAAAGTTCAGCTTAATATATGGTAGAACCATGATGGCAGCAGAGAAGACTCTTGAGTCTGTTGGTACATGATTGAAGAAGGCGGAAGAGAGTCTGTCTGGGGTGAGTGGGATCCTTAATTATGCCGGCAGCTTTCCCGAGGCAGCGAGAAGTGTAGATGGAGTTGACAGGTGGGGGACTGGTTTGAGTAATGGACTGGGCTTCATTCACAGCCCTTATTGTTTTTTGCGATTTTGTTCAAAGCAGAAACCACACCAAGCTGTGGTATATTCGGAAAGAATGCTTTCTATGGTGCATCTGTAAAAATTGGCATGAGTCATAACAGATGAGACAAATTTCCTTAGCCTCCTGAGAAAATAGAGGCGTTGGAGGGCTTTGTTAACTCAGGATCCTGATTACTGTTACTCTTAAAGACAGTCATGAAATGCACCTTCCAGGTTTGGTTGGTGTCCACAAGGACAGTTGGAGCTGTACAACGCTTAGGTGGAATTACCAATGATTAGCTCTCACTGATGGGGGTTGGTTTCAAGTGATGAAATCACCCCGAGCAAATTGCACATCAAAGCTGATCAATTCAGTGTGCTGGCTCCTGTCCTGTATCGTTAAATAAACCAAGTATAATAATCCCCACAGCTCTTTAAATTCAATGCACACGTCACTGAATCATCAGCAGTAGGTAGGGGAGTAGCTGTCACAGCCTTTCAAGTTTATCTCACCATTTAATAAATTCACAGCTAATCTCATTCAATTCCACCTTCCTGCCTATCCTCAGGATGCTTGATTCCCTTAATATTCAAAAACATACTGATTCTGCCTTAAATATGATTTGAGCAGGAACAGAGAGATTAGAAGCAGAAGTCAGCACATTCAGCCCTTCGAGCCTGCTCCACCATTCAAACAGATCATGGCTGATCTCCCTCTGGTCTCAAATCCACCAGTTCCCCATATCCCCTTATCCCTTTTTCAGAAATATATCTATCTCCTTGAAACCATTCAATGATTCACCGCGCTATAGGGCAGCGAGTTCCACAAATTCACCACCCTCTGTGAAAAATAGTTCCTTCTCAGCTCAGTTTTAAATCTACTGCCTCTCAGCCTATACCTGTGACTTCTTATTCCAGATTGCCCCACAAGGGGGAAACATTTGGTCTATGTTTACTTTATCAATCTATTTTAATATTTTATATCCCTCGATCAGATCCCCCCTCATCCTTCTAAATTCCACAGAATACAAGTCCAAATTCTTCAGTCTCTCCTCAACCCTTTCTTCCCTGGAATCAATCTGGTGAACCTCCTCTGAACTGCCTCCTATGCCACCACATCCTTCCTCAAATAAGGAGACCAAAACTGGAAGGAATACTCCAGGTGTGGTCTCACCAGCACCCAATATAATTGCAACAACACTTCTCTTTACTTTTTAGTCCATCCCTTTTGAAATAAATGCTGACCTGAGGGTTATCAGCTCTCCATGTAGACAATTCCAAAGGTTCACAGCCAACCTGAAGGAGAATCTTTACCTCAGTGACGATTCCCTACCCGGAGACTGCAATCCCGTTCTGAACTCTCCAACTGGAGGAAGCAGCATTTCAGGATCTACCCAATTGGATTCACTAAGGATTGTGTGCCTTTCAACAAGATCACCTCTCATTTCCTCTAAATCCCACTGAAGGCCAGCTTATTCTGCTCAACACAATCAGCTGTGTGTGCATTATTTTGCCATGTGCTAGGCATGGTAGCAGTGTGGTTAGCACTGCGCCCCTCAGCATGAGGGACCCGGGTTTCGATTCCAGCCTTGAGTGACTGTCTGTGTAGAGTTTGCATGTTCTCCCCATGCTTGCATGTGTTTGAAATAAAGTTTATTTATTAGTGTCAAAACTAGGCTTACATTAACACTGCAATGAAGTTACTGTGAAAATCCCCTAGTTGCCGCAGTCCAGCACCTGTTCAGGTAACATAGACAGTGACCCAAGCCAGGAATCGAACCCAGATCCCTGGCACTGTGAGGCAACAGTGCTAACCACTAGTTTTTGATCTTTCAAGGTTAGCACTCTGGAGGGTTTGCTCCGGTTTCCTCCCACAATCCAAAGATGTACGGATTAGGTGGATTGGCCATGCTAAATTTCCCCTTAATGTCAGGGGGTCTGGTGAGGGTAAATGCCTGGGGTTATGAGGATAGGACCTGGATTGGATTGTGGTCAATGCAGACTCAGTGAGCCAAATGGCTTCTTTCTGCACTGTACAGATACTATGATTTTACTGACCGTGTAAGTGCATACTATTCGAGAGGGTGGGACAGGGGGGTTATTGAATGACAAATGATGCTAAGTAAATGCAAAATACTGCAGATGCTGGAAATACTCAGCAGGTCTGATAGTATCTGTGGAGAGACAATAGGGAGAGTAAGAAGTCTCTCACCAGGTTAAAGTCCAACAGGTTTATTTGGTAGCAGAAGCCACAAGCTTTCGGAGCACTGCCCCTTCATCAGGTGAGTGGGAGTTGTGTTCACAAACGAGATATATGGACACAAACTCAATTTACAAGAAAGTAGTTGGAATACGAGTTTTTACAGGTAATTAAGTCTTTGTAGGTACAGGTAATGCGAGTGGAGAGAGTGTTAAGCACAGGTTAGAGAGATGTGTATTGTTTGCAGCCAGGACAGTTAGTGAGATTTTACAAGCCCAGGCAAGTCGTGAGAAAATAGGGCCAATGTTTCCAGTCTGGATTTTCCCTCCACAGATCCTGTCAGACCAAATGATCTGATTAATGTTTTCTCAATGTTTAAATCTGTTCCTCTGTCTGTTAGGTTGTCCCCTAATACCATGGTAACACCGCACAAGAAGAGTATGCTGGGAACAGGAAACTACGATGTTAATGTCATCATGGCTGCTCTTCAAACTAAAGGTTACGAGGCTGTTTGGTGGGACAAACGAAGGTACGGACAATTACACAGCCACGGATAATCTAGGGAGAGGCTTCAGTACGGCTCTCAGCTAAAGGTGCTGCTTCTTGGGTGAGGTGCAAACCTCACTCCAGTGAATGTCGTTGATGATGTGGGTCCTACAGCGAGAGGTTTCGTCACTTGGGATTGTGAATCTTTGGAATTCCGTATCCTAAAACGATACTGCCTCACAACGTCAGGGATCCGGATTCGATTCCCAGCCTTGGGTCACTGTCTATGTGGAGTCCGCACATTCTCCCCTGTGTCTGCGTGGGTTTCCTCTGGGTGCTGCGGTTTGCACCCACGGTCCGAAAGATGTGTAGGTTAGGTGGATTGGCCAAGCAAAATTGTCCCTTCATGTCCTGGAATGCGTAGGTTAGAAGGATTAGTGGGTAAATACGTAGGGATACGGGGATAAGGCCTGGGACGGATTATTGATGGTGCAGACTTGATGGGCCGAATGGCCTTTTTCTGCACTGTAGTGTTTCTGCAGTTTCTATAAGTATGAATGTGGAGTTGAAGTAGATCAGCCAGGATTTTACTGGTAGGGCAGGCTTGAGGGGATACTGCAGCCTGTAGCTTACTGCTGCTTACTTTTCTTGTGTCCTTTTGACCTATCGAACTGTTTGAAGGAGAACAGTTTGCCTTGCCAATGTTTATCATCACTGAAACAGCTAACCTGCTCATTTCTGTCTGCTGTTTGTGAGAACTTGTGCGATTATTGCCTCCCACGTTTCCCTACATTACGACATTCGCTACTTTTCTACACTTGGTTGTAGAGTGCGACAGGGCACCCGAAACAGGTAAAAGACATCACTTTAAGCTATTTCACTCCTACTCAATGCAAGGGAGTGGTGGCGTGCAGTCTTATTCTTACGGGGTAAATACATGGGATTACAGGGATAAGGCCTGGGTGGGGTGCTCTGTTGGAGAGTCGTGTAGACTTTTTTTTGCATTTTTTTAAATAATGGAAGTTAGTTAGTTAGAGTTGGCGTGAGACTTAAGGTAGGTCTGACAACAAACAGTCTAAACAACGCCTTTGCGAACGGCAATAAACATGTCAGAAGCTACAACAACCTCCTGAAGATAAGAGTAAGGTGACTTCTCCAAACTTCAGCGAGTGGCAGATAATTACTTAATACAAATGATGTCTGTAAAATAAATCCCAGTAATTTACCGCAAGCGAACGGTGTGAGAATTAGCCAGTCATCTCCATCTCAGTTTTGCTTGTGGCGTCACTATAAGCCGAAGTATTTCTGAAAACACAACTCCAGTGCGTGATGCAAGTAGAAAAGGCATATCAAAAGCTGATAAATGTGCAAAGTAAGATTTGCACATCTTATTTTCAGCACTGATGAAGGATTATCTAGACTTGAAGCTTTGGCTCTCCTCCCTGTTCGTAGACGCTGTCTGATCTGCTGAGATTTTCCAGCATTTTTTTGTTTTTGTTTTCAATTCCAGCACCCGTGGTACTTCATGTTTACTTTATTTCCTTCCCTGCTCTCACTGCAAGAGAAAGGCACTCACTACTGAAATCCTTTATTTGCAAGGATTTTTAATTTGATTTTATTTACTGTCGCTGCAAACAACAGAATTAAAAAATGACCCCAGAACTTGTCCAGCCGAATGCTGTTCACAGTTTCAGTGCTATTCCAGTTCTCGGAATGCAGTGTGGTGTGGCGGAAACTGTTCAGTTTGACCTGGGGTATTTTTTGTTTGTGAGAACAGCCAGTCGGTTATGTTGAAACGCATTATGCAAGTGTTATAATATAGTGTCCACACGATTGTGTAGATGGGGGGAGCTCTTGGCTGTTCTGGCTCTAGAAACTTCTTTCAGCTTCACATTCCGCTTGACAGAACACAAATGTTTATATGTTGTGGCCCTGATGGGCACTGACAACTGATGTAATTCGTATTATTTATGGATCCCTGTGCCTTCATTATGGCAGGAGTTGCAGCCGCCTCTCAGTTAGATAGGGGCTCATCTTTGCGCGGAGAATGATGCGTGCGATTGTAGTGTACCCGTGTGTCGAGGTGCACATCAGAACTCTGTACATCAACACGCTGTTTTTGAAGAACGCTGGACCTTGTTCCTCTACTGAGGTTTCCAGTAGATACAGCCACCCGTAGTATCCAAGTAGTCAGTGTGGTTTTGGGGGCGTGCTGAGGAGAGTGGGTCCCCAGAGTCACTGGCCCTTTTATCCAGCATACAGTGACGCAGCGATATTTCACTCGACTGGCTGTTCTTCCTGTGTCAGTCCGGGCAGTGAGCACCAAGCATTCAAGCCAAGTCTCCTCCCATCTCGCTCACCAATACACTTTCACATCCCCAGCTGACCCCATTAAGTAGAGAGGCTTAATGCAAAATGCTGGAAACCTGAAATTATAGAATCCCAATGGTGCTGGAAGGGGCCGTTCAGCCCATCGAGCCTGCGCCAACTACAACCGCCCCCAGATCCTATTCCCAAAACCCCACCTATTTATTCTGCTAATTCCACTGACACTAAGGGGCAATTTAGCACAGCCAATCCACCTAACCCGCAGACATGGGGAGAATGTGCCAACTCCACACAGACAGTGACCGAAGGCCAGGAATGGAACCCAGATCCCTGACACTGTGAGGCAGCAGCGCTAACCGCTGTGCCCAATAAATTTTGTGCCGCCCAAAATAAAAACAGAAGATGCTGGAAGTATTCAAAAAAATCTGGCAGCATCTTTTGAGAGAGAAACTCTTTATGAAAGATCATCGATCTGAACCTTGTTCTCTCTTTCTGTCTGTAAATCCCCCGTCCAACCAAGTGCTGGTCCAACTGAGGTCAGTTGCAGAACCCTGATTGTTGTCTGAGTTGAAGACAATTCAGTGTGCGCACACTGGGGATTGGATCGCCTGGCCTGTGTGAATCAGCAGCAGTTTTTATCTGTGTGTGTGTGTGTGAGAGAGAGAGAGAGAGACAGCACATTTCTGCACAGCAGAATCCTTCCATCAACTCAGGCTGGATGTCAAATGCTGAAATGTTTTTCTTTGTGCACCAACTGATGTGAATAACTCTTCAAAGTGCTTTTATTTTCAGTGTTTAGTTTGCTGTTTCAACCCAAATTATGGGAAACCAACTGTTGGTAACTTCTTCCATTCCTGTCCCCTTGCTAAGTCTTAGTGAAAGGATGGCACAGTGGTTAGCATTGCTGCCTTACAGCACCAGGGACCAGGGTTCGATCCCTGGCTTGGGTCACTGTCTGCGTGGGTTTCCTCCAGGTATTCTGGTTTCTTCCCACAGTCCAAAAGATGTGCTGGTTAGGGGTGCATTGGCCATGCTAAATTCTCCCTCAGTGTAACCGAACAGATGCTGGAATGTGCAACTAGGGGATTTTCACAGTAAATTCATTGCAGTGTTAATGTAAGTCTGCTTGTGACACTAATAAGTAAACTTTAAAACTACATAGAAAGGGATAGTGACACCAAAAAGCTTGATGTTGATGATCAACAGTGGGAAGAATAATTTGCTAAGATTTTTTTTGTTATTTATAACAAATAAGAACAAGAGGAGCCATTCAGCCCCTCCAACTATCTCCTCTGTTCTGTTAGATCATGGCTGATTCTGTACCCTCGCTCCTTTCAGCTGTCTTTGCTCTTAAATCCTCAATACTTTGACCAACAAATTTCCATTATGCTTAGCTATGATCACAGGGCGGCACAGTGGTTAACACTGCTGCCTCTCAGTGCCAGGGACCTGGGTTCGATTCCCGGCTTGGGTCTACTGTCTGTGTGGAGTCTGCACATTCTCCCCGTGTCTGCGTGAGTTTGCTCTGGATGCTCTAGTTTCCTCCTACAAACCAACGATGTACAAGTTAGGTGGATTGGCTATGCTAAATTGCCCTTTAGTGTCAGGGGAAAAGGCAGATTAAATATGTGGGGTTATGGGAATAGGGCCTGGGTGGTCAGTGCAGATTAGATGGGCCGAATGTAGGAATTGGAAGATGGTAAATGATCCCAGAGTGCATGTGTTTACGGAGCACCTCTGAAACCTGCCTCCTGATCTTATTTTTGCATTTCTTTCAGAGATGTTAATACTATTGCTCTTCCCAACGTGATGGGCTTTATTATGAACATCCCATCCAGCTTGTGTTGGGGTCCGGTGAAGCTCCCCCTCAAACGACAACACTGGATCGGCGTCCGCGAGGTAGCTGGAATCTACTACAACCTCGACTCGAAGCTGAAACTGCCGGATCAGATTGGTAACGAGGATGAACTCAGGTTAATTGCTCACCAATTGATTTCTGGTATCTGAGTTTACTCACGTACTGTGCGGTGATAGACGTTTATAGCATGGAAACAGACCCTTCGGCCCAACTCATCCATGATGCACTTTTTTTTTAAATCCCTAAGCTAGTCCCAATTGTCCGCAATTGTCCCATATCCCTTTATAACCATCTATCCATGTAATTGTCTAAATGCTTTTTAAAAGACACAATTGTACCCGACGGATGTAAGGCAGTGAAAACTGAGGTGTGTAAAATGTCAGTTAAATGTACCATGATTTCCCACTCCTCTGTGTACAGACTTCGAGTGCCTGCACAATTGGGCTGGCATGTGACGCCTCCTACAGCCAGATAGCCCCTTGTTAATCTTGGGCGTTCCTCCTGAATGTGCTGCACTTCATGTTTTTGTAGTTGAATTCCCCACTCAGCAAATTATCAAGGGAAAAGTCCGTGCACTGAGTGGCAGCAGATTATGTCTATTGTTTGTAAAGTTTATTTATTAGTGTCACAAGTAAGGTTTACATTAACACTGCAGTGAAGTTATTGTGAAAATTCCCTAGTCGCCCCACTCCAGTGCTGTTTGGGTACACTGAGGGAGAATTTAGCACGGCCAATGCACCCTAACCAGCGTGTCTTTCGGACTTTGGGAGGAAACCCGTGCAGACTCCACAACGGCAGTGACCCAAGCCGGGAATCAAACCTGGATACCTGGTGCTGGCACACGGGAAACGCCAATCCTTGCGCCAAGGCTCAAGTAAATTCCTTACTCCGTAATGAAAAATGCTGGAAAATCTCAGCAACATCTGTGGCAAGGGAAACAGAGTTAACTTCTTTAGGTTGGCGAGTGCCAACCGGCACAGTATTTGTGGCCATTTTGTATTTGCATGTTCCATCAAAGGTTTCCTCTTAATGCCATGTTGTATATTTCTAATCTTCACACAGAAAGTTTTTGAAACACCAGCTGAGGGGGAAGAACTGTGAGCTTCTCTTGGTTGTTAGCGAAGAGGTTGAAGTTCATCAGAGCTGGAGAACAGATGGCTGACTTAGGGACATCCCAACTGGACTAAACCTTGCAATCACTACAGCTCCAACTTTGAGGGACAGCAGCAAAACTCTTAAACTACAGCAACTGTTGAAAACTCTATATCAGTGGAAAAGGAATACCTTTTTAATCTCTGCATATCTTTCAAAGACTTGGTGACTAAGTATTCTAAAGGAGCGTTGGTGCTTTTTTTAAAAATATATGAATTACTCAAAGAGCAGGAAATCTGATGAGGGACGAAAAGTGTTTTGTCTTTGTTGTTGCTTAGTGAAGAAAAATGTAAATTATAAATATATATACACATCAAAATTGGGGTAAAAATTACCACAAATTTGGGGGTGGCTGGGTACTCTTCAGGTCTGGGGCCGAGACTAAAGAATTCCACACGTGAAACACCAATCCTTGCACTAAGGCCCAACTAAATTCCTTACTCCCTAATGAAAACTGGGCAAAAAAATCAGCAATCTCTGTGACAAGGGAAGCAAAGCTAACTTCTTTTAGGTTGGTGATCTCTTGTCCAGGAAGTTGTTAGTCTGACCACCATATCCTACCGTCCCGCACCTGCTGACATTGTGGCTCTCCCCTCTTTCCCAGTGGTTTTTAAAGCAGTGATCAACACTCACAATCATAAAAACATTGGGAAATCAAATGTAATGGGGGGGGAGGGGTTGTGTTGCTCAAAGGGGTGATGCCTGTACTGGGTATAATGCCTACGTTTTGGGAGATTATTCCCCTCTCTGTCCACATGGTGCAGCAGTGCATGAGATTCAAGAAACCTTGAAGTGACAATTAGTGTTTTTTGGCCACCTGCTTCTCAAAATGGACCCAAAGGGTTTAAGGGTGGCCGCTGCATTGACAATCTGGTCAAAGGTAGAGGACATTGTTTGAGGTTGTTCAAATCCTGTAGATATTTAGTTCCTCACGATGTGTTGTGTGACTCGACAAAGGTTTGTGTTACCTACTGGTGCCAATGGCAGTGTCTGTGCCCTTCAAGTGTCCTGTGGTAGTCCCAGTTTGTGACATCCCAGGGGTAACTTGTAATGTAAGTGGCCAGCCTGGGACCCTGCAGTGCCAGGTGGATCATTCACCTCACCCTCTGATTTCAACAGGGAGTGGAATTGGTTGGGGTTTGAAACTGACCCAATCTTATCTGCTCCCCCCTTGTAGGGGAGGGTGGGGTTTGGACAGAATTCCTGATCGACCAAACTCGGGGATCAGTTGCAAATTAGGTAAAACAAATAAGATTACGGTAAGCAGCAGCACAAATTCTTGGGCAAGCAAATACTCTTTTTAGGCACCTTAATAATTGGACAATCTGTTGGAAAAGGGCAGGGACTTGTTAAGAGATTTCTAATTCTCCAAATCATAAAATTTGTTAACTATGTTTCATAAAACTTATTTTTAAAAAAATTATCTAGATGAAGTAAATTTTTATTTAGCTGATTGGACATCCCAGCCACTGATACAGGGGCTGCAGATGGAGGAAAGCCATACCTGAGGTTGATTATATCTCTGCTTGTTGATGGGTGGCTAAATCTGACTGCAGTCACAGAACCTACAGTGCAGAAGGAGGCCGTTTGGTCCATCGAATCTGCACCAATCCGCAATCCCACCCTATCACACCTGATGATGTTGGTATGGTTCTCAGAGAACCTATGGCATAGGAATCCTACAGTGCAGAAGGAGGCCTTTCGGCCCATCGAAACTGCACCAATCACAATCCCACCCATATCTCTAACCTCATAAATCTCCTCCCATGCCCATTTTATTTACTGTATGGAGTCAGGTCTCACTGGTATTGAAAGGAAAGGACAGAGCAAAATCCCAATGGGATCATTCTTTTCCTTCTCACTGTTCCCTAATTACTGCTGTGAATGTTCCTGGGGTTTCTTCTCTCTCTTTCTCTCTTATGGATCAGCTGGCTGGGCTTGACTTTATATTGAGGATTTTGGTGAAATAATGCAATTAATGATTCCCTGGTGTTTCTTGAAATGATAGTATTGTGAGGGAGCCACACCAGTAACTTAAACCCATCGGCATGGACAAACTGCCAAAGTGTTGGGAACCTTCGGATCTTAGTCACTAGTTGTGGAGTGATTGTTCATTGGCATTGTGGTTCCATTCTTAAAAATGTTCCCCCCCTTGGTTGGGCACATGAAGATGGCACAGTCGTTGGCACTGCTGCCTCATAGCTGCAAAACCAGGTTTGATTCCTAGTGTGGGTCACAGTTTGCACATTCTCCCCGTGTCTGCATTGGTTTCCTCTGGCACTCCAGTTTTCTCTCCATAGTCTAAAGATGTGCAAGTTAGGTGGATTGGCCATGCCCCTTAGGGGGATTGGCTAGGGTAAATGCGTGGGGTTATGGGGCTAGGACCTGGGTGAAATTATGGTCAGTGCAGACTCGATGGGCTGAATGGTCTCCTTCTGCACTGTAGGGATTCTATGACTGAGACAGTGCCGGGACAGGCTGTCCCCGGGTTGCCATGTTCACCTTGCTGACTCATGCCACCATCACTCACCTACTGGGCACCAAAATACTCATCACCAGCTGAAAAAAAATGACTGGTTTGTGTCTTTAATAAAGGCTTTCTGTTGGTACCCAAGTAGAGGACAGGATCAGGGGTTTTAATGAGGGAAAGACTTGAATTTAACACCTCATGACCTCAGGATTTCCTAAGATGTTTTACAGCCAGTGAAATTAGTATGGGGAGGACCAGCAGAGTAAATATATGGGGTTATGGGGATAGAGTCTGAGTGGGATTGTTGTCAGTGTAGGCTTGATGGTCAAATGGGCTCTTTCTGACCTGTAGGCATTCTATGAAATACCTTTTGAAGTGTAATCACTGTTTTCTGGAAAGGATGAGAAAATAAATCAGTGGCCCCCCCCCCCCCCCCCCACACACACACACACACACACACACATACACACACACAATTTGCAAAATTACCTACATTTTCCGCAAAGAAAAATTTGGAATAGGTGGACTGTAGGAATGGGCCAATAGAATTTAAATTGGATAGAATCTAAACTAACCCTATTTCTGAAACCTTGGGGTGAGGAAAGGCTTTAAAGTTTTCCTCTTTGGCACAAACATTTGAACAGCTGACTCGCCCAGGGTGAGGATTTTGGTTTAATCTTGAGCTTGGGTACAGGGTGAGATAAGGTCAGCTCAGTTGCAGCAAGGCAGGGAGGTGATGCAGCTCTGTAACCTGAGATTCAGAGTGGGCTGTTATTTGTTCTCCTCTGGCTGTCCTGGGTAAAGCTCCCTGAATTTCCCACTCAGCGGCTGCAGCAACCTTTCCAATGGTTTCATAGAGTTATAGAATCCCTAAAATGTGGAAGAGAGCCATTCGGCCCCTCGAGTCTACAGCTTTTTTTGTAAATTTAGTTATTGTCACAAGTAGGTTTATATTAACACTGCAGTGAAATTACTTTGAAAATCCCTAGTCGCCACACCTATTCGGGTACGCTGAGGGAGAATTTAGCATAGCCAGTGCACCTAACCAGCACATCTTTCAGACACGGGAGGAAACTGGAATGCCCAGAGAAAACCCATGCAGACATGGGGAGAATGTTCAGACTCCACACAGACAGTGACCCAAGCCAGGAATTGAACCCAAGTTCTTGGCGCTGTGAGGCAGCAGTGCTAACCACTGCTATCCTGCCAACCACAGTCCCACCCAGGCCCTATCCCTTTCCAGTGAGATGGAGAAATGTGGCGTATCTGTTTATTGGCAGCTGGCCTAGCCCTCATCTTGTTGCTGCACCTTGAAAAGTAAATAGCCTTGAGTAGGTCACAACTGGAGTTTGATGACTGTGTGAAAGAGGGGGGGGTATCGTCAGTATGAAGGTAAAAGAATGTTTGTTGGAACAGGAACAGAGACACAGTGAAGGAGAAAAGCAGTTGGGTCAGATGTTGCAGTGCCCACTGTAATTACGTGATCAACAGCCCAGTGCTGAGTTGGCATTCTGGAAGGAAATGATGCATCCAAATTAGCAAACCTGTTAACACGACAGAGCTGAGGGTAAAGGAGGAATAAGACATCCTCTTACTGACACAGTCCAGACGCATATACCGAGAGTGTATTCTAAAAGTTCCCAATAAGGAATGGCCATTAATTCAACATTTTCTACTCAGCGCAACCAGTTTCAAACTTCTGAAAATTGGTTATGGAATTCTCAATGGGGTCCCATTTGGGAAGCTGAAACTTTCCAAAAGTCAGGTATTGGTAACACTTGAGCACGGATGAACAGAAAAGGAGTATGTGCAACTGGACACTTTTCTATTTCCAAACCAAAGATGAGAAATAGGAAGGATCCTTGCACTTTTTTTTAAACAGAGTCTTTTTTTTAAAACTAACATCGACTTCTGTCAGTCACTGGAAAGGGAATGGACGTTCAGATCTGTATTGAGGGAAAAGAACTTTTCAAACCTTTGCTTCTAGGGAGGGTAGGAGCCAGGGTTTGGAAGACGGCATTGCAGATTGTGGAGGGATCTGGGAGCAGTATATGTAAGTTGTTTGGATAATTGTAGGTTGAGAGAGGGTCTGGAAATCGCATTTGTGGGTCATTCTGGGTGATATTGTAGGTTCTTGGGAAACCGTTTATGGAAACCGCTAAGTAAAGAAAATGCAAGCATTGTGGTGTTGCTTTTATCAAACCCAATGCATGGTGCACACAACTCTGGTGGCCATTCTCTTTGTCTTTGGTACTATGAAATGGAAGGAAAGTCTCTCTACCATTGTAGTATTTCACTAAGTGAGTTCTGACCCACACACATCAGAAGGGGTTGTTATTGAGTTAGAGAATTGGCCATGGTTTGTTGCCTTGGTGATCTCCCAGTCCACCTCTGCTGCTTCCTCCCGGGAGGGAGCAAGAAAATCCCAGTCCATCCAACAGGGGCTCTGCAATGGTGTTTATCTCTCTACTGCCTCTGTCGCACTTTAAGTAAGATAACTTTATTGCATCATTATTGTAGAACCTGGCATGATTGCAGGCAGCAAGGAAATCAGTTTGTATTTCTACATCATTGGCACCCTGTCACTGTTAGTCCCCTTGAACTTTGGGAGAGGGACGGACAATGTAAAGCTGTATAATAAACACTATATGTTACAGGTCGTTGTGGGAGCCATTTTTGTTTCAAGTCCCACAAGGCCAACAAAATAAATGGAATTTCTGACCGACCAGCCTCGTGACTCTTTCTTTATCCTATTTTGTGTTGTGTCTGTGAACAGGGGAAAAAAACATTGTTTTTAATAAAATCTTCCATTCATTTGTTTAAGTATGAAACAAATCGTTTTTGTGGCCTTAATGTGTAACACAAAAGAGTTTATGTCAGTGTTTAAGGAAAGTCACTATTAAACTTTTCTTGGCAACAGACCTCTGTTTCTACTTCTTCCTTCCACCTGTTGTCCTATCTGGGAACTGCCTCTCATTTCAGATATAACGGTTACAATTCAGGGTTTGGGTGGAAGCGAGCAATTACCATGGGTGATATTCTTAGATGTGGTTCCTCTGGTCCCTGACCAGTGAAATTCTGCTACCAATCGCAGCTGGTAGCTTCCACCCAGCTGGTGTCCTGTTCTTGGACATCCACCTTCGGTGTATTTCACCAGCCCATCATCTTCTGCCTGATGGTGTTCATTTTCCGCTACAGATGCGAGATGTAATACAAGAGAAGGTCAAGTGACCATTTTGAAATCTCCCTCTCAGAACTGAGAAGCTACCAACTAATGGTAGTTGGTAAACTACCAACTAATGGAAGAGACCTCCAGCAGGACTCACAGATGATGACTTAATTTGAACTCCTTGAAAGTTGTTTGATTTCAAGAGTTTGTGGTCATCACCTGCCAAGCACACACACATCCCATCCTATAGTAAGGGTTTTTGTACCGCTGATACCAGCCAAGGACTGAACAAATCTCATTCCCCCATTTGCACTTTAATGTCTTGGATTCTGGCAATCATGTGAATTTGTGTTATACAAACCATGAATTTCTGTAGTTCATTTACTGTCGTTATCTGTAGCTATAAAAATTTCCTCTTTCTATCCTTCCCCCCCCCCCCTTACTGTGTGACATTGTAAACAATTTTCCCCTCCACACAACACCACCCCACTTTGGTTTGAATGTGAAACATCCTGAGTTAATAATAAAGATAGTCCAAGTATAGACTTGGAGCCCATAAACCCAGGGTTTGATAAATATACCACTGTCTACTTGAGAAATGATTCCAAAGTATGTATGTTAATGGACTGATGGATGTGGAGAAGATAAAGGGGTTCAGTTTCTCTGTCTCCTGCCCACATAAGGGAGATGATGGCCTAGAGAGGTATTATCACTAGACGATTAATCCAGAAACTCAGAGTTTAAATCCTGCCATGGCAAATGGTGGAACTTGAATTTAATTTTTTTTAAAAATCTGGAATTAAGGATCTACTGATGACCCGTTGTTGGAAAAACCCATCTGGTTCACTAATGTCCTTTAGGGAAGGAAATCTGCTATCCTTACCTGGTCTGGCCTACACGTGACTAAAGAGCTCTAGCAATGTGGCTGAGTCTCAACTGCTGTCTGAAATGATCTCGTGAGACTCTCAGTTCAAGGAGCAACTCGGAATGGGAAACAAATGCTGACCCAGCCATGTCCCATGAGCGAATTTTTAAAAAAAAATTCGATTGGGCCACTACCCTAATATCTCCTTCCGTGATGTTGATTGTATTTGATAAGATCCCAGGGAAATGGGCATACGCACAATGGGTCATGAAAGGGCTGCTCTTGGATTTTTTGACAGTGGCCTAGAGATTCACGTCGTTACTGTACGCTTAAACTGGACCAGTTGATGGGCAACACGACTGCTTAGTGACTATCACTGATTTAGGCCTGTGTCTGTGGGAGTTTCTCCCCGTGCTTGTGTGGGTTTTCTCTGGGTGCTCCGGTTTCCTCCCACACCCCAAAGATGTGCTCTTGGGCTGATTGGTGAAACAAGTTGTCCGAATTCGTCTCCCCAATTTGGTTCCAATGCAGATTTCTATAAACGTAGACAAGGGTCACGCAAGTGGGAACAGCAGCGCGGACTTGGTGGACCGAAGGGCCTGTTGTTCTTTGTTCTTTGGAAATGCTTTAGGATACTTTCCTATATTAAAAGGCGTGAGAAAGATGCAGGTTGTTGTCGTTGCCCAGGAGGATTTTTCGCTGCTGCTCTGAGGCCGTGTGTTTGCACAGCAACACACTACTCAACTCCGAGTACTCACAGCAATTCTTAGCACTTTCCACAAAAAATATGTGTAAGTTGTTTACTGTCTGCCGATGCATTCGACCTAGAAAGGGTTCATGCGAGAAGAAACATTGAAATGATGAATAACATTCTGCTGGTTGGGTGTTAGAGGTGGGGGGGGGGGGTGCAGAGGGAGGGGGATGAACTCCCATCATTTCCAAATGATGCAACATTGCACTCCCTTGGATATTGCTGTTTCTAACCAGCGCTGAGTCACAAGTTGCAAATTATACAGTGACAGTCCTTCTGCAGCCAGTATCATGGCATTCTATGGTAACTCCATGGAGATATGCAAATTGTAAATCCCTATGCAAAGCAAAGGCCACACTGTGGGTTGCAGAGAGTAAGTCAACACAATGGGGCCTTGTGAGAAGTGTTCTTATCAAGTGCTTTGCGTGACATTGTGATAAATCACAAGTTCAACATAAGCTGTTTATGATCATATCTGAACCCTGAGAATTTGAGGCATCAAGGTCCCACGTGCACATAAACACATAAAGGACAACATGAGGCCATTCAGCCCAACATGTCTGTGCCAACTCTTTGGGAGAGTCTATCCAATTAGGCTCAATCTCTCACCCCCCCCCCCCAACTTTTATTTCTCTCCATGGCCCTGTACATTTTCTTTTCAATTCCCTTTTGTGATTATGCTTAAATGCTTCCTCCATCCTTTCAGGCAGCACATTCACAGAAACAGCGGAATTAGGAGCAGAATTCGGCAAATCCAGCCTTTCGAGCCTGCTTCCCCCATTCAATCAGATCGTGGCTGATCTCTCTCTGGTCTCAAATCCATCTCCTGACCTCTTCCCCATATCCCATTCATTATTAGAAATATACCTATCTCCTTCTTGAAACCATTCAATGTTTCAGATTCCACTGCACTCTGGGGCAGCGAGTTCTACAAATTCACCGCCCTCTGTGAGAAATAGCTCCTCCTCAGCTCAGTTTTAAATCTATCGCCTCTCAGCCTATACCTGTGACCTCTTGTTCCAGATTGCCCCACAAGGGGAAATATTTGGTCTACATTTACTTTATCAACCCCTTTTAGCATTTTATATTCCTCGATCAGATCCTCCTCGTCCTTCTAAATTCCAGCAAGTACAAGGCCAAACTGATTAATCTCTTCAACTCTTTCTTCCCTGGAATCAATCTGGTAAACCTTCTCTGAACTGCTTCCAATGCCACCACATCCTTCCTCAAATAAGGAGACCAAATACTCCAAATGTGGAATTTCAGATCTGATCCTTGAGATTTTAATATTCTAGATTATATAACACACTGTATTTGAAAATTCCTCTCAACACCAACCATCTCCCCTACTCCCATCAATGCCCACATCCCACAGCACCCCCAAGCTTCCCATTCTTCTGCCAAACTAACACTTGTGTCATAGAGTCATAGAGGTTTACAGCATGGAAACAGGCCCTTCGGCACAAATTGTTCATACCATCTTTTTTTAACCTAAGCTAATCCCAATTGCCCATGTTTAGCCCATGTCTCTCTATACCCATCTTATCTGTGTAACTGTCTCAACGCTTTTTAAAACACAAAATTGTACCTCTGCAACTTGTTCCAGATACTCACAATCCTCTGTGTGATAAAATTGCCCTCTGGATCCTTTTGTATCCCTCTCCTCGCACCTTAAACCTATGCCCTCTAGTTTTAGACTTTCCTAGCTTTGGGAAAAGATATTGACTATCTAGCTGATCTATGCCCCTCATTATTTTATAGATCTCTATAAGATTGCCTCCTACACTGTAGAGAAAAAAGTCCCAGTCTAACTCAAACCATCTTTATAACTTTATAACTCAAACCATCAAGTCCTAGTAGCATCCAAAGAAATCTTTTCTGCACTCTTTCTAGTTTAATAATATCCTTTCTGTAATGTAATATAATGTCCTCTGTCTTGTTGATGGAAAACACAGTAAGATGTCTGACAACACCAGGTTTAAGTCCAACCGATTTATTTGATAGTAAACTTGCAAGCTTTCGGGGTTAGTCCCTTTGTTAGGCAAGTGGAGAGTTCTGGCCTCAGACAGAGCATATAACAGCACAGACAGTTTACAGATTACTGATTAGAATGCAAGTCTTTATGCCTAACCTGCTATTCAAGTCTTAAAGTAGCCAACAATGTGAGTGGAAGGAGCACCAAGCACAGGTTAAAGAGATGTGTATTGTCTCCAGACAGCACAGTAAGTGAGGTTTAGCAAACCCAGGCAAGTCATGGGGGGGTTACAGATAGTGTCACATGAAGCCAAGATCCTTGTTGAGACCGTCCTCACGTGTGCGGAACTTGGCTATCAGTCTCTGCTCAGCGACTCTATGCTGTCGTATGTCATGAAGGCCACCTTGGAAAATGCTTACCCAAAGGTCAGAGGCCAAATGCCTGTGACCATTGAAGTGTTTGCCAACAGGAAGGGAACAGTCTTGCCTGGTGATCGTTGAGCGATGTTCATTCATCCATTGTCGTAACATTTGCATAGTGGCGCAGTGGTTAGTACTGCTGCTTCACAGTGCAAGGGATCTGGGTTCGATTCCCTGGTGTGGGGGATATATGAATGATTCATTGACTATGAAATAATTCAGGGCTTTGCAAAAAGATGGAAGGTGCTATTTAAATTATTTGACTTGATTTATTATTGTCATGTATTGCGATACAGTGAAAAATATTGTTTTTTGTGCATACAATCCATAGAGAAGGAAACAAGGGATTGCAAAATGTAGTGTTACAGTCATAGCTAGGGTGCAGAGAAAGATCAACGTAATGCGAGGCAAGTCCATTTAAAAGTCTGACAGCCGCAAGGAAGAAGCTGTTTTTGAGTCAGTTGGTTTGTGGCCTCAGACTTTTGTATTTTTTCCTGACAAAAAAAGGTGAAAGAGAGAATGTCTGGGGTGTGTGGGGTCCTTGATTATTCTGGCTGCTTTGCTGAGGCAGCGGGAAGTGAGGACAGAGTCAATGGATGGGAGGCTGGTTTGCATGATGGGCTAGGCTTCGTTCTCTTTGTAGTTCAACTCTTTTATAGTTCCTTGTGGTCTTGGTTAGAGCAGTAGCCATACCAAGCTGTGATACAATCAGAAAGAATGCTTTCTATGGTGCATCTGTAAAATTGGTGAGAGTTGTAGTGCATGTGCCAAATTTCCTTAGTCTTCTGAGTAAGTAGAGGCATTGGTAGGCTTTCTTAACTATAGGATCTGTATGGAGGGACCAAAACAGGTCATTGGCAATCCGGACACCTAAAAATCTGAAGTCCTCGACTGTTTCTACTTTGTCCCGATTGATGTAGACAAGGGCTATGTTCTCCTCTTTGCTTCCTGAAGTCCATGACAACCTCCTTTGTTTTGTTGACATTGAGGAAGGGATTATTGTCATTGCACTCATTCACCAGATTCTCTATCTCATTCCTGTACTCCGCCTTGGCATTGTTTGAGATCCAGCCCACTACAGTAGTGTCATTGGCAAACTAGAAGATCGAATTGGAGGGGAATTTGGCCACACAGGCACGGGTGTATAAAGAATATAGTAGGGAGCTGAGAACACAGCCTTGTGAGGCACTGATGTTGAGGGTGATCGTGGGGGAGGTGTTGTTGCCTATCCTTACTGAATGTGGTCTGTGAGTTAGGAAATTCAGGATCCAGTTGCAGAGGGAGGAGCCGAGGCCCAGGCCACGGAGTTTAGAGATGAGTTTTGTGGGAATAATAGTGTTGAAGGCTGAGCTGTAGTTAATAAATAAGATTCTGACACAGGGTGTCCTTGTTATCCAGATGTTCCAGGATTGAGTGCAGGGCCAGGGAGATGGCATCTGCAGTGGACCTCCTGAAGCATGAGGTGAACTGTAGTGGATTCGGGGAGAAAGGAATTGATTTGTGCCATGACTAATCTTTTGAAGCACCTCGTATTGATGGGTGTCAGGGCCACTGGACGGTAGTCATTAAGGCACACTGTCTCAATGCTAAACTTGAATGCAATTATTCCAAACAAAGGGAATGATTTCTCTGACAGCATACTTTTAAAAAATCATTCCCAGGATGGTTCACGAAAATTTATTGTCCATTCCTGGATTTCCCTTAAGAATTTGATGTTGAACCAGTTTCTGTGTGGTGCAGGTGACCCCGACTATACAATTTGTTAAACTGTATATCCCAGTCAGTCAGTAGATTCTGGAAGTGCCCTGTGCTTTTTAACCAGCGAGAAAATAGCACATTTTTCATTTCAGATCCAAAAACCTGATGCAACCGTTGACAGTTTTAATCGTGAGAAGCGACACTGGCTTTACCAATCAGACAACAGCAAAGATCTGTGCCTGGTCAGAATCCAGTTCCTGATCCAGCTTCTGATGGATCCAACAAATGCTGAGTTTCCTCCAAAAGAAAGAGCTGAAAGGAACGAGGGAATGTTGACCTCGGTCCCTGGCTCCGTGGTATTTGCAAAGGTTGAAGATTCAACAGTTGCAGAAAGCACAACTTACCCAATATATAAACCCAAAGACAGGCAATGGTAGAGATCCAATCCCCTGTAGGTGATCAAGGTTTCTCTAACAGGACTCTGTGACCTTGTGTTAATCATTCGAAACACACTAGCCATTGATCAAAGAATAATTGCTTTCTCCTGTCAGAATGTAAGCACCAAAATACATGATTTTGTTAAACGAAAATGGCATTCCTGGTTTACATATTAAACAAGTCCTCACTGCGTAGCCTCTCGGCATTCTGCCAGAGTATGTCCTTCTTCCAGACTGCTGCTATACTCAATGAGTGCATTCAGAACACTCAGCACAGTGTAAGCTGTTCCCTAAATCTTAATGCTTCACCACCTCTCTCCCCTCTTTCAAAGTTATCCTCAAAGCTTTCCTTCCCCTTTTGACCACCTCCCAATCGCTCCTGGAGCTGCGATTCGATTGGAGGCACTCTTGCCTCTGAAACACAAGTTTCTGGGTTCAAGACCCAATCTCATGAACCCAAGATCATGAATGTAGCCCAATCCCATCCATTGACTCCTGTCTACACTTCCAACTGCCTCGGAAAAGCAGCCAGCACAATTAAGGACCCCACGCACCCCGGACATTCGCTCTTCCACCTTCCTCTGTTAGGAAAATGATATAAAAGTCTGAGGTCATGTATCAACCAACTCAAGAACAGCTTCTTCCCCGCTGCTGTCAGACCTTTGAATGGACTCACCTTGCACTAAGTTGATCTTTCTCCACATCCTACATTCTAACACTACATTCTGCACTCCTTTTCTTCTCTGTGAACAGCATGCTTTGTCTATATGACATGCAATATGACATTTCACTGTATACTAATAAATGTGACAGTAATAAATCAAATCAAAATCCAGGGTCTCAGCACAAGAATCAAGGCTGATCTTCCAGCGGAGCAATGACAGTGCATCTGCACTGTCGGAGATGCTGTTTGTCAGACTAGACTTCCCTTCCAGGTGGATGCAAAAGATCCGATGGCATGATTTCAAGGATTCAGGGAGACCTCCCCAGAGTCCTGGGGCTAATATTTGTTCCTCAGTCAACATAAGAAATCACTAACTATCTGGTTATTATCACATGGGTGGCATGGTAGCACAGTTGTTAGCGGTGCTGTTTCACAGCTCCAGGGTCCTGGGTTCAATTCCTGGCTCAGGTCACTGTCTGTGTGGAGTTTGCACACTCATCGTGTCTGCGTGAGTTTTCTCTGGGTGCTCTGGTTTTCTCCCACAGTCCAAAGATGTGTGGGTTATGTTAATTGGCCATGCTAAGAAATTGCCCCTTCATGATCAGGGATGTGTCGGTTAGTGGGTTTAATATGTAGGGATATGGGGGTAAGGCCTGGGTGGAATTGTGTTCGGTGCAGACACGATGAGCTGAAGGGCCTCTTTCTGCACTGTAGGTTCTATGATATATATCCAATTTTCACAATGCTGGTTGAATACAAATGTAAGTCTGGTGCCAATACAATTGAAGAAGAACTGTTAGAAATATAGAAGCAGGAGGAGGCCATTCAGCCCTTCAAGCCTTCTCCATCATTCATCACCATCATGGCTGACCGTTCAACTCAATAGCCTAATCCTGCTTTCTCCCTGTAACCTTCGATCCCATTCACCCAAGTGCTATATCCAGCCGCCTCTTGAATATATTCAATGTTTCAATTACTTCCTGTGATAATGAATTCCACAGGTCAACCATAGGAGCAGATGAAGGCCATTTGGCCCATTAAGTCTGCTCCATTATCTTAGAGAGGACTGTGAAACCGTCCTTAAATACAGCACTCTGCCAAGTTACAAATTTCCAATATATTTATACACTGTTAGTTACATACACAGAACATTGTTTCAATGCCAAACTTGTTTCCATATAGGTTTAGATTAAACCTTTCACCTGGAGCTGGACATTATCATCCCCTCCTAGCTGAAGACTATCTTTCATTATCTTCCCGAAGTGATTTAGATTGATCGGCCATGCTAAATTGCCCCTTAGTGTTGGGGGATTAGTTAGGGTAAATAGGTGGGGTTATGAGGATAGCACCTGGGTGAGATTGTGGTCGATGCAAACTCAATGGACTGAATGATTTCATTCAGTACTGTACGGAACTTGAGATTCCCAGAGGCTGTACTTCAGCTTTCCCCACTCAACGTCTGCCCTTCCAACAATGAACAACCAAGGGTTTGCAGGGGAGCTGTGTTGATTCAGTGTGTGAGGTTCACTGGTGTATAAACATTTCACCAGCAGATATGCTCCAAGTAAGGGTGACCTTTCCTAAATCTATTCATTTCTCCCAACACAATTCATTTCTCCAGTGCCAGGAACCTAGTTCAATTCCTGGCTTGGGTCACTGTCTGTGTGGAGTTTGCATGCTCTCCCTGTGTCTGTATAGGTTTCCTCCGGGTGCTCTGGTTTCCTCCCACACTCCAAAGATGCGCAGGTTAAGTGCATTGGCTGTGCTAAATTCTCCCTCAGTGCACTTGAACAGGTGCCGGAGAGACTCAGGGATTTTTATAGTAACTTCACTGCAGTGTTAATGTAAACTACTTGTGACTAATAAATAAATAAACTTTTTAACTTTGATGTCATTAGTCTCCAGAAATCTGTGGGTTTCTATCTTCAATAGGTTCAATGATTGGACTTTTCTCGGGGTAGAGAATTCCAAAGAATCAGTAGCGCCGAGTGAAGAAATTCCTTCTCATCTCAAATGACTTGCCCCTGATACTGAGGCTGTGTCCCCTGGTTCTAGACTCAACGTGTAGAGATGCCAAGGCTGGACTGGGGTAAACACAATAAGAAGTCTCACAACACCAGGTTAAAGCCTAATAGGTTTATTTGGTAGCACAGTTCACTGTTTGTAACAGAACTCCCACTTACCTGACAAAGCAGCAGTGCTCCGAAAGCTAGTGGCTTTTGCTATCAAATAAACTTGTTTGACTTTAACATGGTGTCATGAGACTTCTTACTAGACTCAGCAGCCAGGGCTAACATCTGAATCCACCCTGTAAGAAGTTTACAAGCCTCAATGAGAATGCCTCTTATTCTTTGGAACTCGAGGCATATCAACCCAATTTCCTCACAAGACAATCCTGTCATCACAAGGATTAATCTGGTGAAGGAAGTAAATGCAGAATCACATGGACTCAAAGCATTAGCTGTCCCCACAAAGGGGAAGTGATGGCCTAGTGGTACTATTGCTGGACTATTAATCCAGAAACTCAGCTAATGTTCTGGGAACCTGGGTTCAAATCCTGTCATGGCAGATGGTGGAATTTGAACTCAATAAAAAATATCTGGAATTAAGAATCTACTGCTGACTGTGAAACCATTGTCGGAAAAACCCATCTGATTCCCTTTAGGGAAGGAAATCTGCTGTCCTTACCCAGTATGGCTTACATGTGACTCCAGAGCCACAACAACGTCACTTAGTTGTCACCACCACCTTCTCAAGGGTATCTCAAGATGGGTAATAAATGCTGGCCAGCCAGTGATGCCCATGTCCCACAAATGAATAAAAACAAAAAATTCTGCCAGACCTCCTAAACCTTCCCAGCATTTTCTGTTTTTAATTTCATATTTCCAGCAACTGCAGTGTTTTATTGTAGGGAACCTGCACAATTCTCCCCGTGTCTGCGTGGGTTTCCTCCGAGTGCTCTGGTTTCCTCCACAGTCCAAAGATGTGCAGGTTAGGTGGATTGGCTATGCTAAATTGCCCCTTAATAATTAGCATGGTAAATATGAGGGGTTGCAGGGATAGGATGTGGGTGGGATTGTGGCCAGTGCAGTGTTGTTGGGCTGAATGGCCTCCTTCTGCCCGGGAGGGACTCTGTGAATAGTAGAGCAGGGCTGAATGGTCACATGCTGCTGTTATTTTGTGTACCTGATGCTGATTTGCAGATTGCACTGAGAAAGAGATTTGTGCTGTTACTCAGGCAGCGAATGATGGGGAGAGAGAGGAGATTATTGCCTGGGCTGAAGAATGGGAGCTGGGGCTGGGAAAGGATGATAGGTATGGGGATGAAGGCTGGAGGATAGGACTGGGGATGGGGGAGGGGAAAGAGGGCTAGTGATGGGCGTAGGGGGATGGGGAAGAGGGCTAGTGATGGGCATTGAGGGATGGGGATGGGGCTGGGACTGGAGGATGGGGCTGGACACTGGGGCTGGGGTTGAGATGGGGAAGGGGCTGGGGAAGTGGGTTAAGGGGTGGGGATGGCGATGGAGGCTGGGTTGAGAATGGGGAAGGGGCTTGGGAAGGGGGCCTGGGCTGAGGTCGGGGCAAGGGAATGGGGTTGGGCTGCGGAATGGGGTCTGGGCTGGGAGATGGGGAAGGGACTGGGAGATGGGGGCTGGGCTGAGGGATGAGGAAGTGGCTGGGGAATAAGGTCTGGGCTGGGGGATAGGGAAGGGACTGGGGGAAGGGGAAGGAGCTGGGGAATGAGTTCTAGGCTGGGGGATGGGGAAGTGGCTGAGGAATGGGATTAGGGGTTGGGGGATGGGAAATGGTCTGGGCTAGGGGATGGAGAAGGGGCTGGGGGAATGGGGTCTGGGCTGGGGGATGGGGAAGGGCTGGAGGAAGGGGTCTGGGCTGGGGATGGGAAGGGTATGGGTTGGGGGAGGGTCTGGCTAGGGGATAGGGAAGGGCTGGGGAATGGGGTTTGGGCTGGGGGAAGGAGAAGGGGTTAGGGAATGGGTCTAGGCTGGGGGAAGGGGAAGGTCTGGGCTAAGGATGGGGAAGGGTCTGGGCTGGGAGATGGGGAAGGGGCTGGGTTGGGGAAGGGTCTGGGCTGGGGGATGGGGTCGGGCTGGGGGAAGGGGAAGGGGCTGGGGGGTCTGGGCTGGGAATGGGGAAGAGTCGGACTGGGAATGGGGAAGGGCGGGGAATGGAGTTTGGGCTGGGATGGGAAGGGTTGGGTTGGGGGAAAGGGTCTGGGCTGGGGATGGGAAGGGGGCTGGGGAATGGGAGGGGCTGGGGGAAGGGGTTTGGGCTGGGGATGGGGAAGGGTATAGGTTGGGGGGAGGGTTTGGGCTGGGGATGGGGAAGGGAGGGGCTGGGGGAAGGGGAGGGGCTGGGAGGGGGTTAGGAGCTGGGGGAAGGGTGAAGTTTACAGATTGAAACACAGAGAGAGACTTGGGGCAAGTTTGGCTAGTGCGCGTGGCCGGAGCGGGGGTGCGCGTGCACGGTGGGAGAGGGAGAGAGGGTGTCGGGGACGCGCGGGTGAAAATGTTGCGCAGGAAGGAAGCGGGGAGGCTGCTGTCTATATGGAGCTGTCAGCGATCGGGGAGCAAGTGTTCGCGGTGGAGAACATCAGCAAGAAGCGCATCCGCAAGGTGAGTGCAGACACACAGACAGCAGACAGACAGACTGCAGACAGACACACAGACAGACAGCCCTCAGCTCCAACCCCAGAGCCCAGCAGCTCAACCCAGAGCCCAGCCCAGCAGAGGCAGTCCCAGAGCCCAATAGATCCCAGCACAGCTCAGCCAACAGGTAGATAGGCATAGCCAGCACAGCCCAGAACCCAGCCCAGCACAGCCCAGTAGAGGCAGAGCCAGCCCCAGAGCCCAGCAGCTTAACCCAGTCCAGCAGAAGGCAGCACCAGAGTTCAGCTCAGCTCAGCCAACAGGTAGATGGGCACAGCCCAGAGCAGCAGCCCAGAACCAGAGCAACCCAGCACAGCCCAGTAGAGGCAGAGCCAGCCCCAGAGCCCAGCAGCTTAACCCAGTCCAGCAGAGGCAGCACCAGAGTTCAGCTCAGCTCAGCCAACAGGTAGATGGGCACAGCCCAGAGCAGCAGCCCAGAACCAGAGCAACCCAGCACAGCCCAGTAGAGGCAGAGCCAGCCCCAGAGCCCAGCAGCTTAACCCAGTCCAGCAGAAGGCAGCACCAGAGTCCAGCTCAGCTCAGCCAACAGGTAGATGGGCACAGCCCAGAGCAGCAGCCCAGAACCAGAGCAACCCAGCACAGCCCAGTAGAGGCAGAACCAACCCCAGAGCCCAGCAGCTTAACTCAGTCCAGTCCAATCCAGCAGAGGAGCCCCAGAGTCCAGCTCAGCCCAGAACAGCTGCCCAGAAACCAGAGCAACCCAGCCAAGCACAGCCCAGTAGAGGCAGAACCAGCCCCAGAGCCCAGCACCTTAACCCAGTCCAGCAGAGGTAACGCCAGAGTCCAGCACAGCCCAGTAGAGCCCAGCAACTAGTGAGAAAACCCTCACCCCCGCCATACACACACACATCTGCATCAGAAAGCGACCAGTAGCTGCCAGATGTATCAGCACCTCCAGATGTGAGTAGGCAAAAGGAAAATCTGCTGGAGTCACACTCTCCACTTATTAAACCAGATAACTGTTATTCACAAAAGTAGAGGGATAAACAGTGCAAAAAAATCCTCAAACCAGCTCACAGCCAGCTACAGAGGAATGGAAGGAGAGAGGGGGAGAGAGAGAAAGAGAGAGGGGAGGGGAGGAAGGAGGAAGGGACGGTTACAGTGGAAGTGGTCACAATAATTCTCCCTTTGAAGGATGGAGTGGGGGTGAATGGAGGGGTTATGATCACAGTGTTGGGAGTTTGGGATTGATGGGGAGATGCAGGCATTGGACTGGGGTAAACACAGTAAGAAGTCTCACAACACCAGGTTAACATACCTGACGAAGGAGCAACGCTTCAAAAGCTTTTGCTACCAAATTAACCTATTGAACTTTAACCTGGTGTTGTGAGACTTCTTACTGAGTTTGGGATTGGACAGTTACTATAAGGGGGTTGGGGGGGGAGGTTGATTACAGTTTTGGGAGTTTGAGATTGGACAGTTATTTTGCCTGCGAATGTTTGTTTACTGTTTGTTTTGGGGGGGGAATACTGGAAATTAAATCAGTTGTGAGAAGATTAATGAGTCAATTAATTGTCTCTTGTTAAAAGGCACCTATGGGAGGGAGCAAGGCAACATCCAGCAAACAGGAAGCAACGTTGGATCCCAACTCTAATCAGGGACTGCTCAATTATTGGATAGTTAATAATGGCAGCATATGTGGGGTACACAGAGAGAGAGAGCAACGCAAACTCAGGGCAGGATGAGATCATGATTATACATTATTAGCAAACCGTGGGATTGTTTATCCCAGTTATCCAGAATCTTGAGGATAATTATTCACTTCAATCTGCATCAGAAGGATGGTCTGCAGCCCAGGTTTCTATCTGAACCTGTTCTGAACTATACTGTCGTTCCCTTGTCTTTAATTATTGCTGTACACCTCTGTTTAAAGAGAAGTATTAGGCAGGCAGAGAAGCCAAGTTTGGGGTGTATCAAAAAAGAGGCAGTGATTCCAGCTCCAGGCTGCTACTACAGACTCAAAAAACTGGCTCTGTTCTGTCTCCACAGATGCTATCAGACCTGCTGAGATTTTCCAGCATTGTTGTGTACACATGTTGCTGGATCTGGCTTTGTGCTTCCTGCCCAGGTTGAATGTCCTGTGTTCAGATTTGTTTTAATTGTCAGAGGATCGGTACTGAGGGAGTGCCGCACTGTCAGAGGGTCGGCGCTGAGGGAGTGCCGCACTGTCAGAGGGTCGGCGCTGAGGGAGTGCCGCACTGTCAGAGGGTCGGCGCTGAGGGAGTGCCGCACTTTCAGAGGGTCGGCGCTGAGGGAGTGCCGCACTGTCAGAGGTCGGCGCTGAGGGAGTGCCGCACTGTCAGAGGGTCGGCGCTGAGGGAGTGCCGCACTGTCAGAGGGTCGGCGCTGAGGGAGTGCCGCACTGTCAGAGGGTCGGCGCTGAGGGAGTGCCGCACTGTCAGAGGGTCGGCGCTGAGGGAGTGCCGCACTGTCAGAGGGTCGCGCTGAGGGAGTGCCGCACTGTCAGAGGGCGGCGCTGAGGGAGTGCCGCCTGTCAGAGGGTCGGCGCTGAGGGAGTGCCGCACTGTCAGAGGGTCGGCGCTGAGGGAGTGCCGCACTGTCAGAGGTCGGCGCTGAGGGAGTGCCGCACTGTCAGAGGGTCGGCGCTGAGGGAGTGCCGCACTGTCAGAGGGTCGGCGCTGAGGGAGTGCCGCACTGTCAGAGGGTCGGCGCTGAGGGAGTGCCGCACTTTCAGGGGATTTGAACAGGGGGGATTGGCACAATGCACTATAAGATTTGGGGAGATGTTGGAACAATGGTTAATTAAAATATAAAGAGCTCAGACTAGGCCTCAAGGTTCTCCTGTTAGTGAATCACCCAGTCATTCTCCCATGCAGTCAAATAGCTAGTCTGGAATCACAATGCCAGCCCTATGCTGGCCAGTCCCCAATCACAATGACACAGAGCCAGGGTCACTCACTGTCCTGGGGTTTGGGGGTCTGTGAGGAGCAGCTAGCTCAGAGTGGGATTGTGTTCTGAATGGGGTTCAGCTGGTTTCCTCACACTTGAAACCACATCATGTACACGGCTACAGACCAAGTGCTGGAAAATGGGATTTGAATTGATAGGTACTTCATGGCCAGCACTGACATGATGGGCTGAAGGGCCTCCTGTGCTGTAAAACTCTATGACTCCACAGCGCTCTCATAGGGAGAAAGTCTATAGTCCTTCCTGATACTATCCCACTCTGGAACTTCCCTCCTCCTCTGGCCGAGGTGTTTGTTTCATTTTCCCTGACACAGTCCCAGTGGTTATCACCTTCTCTGCATCACCTGACAAGTTATTTACCAGCCGACAGCAAAATAAGCAGAAGTGCATTGCACCCGACTTCACACTCCTGTACACAGAGTATCAAACCCCAAATAACTGACAGCTCAATGGAGAGATTTTGACTGTGTGTCTAACCCCATATTATCCCTGTCCTGGGAGTGTTTGATGAGGACAGTGTAGAGGGAACTTTACCCTGTATCTAATCCCGTGCTGTATCTGTCCTGGGAGTGTTTGATGGGGTACAGTGTGGAGGGAGCTTTACTCTGTATCTAACCCCGTGCTGTACCTATCCTGGGAGTGTTTGATGAGGACAGTGTAGAGGGAGTTTTACTCTGTATCTAACCCTGTGCTGTACCTGTCCTGGGAGTGTTTGATGGGGCTCAGTGTCGAGGGAGTTTTACTCTGTATCTAATCACGTGCTGTACCTGTCCTGGGAGTGTTTGATGGGGTACAGTGTGGAGGGAGCTTTACTCTGTATCTAACCCCGTGCTGTGCCTATCCTGGGAGTGTTTGATGGGGCTCAGTGTCGAGGGAGCTTTACTCTGTATCTAATCACGTGCTGTACCTGTCCTGGGAGTGTTTGATGGGGGGACAGTGTAGAGGGAGCTTTACTCTGTATCTAATCCTGTGCTATATCTGTCCTGGGAGTGTTTGATGGGGCTCAGTGTAGAGGGAGCTTTACTCTGTATCTAACCCCATACTGTGCTGTATTGGCCAGTGACCAGAATGTGGAATATTGGTGGGCAGTGGGCAGTGAGGGTGGAACACTGAGAATACAGGTGGACACTCTCAGAGTGCAATGTACTGATTGGGTCTGGGGGAAGCATGAGTCTGGGGCGGGTGTGGGTCTGGAGCGGGAGTATGGGTCTGGGGCAAGCGTGGGTTTTGGGGGGAGATTGGGCAGTGTTCAGTGAGCAGACCCTCTGCCAGGTCTCTCAGCTGTTGTATTTGATAATGATGCAGAGTTGGATTGGGGTAAACACATTAAAAAGTCTCACAACACCAGGTTAACGTCCAACAGGTTTATTTGGCAGCACCATCCACTAGCTTTCAGAGAGCTGCTCCTTCATCATATGAGTGACGATGTTGTCCCCCTCAAACTATTTGTTTGTCTCCCTTCTATTGTGGTTGTTGGTTTGTACCAGGAGGGAGTTCCCCTTTCACAGGATATTGATGAGCAAGGCCGTACGTTTATTTCTCTGCCCCTTGGGGGTGGGGTTATCTGCTGGCAACACCCACCCACATGGTTGTTCTCGGTACATAAGTCTAGACTGTTAGTGTGCTGTCATCATAGGTATGGTTACAACAAAGCTGTCAGCTGGGCTCAAAAGGTCCTGGATTCATGACGGAGCGCCGCACTGTCAGAGGGTCAGCGCTGAGGGAGCGCCGCACTGTCAGAGGGTCAGCGCTGAGGGAGCGCCGCACTGTCAGAGGGTCAGCGCTGAGGGAGCGCCGCACTGTCAGAGGGTCAGCGCTGAGGGAGCGCCGCACTGTCAGAGGGTCAGCGCTGAGGGAGCGCCGCACTGTCAAAGGGTCAGCGCTGAGGGAGCGCCGCACTGTCAGAGGGTCGGCGCTGAGGGAGCGCCGCACTGTCAGAGGGTCCGCGCTGAGGGAGCGCCGCACTGTCAGAGGGTCAGCGCTGAGGGAGCGCCGCACTGTCAGAGGGTCAGTGCTGAGGGAGCGCCGCACTGTCAGAGGGTCAGTGCTGAGGGAGCGCCGCACTGTCAGAGGGTCAGTGCTGAGGGAGCGCCGCACTGTCAGAGGGTCAGCACTGAGGGAGCGCCGCATTGTCAGAGATGCTGTTTTTCACATGTGATTTAACGGAAGCTGTGTTTGCTGTGACAAATCACGTTGTTTTGAAATAGATGGGGATTTTTCCCAGCATGCTGTGCCAGTGTTTATCCTGTAGTAAAAATCTCAGAGAAACAGTGTGTGTGGTGATGACTGTGTTTCTGTTTGTGTGATCAAACTGAGTACAAACTAGATGTTGTATTTCACGAATTTGTAACAGTTTCTGTTTCGTAAATAAAAAAAATGTTCCTAGGACAATATTTCTGAGTTTTCCTGTTTGGATCAGAGTTAGATTGTTTAAACTTGAGTCTGCTGTGTGACACCATTATAATTAACACAGACAGTCAATGTTACAGGCTGCATTCTTAGGGAATACACGGGCACTCGCTCCCCATTCTGGAGCCGAGATTGATTCGCTGGGAATGAGGTTCTGTGCTTGACCTCGGCTAGGACCCAGTAAGTTCTCCCCAGCTGATTGGCACCTCCAGCTCTGCAAGGAAAGTCTGTGTGGGCTGAGGACATTCTCCCATTCACTTGCTGCTAGCCCAAGTGATAGTGTGCCTGTTCTGATTTCAAATTTATCCAATCAAAAGCAACTTCCTTCCAAACCTCTAGATTTTATTTACAGATTTAACTAGGAGGAAGCCAAAAGATGGATGGGATCAGCAATGTATACAGAAGAGTGTGTGGACTGTATTGACGGGGTTAAAGAGCAAGGACTAACTTCCCTTCACCAACTGTTATATGGGGGAGGCAATGGTCTAGTGGTATTATCGCTAGGCTGTTAATCCAGAAACTCAGCTAACGTTCTGGGGACCCGGCTTCAAATCCCACCATGGTAGATGATGGAATTTGAATTCAGTTAAAAAATATCTGGAATTAAGAATCTATTGATGACCATGAAACCATTATCGGAAAAACCCATCTGGTTCCTTTAGGGAAGGAAATCTGCTGTCCTTACCCTGGTCTGGCCTACATGTGACTCCAGAGCCACAGCAATGTGGTTGACTCTCAACTGCCCTCCAAGGGCAACTAGGGATGGGCAATAAATGCTGGTCCAGCCAGTGACACCCATGTCCCAGGAAAAAATACTGCTGCGGACCAGATGGGTAGCAATTCTTGGCTTTTGGGGAATGAGGCTGGAAATCCGCCCACTGCCCACTCCGCCCCCCCCGTGTGGGCAGAATGTGAAAATTCCCACAATGTCTTCAATTGAATCAGGTGCTAAATGTGTGTCCTGGCCAGTCTAGGTGGCACTTCAGGCTGTAGTAACTGTCATTTGGAAGATGAACTATATATTACAGAGAACGCTTGTCCCACCAAATACTCATGGAGTTAGATACAGAGTAAAGCATCCTCTATACTGTCCCCCATCAAACACTTCCAGGATAGGTACAGCACGGGGTTAGATACAGAATAAAGCTCCTTCTGCGCTGTCACCATCAAACACTCATCACCCAAGCACAACGCAACACCATCCGTGCTCTCAAGACCAACATTGTCATCAAACCAGCAGACAAAGGAGGCGCCATCGTCATACTGAACAGAATGGACTACTGTGAAGAAGTGTACCGACAACTAAACAATGAGAAACACTACAGACAGTTACCAGCAGATCCGACCAAAGAACACACTCGTCAACTCAACACTCTGATCAAAACTTTTGATCCGGACCTTCAGAACACCCTCCAGGCTCTCATTCCACGTACTCCCCGCATTGGAGATCTCTACTGCCTCCCAAAGATACACAAGGTAAACATACCCGGCCATCCCATCGTATCGGGCAATGGGACCCTGTGTGAGAACCTCTCCGGCTATATCGAGGGCATCCTGAAACCCATTGTACAAAGAACCCCCAGCTTTTGTCTTGACACTACGGACTTCCTACAGAAACTCAACACGCATGGAGCAGTTGAACCAGGGACACTCCTTGTCACAATGGATGTCTTGGCGCTCTACACCAACATCCCCCACGACGATGGTATTGCTGCAACTGCCTCAGTACTCAATGCCAACAACTGCCAGTTTCCGGATGCAATTTTACAACTCATCCGCTTCATCTTGGACCACAGTGTCTTCACCTTCAACAATCAGCTTTTCATGCAGACACATGGAACAGCCATGGGGACCAAATTCGCACCTCAATATGCCAACATCTTCATGCACAGGTTTGAACAAGACTTCTTCACTGCACGGGATCTTCAACTGAGGCTATATACTAGATACATTGATGACATTTTTTTCCTTTGGACTCATGGTGCACAATCATTGAAACAACTGTATGATGATATCAACAAGTTCCATCCCACCATCAGACTCACCATGGACTATTCTCCAGAATCGGTTGCATTCTTGGACACAGGCATCTCCATCAAGGATGGTCACCTCAGCACCTCCATCAAGGATGGTCACCTCAGCACCTCACTGTATGGAGAGGTGCCTGTGTCCAAGAATGCAACCGATTCTGGAGAATAGTCCATGGTGAGTCTGATGGTGGGATGGAACTTGTTGATATCATCATACAGTTGTTTCAACCTCACAATGCTCCACTTCTCCAGCTTCCACCCTAAACACGTTAAAGAGGCCATCCCCTACGGACAAGCCCTCCGTATACACAGAATTTGCTCAGATGAGGAGGATCATGACAGACACCTCCAGACGCTGAAAGATGCCCTTGTTAGAACAGGATATGGCGCTCGACTCATTGATCGACAGTTCCGACGTGCCACAGCGATAAACCGCATTGACCTCCTCAAAAGATGAACACGGGACACAATGGACAGAGTACCTTTGTTGTCCAGTACTTCCCCGGAGCGGAGAAGCTACGACATCTTCTCCGGAGTCTTCAACGTATCATTGATGATGTTGAACATCTCACTAGGGCCATCCCCACCCCCCCACTTCTTGCCTTCAGACAACCGCGCAACCATTGTTCGCAGCAAACTACCCAACCTTCAGGAGAACAGTGACCACAATACCACACAACCCTGCCACAGCAACCTCTGCAAGACATGCCGGATCATCAACATGGATGACATCATCAAACACGAGAATACCATTCACCAAGTACACGGTACATACTCTTGCAACTCGGCCAACGTTGTCTACCTAATACGTTGCAAGAAAGGATGTCCCGAAGCATGATACATTGGGGAGACTATGCAGACACTACAACAGCGGATGAATGAACATCGCTCGACAATCACCAGGCAAAACAGTTCCCTTCCTGTGGGCGAACACTTCAGTGGTCATGGGCATTCGGCCTCCAATCTTCGGGTAAATGTTCTTCAAGGGGGCCTTCATGACACACGACAGCGCAGAGCCGCTGAGCAGAGACTGATAGCCAAGCTCCGCACACATGAGGATGGTCTTAACATGGATCTTGGCTTCATGTCACACTAACTGTAAGCCCCATGACTTGCCTGGGTTAGCAAAAAACTTCACTTATTGTGCTGTCTGGAGACAATACACATCTCTCTAAACTGTGCTCAGTGTTCCTTCCACCCACATTGTTAGCCACTTTAAGACTTGAATAGCAGGTTAGGTGTAAGGATTCGCATTCTAATCAGTAATCTGTAAACTGTCTGTGCTGATATGTGTGCTTTTGCAGACCAGAACACCTCATTCGCCTGACGAAGGCACAAACGCCGAAAGCTAGCAAGTTTACTATGAAATAAATCGGTTGGATTTAAAGTTGGTGTTGTCAGACCTCTTACTGACCATCAAACACTGCCAGGATAGATACAGCACGGGGTTAGATACAGAGTAAAGCTCCCTCTACACTGTCCACATCAAACACTCCCAAGACAGGTACAGCACGGGATTAGATACAGAGTAAAGCTCCCTCTACACTGTCCCCATCAAAAACTCCCAGGAAATTCGCTTCCCATCATTGACCAGACCGTGTTAGGAATAAGGATGCAGGCTGCATGTGTACACTAAGTATACAGTGCACAGTATTTTGTGTACACTGTGAGTGTACAGTGCACAGTGTCACGTGTACACTGGGTGTAACTGCACAGTGTCGCGTGTACGCTGAGTGCACAGTGTCACGTGTACACTGGATGTAACTGCACAGTGTCGCGTGTACACTGTGAGTACGGTGCGCAGTGTCGCGTGTACACTGTGAGTACGGTGCGCAGTGTCGCGTGTACACTGTGAGTACGGTGCGCAGTGTCGCGTGTACACTGTGAGTACGGTGCGCAGTGTCGCGTGTACACTGTGAGTACGGTGCGCAGTGTCGCGTTTACACTGTGAGTACGGTGCGCAGTGTCGCGTGTACACTGTGAGTACGGTGCGCAGTGTCGCGTGTACACTGTGAGTACGGTGCGCAGTGTCGCGTGTACACTGTGAGTACGGTGCGCAGTGTCGCGTGTACACTGTGAGTGTAGGGTGTGCACTGCTGCCTGTACACTGTAAGTGTATGGTATGCAGTGTCGTGTGTACACAGTGACTGATCCCATCATGCTCTGGGATCCCTGTGGGTTCTATGAGCAAAATCTATCAGATCAGTCAGCATCTCACTGAATGGCACAGCAGACTTGATGGGCCGAATGACCTACTCCTGCTCCTGCATCTCCTGGTCTTACGACAACCTGTTCTGTCTTTGTTTTGAAGGGTCGAGTGGAGTACCTTGTGAAGTGGAAAGGATGGCCCCCCAAGTAAGTAACCAATCTCATCATCCGTTCTATCATTCCCACCCACTCACCACTCCCTGTCTCTCTGTCTGTGTCTCTGTGTCCTCCACCATCCCATAACCTTATTCCCATTGGGCTTTCCATTTAATTTCACATGATGCCTTTTGCATGTCTAGATTCAGCTTATTTTATTAATTCATTGATAATATGGCTGACATTAACACCCTAGTTGCCTAATCACTCTACTACCTGTTCGGGTATACTTAGGGAGAATTTAGCACGGCCAGTGCGCCCTAACCAGCACGTCTTTCGGACTGTGGGAGGAAACCAGAGCATCTGGAGGAAACCCATGCAGACATGGGGAGAACATGCAAATCCGCCACAGACAATGACCCAAGCTGGGAATTGAATCCCTGGTGCTGTGAGGCAGCAGTGCTAACTACTGTGCCACCCCATCCTCATTCTAAATGTGATTGTTGCTCAGAGAAGCAGTAATAAGGCTGAAGGTTAATGAACTTCCTCTCTGATTAAAACTGCACTGTGTGATGTACAGTCCCATACGAGTGTCGGTGTAGCATAGTGAGGACCAATGATTTTCCAACAGTTTATATTTCGTTAGAACACCTTAGACAGCACCTTCCAAACCCACCACCACTTCCATCTAGAAGGACAAGGGCAGCAGATACATGGGAACACCACCACCTACAAGTTCCCCTCCAAGACACTCACCATCCTGATTTAGAAAAGATCAGTCATTCCTTTACTGTCACTGGGTTACAATTCTGGAACTCCTTCCCTAACAGCACTGTGGGTGTACCTATACCGCATGGACTGCAGTGATTCAAGAAGGCAGCTCACCACCACCACCTCAAGGGGCAATTAGGTTTGGGTAATAAATGCTGGCCTAGCCAGTGATGCCCCCATTCCGTGGTTGAATATTAAACATCTATATTAGCAAGGGCTGGATGGAACAAGGATTGACATTTGAGCACATTGGAGGTGACTGCTTGGTGCTGAGCTAGAGCAGGCATGAAGGCAGAGAGAGCGCGGAGTGAGCACGGAGACAGAGTGGGTGCTCAAAGCCGTGTCACCCCAGTATTATAACGGCTGCCAATAGGGCAGGGAGGGTGATGAGTGTAAAGTGGTTGAAGGTAGTGGGTGGTTCAGTGAATTAGGAGCATGAAAGAAAGTAGTTGGATTTTTATAGCACCTCACACGTCCTCAGGACATTGCAAAGCCCAGTTCAGCCGGTTAGTTTACACCCTGAAGCACAGTCGCTGTTGTAAATTTAGAGAATCTGGCAGCCACTTAATTGTGTGTGAGCTCACACTTACTGTTCTCTTCTGGATGTGTTTCTTCATTTCTTTTTTCTGTAAGTTTTGTGAGAACATGTCTCCACACACTGTATACGTGCTTCTGTCCTGTGTGCATGCACCTCCATCCTACCTTTCTCCGTTATGTGTGTGCCTGTCTCTGTTCTGCGTGTGTGTTTATGTGTCTCTCTGTTGTGTGTGTTTTTCTGTTCCCTGTGTGTGTGTGTCTCTGTTGTCTGTGTGTGTGTGTGTGTCTCTGTTGTCTGTGTGTGTGTGTGTGTCTGTGTCCGTGTTGTCTGTGTGTGTGTGTCCGTGTTCTCTGTTGTCTGTGTGTCTGTGGTCTCTGTTGTCTGTGTGTCTGTGTGTGTCTCTGTTGTCTGTGTGTGTCTCTGTTGTCTGTGTGTGTGTGTGTGTGTCTCTGTTGTCTGTGTGTGTGTGTCTCTGTTGTCTGTGTCTGTGTGTGTGTGTCTCTGTTGTCTGTGTCTGTGTGTGTGTGTCTCTGTTTCTGTGTGTGTGTCTCTGTTGTCTGTGTGTGTGTGTGTGTCTGTTGTCTGTGTGTGTGTGTGTGTCTGTTGTCTGTGTGTGTGTGTGTCTGTTGTCTGGTGTGTGTGTGTGTCGCTGTTGTCTGTGTGTGTGTGTGTGTGTCTGTGTCTCTGTTGTCTGTGTGTGTGTGTCTCTGTTGTCTGTGTGTGTGTGTGTCTCTGTTGTCTGTGTGTGTGTGTCTCTGTTGTCTGTGTGTGTGTGTCTCTGTGTCTGTGTGTGTGTGTCGCTGTTGTCTGTGTGTGTGTGTGTCTCTGTTGTCTGCGTGTGTGTGTGTCTCTGTTGTCTGTGTGTGTGTCTCTGTTGTCTGTGTGTGTGTGTGTGTCTCTGTTGTCTGTGTCTCTGTTGTCTGTGTGTGTGTGTCGCTGTTGTCTGTGTGTGTCTGTGTCTGTTTGTGTATGTGTCTCTGTTTGTGTATGTGTGTTCTGTATGAGTGTATGTTGTGTGTATATCTGTGTGTCTCCTTGTGTGTGTATGTGTTCTGTATGTGTGTGTTGTGTGTATATGTGTGTCTCCTTGTGTGTGTATGTGTGTTCTGTATGAGTGTGTGTTGTGTGTATATGTGTGTCTCTGTTCTGTTTCTGTTGTGTGTATAGATGTGCAGGAACTGCTGTGCTGCTGGATGGAGCTTGTCACGTGATGTTTTTTTCTCAGTTTACACTCTGCAGTATTCATGCAGTCCGGAGGGGGGGTGGGTGGGGGGGTGGGGGGTGGTAGTGAACGATAGGGCGAGTGAACGAGTGAGGGAGCTTTGATTCCCTGCACACATTTGAGTTTTCGCTATAACACTCCCCCCTCACTGTGAAACTGACCAATTTGATTCTCTCTCATTTGGAGACAGTTTGGACAATCTGCACTAGCAATGATATTTTAGATTTTGGATCAGTTGTGGAGGGTTAGTCAGAACACAGCCTGTCAGTCTCTCTCTCTCTCTCTCTTGGTGTCTGTAATCATCACTCTGCTACAATTAATCCTCTTTTGGAACAGTTATTGATGTCTGTGAATTTCTTCGCTGACCTCCAGACTCTCAGGATGGGATTTTCCAGCTGCCCTCGCTCCTAAAATCCCGTTCCAGATCAGTGGACCTTTGCACAGTCCCTATCCCTCCCACTAGGATTCCTGTGGTGGGCGGGACAGGGATGTTTGGTGTGAGCTCGAGCTCCAAGTCAGGTTGTCATTAACAGTGAGAACTGTCGACTGCCCAGTGTGGAGACCCTGGAGGAGCATCCATCCCTCTTGGGTGGCTATAAAGATCCAAATGTATCCTGAGAAGCAGGGCTGGAGACCACCCTCATCAATCTCTCCCCACGCCATCTGTCCTGGGGCCATTACTTATCCTTCAACATCACATTGCTGTTTGTGGGATCTTGCTGTGCACTCTCTACCTGCTGTTTTTCCTTGTTACAATGGGATGGTACAGTGGGGTTCAATTCCCGGCTTGGGTGAATGTGCAGAGTTTGCACGTTCTCCCTGTGTCTGCGTTGGTTTCCTCCGGTTTCCTCCCACGCTCCAAAGTTGTGCGGATTAGGTGGACTGGCTGTGCTAAATTGCTCCTTAGTATCAGGGGGACTAGCTACTGTAAATACATGGGGTTATGGGGATAGGGCCTGGGTGGGATTGTGGCCAGTGCAGACTCGATGGGCCGAATGGTCTCCTTCTGCACTGTAAAGGTTCTATCTCACAGTACAACCACTCTGCAGGATTGGCTGTAAAGTGTTTCCGAATGTCCGGAATTGGATGCTGGGGAAAGGTGAATCTGTAACAAATAGAAGTTGCTGTGTTTAATGAGGAGCTGCCAGTGGATTGTTAGGGCTAACAGTCTGAGGCCTGCCTTTGTTTCTGTTCCAGATACAGTACATGGGAACCCGAGGATCATATCCTGGACCCAAGACTTGTTATGGCTTATGAGGAAAAGTAAGAAGCACCTGGGCTGCACTTTAACTTCGTTGATTAACCCATTGAGTGCTGGATCTGTTTGTGTGTGTGTGTTTGTGTGTGTATCTGTGTCATGTGTGTGTGTGAGTGCACATCCATGCACGTGTGCATATATCACTATATGAGTATGTGTGTGTGCATGTACATATGCATCAGTGTATGCATGTATGAGTGCGTATCCATGCATGTGTATCTCTGCATGTATGAGCATGCATATATGTATGTGTGTGTCTGTGCATTTATGTATATGTGTCTGAGCATGTACATATGTGTATGTGCATGTGTGTATCTATCTGTGTGTGTGTGCATGTATGTATAATCTGTGCATGTGTGTGTGGGAGAGGTTTTATATGTGTGTGTGTTGAGGATGTGTGGGTGTGCGTGTTGGGGAATATGTGGGGATGTGCGCAAGTGTGTGTGGGTGTGCATGTGGTATATGTGCTGGGAAACGTGTGGGGATGTGTGTAAGTGTATGCTGGGGAATGTGTGGGAGTGTGTGTGTGTTGGGGAATGTGTGGGGATGTGTGTGAGCGTGTGCTGGGGAATGTGAGAGTGTGTGTCTTGGAGGGTGTGTGGGAGTGTGTGAGTGTCCGCTAGGGAATGTGTGGGGATGTGTGTGTGTTGGGGAGTGTGTGTGTGTGTGTGTGAGTGTTACTTTGTTATAATAAAGTTTGGTCACCTCGAATTCTACTCCAACTGCGCCAAATTGTTGAACTGAAATTTTTAAAATCTGGCCAACATTGATTCGAATAACTCAGGAAAGCAGCTGGGTTTGTGTTAACTTCCTGAAGCTGCCTCTGATCACAGCTTGCTCTCCAGCTGACTCTGGTTCCAGCTTTCACTGGTCAGTGGGACATAGGTGATATCGGAGTAGAGGCCTGTTACTGAACCAGTCACTCCAGGAATGTGAGTTTAAATCCCCACTGTGGATAATTTGAGAATTCTAATGCAGTTTTTAAAACCTGGAAGTAAAATGCTGGGATCTGGAACAGTGCCCGAGAAACTTTCAGATTGTCCCAAAAGCAAATTGGTTCATTAATATCTATTCGGAGAGAGAAGTTAACTCAGTTAATGGTAGGACGTTGGGGGAAGTTACAGAACAAAGAGATCTAGGAATACATGTTCATAGCTTCTTGAAAATAGAGTCACAGGTGGACAGAGTGGGGAAGTAGGCATTCAGCATCTTTGGTTTCACCAGTCAGAATATTGAATACAGGAACTGGGACATCTTGTTGAAGTTGTACAAGACATTCATAAGGCCACACTTGGAATATTGTGTATAGTTCTGGTCACCCTATTATAGAAAGGATATTATTAAACTAGAAAGAGTGCGGAGAAGATTTACTCGGATGCTACTGAGACTTGAAACTTTGAGTTATAAGGAGAGGCTGGATAGACTGAGACTTTTTTCTCTAGAGCATAGGAGACTGAGGGATGAACAAAGAACACAACAGCACGGGAAACAGGCCATACGAGCCTGCACCGCCACCCCGATGTTCCCACCTCTACCCGTGATCTCTGTCCGTGTTTATAGATCTATGGATTAAAAACCAAATTTGAGACAATTTAGGCAGAATTTGTTTTGCCAATTAGCCTAATAGGACATCTTTGGGATGTGGGAGGAAACTGGAGCTCCCGGAGAAAACCCACGCAAGCACGGGGAGAATGCGCAAACTCCCACAGACACAGGCCCAAATCCATGTATCTGCACAGCACAGCGATAGTCACTGAGCTGTCGTGTTGCCCTTATCTTATAGAGGTCTATAAAATAATGAGGGGCACGGACAAGTAGATAGTCAATATCTTTTCCCAAAGGTAGGGGAGTCTAAAACTAGAGGGCATAGGTTTAAGGTGAGAGGGAAGAAACACAGAAGTGTCCAGAGAGGCAATTTTTTCACACAGAGAGTGGTGAGTGTCTGGAACAAGCTGCCAGAAGTAGTAGTAGAGGCGGGTATAATTTTGTCTTTTAAAAAGCATTTAGATAGTTTTATATGGTGCGATGGTATAGAGGGATATGGGCCTAATGCGGGCAATTGGGATTAGCTAGATGTTTTAAAAAAAATAAGGGCAGCATGGACATGATGGGCCGAAGGGCCTGTTTCCGTGCTGTAAATCTCTATGATTCTAAGCTGTCAGCCTTACTTGTTCTGGACTATAGGTGATTCCAGTCCCACAGCAGCATTGATGCTGTTCTTGCCGTCCTCAGTATCAAAAATCCAAAGATAAAATCAAGCAACAAGATCTTCATTGCCTGGAAAGCATCGGAGTTATGATGGCTACTTCAGCTCCTCAGGGCAACTCAGAACATAGGAACCAGAAATCTTCACCCTGTCACAGCACATCCTGAGAACAATTTCTTTTTTCCAATAAAAGGCACACTGAAACTCTCAAATAATTTGTTAGTTTCAGGAATTAATTGCCTGACTATTCAGTTTGCTTCCTCACAACAGGCTTGGAGTTGAAACCACAGGCCTCAGATTCCCTCTGAGCCTGTAGGCCGTTACTGTGGTTACAGACCTTAGATTCCCTGTGAGCCTGTAGTCTGCTACTATGGTTACAGGCCTTAGAGCCCCTGTGAACTGTAGGCCCGTTACTATGCTTACAGGTCTCAGATTCCCTGTGAGCCTGTTTGCCCATTACTATGGTTACAGGCCTCAGATTCCCTGTGAGCCTGTTTGCCCATTACTATGATTAGCAATGATATTTTTCTTGTTTCCTCTGTTGAATTTGACCCTCTTTTCACGTTTTTTTTTCCCTACCCAGGGAGCAGCGAGACCGTGCACTAGGATACAGAAAGCGAGGCCCCAAACCAAAAAGATACCTACTGCAGGTAAGGTTTGATGTCCTGACGGTGAGAGGGTTAACCAGGAAATTAATAATTGTCCCATTTATTTCCCCCCATGGGTCAATAACCAAATAGCTACCCTTCTACCAACTCTTTACTCATTGGCAATGCCCACTTGGCATAGAGGTCCACGAGCCAGACCAGGGAGAAGGTCCATCAAATCCCCACAGGACGCCATTTGGCTCATCAGGCCTGTACTCGATGAGCTGGGATCGATGGAAGAGACCATGGTGCTGTCAAATTGTTGAGAAACTCCAAATGATTCTGAGACTAGGGTCCTGAATGTTAATAAAGGAAACTATGATTGTACGAGGTGCGAGTTGGCTATAATGGACTGGAAATGTTACTTAAAGGGATGACAGAGGATAGGCAATGGCAAACATTCAGGGAGCGCAAGGGTGAATTCCAACAGTTGTTTGTTCCTGTCTGACTCTGGGAAGGTGGCCAACTCATGGCTTACAGGGGAAATTCGAGATGGTATTAGATCCAAGCAAGGAACGTACAGCAAAAACAGCAGTCCTGGAGATTGGGAGCAGTTTAGAATTCAGCAAAGGAGAACCAAGGAATTGATTTAAGAATTGGAAACTAGAGTATGGGAGGAAGTTTGTGGGGAATATGGAAATTATTAGGTATGTGAGGAGAAAAAGATTGGGAAGGCAAATGTAGGTCCATTGAAGTCAAAAACAGAGGAATTTATAATAGGGAAATTAAAAAAAAGGTTAATCAACTAAACATACACTTTCATTCTGTCTTCACAAAGGAAAACACATATATCAGAAATGTTGTGGCACAAGATTTAGTGAGAGAGAGGAACTGACGGAGATCAGTATCAGTAGAGAAATGGTATTAGAGAAACTGATAGGATTGAAGGTGGATAAATCTTCCAGGGCCTGATATTCTTTGTTTAGTACTTAAGGAAGTAGTCTTAGAAATATTGGATGCACAGGTCATCTTCCAAGATTCTATAGACTGTGGAACAGTTCCTACCGATTGGAGGGTAGCTAATGTCATCCCACTATTTAACAAGGGGGCGTAAAGAGAAGACAAGGAATTATAAGGGCCTCCTCTTGATCCTGTGTTGAGTTGTGTCAGATCATCTGGTCATTATCACATTGATATTGGTGGGATCTTGCTGCGCACAAGTTTCCTGTCGCATCTGCTGAATTGGAATGGGAGCTACATTTCATTGGCTATGAGTGCTTTGGTTCGGTCTGAAGTTGTGAAAAGTGCTATATCAATGCAAGTTTTTCTTTCTGGTGGGTTTAGATGCTGGCTTCACCTCGAAGGATGATGAAGGGTTGAGCGATAAATATTGGGGTGAATAACAAGAGAAGAAAGGACTTTGAAGGGCTGAAAGATTTAGTTTGATTTGCATTATGTTTTCTTCTTGCCAGCGGATTTATGGGATGGACCTCCGGAGCGCGGACAAGCTGAAGGAGAAGGGAAAGTTGCGGCTGTCTCTGTCCAGGCGGTTCGATGGGACCTCAGTGTCTGGGCTGACTCAGCGGGATGGCGGGGAGAATGGGAAAAGGATCCAGTTTTCCCTCAGCAGGAAGCACAAGTTTTTTAAGCTGGCCACCAAGCCTGGCTCCGCCCGAGCTCCCAGCATTGCTGAGGTTCACGGGGCCAGCGAGTGTTCGGAAGAGGACACCGGACGGGATCTGGGTGGGAAATTCCCAGATTCCGAGTCTGAGGACGAGGAGTTGCAAAGTGAGAGCTTCCCAGATGCAACAGAGGGTGAGTGAAGGACTGGTGATCTCCAATGTGTGCATCGCTGCTCACTGCCCGTCTCTTGTTGGATGCTATATAAATGCTTTTTCTTACTATTGGTTTTGTGATGAGGCTGAGATGCCAGACAGTGAGGGGGCAAGACAGGAACATGGCATTGTGGCCGCAGACAGATTAGCCATGATTATTGAATGGCAGAGCAGGCTGGAAGGGTGGAGTGGCCTCTTTGTCAGTCCCATATTAATGATCATTAATCCCCAGGAAGCCCCCTCTTGTGTTCCAAGCCTGCTCTCCTCTCCCACCCTCTTTGAAAGTGACACCTCTCTTTAGAACAATCCTACACTCTTTCCCCTCCCCATTCCTCCTCATTGGATGTCCACCCCCCGCTTTGCCCTCACTCCCATCCTCACTGACCTATCCTGGCTCACTCCTTCCAGACACCTCACCATAACCGATTGGATGAGTAACTGCCCCGAACCCTACACCTCCTGACCCTGCTGGACATGTCCCGTTCTCTGTCCCATCGTCAGTATTACTACCTTTTGTTAAATTGGTGCTCCGCACTCCCCCCCACCCTGCCATCCCCCTCTCACTGTCTCCCCAACCCCCTCTCTCCTCTCTTTTTCCCTTCCTTCTGTCTCTCTCTCTCTCGTGCCCGCCCCCCCTTCCCATGCCACCTTCCTCGCCCTCCCCTTGCTGCCCCACCCCTGCCCCTCTCATGTGCCTGTCCCACACTCCCTCTCCCTTGCCCCTCTCCCTTGCCCTTCACCTGCCTTGCCCCTCTCCTGCTCCCTCACTCCTCCACGCCACCGCCTGCCCCTCTCCCATGCCTGCCAGCCTCCCACCCCTCTCCCGTGCCAGTCGCAGCTCTGTCACCCCTCTCCCACACCCACCTGTCTCCCATGTCCGCCCTGCCCCTCTCCTGTGCTGCCTGCAACTCTCACACCCATCTCCCGCACCTGCCCCTCCTCTGTGCCTACCCTGCCCCCTCACCCACCCCCCTCGTCTCTCTCTTGTGCCAGCCCTGGCCCACTCACCTCTCTCTCCTACGCCTGCTCTGGCCTGTCTGCCCGCCCCAGCCCTCCCCCCCACCACCACTCACCTGCTCCAGTCTCCCGCCCCTCTATCTTTTAAGTTTACCTATTAATGTCACGAGTAGGCTTACATTAATACTGCAGTGAAGTTACTGTGAAAATCACCTTGGGCAAGAGAGGGGGTTCCCTGGGTTAATGAGGGATGGAGGACTGTCGCTAGGATTTATGCGGGAATTGCTGGGGGGATGGAGGGGGTCGCTGAGGTTTATGGAGGAAGAGAGGGGGGTCTTTGGAGTTTATGGCGGGGAGTTTACTGAGGTTTATGGGAGAAGGAGAGGGTCTCTGGTGTTTATGGGGGGTCTCCAGGGTCTATGGAGTTTGCTGGAGTTTTTGGGGGGATTGGCTGACGTTTGTGGAGGAAGGGAGGGGGGTCTTTGGGTTTATGGGGGGGGTGTGAGAGGTTTATGGAGGAGGGTCTTTGAGGCTTATGGAAGGGGGAGAGGGTCTCTGGTGTTATGGGGGGGGTCTCTAGGGTCTATGGAGTTCGCTGGAGTTTTTTGGGGGGGGGGTTGGCTGGGGTTTGTGGAGGAAGGGAGGGGGGGTTGCTGGGGTTTATGGGGGGGAGGGCTGCTGGAAACTCGGTGCTAACTGGGATGGTGGATTGCGGGGGAGGGTCGGATGGATGGAATTTCAAATTCCGCCTCTCTTTTCCGTCTCGTCCGCAGGCGTGACTTCTCCGGTCGGGACAGCTGGCTCGATCCCGGTTGGCTGGCATCCCGCTGCCCCCCTCGGCAGTGTCACAGTGACTGACGTGACAGCAAACTCGCTGACGGTGACTTTCCGAGAAGCCTTGGCAGCCGAGGGGTTTTTCAGGGATCGCAGTTTGAGTTGTTAATCCGGGAAAGCGGCGAGTGGAGATTCCCGTCCGTCCACCGAAGAGTTTTCGTTCGTTTTTCCTCAAAAAGGGAAAACCAAGGTTCCTTATTTATAACCCCAGTGATTGTGTGTGTCGCCATAGGAACGGTTAGCTCCTCCAGGATCTCCCACATTAGGATAGCTTAGCGATAAGTGTTCCCGTCACCGGAAACGTCCCTCAAACCTCATTGGATGGCTGCGTTCCCGCGGTTGGCAGACGGTGGCCAATGGCTGAGCCTTGGGGGAGTGCGGCAAGATGGCTGCTTGCATCGGAAAACGAGGCACGCTTTATATTTGCACAAAGTGTAGGTCAGTAACCTGCGGCTGGCACTCCAACGTTCGATGGATTCTGTAACCTTTAGACCGAGCTGATTGTCCTTGTATCATTCCCAATGCGGATCCCGGCTTCCTGTTCAATTTTCTAACCAACTCTGTTATCTTTCTAGAAGGCCGGTTGTTTTTCCTTCAGGGTGGGGAGTGGTAGAGGTAGTTTCATATTCCCCCCACCCCCCCCTCACCTGATTTCCCCCTTCTGCACTCTACTATTCCCCCTCTAAACCCCCAGGAAGGGAGCCTGAAGAGGGAGGGAGTGGTAGGGGGGAGGGAGTCACCTGGGTGCGGACTCTCCTTCCCATCCCAGGCTGGTCAGTGGTTTGATTGTTGGTTCCGCCTGGGTTTATGCAGGACTCGCTGGGGTTTATGGGGGAATGGAGGGGGTTGCTGGGGTTTATGGGGGGTTGCTGGGGTTTATGGGGGGTCACGGAGATTTATAGGGGGGGTTTGCTGGGGTTTATGGAGGTGTCGTTGGGTTTTGGGGGGTCACTGGGTTTATGGGGGGGTCGCTGGAGCTTATGGGGGGGTCGCTGAGGTTTATGGGGTGTCTCTGGGGTTTATGGGGGGTTCGCTGGGGTTTATGGGGGGGTTTCTGGTGTTTATGGGGGTGTCTCTGGGGTTTAGGGGGGGTTGCTGAGGTTTATGGGGGGGTCTCTGAGGTTTATGGAGGGGTCACTGGGGTTTATGGGGGTGTCTCTGGGGTTTATGGGGGGTCACTGGGGTTTTGGGGGTTCGCTGGGGTTTATGGGGGGGTTTCTGGGGTTTATGGGGATGTCTCTGGGGTTTAGGGGGGTTTGCTGAGATTTATGGGGGGTCTCTGAGGTTTATGGAGGGGTCACTGGGGTTTTGGGGGTGTCTCTAGGGTTTATGGGGGGTCACTGGGTTTATGGGGGGTCTCTGGGGTTTATGGGGTGTCTCTGGGGTTTATGGGGGTCGCTGGGGTTATGGGGGGGTCGCTGGGGGGGTAGTAAGAGGGGGTCACTGAGACTTATGGGGGAGCCACTGGGATTTATGGGGGGGTCACTGGAGTTTATGGGGGTCGCTAGGGTTTATGGGGGGTCACTGAGGTTTATGGGGGGAGTGAGAGGGGGTCACTGAGACTTATGGGGGGGTTGCTGGGTTTATGGGGGTAGTAAGAGGGGGGTCACTGAGACTTATGGGGGGGTCACTGGGGTTTATGGGGGGTCGCTAGGGTTTATGGGGGGTCACTGAGGTTTATGGGGGGGTCGCTGGGGTTTATGGGGGGATCACTGAGGTTTAGGGGGGGTGTCACTGGGATTTATGGGGGGAGTGAGAGGGTGTCACTGAGACTTATGGGGGGGTCGCTGGGGTTTATGAGGGGGTCGCTGGGGTTTATGAGGGGGTCGCTGGGGTTTATGGGGGGGTCGCTGGGTTTATGGTGGGCTGGATGGGGGGTGAGGGGGTCATTGAGACCTATGGGGGGGTTGCTGGGTTTATATAGGGGTAGTAAGAGGGGTCACTGAGACTTATGGGGAGACACTGGGATTTATGGGGGGTCACTGGAGTTTATGGGGGGTTGCTAGGGTTTATGGGGGGGTCACTGAGGTTAATGGGGGGGTCACTGAGGTTTGGGGGGGGTGTCACTGGGATTTATGGGGGGAGTGAGAGGGTGTCACTGAGACTTATGGGGGGTCGCTGGGGTTTATGAGGGGGTCGCTGGGGTTTATGGGGGGGTCGCTGGGGTTTAATGGGGGGGTCGCGGGGGTTTATGGGGGGTCGCTGGGGTTTATGGGGGGGCCGCTGGGGGTTTATGGGGGGTCTCTGGGATTTATGGGGGCTCTCTGGGATTTATGGGGGCTGCTGAGGTTTATGGGAGGGTAGTTGGGTTTTATGGGGAAGTTTAGGATTGTAGGCATTGGTCAGTCGTGGTTTTGCATCAGCTGTGTGGCGGCATTTGTGCTTGGATCACTCAATGTGATTGTCCATTCGTGATGGTCGGGAAGAGTGTTGGGCCTCGCGGGGAGGTGGTTGGGGAGGAGAACATGTGGGGTGGAGGTTCAATGGATGGAGGAAGAGGGGAGATGAGCAGAAGGAAGAGAGAGTAGGACAGTGTGTGTGAGATGGGGAGAGGGTGGGGGGAGAGCCTTTGTCGCGGGGTCAGAGGGAGAGAGTGGGGGAGAGAGGTTTAGGGGGGACAGGGAGTTAGGGAGAGAATTTGGGGGGGTGGGGGTGGGGTAAAGAATTTCGGGGGACAGGGGAGTTCGGGAGAGAGTTTAGGGGGACAGAGGGAGGGGAGTTGGGGGAGAGTTTGGGGGGACAGAGGGAGGGAGTGGGGGAGAGAATTTGGGGAGTGGGGGGTAGTTTTGAGGAGAGGGGAGCAGAGGAAAGAGTTTGGGGAAGATGTGGGGAGGTGGGTTACAGGGAGTACAATAGGATAAAGATAAATGAGATTTCCTCATGATGGTGAGTGGGATCCTACCTCAATCCAAGAGTTTAAATATTCCAGTGTTATTGTCTTTTTGCCATGAAGAGTTTAGTACGGGAAGTGTGTGCCCTGTGGTGACACTAATTGATATGGGTCTGTCGGAATGTTACACAGACAGACTGGGAATTCCGGGGTGATGGAATGGAATGGTCCCCATGTGTGGGGTCCCACGGAGTTCTCTCTGAGCCTGCACTCTGTCACTGAGTAACAAACTCACAGTGCAGCAAGCCCACTGTTCCTGACCTCCTGGTTCAAGGGCAGGAGTGATTTGCTGGGGATTGTGTGCAAGCGGCAATGGGACCACACAGCCAGTTTATATCAATCTGGCTGATATTTACAGCCTTGTGCTGTGGTGATTATCACAGCATCCCAGTCACTGCTTATATCACCGCCCTGTGGTTTGGAGCCAGTTTGAGTGTGACCCGTCAGACTGAACATTAAACTGAAGTCCCCCACTCACTCTGAGAGACATCACACTCCTGATATAAACACCGGTCTGTCTATTCCTCTCACCCTCTCTGTCTTTATCTCCCATTCACTCATTCTCTCTCTCCTCTTTTTCATTCCCCTCTCTGGGTGGGAGTTTCCAGTCCCACTCACCCTTTCCCCCCCAACCAGACTGGAAAATCCCATCTGTGGCCAGTGGATTTTAGGTCTGGTTTATGTCGTGGGCGCAACTCTGTGGCGGGCGGGAGAATTCCACTCCAAGTGTGTCTCTTCCTCCATCTCACATTTCAAACCTTCCTGTTCTCAGATTTGCCATCTACACGAGTCTGTCGCTCACTCGCTCACTCACTCGCTCATTCACTCACTCGCTCACTCACGCTGTTCTTCCTACCCGCCCCTCTCTCTCACTTGCACCCACCCTTCGCTTGCTGCTGTCTCTCTCTCTCTCTCTCTCTCTCGTTCCCTGCCCCTTTCTTTCACTCACACGGACATCCATTCCACACATCCACAAACACGCAGATGCACACACAGACACACATGCATGCTCACACCTACACCCACACTCTCACACCCACACGCATACATGTTCTGATTTCTCTCTCTGTCCCCTCACTTTCCCTGCCTTCTTTCTCTAGTTCTTTCCTCCTCACTACCCCCTTTCTGCGTAGCTGCTTTCTGATGTTGACCATCTTGAAGAATATTTGCACTGGAGATTGTTGGATTGTATGTACAGATGATCTGAAAATCCTGATGATGTGAGTATGCTTTGGCTCTTTGGGCCATGGGCAGTGTATTTGTGTCCAGCTCCGGTGAGTATGCTGTAAATATGTTGTAAATAAGTGAACGGTTGCACTGGTGTGTGGGTATGTGGGATCATTAGCCTAAACAGGAGATGTCTCCCGTTGCAAACTGCTCTTAAAGGCCTTTGGCTGAGAGAGGCAGTGATCCTCCTCAGAGATTGTGCATGTGTGTCATGGGTTCTAAACCCCAAACTCATTTCCTCGTAAACTGCCCTCCAAAACTACTTTCTGCCTCTCCTGGAATTTCCCCAACTTCCTCACCTCTCCTACAAGGGATGCCTCTGACTGGCTTGTCACCCCCTTCCCCTTCCCCTGCACCCCCCCCCCCCCCCCCCCCCCCCCAAGTCCCCAGCACCTGGTTCCCTCCTCCCCATTGCCTAACCTGGGCCTTTGTTCACAGAACCACTAGTGTGCCCCCGCCCCAACCCGGTCCCACCTCCTTCAACCAGCCCAAATCTGCCTCCCCACCACCCAGGGACCTGGGTTCAAATGCTGCCATGGCAGATGATGGAATTTGAATTCAATAAAAAGAAAATCTGGAATTAAAAATCTACAGATGACCATGAAACCATTATTGGAAAAACCCATCTGGTTCACGAATGTCCTTTAGGGAAGGAAATCTGCCGTCCTTACCTGGTCTGGCCTACATGTGACTGCAGAGGCACGGCAACGTGGTTGACTGTCGACTGCCCTACAAGGGCAACTAGGGATGGGCAATAAATGCTGGACCAGCCAGCGACACCCATGTCCCATGAATGAATTTAAAAAAAATCTCCATTTCAAGTTATTTTTCCAATTCTCTTTTGAAAGTTATTATTGAATCTGCTTCTGCTGCCCTTTTCAGGTTGGGCCTTTCACACCGTGTAAAGTCACTGCTTATTGCTGTTCTGATTTATTTCCCAATTATCTTTGATCTCTGTCCATCTTGTTACCAACCCTCCAGCCACTGGAGGCGCTCTCTTCTCATTCACTCTATAAAAACCCTCCATAATTTTGACCATTTCTATGCAATTTATCCTTGACCTGCTCCTGCTCCGGGGAGAACAATCCCAGCTTCTCCAGTCTCTCCACATTGACCGAATCCTCTCATGCCTGCTCCCTGATGTAAATCTCCTCTGTGGTCTCTCCTAGGCACAGTGGTTAGCACAGATGCCTCACAGCATCAGGGACCCAGGTTTGATTTCCAGCCTCAGGTCACTGTCTGTGTGGAGTTTCCTTTGGGTGCTCCAGTTTCCGCCCACGGTCCAAAAGATGTGCTGGCTAAGTGGATTGGCCATGCTAAATTGCCCCTTAGTGTCCAAAGGTGTGTAAGTTTGGTGGATTGACTGTGCTAAATTGCCCTTTAATGTTCACAGATGTGTAAATCACGTTGAGCGATTAGCTGGATTAATATGTGGGAAGCCTAGGTAAGAGTCAGTGCACAGACTCAAAGGGCCGAATGGCCTACTTCTACACTGTAGGGATTCTATAATAATTCCAAGACCACAACATTCTTCCTGGAGTGTGGGATCTGGAATTGGACTGAGGGGCTTCAGCTGTGGTCCTGACCAGTGATTTTTAAATATCAACAAAGTCTTCCCTGCCTTCTGAACTTCAACCTCCAATTAATAAAGTCAAGTATCCCGTTGCCTTTTTGCGAACCTCCCTGGTTTTTAACTTGTCATCTTCAGAGATTTATCGAGGTCCTGGCAGTTCACCTTCTGCACAAAGTGAACCTTTGAGATTAACTAATAACTAAACATTTACATTCGAAGCTTCACTCATGGGGGAAGGGGTGGCTGTTAGGGGAAATTGGAGGGAATGTCTTAAATTAAAGTTTGTTTGTTAGTCCCAACTAAGGCTTACATTAACACTGCAATGAAGTTAAAGTGAAAATACCCTAGTCGCCACACCCTGGTGCCTTTTCGGGTACGCTGAGGGAGAATGTAGTACGGCCAACGCACCCTAACCAGCATGTCTTTCGGACTATGGGAGGAAACCGGAGCACCTGGAGGAAACCCACGCAGTCACGGGGACAACATGCAGACTCCACACAGACAGTGACCCAAGTCTGGTCACAGTCAGTGGGGGGGAGGTTTGGGAAGGGTTGGTGGACTGGAAGGGGATGAGGATTAGTTTTCTCACTCACCCCCTACCCCAGTGGATAGTGATTATGTCCCAGAACAGCAATGAGCCAGAGATAATTGATGGTAGTACCGGTTGGGGGGGGAGGGGGAGGGTGGTGTGTTAATTTTGAACCCAAACACGCAGTCACTGTGGTTATTCGGGAGAGTTTGAGCAGAGACCAAAGAAAAGGAATGCTGAACTCTGGCACGGCTTTCCTGTTTAGGCTACCAGCTCTCGCCGCCGGGCCACTGAAACTGCCCTCAGTCGGAGCCAAGTGTTAACGCGAAGTTTTTGCACAGTTGTGTAGGATCAGGGACTGTTCCCTTGTGTGTCCAACATCAAGATGCTGCTGAATCTGAAACCTTGCCTGTTACAAATGTAGCCAAATAAAATAAACTTTGTCTTTGTCGCCTGACTTGTATTTCTTCCTAATGTGAGGCTAAGATACTCTCTGCTCTTCACACACAGACCCACACACACATCCACATACAGACCCACTCACACTCCCCTCCCCCCAACACACACACACACACAGCCCTCCCCCCACACATCCACATACAGCCCACTCACACTCCCTCCCCCCAACACACACACCCACACACAGATCCAGACAGAGACCCCTACCCCACATACATAGCCACACACACACACACCACACACACACAACAGTGACACACAGACCCTCCCCCACACACAGACCCACTCACAATTCTCCCTCCCAACACAGACCCATTCACACTCCCCTCCCCCATACAAAGACCCATTCACACACTCCTCCCACCCATACACACACTCCTCCCCCCATACACACAGACCCACACACAGACCCACTCACACTCCCCTCTCCCCACACACAGACCCACTCACACACCCATTCCCCCCACGCATCCAGACACCCACAGACCCATCCATTCATACACCCATCCCCACACACATACACTCACACCCCCACACATAGACCACCCTCACACACACGTATAGACACACATACTTTCTCACCTACTCACATACATACATACACATCCAGATTTCTTCCCTCTCCCACAGAGAGGGTCTGCACTGTCATTGCGTCAGTGCTGAGGGAGTGCCGCACTGTCAGAGGGTCAGTACTGAGGGAGCGCCGCACTATCAGAGGGTCAGTACTGGGGGAGTGCTGCACGGGGGGAGGACGGTCTTAACAGGGATCTTGGCTTCATGTCACACTATCTGTAACCCCCGTGACTTGCCTGGATTAGCAAAAAACCTCACTTACTGTGCTGTCTGGAGAAAATACACAATTCTCTAACCAATGCTCAGGATTCCCTTCACACACGTTGTTAGCCACTTTAACACTTGAATAGCAGGTTAGATGTAAGGATTTGCATTCTAATCAGCAATCTGTGATTCTCTGTGTTGATATGTGTGCTATTGCAGACCAGAACACTGCATTTGCCTGACGAAGACAAAAAGTCAAAAGTTCGCTGATTTACTATCAAATAAATTGGTTGGATTTACAATTGGTGTTGTAAAACTTTACTGAGAGTGCTGCACTGTCAGAGGGTCAGCACTGAGGGAATGCCGCACTGTCAGAAGGTCAGCGCTGAGGGGGCACAGCACAGTTTGAGGCACCAGTATGAAGAACAAAAGCAGAAAACAAAACCATAAATTAGAAAATGGTCACAAAGATAGCGGTTTCTGGATTGTTAAAGAGAGAATTAGCATAGAGTCATAGAACATAGAACATTACAGCGCAGAACAGGACCTTCGGCCCTCGATGTTGCACCGACCAATTAGGAACAAGCAGTGACCCTCTAACCTAAACCATTCCCTTTTCATCCATAAACTTATCTACTAACCTCTTAAACGCCACCAAACTTGGCGCATCTACAACTGACACAGGCAAGGCATTTCATACCCTTACCACCCTCTGGGTAAAGAACCTACCTCTGACATCTGTCCTAAAACCACCACCCCTTAATTTAAATCTATGTCCCCTCGTGCTAGCTTTCTCCATCCTAGGAAAAAGGCTATCACTGTCCACCCTATCTAAACCTCTAATCATCTTATATGTTTCAATAAGGTCTCCTCTTAGCCGCCTTCCTTCTAACGAAAACAACCTCAAATCCCTTAGCCTCTCTTCATAAGATCTGCCCTCCATACCAGGCAACATCCTGGTAAACCTCCTCTGTACCCTCTCCAATGCCTCCACATCTTTCTTATAATGTGGGGACCAGAACTGTACACAATACTCCAAGTGCGACTGCACTAGAGTTTTGTACAGTTGCAACATGACGTTGCGGCTCCGAAATTCAATCCCCCACCAATAAAAGCTAAGACTCCATATGCCTTCTTAACAACCTTATCGACTTGATTGCCAACTTTCAGGGATCTATGCACACATACACCAAGATCCCTCTGTTCATCAACACTATTTAAGAGTCCTACCATTAGCCCTATACTCTACACATTTGTTATTCCTGCCAAAGTGAATTACCTCACACTTTTCCACATTAAAACTCCATTTGCCACCTCTCGGCCCAGCTCTGCAACTTGTCCAAGTCTCTCTGCAAACTAGAACACCCCTCTTCACTATCTACCACTCCTCCGACTTTGGTGTCATCTGCAAATTTACTAATCCATCCTTCAATACTCTCATCCAGATCATTCATAAAAATTACAAACAGCAGGGGCCCCAAAACGGATCCCTGAGGTACACCACTAGTAACCGAACTCCACGATGAATATCTCCCATCAACCACCACCCTCTGTCTTCTATCTGCCAGCCAATTCCTAATCCAATTAGCTAAATCACCCTCCATTCCACACATCTGCATTTTCTGTAGAAGTCTTCCATGGGCCACCTTATCAAACGCCTTACTAAAGTCCATATATACCACATCAACCACCTTACCCCCATCCACCTCTTTAGTCACTTTTTCAAAAACTCAATGAGGTTAGTAAGGCACGACCTACCCTTCACAAAACCATGCTGACTATCCCCAATCAATTCATTTCTCTCTAAATAACTATAAATCCTATCCCTAATAATTCTCTCCAATACTTTGCCCACAACAGAAGTAAGAATCAGCGGCCTATAATTCCCCAGAAAGTCTCTCTTCCCCTTCTTGAAGGGGAAGAGAGAATCACAGTCATAGAATCACAGTGCTAAAGAGGCCCTTTGGCCCATCGAATCTGCAATACCACACTCAAATGCCTGAGTTTCTACCTAACCCCATTTACCAGCACTTGGGCCAGAACCCTGAATGCTATGAGTAAAGTACGGCTTATATTAACGCTGCAGTGAAGTTACTGTGAAATTCGCCTTGTCGGCACATTGCAGTGTCTGTTCAGGTCAATGCTCCTAACCAGCAAACTGTGGGAGGAAACCGGAGCACCTGGACGAAACACACACGGACATGGGAGACAGTGACCTGAGGCTGGAATCGAACCCGGGTACCTGGCGCTGTGAGGCAGCAGTGTTAAACACTAAGCCACCGTTGCCATCCATGACATGCCAAGTGCTCATCCGGGTACTTTTTAAAGAATGTGAGGCAATCTCCTTCTACCACCCTCCCAGGCAGCACTTTCCAGGCACTTACTGCCCCCTCTGCGTAAAACACTTACCTCTCACACGTCATTGAGTAAATAAGATCTGGGAGTTGGCTCAAAGAATGGCATAAGAGAAGTGGGTTTTAGTTTATGGGACGTTGACTGGAGAAAGTGGGCATTGTAATGTTGGAATGGCCATGCCCTGACTCATGCTGGGACCAATGCTTGAGTGAGTCATACGACTGGAAGGGTAGAGAGAGCTTTAAACTAAATAGGAGAGGGGGGAAGAGAAAGGACAAGGTAATAGAGACATCGGTAATGGTAAACAGAGTGTGACAGGAAGGATCCAGGTGTAATAGACCGAATGCACTAGCAGATGAGGGCAAAATTCTCAAAATTGCGAAGAGATAGGATTCTATCTGAATATCCATAGAATCCCTACGGTGCAGAAGAAGGCCATTCAGCCCATTGGATTAGCACTGTCTCTCCAAAAGAGCATTTTACACAGGTCCATCTCCCACCCTATCCCTGTAACCCTGTGCATTTACCATGGCCAATCAACTTAGCCCTAATGAAAAAGGGATGAGAAGATATGGGAACCAATGGGGAGGTGGATTTGAGGCCAGGGAGAGATCAGCCATGATCCGATTGAATGGAGGGCTGAATTTGCCTTCCTAATTCCTGTGTTCCAATGTGTACATCTTTGGACACTCAGCAGCAATTCAGTATGACCAATACCCACCAATATGTACAGCATTCCTAACAATCTGGGTGAATTTTTTTATTTGTTTGTGGGACATTGGTATCGCTGGCAGTCCAGCATTGATTCCCCATCGTGTGTCGCCTTGAACTGAGTGGCTTGCTGGGCCAATTCAGAGGGCAATTAGGAGACAACCACATTGTTGTCGCTCTGGAGTCATGTGTAAGTTTTAAGTTTATTTATTTACTAATGTCACAAGGATGCTTACATTAACACTGCAATGAAGTTACTGTGAAAATCCCCTGTAGGCCAGACTGGATAAGGATGGCAGATTTCCTTCCCTAAAGGGACATTAATGGTCCAAATGGGTCTTTCTGACAATTGACAATGGGTCATCAGTAGATTCTTAATTCCAGATATGTTTATTGAATTCAAATTCCATCATCTGCTGTGGCGGGATTAGAACCCAGGTCCCCGGAACATTTCTGGATTAATAGTCTAGCGATAATTCCACTGGGCCATTGCCTCCCTGAAAGGATAGCACAAATAGAAACAAGTGTGTAAGACTTGATAATTTCAGAGATATGGTTGCAAGGTGACCAAGGCTGGGACCTAAATATTCAAGGATATTTTGGAAGGATGGGAAGTTACCTCTTCAATTAAGAATGATATTAGTAGTGAAAGATTAGCTTATGAGTAGTGAGAGAAGCAATTGTCATCATAACATGATAGAATTTCACATTCAATTTGAGGGTGAAATGTGTGGGTCTAGGACTAGTGTCAGAAACCTCAATAAACATAATAATAGTGTTTGAAGATAGTGTTGGCAAAAGTGAACTGGGAGATTAAGTTACAGGGTGGACTGGCAGATGATATTTAATAACATATTTCATTCGTAATCCAGTAAGAATAAACGACTATAAGAAAAGGTTGCAGCAACAACTAAAGGAGTTAAAGATAGTATCAAACTGAAAGAACCAATATACGATTTGCCGAAGATTAATGGTTGGTCAGATGGTTAGACATATTTTAGAAACTCTCTAAAGATAACTTAAACATAAAGGAAGACTATTAGAGTATGAAGAAAAGCTAGTGGGAATATAAAAAGAGCCGGAATTTCTGCAAATATTTTAAAAAGGAAAAGTGAGTTTTGATCGCTTAGAGAATGAATGTACAGAATTCATAATGGTTTCCTTGAAATGTGGAGCAGATATTTTGTATCTATCTTCATGTTCGAAGATACAAAAATATCCCAAGAATTTTTGAAAAGGCGTGAGAGGGTGGGAGGAACTTAAACAATCTCAAATCCTGGAAACAGATATTAATAAAATCTTAAAAACCAAATCTCTGAATCTGATGGTTTGCATCTGTAAGTTTTAAATGAAATGGCTATAGGTATGGCTGATGTGTTGGTTGTAATATTCCAAAGATCCCAGTAGATTGAAAAATCAGAGATGCAACATCTCTGTCCAAAACAGAAGCTAAACAGAAGCCAGGAAACGAGAGGCCAGTTAGCCTAATATCTCTTGTTGAGAAAATGCTTGAATCCATTATTACAGAAGGATTGGCAGGACATTTAGGAAATCAGAACACAATCAGGCAGAGTTGACATGGTTTTGTGAAAGGGCAATTGTGTCTGACTAATAATTAGAGGCTATTTTGGGAAATAACAAGCAAGGTGGATAAAGGGGAGCCTGTAGATGTTGCATATCAGGATTTCGAAAAGGCATTGGATAAGTCCCACATCAAAGTTTATTTCACAAAATAAGAAGCCATAGAAGATAACACATTAGCATGGATGGTGTGTTGGGTTAACCAACAGGAGGTAGAGTGGGGATACATGGATCTTTTTAAGGTTTGCTAGTGGTAAACTGTGGAGTGCCACATGGATCAGTGCTGGCCTTCAACTATTTACAAATTATTTCAATGCTTTGGATAAAGGGACTGAATAAATAATTATTCCATTTGCCAGGGATGCAAAAAAGCTCGGAAAGCCACCTGAGAAGACAGCGTGAAGAGTGTGCAAATGAGAGAGGTTCAGTGCTTTGGAATATTGACATTATGACAAGGTGCTGCATGAGTGGAAATTTTTGAAGTTAGTTCTAACACCTGAGTCCTCAGAGGACCAAATTAACCCAACTGAGTAGACTGGGGCTATACTCATTGGAATTCGGAAGAATGAGGAGAGATCTTATAGAAACATATAAGATTATGACGGGAATAGATAAAATGGAAGCAAGGAAGTTGTTTCCATTGGCGGGTGAAACTAGAATTAGGGGGCATAGCCTCAAAATAACAGGGGAGCAGATTTAGGACTGAGTTCAGAAAGAACTTCTTCACCCAAAGGGTTGTGAATCTGTGGAACTCCCTGCCCAGTAAAGCAGTTGAGGCTACCTCATTGAATGTTTTTAAGGCAAGGATAAATTTTTGAACAGTAAAGGAATTAAGGGTTATGGTGAGCAGGTGGGTAAATGGAGCTGAGTCCACAAAAACATCAGCCATGATTCTATTGAATGGCGGAACAGATTTGAGGGGCCAGATGGACTCCTGCTCCTATGTTCTAAGTTAATTATCCATTACCCTGTCATATTTGGGGGGGGAACAATGGTTAGCACTGGTGCTTCACAGCGCCAGGGACCCGGGTTCGATTCCCAACTTGGGTCACTGTCTATGACACTGTTTGTGACACATTCTCCCTGTATTTGTGTGGGTTTCTTCTGGGTGCTCCTGTTTCCTCCCACAGTCCAAAGATATGTGGGTTAGATTGATTGGCCATGCTAAAAATTGCCCCTTAGTGTCCTGAGATGTGTAAATTAGAGGGATTAGTGGGTAAAATATGTAGGGATATATGGGTAGGGTCTGGGTAGGATTTGGGTTGTGCAGACTCGATGGGCTGAACGGCCTCTCTCTGCACTGTAGGGATTCTATGGTTCCGTGCGGAGTCTGCACGTTCTCCCTGTGTCTGCATGTGTTTCCTCCGGGTGCTCCTATTTCCTCCTGTAGGCCGAAAGACATGCAGGTTAGGATGCATTGACCCAAACAGGCGCTGGAGTGTGGTGATTACAGTAACTTCATTGCAGTGTCAATGTAAGCCTTACATGTGATGCTAATAAATAAACATTAAAATTGCAAAACTACTCTCATTCTGTACCGCAAATTATTTATTTGGTATTTTGCTGAATAGATGCAATGATTGTGTGTGATTGGCCTATTGCACATTCCTCTAAGTTTGGGAGTAAGTTAGGTTAGAGTAAATGAATGAATGAACGGCCTTATCTCCCTGCTGACCGGACTTTGATCTCGAATGGAAGTGCAGGCAGCAGGGGAATATTGCACCGAGTGCGGGGGAAGCTGCTGAACGTCCGCTGCCAGCCCGCTCCCTCCCCCGGCCTCAGTCGCTGCAATCCGGGGTTGCATCCAGTCTGCAAGCCGGGACCTTTGCAGACCCATTTACCGAAGTCCCTGTCCACAGCATACGCCGCGGGGGGGGCCGTGGCTCCCTGGCAACCGCCGCCGGGGCGGGTCTGGGTCCCTGGCAACCGCCGCCGGGGCGGGTCTGGGTCCCTGGCAACCGCCGCCGGGGCGGGTCTGGGTCCCTGGCAACGGTGCAAGGGGGTCACGTGCGCCGGGATAGTCGGCGGCTGCGCGCTGGCTGGGTGCGGAGCGGCGGCAGGAGCCAAGATGGAGCTTTCGGCGGTGGGAGAGCGGGTGTTCGCGGCCGAGTCGATTATTAAGCGGCGGGTCCGCAAGGTAGGATACATCGAGAGCAATGCAGGAAAAGCCGCCGGGTGCATGTAGCCGCCGGCCACGCTAATTTTTCCCTTTTGCATTTCTGACAGGGCCGTATCGAGTATCTGGTGAAGTGGAAAGGATGGGCTATCAAGTAAGTGCTGGGCCAAGGAAGGGAGAAAATACAAAGTAAAATGAAATATGCGGGATTTGCAAAGATGCAATAATGAAATCCTTTCTTCCTTTAGATACAGCACTTGGGAACCAGAGGAGAACATCTTGGATGCCCGTTTAATCGCAGCCTTCGAGCAGAGGTACAGGCGAGGAATTATATATATTTTTGCTCTCTTGCTGCCCCCATTTTGGATTTATTTATTTTTTACATTATAAGGAACATATTGCCTCTGCCATGCATAAAGCAAATTGTGCATTCCTCTTTGTTTTTCCTTTTGCATTTCTTGCAGAGAGAGGGAACGAGAGCTTTACGGCCCGAAGAAGCGAGGCCCCAAGCCCAAAACCTTCCTTCTGAAAGTGAGTCTTTGCTATTTTAAAAAAATCAAATTTTTTTTTGTGTGTGCTTGCAAAGTGACGCCAGAAAAGCATACTATGTTCTCATGGCCCAGTTTGTACGATTTTTTTTGTTTGCAACCGTTCTGTTTGCATTTTGCAGATTCCTATACATCACACATTCATAATTCCTGTTGATTCTGTCTTGCTTTGCCTATTGTTTACCAAAAAGATTCCTTGTCGTTTTGCAGCATAGCTTCGTCTTGTAAATTGCTCAAAATATGGGAGGTGATATTTTTGTGTTTCTTGCTTGCAATTTTGAAATAAATGTGTATTTATCTCCCAATTCCTCAGGATCACCAGATTCTTTTTTATAGCCACTGTGGTGCTTTTTGTGAAGTCTAGTCATTGTTGTAATGTTAGAAACAGCAGCCAATTTGCCCTCAGCAAACTCTCAGAAACATTGTTTTGCCAATGACCCAATATTCACCTTCCAAACCCATGATTGTTACCATCTAGAAGGACAGTCCATACACCACCATCTACACTTTCCTTCCAAGTTCCATGCCATCCTGATTTGAAAATACATCCATGATGTGGAGATGCTGGTGTGGATTGGGGTGGATATAGTAAAAACTCTCACAACACCAGCTTTATTTGAAGTCAAGAGTTTTCGGAATGCTGCTTCTTCGTCAGGACTAACCTGATGAAGGGCCAGCGCTCTGAAAGCTTGTGACACCAAATAAACTTGGTGTTGAGACTTTTTACTGTGGAAGTATATCGGCTGTTGCTGGGTCAAAATCCTGGAACTCCCTTCCTAACAGCACTGTGGGTGTACTTACACCACAGGGACTGCAACAAATTCAGAAGGCAGCTCACCACCACCACCTCGAGGGGCAGTTGGGCACGGGCAATAAATGCTAGCTCCAGCCATGTCTCACAAGCAAATATAAAAGAGTTTCTACGAGGCTGATGGAGGTGATCCAGCTTATTCAAGACACTGGGGAGAATGCCCAGCTTATTCAAAACCCTGTGGTCTTTCACATTTATTCAAGGAATTCCAGCTTTAGCGCATCCTTGCTTTTAGTTACCCAGTTGTTGGAGTTCACTCATAGAATCCCAACAGTGCAGAGGCCATTCAGCCCATCAAGCCTGCACACACCCAGGCCCTATCCCCTGCAACCCCGTATATTCACTCAGCTAATCCCCTGACACTGATAGACAATTTAACATGGCCAATTCACCTAACTTGTACATCATTGTTCTGTGGGAGGAAACTGGAGCACCTGGAGGAAACCCACGCAGATACGGGGAGAATGGGCAAACTCCACACAGGCAGTGACCCAAGCTGGGAATTGAGCCCAAGTCCCTGGCGCTATGAGGCAGCAGTGCTAACCCACTGTGCTGCCCAACTCCTACAGTTGTTTGGGTTCTAAGCACTGGAATTCCCTCCCTCCATTGTTTAAGATGCTTTTGATAAAAGTCAATTTGTAGTTGAATTTTTTGGCTACCTGCCCTAACCTCTCCATATGTGGCTTAAAATCAAATTTTGCTTTATAATGCTATAAAGCACCTTAGGGTATTTTATTATAATAGAGATGTTATTGTTTTGTATTTTTTAATAAGGCAGAAAAGAGCAGGAACTGGGTGTCCTCTCCAATATTTATCAGCTTAACTGATTATTGTCATACTGCTGTTTATGGGATCTTGCTGTGCACAAATTGGCTGCTGCGTTTCCTACACCTGAACAGTGAGTGGGTACACTTCACAAAGTGCTTCAGTGAAGCCCATTGGAACATCCTGTGGCTGAGGAAGAAGCTCTGGAAATGCAAGTGTTTTGTGTGTGGGAATGCAGCAAGCTCCCACAGGTTCTGTGCTGTTGGATAAGGGATGAGGTGTGGATTAGGAGGAAATTGGGGTAGTGGAGGGACCCCACCTTCCACTCTTTAAAATAACGTCGCAGGACCTTGCTGTCCAACCCACATGGATTCTGATCTCGAGTCCCAGAGTGAAACCTAAACAGCCTCCAGAATGAGAGGTAAGAGAGCTAACCCCAACTCGAATCCCCATCACAACGGGTACCTCAGACTGTAAGCTCAAAGCTGGGGGTGGATTCTGATCCAAATCCCTGTAGCCCACCAAACTCGGTATAAAGAATTCAATGGACTATCAGCAAGCACAAAGAGCTGCCCAGTCTAGAATGTATAACTGTGAGATACCATTGTTGAAGTAGAGAATTAACATCATATGATCAGACTGAAATGTTGAGTTGTCGCGGATGGGTTTTAGTATAGTCGTGATCCTGGTTTCTTATCGCACTTGCAGTTTCAAATCAGATTTTGAAAGTATTTTTTCTATTTGTTGTCCCCTTCCCTGCACCTCCATAGTGAGAGGCAGCTTTCCCCCAGTGTCCAGCCTGATCTGGGAGAAATGTTTTATTTTTTTGTTGATCTTTCTTGGGATGTTGCTTGCTGGGCCAGCATTTATTATTGCCCATCTCCAACTGCCCCTTGAGAAGGTGGTGATGAGCTGCCTTCTTGAACCATTGCAGTTAGGTGGCACAGCGGTTAGCACTGCTGCCTTACAGCACCAGGGAACCGGGATCCACCCTTGGTTTCAGTCACCGTCTGTATGGAGTTTGCACATTCTCCCCATGTCTGTGTGGGTTTCCTCCCACAGTCCAAAGACATGCTGGTTAGGTGCACTGGCCATGTTAAATTCTCCCTCAGTATACCCAAACAGGCACCAGAGTGTGGCAACTAGGGGATTTTCACAACAACTTCATTGCAGTGTGTATCCCTATGTGTGACATTAATAAATAAATTGAAAAACAAACTTTGTGTACAGTCTACACATTTGCCTTGTATCTGCGAGGGTTTCCTCTGGGTGCTCAGGTATCCTCCTACAGTCCAAAGGTGTGCAGGGTAGATGGATTAGCAATGGTAAATGTGTGGGGTTATGTGGATAAGGCAGGTGGAGAGGACCTGGGTAAGATGCTCTGTCAGAGAGTTGGTCCAGACTCGATAGGCCAAATGGCATCCATCTGTATGTAGGATTCTATGAAGTTTTTGTAAATACACCCCTGGTGCTGGTAAGGAGAGAGTTCCAGAATTTTGACTGTCTGATCATGACTCTTTGTTGGTTCATGCAGTGCACGCACAATGCTGCTTTTAGTTATTGTGTTCCCACCAGCTGTCACTGAACAGCGTTCAGACTCGAGTCATAGATAACCTTCAGGGGCAAGCCAAGATGGGAAAGTTAGAATTGTTGAGTTGTATCACTCTGGATTTTTGCCCCCTTGGTTTGAGGTTGAAGTTTTGAGAGATGTTATCAGCACTGATATCTTCCAGGGCTAGGGGGGAGACCAGATGTGATGACTGACTGAATTATAGGAGTAGTGATTGGATACATCATTGAATAATCAGACTCATGAATTTTTCCGTGTTTCTGGTGTATTGCATATTTCACATCACTATCTGCCATTTCACACCAGAAATATAAATTGGAGGGAGTTTGCCAATTGGAATTTGAATCAATGATAAATTTTCAGAATGAGAGGAATTGGCTGTTGGGTTCCTTTCATCCCTTATCTTGTAACTGCTGTGCCAAGTCCAGTTGTTGGCTAAAGTAACCTGTTTCCATAGCTAGCAATTCCCAGAACTAATCTGTTATAATTCGAGAGGGTGTCATTCCACATCAAGTTGACCAGGAGTCTCTCCTGTTCTTACTGCCAGCCAATAGCATATTTGGAAAGATTTGTGGGTTGACATCCAGCCTCTGGAACACGTTGTGAATGAACCTTCCTTGGACATCAAATCCTGGGTTGAGACTTGAACCCGGAGCTTGTGGCTCAGAGGTAGGGATAGAAATCTACTGCGTTACGGGACCTCACTCACTGCTGTGTACTGTATTGTAACTGCCTTCTATCTTTCTCTGTCCCCCAGGCCCGTGCCCAGGCTGAGGCTCTCCGGATCGGAGAGATGCACTTCTCCGTCAAGCCTGGATCCGGATCACCAGCCAAGATGCCCAGCAGCCTTGCTGCCTACAAGCTGAAGAAGAACATCCGTCACTGCTATCGTACGTCCAAGAGGAACCTGACGCGTGCAGACCCCCAGCCGGGTCTGAGCGGGCAGAGCCGGACACAGCTCCCCCTCCCCGAGACCGTCCGGATCATCAACCGCAAGGTGGAGCCCCGGAAACACAAACGGAATCGCATCATCCTCAACCTGAAGGTGATCGACAAGAGCAACAAGACACTGGGTAAAGCCAAAATCCCTTCCCGTAACCGGGTGATCGGCAAGAGTAAGAAGTTTAGCGACAGTATCCTCCGCAGTCAGATTCGACACATGAAATTCAATAACTTTTCTGTCTACGATAAATCCTTCCGGACGGCGATTGGAGATGAGAGGAGGATGGAGAGCGACGCTGGCACCTCACGCTCTGAGCCCAGTATCCGCGGTCCTGTAATACATCCTGAACCCCTGCCTGCCCCTCCCTGTGCCCCCCGTTATGCCGGTGACCCGCTCCCCCCCAGCAGCGATTGGCAGCAATCGGGGGGCACGCGCGATGGCGGGGCCAAGGTCTCTGGCGATTCTCCCAGCCCCACGGTGCCCGACTGGCGAGAGGCTGAGGCCCTCGATCTCTCGCTTCCTCCCGAGTCCGCGGCTGGCAGGCGGTCACCTCCCGGTGGCCCTGACTCAGAGGCGGACGCGGAACACGATGTGTCAGACTGGCGGCCAGAGATGTCCCCCTGCTCCAATGTTGTGGTGACCGACGTGACGACTAATCTCCTCACGGTCACCATCAAAGAGTTCTGTAATGCTGACAACTTTGTGAAATCTGCCACTGTGAATAAGTAAGTCCGAGAGCCCCTGTTGGACCTCGGTCAGTCCAGCACTCCTGCCTCCAGTGCTCATTCCTTTTAATAGGGTGGGAGCTCTGCCCAGTGACTTTAACCCAGCCATTCTCCAGGGCCGTCCTCCTGGACACAGGCTGTGTCATTTTCTCTCAAAGTTTCCTTTTCCTTTTATTTTTCTATCTTGCGCTCCACGTTTCTTCACCTACCTCCTTCTTTCATGCCCCCTCTCTCGCTTGTCCCTCCCCTCTCGCGTGCCGCCTTTTGCGCCACCCCCCTCTCGCCTGTCTCCCTCTTTCTGCCCTTTGCCCGCCCATGCAGTTATTTCCCAGAGTGAATATGGAGGCAGGAATGTTGGCATGTTTATCTATTTTTAGCTCTCGTGTGTATCGGCTGGGAGCTTTCGTGACACTAGTTATTATTTAGACACAAAAAAAAAAGCTTTTGAGACAGAGTGAAACTGCGACTGCTGTGAATCAGAAACAGAATTGGCAATGCAGAGCTAGGATTTTGGGTCTTTCTGTTTATCTGGTTATTCAGCTTTTGTCCAGTTTTATTTTTTGACACCTTTTTTTTTATTTGAAGCAGACAACAGCCACTTTCTGGCGATGAGGTGAACCCCGTGAATGTCTCTGCAGATCAGCTCACCTCGGTTGGCCAAAATCTTCCTGGCGACCTTTCTTCTTTTTTTTTTTAAAAAAAAAGGTTGCAATAAATTTTTAATACAAATTAACTTTTTATTTTATGAGGAAAGGAAAAAAAGCTGAACGCACTTCTTAGTTAGGATTCTGTTTTAGTGCAGGGGGATAGTTGTGGTTAGACCTAGTCTGGCTTGGGAATTACAGATTCAGAAAGGGTGGTTTTGTACGTGTTACCTTTGGCGGGGGAGCTTTGGGGGGGAAGGTCGGAGCTGTCAGCAGGGAGGGGAGGGTGTTCGGAGCTGTCAACGGCAAGGGGGCACCCAGTGGGACGTGTCTGTCTCACTAAATTAGGACCGCTTGACTGCTGGCAAAGTTGTTGGAGATTGATTCCCTGTCGCCGGCACTTGGATTACAGGGCGGGAGAATCTTGTTTTGTTCCACCCATCCTTCCCCCCCCCCCCCCCCTTCCTGATTCTATTGCATCTCCTCAGTTGGGGTTTTCCATGTGTAACGTTATGTGACATGTTGATCTGATAATTGGAGAGGCTGTCGCTGAACAGGCTAGGCTGACGTTTAAAGTTTGTCTTATTGCACAATGTAAAGCTTATAGGAGGTGGGTTGGTGGGGAGGGGCAGGGGAGAATGTCACCACCAAACTGAACCAATCTGTGCACAGGTTCAGGAGCAGAGCTGATTGTTATCCCCGTTTTCTGCTGATTCAGCTTTGGCATTTTGAGGGCAGGTTGCTGATGGGGGCATGGAGGACTTGGAGAGTGAAACTGGCAAGAATTTACTAAGAGAGCACAGGATTCTGGCCACGCTCGCTTGGTGCCATAATCTTAGTGCAGAGTTGGCCTTGGCATCAATGGACACCCGGCTGCTTAACCTCCAATCTTTGAGACATCCAGGAGCACTGGACAAAGGATGCTCTTCAGCTGTGACCCAATATTCCAGCTGAGTTGGAGGCTGTGTGATATTGGCCAGTACAGAGGCGATGGGCTGAATAGCCTCATGCAGTGTTTTTGATCTGCGAATGTCCTGTGCGCTGGAACGTTGTTTGTGATCGGAGTTAATTGGAGAGCTGGGTTTGACCGGGAGTGTGGGATGCTCTGAGAACTCGGAATGTCTGCAGGCTGCTCACGCGGAGGGAGAATTGGAAAGGGAGATGTTGGAAGTGAAATATTAATTGCTGAGCTTCGATCGGGAAATGGGAAACAGTCCAACAGCTGATTATTTGGCATCAAGATGAGACATTCCTGACTCTCCTGTCACCAGCATCAGATCATTGAGTCTGTTTTGTCTGAGCAGGTGACAGTTCTGCCCACTCCAGATCCATTTATCAGAGTGGCAGAGATCATATTGATCTGAACTTGCCATCTTACTTTGCCAATCGATTGTTTTAGATGACCGAGATTCTCAGCTGACCCAACTGTTGATCCAAAGCTTCCTCAAACATTCCATGTCAAGAGCAAGAGAGACTGGCCCTGTCTCGGTCTTAGTTCCAGTGGGACAGAACCTGTCCATCAGGAGATCCTGGATTGGTGAGAATGGGGAAGTAGTGAATGCAGCACTGGGGAAGGGTGATGGGTGCTGTATCCATCTCCTGAACCCAGTCTGTTTCCCAAAGTGGGATAGATCTGTTGCTGGGTATTTGTGACTCTTTTGCCTTTCCGAAGATGGAAGAATTCCCCTTTTGGGAAATGGGAGCTGTTGCACAGTTGGTGATGCGATATTCAGACCAATTGGTGTTGTGTGAAGTCACAGATACCTAGGGTGAGATTTTCTGATTTCTGGCGCTTTTTCTAAGCGCAGTCAACGGATGTGGGGTCTGCCCACCCCCAATTCTCCTGACGGGTGGGATGGGAATATTTTCCCCCTCCCAGTTGCTCTGATTTATGGGAGATCTTATCCAACAGTGTTTCCTTACCCCCAGTTGAATGGGAATGTCACCAAGTTCCACCCACCCGCCTCCGGAAATGTGTTGATGTGTTATGTCAGTGACAGTTCGTTGAATGATTGCGAAGGCAAGTGGTAGAATGTTTTTTGGATGTGAACTGTGTAGAGCTGCACTTGGGTGGGGGGGCATTGTGCCCAGTGCGTTGATGTTAATAGTTGATTTTTTTGCAACAAAAATTTATATATATATATACATATATAAATAGTGATATGTTGGATAGGGCCGATGTGTTTTAATTGTTTCTGGTTTGTGTCACAAGGGCCATTTGATATCGAATGCATGTTCTGGTTTAGCTGAAAAATATTTGACGACTTTGTCATCTTCTTGCACTTGGGCTGCGTTGGGAGGCTGGGCTGAGTTTGGAGATGCATTTTCTCCCCTTGGCCCCATTTTTTTTGTGGCTTTGTAGTGCAGCTTTTGGCTGGTACAGGCTTGTAACTGAGTGGAAAAGGAGTATAAAGCCTGGAAAAGTATCCTCCCTCAGTGAGAGCACCGCTGGCTAATGTTCAGTCTTTACATACAGGCTGGAATTCCAAATTTTGAAAAATTTCTGTCATTGTACCCCCGGAAAATGCTCAGTAAGCGACTGCATGGGGTTGAGAAGAGAGTAGTGTAAATATTCCCGTGTTTGCAATTTGCGATGTTGTTATTTAGGGGAATCATCTTTTGCCTGTCCCCTCGCACTTGCAGAACATTGACCTCTGAAGATTGTGGATTCAAGCTCAATTTTACCTAAATCAGTGCCGCGCTGTTGGAGGGTCAGTGCTGAGGGAGTGGCGCGCTGTCGGAGGGTCAGTGCTGAGGGTTCTGATGTTAAACCCGGCCCCTGTCAGTTCCCGCGGGTGGACGTCAAAGACCTGCCTCACTATTTCGAAAAGGAAGGCGATATTGGTTTCTCCCCTGGACAGTATTTGTCTTTCAATGAACTTCTCAGACACAGGCTGTCTGGTTATTATCATGTTGATTGTGGGATCGTGCTGTGCGCCACTTGGCAGCTGCATTTCCCCATGTTACAGCAGTAACTGTACCTCAGAAGCACTTCCTTGGTTGTAAAGCACTTTGGGATGTCCTGAGTTCACGAAAGGTGCTGTAGAAATTCGGGTCTTTTTAATATGGACCAGGTTCTGAACGATGTGGGTTTAGCCTGGATTTTATAAATAAGTTTGGTTTATTTCTAAAGCTACTGAAGGTTTTATCTGATGGAAAGGGCGGGGATGTGTGTGTGTCTGTTGGCCTGGGGGAGGGTTGTCTTGTTTGTGTGTTCCTGTGTGTTAAGTGTGCCCATTGTGTTAGAGCATGCATCCCTTTAGCTGACTGCCGAGTAGCGGTATTCGTTGTTAGTGTGTCTCTTGGTTAAATTGACAATCGAGTTGTGACACTCATGTTTTGGGATGAAGAAAATGTTCTGTTCTCTCCCCAGGGGCTGATAATTATAATAGACTGGGGTCACGTTTGGTCTCCCCAGTTGCAAACAGACTTGTTTCCGTTTCATCCATAGTTTTTGGGATTTCAGAATCTGCCACCTTGAACTGATTTCCTTGATATTGGGTTGCATAGTTGGGGGGAGTGAGGGGGGTTTGCGCTGCGCATTTGAGAGAGTGAGGGGATTGATGCTTGCGTGGTGAAGGGAGACTGAGGAGATTTATGCTGCGCAGTTGGGGGAATGAAAGGATTTGCACTGCACGTTTTGGGGGAGTGAGGAGGTTTATGCTGCGCGGTTTGGGAGAGGGAAGGGGAGAGTGGTCGCCCTTAGGGAGAGATGCTGCATTTTTTTTTAAACCGCTTGATGATGGAACTGACCAATCCCTGGGCTTAACTCCAAATTGAATATTTTCAGATATTGAGCAGAAGGAAGTGTTTGGGGTAAGGTGAGGGATGGGGGAGGGCCTCTGTCTACCCTCCTGTTTGACTAGCTCGGGCTGTGTGAACATGGGGGTGTGGATTTGGGCGGATGGTGGACTGAAACTAACGAGGTGAAATATTTGACCTTCTACATTCTGCAGCTTTTTAATCCCATAAAAACCTACCCTTTTGAAATAAATATCCCATCAGTAGGCAGTTGTGCTCGTTTATTCTGCACACCTCCCAATTTGGCTCTTTTGCTGCTGCCCCCCCCCCCCCCCCTCCCAAATAGTGAGAGGTGGTGGATGGAGGGGTGGGAGCTGATGGTTTTGGGATTTGATGCGTTCTAGTTGTAATGATGGGCTGGGCACAAGAAGAATGAGGATTGAAGGTGGTGAGTTAATGTGCCAATGATCTGACCAGGCTGGCTGGGTCTCTCCGAAAGTCCGTGAGACTGTGAAAGAGCTACATCTTTGATCTGTCCCAAGTAGGCATTTTTGAATGGCTTAGACTTTGTAGGAGGTTATTTTAAAAATGTAATCAAAGTGATGCAGCCATAGAAAATAGGAGCAGGAGGAGGCCATTCAGCCCTTTGAACTTGCTTCACCATTCATCATACTTGTGCTGATTGACCAACTCAATAGCCTAATCCTGCTTTCTTCCCATAACCTTTTTGATCCCATTCACCCCAAGTGCTATATCCAGCTGCCTCTTGAATACATGCAATGTTTTGGTAATGGTGAAATGGTTTTGGATGGGCAAGTTGTTAGGGAGGAAGGACTCTAAAGGATTGATGGGAGAAGGATAAACCTCTGTGAAAGGCCTTGAATTAAGCAGTCTTGACTTTTCCTTCGATGGGCACCCTCTGGACATGTTTAAGGTTCAGTATCTTACTGACATTATTGAGACAATTATTCATCCATTTGCCAAATCTTTTGTGTTTTGCTCAAGGGTGATAATGTCAAAGTGCATTCTACTTTGGACACCACTGTGGGAGGGGTATGGTGGGGTGGAGAAAGGGGCTGGGGTTGTCAGTGATGTGAAACTCTGGAGATGGAGGTATCAGGAAGATTCTAGAGTCTTCCACCAAATTGGCCCACCTCAGTATGGAGTGCACTCAAAGACGTTGGCTGATAAGGACGGGGCAGGGGTTTGGTGGGGGCGGGGGGGTGGATGTGGAATCTGAGAATCACCCAGGGTCCCAGCCCCTTGTTGCAATTTGGTGATCCGTGTGATGGCAGGTGAACAGAATTAGTTGGTTATAATGATTGTATTCTTGTTCCCTCTGAGGTTCAGGCCATATCAGGAAGATCTCTTGAGGTCAGGGGACCTATGGGGTGGGGGGGGAGGAGGAGGGGGTTGGGGAGGGTGTCACTTGATACCAACAATGAGTCCTTACAGATGAGAAATGGAACAACTGAACTGTTCAAATGGTCTTTGAAAATATAAATTGATGTTTGAATCCAATGCATCTAAAGAATTCTGAATGAACTTTGTGATTTCCATCCCTGTTTTCCAAAACCCCCCCCCCCGCCCCACTCCCTCATTTCTTTGTAACTTTTTTGTAAAGATAATTAGTGTTTGGAAATTGTATGTTGGAGATTTGTTGCTGTTCTTGCGAAGGTTTGATGAATTTGCATTATTGTATGCAGGCACCTGGCACTTCTATCACGCTTTGTGAATTTGAATAAAATAAATGTTCATATTCCTAACGCAAGCCCCTCTCGTTGGTGTGAAGTGAGCAGATTGAGACTTCAATATTTCAAATGGAAGTTGGAAGTGAACAAAAAAATGGAGGAAGGATCCTGATTAGAATCACAGAATCCCTACAGTGTAGGAGGTGGCCATTTGGCCCATTGAGCCTGCACCAACGACAATCCCACCCAATCCTGTAACTCTGTGTATTTATCTTACTCATCCCCTGGAACCTGTGGGATAATTTACCTGCACATCTTTGGAGTGTGGTAGGAAAGTGGAGCACCTGGAGAAAACCCAGGCAGATACGGGAAGAACGTGCAGACTCCACACCGACAGTGACCCAAGGCTAGAATCAAACACGGGTCTCTGCTACTGCAGTGCTAACTCCAGATGTGATTCTATTGACACACTAGGAAGCTTTTATCAAAACAAACTTTACTTAACAATGCAGTTTAGCAATAACATGAATTAGCTTAATCTTTACTAATAGAAATTCTTAAACATGACATGATACAGCTCTTAAATGATTACCTAATTCTTAAAACCCCTGAAGTCAATTGATAACACGCAGGCTTATGTCCTTGTACTGTTAACAATCCTAGTGCTTTTTAAGCACCTTTAGAGAGAGAGAGAGATCTGTTTTCTAAGAGCCCCAAACAGCAGCCTCCAGAGAGAGATAGACACCTCTTTATTCTTTCAGAACCAGGAAGAATCTGTTCTTGATTTTAAAAATCGTAGTCACAAGCTAAGCTTGCAGGGAATATCAGTTAGCTGAACTGAAACCCCAGGGGCGAAAAACTAAATGAATTAAAATCCATTACCTCAGAGTGAAGTGAACATCTTGTTAGCCAAAACCAATTCTTCCCCTGCATTCTCAGCATGGAGCTCCCTAGATTGCAGACAAATGGGCACCGTGTAAACCAGAGCTAAGTTTTAAACATAAACGTCACCAGACATTGTATGAATATATTTCTTAAAGGCAGGGTACCGTCACATCAGTTAGAATTGTTTTGAACAGTGGAGCAGGCTCAAAAGGCCAAAATGCAATTTCTAAGCTTCTTAGATGTGGAGAGATGTCACGGGGATAGCAATGCGTTAAATAATCCATAAACTGCTTACGTAGAAACTAGATGCAGGAGTAGGCATTCAGCCTTTGAACCTGCGCTGCCATTCAATATAATCATGGCTGATTGTCTATCTCAATGCCACAATCTTTGATGCCTTATCTTTCTCCTTGCCAAATACATTCCTGTACCTTGATCTCCACTGCCTTGTAATAAAAATTCCATGGGTTCACTATCCTTTGAGTGAAGACGTTTGTCCTCATCTCAGTCCTACGTGGCCTTCCCCGTATCCTGAGACAGCGAATCCTTGTTCGAAACTTTTCTAACAGGAAACAACATCCTTGTGTCCATCTGTCCAGTTCTCAGAACTATATATATTTAACTCAGATTCTTTTTCATTCTAAACATCAGTGAGTACAGGCCTAGTTGACCCAATCTTTCCTCGTATAGCACTCCTGCTATCCCAGGAATCAAGTCTGGTGAACTTTTGCTGCACTCCCTCCATGGCAATTATATCTGTTCTTTAATAAAGAGACCAAAACTGTACAAAGTACTCCATGTGTGGCCTCAGCGAGGCCTGGTACAGCTGCAGTAAGACATCTTTGGTCCTGTCCTTGAGTCTCAACAAGCAAAGATTCTTTTGATCAGTGAGATGAATTTGAAATGTGGACATAACTTATGTCCAGAATCACAGCATCCCTACAGTGCACTTGCATCATAGCATCACAGAAACCGTACAGTGCAGAAGTAGCCATTCAGCCCACTGCGTCTGCACCGCCTCTTTGATGGAGCATCTCACCCAGACCCTAATGCAGTAACCCCAACCTACACATCTTTGGATGCTAAAGGACAATTTTGCATGGCCACTCTTAACCTGCACATCTTTGGAGTGTGGGAGGAAACCGGTGTACCCGGAGGAAACCCACACAGACATGGGGAGAATGTGCAGCCTCCACACAGACAGTGACCCGAGACCGGATTTGAACCAGAGTCCGTGGCGCTCTGAGGTAGCAGCACTAACCGTTGTGTCAGCACGCTGCCCTTTGCAGCAGGATGGAAACCTTGAATTTAATAGGATGCCATTCAGTCCCTCGAGCCTGTTCTGCCAGTTGGTCAGCCATGGCTGATCTGTAAACTCTGCTCTCTGATGTGTCCATATCATTTCTCCACAACAATCTCACTCCTGAAAGCTCCAATTCATGGCCACACCCAGAACATTCTGAGCAAGAGAATTCCAGATTTCCATTACCCGTTGTAAAGTGATTTCACTCATAAGGCTCTTGCTCTAATTTTAAGATTGTCCTCCTTTGTTCTTGGGCTGGAGGAAATAGCTTTGAACCTTCAACCACACCCCCTCCTACCCCCTCACCCACATGCCTCTCACTCCCCCTACCCTCTCCCTCCACTGTTCCCAATCTCATTCTAATCCCAATCACAACTCGCCAAAATTTATACCCTGAACTCCTTGTGTTTGAGGGAGATTAAATATTAGTCTCCAGTTTACATTGTTACTGGCGGTGTGGTGGAACACTGGTTGCTACTACTGTTTCACAGGGACCCGGGTTCAATTCCTGCCCTTGGGACACTGTCCGTGTGGAGTTTGCACATTCTCTCCGTGAATGCGTGGGTTTCCTCTGAGTTCTCCGGTTTTCTCCCATAGTCCAAAGAGGTGCAGGTTAGGTGGACTGGCAAGGCTAAATTGCCCCTTAGTGTCAGGGAATTAGCAGAGTAAATGTGGGGTAATGGGGATAGGGTCTGGATGGGATTGTTGTCAGTGCAGGCTCAGTGGGCCGAACGGCCTCCTTCTGCACTGTGATTCTAGGTTCAAAACAGCCTCATTAAAAATAAATATATAAATAGCCTGAAACTTTGATTGCAACCGGCTTCTGATTATATTTGTTTATGGTCACTGATTTGGAAACTATCAGCTGTATAAGAGTTTAGTTTGGATTTCCTTGCCTTCTGCTGCAGTTGGAAGACTGAAGTTGGGGTGAAATGGAGCAGGATTCAGGAATAAAATGACTTCTGGTTTTATTGGGAGGTCTGGAAGCTGCAGTGATTGTGACTGCCAGCTGATGGCAGTGTTGCAGTGATGAATACTTAGCACCGAATGCTTTTTATTCATTCATGGGACGTGGGTGTTACTGGCTGGGTCAGCATTTATTGCCCATCCCCAGTTGCCCTTGGAGGACAGTTGAGAGTCAACCACATTGCTGTGGCTCTGGAACCACATGTAGGCCAGACTGGGTAAGGACGGCAGATTTCCTTCCCTAAAGGATGTTAGTGAACCAGATGGGTTTTTCCGACAATTGACAATGGTTTCATAGAATCATAAACCCCTACAGTGCAGAAAAAGGCCATTTGGCCCATCCATTCTGCACCGACTATAATCCCAAACAGACCCTACCATCATATCCCTACATATTTACCCACTAATCCCTCTAATCTATACACCTCAGGACACTAAGAGGCAATTTTTTAGCACGGCCAATCAACCTAACTTGTACATCTTTGGGGTGTGGGAGGAAACCGGAGCACCGGGAGGAAACCGGAGCACCCAGAGGAAAGCCTCAGACACGAGGAGAATGTGCAAACGTCACACAGGCAGTGACCCAAGCCGGGAATCGAACCCAGGTCCCTGGAGCTGTGAAGCAGCAGTGCTAACCACTGTACTACCGTGTTACCTCTGCTACAGCACTGCCCATGGTTATCATTTGAGGCAATATGATGGCACAGTGGTTAGCACTGCTGCTTCACAGCTCCAGGGATCTGGGTTTGATTCCCGGCTCGGGCCACTGTGTGTGTGGACCTTTCACGTTCTCCCCATGTCTGCATGGGTTTTCTCCCAAATTCCAAAGATGTGTGGGTTAGATGGATTGGTCGAGCTAAATTGTCCTTACTGTTAGAGGGACTGGCTAGGGTAAACATGTGGGGTTCTGGGGATAGGGGCTGGGTGTGATTGTGAAGAGGGCAGACTCGATGGGCTAAATGGCCTCCTTCTGCACTGTAGGGTTTCTATGATGATGCTTTTAATTCCAGATTTTTAAAAATTCAATTCAAATTCCACCATCTGCGGTGGGATTCGAACCCGGGTCCCCAGAACATTAGCAGAGTTTCTGCATTCATAGGCAGCCAAAACAGGACAATACAGAGCTCCCAGCTCATGACAAGCAAACATTATATATGAGTTTGTGATGGAGGGGTGAATGTTTGTTTGAATGGTGCCAATCAGGTGGGCTGCTTTGCCACAGATGGTTTAAGTTTAAAATGTATTTATTAGTGTCACAAGGCTTAGGCTTACATTAATGCTTCAATGAAGTTACTGTGAAAATCCCCTAGTTGACGCAGTCCGGTATCTGTTCAAGTACGCTGAGGGAGAATTTAGCACAGCCAACACACTGAATCAGCATGTCTATCGGACTGTGGGAGGAAACTGGAGTACCTGGAGTGTAACTCTTTCCCCAGGTAAATGTGGAACTGAAATCAATAGAAAAAGTTTATTTATTAGTTACAAGTAAGGCTTACACTAACACTGCAATGAAATTACTGTAAAAATCCTCGAGTCGCCACACTCTGGCGTCCAGGTCAATGCAGCTAATCGGCTCATCATTCAGAGTCTGTGAGGAAATTGGAGCGCCTGGAAGAAACCCATGCAGACACAGGAAGAACATACAAACTCCACATACTGACCCAAGCCACGAATTGAACTCAGGTCCCTGATGCTGTGAAACAGCAGTGCTAACCACTGTGCCATCGTGCTGCCCTATGATCATAGCTAAACATAATGGGAATCTGTTGGTAAAAATATTGAGGACTTAAGAGCAAATTCAGTTAAATGGAACGAGGGTACAGATCAGCTGAATGGAGAGATAGTTGGAGGGGCTGAATGGCCTCCTCTTGTTCCTGAACCTAGATCCTATTGGGGAAGGGTTAGTGATTAAAATCTTGGGCTAGCGCCACAGTTCCTCCATTATTTTCTGGAATTAGACCATATGCTGGCTAAGTTGATGAATTGTTTCTTCAGAATCTCAACGTGCTTTCTTGAGAGCATCTCTTAACTTGGTCCAAAAGAGCTTCTGTCCATTTTCATCAGTGGGCCAGTTAATGTAGGTCTTCTTCTTCACCAGCTTACGGAGTTGATGGTAGGAAGAGAGCACGTGGCCAGGAATTTCATCCAAGAAAACCAAGATGAGGACATCACTGTGTTCATCAAAGAGCCTGTACAAAGCCACCTGCATCTCCATGGAACACCATTCACTCTGAAGATAACTCTTGGAGATGATGCAGATTGTCTTCCTGCTCTTGTAGATAGCATTGACAATGTTTTCTACAATGGGTTTGCCCACTTCAAAATCCCTGTGATGGAAACAGAGATGGTGAAATGGAGGCCCCTTGTTCTCCAAGTTGTGCATCAGTTGGTCAAATACCCAAGCCTCATCCTTTGAGTTGTAGGATACAAAGGCGTCATATTCGTAACTTTTGGTACGACTCCTCTGCAGTTTACTTTCATGAATCCAAGCCCGGAGCAAATAGTAACCATAGTAGATGTTCCACTTCCCTTTCTGGTAGATCAGAACGGTTATCATAACAGCAAAGATAACTGGGGCAGTCCCACAAAAAATCAGAAAACCACTGTTGCAGACCGAACCATCAAACTCCACAAATAACTTTGTTTTCTCGACCCCGTGGTCCACACATAGATAGTGGTAGAAGAAAGCCACCTGGACCTTGGAGCTAATTGACCATTGCTGAAACCAAAAGTTGTCACAAACACAAAAGATGGGGTTGAACATCAAGTTGAGGAAGTTCAGGTTGGGCAGTGGGGGGATGTCCTGCTCTTTGATGACACGAATCATGTTGCTCTGTAGTAGCAGTGTAGTGAGGTTGCTTAGGTTCTGAAAGAGGACCTTGTTGATGGATTCCAGCCCAACGTTCTCCAGGGACAGGTACTGGAGGTTGGCGAGGTTGGCGAAAGTCAAGTTGTGCATTGTCTGGAACCCATTGCAAATATTATTCATGCTTAGCTGCTCCAGACTAGTGAGCTGGTGAAAGGGCAGAGTATTGAGATTGATAAACTTGTTGTTAGAGATATCAAGTGATTTCAACTTCTGAAGTCCATCAAACAGGTTGTGAGGTAACATTTTAAGGCCAAATTGTTCCTGGGATTTTAACTTCAACATCCGGAGATTGCCAAGATTAATGAATGGGGGGAATTCTAAATCGGTGACTTTGAAAGATAACTTGTTATTGGCAAGGTCCAAGACATGCAACGATTTCAGATCTTCAAACATCTCTGGACAAATTTGTGACAACCAGTTTCTGTCCAAATAAAGCTTTTTCAAAGATTTGAGTCCTTTGAAACTTCCCTTTTCAATTTTCTCAATGTGGTTCCCTCCCAAATCCAGGATGGTCAGATTTGAGAGGCTGGAATAGGTAACGTTGTAGACAACCGGGATCCTGTTGTTTCTGAGCTTCAGGACCTGTAGGTTGGTGAGGTGAGTGAGAGCCTTATGAAAAATCTCTGATATTGCATTGTTGGTGAGCGACAGTAGCTTCAAGTTAACCAAACCCACAAACGCAGTGCTGTTTATGAAGTTAATTTCATTCAAAGCCAGAGATAGATGTTGCAGGTTTTTAAGAGGATAGAATGCATGCGACTGAATAGCAGAAATGTGATTGGATTTGAAAGACAACTGTTCCAGTTTCTCTAGACATGGCACAGGTCTGCTACCTTTTACATTTTGTCCCCGGCCACACAATGTGACATCTCGAATCACGTTATTGTCAAGATTTAATATCCGCAGGTTTCTGGGGACATCGGAGCTGCCAAAAATATCTGGCTTTTTGATTCGGTTGTGGGACAAATCTAAAGACACAACGCTGGAACAGTTGTTGAAAACTTCAGTTACCACCTGGAGCCTGTTACCCACTAGGTGTAAGTCCTGAATGTCCTTCTGGCGAATGACGTTGCACAGGCTCTTCAACGTCGCCCGGTCCTTCAGACGCAGGTAGGAGAGCGTGATGTTCCTCAGGGGGGCTCTCATATGCTCGACAGTGCTGAGAACCCCTTTCGCGTCCAAAGGGTTGCCTTGGATGTCGAGGAAGCGAAGGCTGATGAAGTGGACCGAGGTCAGCTCCTCAGGCCTGGACAAGTTATTGTGCGCCAAGTCCAAGTGGATGATGTTGGCCAGGAAGGCAGGAGGTGCACGCAGTTTGGAGATGTGGTTTCTGGCAAGAAAGAGGTGGGTTAAATTTGGAGGGAATTTGGAGGAGATTTCTAAAGACTTGAGATTAGTATGCTGAGCGTATAGATTCCTGAGACTGGAAGAATGGGTGAGGGAAGCAAAAAGAGATGAAGCATTGTCTAACTTGTTGAAGGAAATATCCAGAGCATAGAGTTTCTTCAATGGGAAGACAAGTTCCCCAGAGATACTAGTCAACTTGTTGTGACTGAGGATTAAGTTGGTCAGGTTGGTGAGGACTTTGAAGATTCCCCGGCTGAGTGTCTCTAGCTGGTTGGAGGACAGGTTAAGGGTCTGGAGTTTGCTGACATTCCAGAAAGCCCAGGGATGAATGGTATGCAGATGATTATGGTCCAGCCTCAGATATTCCAACTCTGTCAGATTGCACAATTCCTGTGAAGCTAAAACCTTGATCTTGTTGAAGGAGACATTGAGGATCCGGATGTTCGGGGGAAGGTCAGAGACAGCCGCTTTCAGCTGGGAGATGTTACTGTTTGTACAGGAGAAAGATGCGTTTCTCAGTTTGCCCACACAGTGTCTGAAAACCATGCAATAGGCCAGCCACAATTCCCCAAAGACCAGCAAGAGCAGAGAGACCCTGGCCAGCCCCCTCCCTGCACACAACAGCATACTGACCAGTGCTTTCAGAGTCTCCGATTGCTCCAGATCCCCCTGATTGTTCAGTCCAATCCTCTACTCCACAAATGCTCTGCAATCCTTCTCCCAGTGAAAACCAGTCCTGAATTGGAAGGTTTTAATCTTTGCTCTGCTTCAGAAACTGGTGCCCTGAGTTCTTTTGCTTTGCATCACTGAGATCTCGAAGCGACACTGGCCCCAATGAATTTGTTTATTCACACTGCAGTGCACAATGCGGAAGTTGCAGAAACAGCTCCTTGTAGTTTTGTTCTGATCATTTTGGAGAAGTATTTTTTTAGAGAGAGGGGATGAGTAAGATCATTAAAATAAATTTGCACGGGGTATAATTTTATCCTGAGGACATCTCGGAGGAACATGAATATCTTTTCAAAAGTACTCACTCTCCTGACACAAGACTTTTGTGGCAGTCCTTTTATGCATAGCAAAATCCCACAAGAATAATTACTAATTTCACAGTTCTGGTGCAGCTGCTTGAGGGAGGGAGGGTACCCCTGATAACCCCCCACTCCAAACTTATCATAGAAACATAGAATCCCTATCATGTTAAAAGAAGCCCATTGGGTCTATGCTGACTCATTCCCAGGCTTACCCTGTAACCCCATGAGTTAACTCCTCTGAACCCTCTAACCTATATACCTTGGGACACTAAGGGGTAATTTAACATGGTCAATGCACCTAACTTGTACAGCTTTGGACACTAAGGAGCAATTTAGTGTAGCCTACCTATCTAACCTGCACATCTTTGGACACTACGAAGCTCTTTAGCATGCCAATGCGCCTAACCTGCACATCTTTGGACACTAAAGGGCAATTTAGCATGGCTAATCTACCTAACTTCTACATCCTTGGAAACTAATTAGTATGGCCAATTCCCCCTAACCTGCATATTGTTGGAAACTAAGGGGCAAATTAGCACAGCCAATCCACCTAACCTGCACATCTTTGGACACTGAGGGGCAATTTAGCATGGCCAATCCACCTAACCTGGACATGTTTGGACACTAAAGGGCAATTAGGATGGCCAATCAACCTAACCTACACACGGTGGTTATTGAATGTCTTTCATTCACCAACAGGGCAGATTGGACTGGAAGACAACACTCCCTCAGAGCTGGCCTGGGATTGTGCATATTGTTCAGACTCAGACACTTATCACTCTGGCCAGGTCGAATGCCTGGGAGCTCCCTCCCTAACTGCACATGTGGGAACACTTTCTCCACACCACAGTGACTGCTTCATCACCATTGTCATCCACGGTGATTAGAGCAGGGCAGTAAATGTCACTCTCGCTGTTCATGGCCACATTCCAAACCTCAAACTGAGTTGATAAAAGCAACAATCTGCTGACACCAATAACATGTCATTCAGCACAGTTTTTAGTTCCTGCTTCAGAACACAACCACTGATTTATGGAGCAGACTTCCCCATTTGGAGACACTGTGATGTCAGCAGAATGTAGCTTCTTCTTTCAATTCTTTTCACAAGCTAAGTGCTCAGAACTGGTAACAAACACATAAAGCATGGCCCACAATTAGGAATGTTTGAACAGAATACAGTTTTTGATTTGACTTGATTTATTATTGTCATGTGTATTAACATACAGTGAGAAGTATTGGTTCTTGCGTGCTACACAAAGGATACGTTCAAAGAGAAGGAAAGGAGAGAGTGCAGAATGTAGTCTTACAGTCATAGCTAGAGTGTAGAGAAAGATCAACGTAATACAAGGTAAGTCCATTCAAAAATCTAACAGCAGCAGGGAAGAAGTTGCTCTTCAGTCGGTTGGTATGTGACCTCAGACTTCCGTACCTTTTTCCCAACGGAAGAAGATGGAAGAGAGAACGTCCATAATGTGTGGGGTCCTTGATTATACTGGCTGCTTTGCTGAGGCAGTGGGAAGTGAAGCCAGTGCCAATGAGTGGGAGACTGGTTTTCATGATGGTTTAGGTTACATTCACTACCCTTTGTAATTTCTTGCGGTCTTGGGCAGAGCAGGAGCCATACCAAGCTGTGATACAACCAGAAAGAATGTTTCTATAGTGCATCTGTAAAAGTTTGTTAATCTCTCACAGACAAATTATTTTCAAACTTCCTTCCTTCCATTTTGAATTTTCCTTCACCTGAATTTGAGAACTCCCACTAAACCCCAACTACTGCCCCAATGCGTGCAATACAAATTAAATTCAGTTAATCAAATTGAGGGGACAAAGTCAGAAGGGCAGTCCCCTATAGAGGGGACTGCCCGCAACAAAGATAAAGCATAAATTAAACTTAAACTACATAATCTAACTGTGATTAAAGGGGTTAATAATGCACTCCAGCCCTGCGGTGCCCAATTAGCATGGAAGATCTTGGTAGCGTCCATGGTCAGCATTTATTGACCATCCTTAATTTATTGCCCTTTGAGATGGGGTAAGCTGCCTTCTTGAAATGCTCCAAGCTGTCTGGTGTAGCTACACCCGCCTTGCTATGAGGGAGGGAGTTTCAGGATTGGGACCGCGACAGTGAAGGAATGGCTGATATATTTCCAAATTGGATGCTGCATAAGTCAGACTCAGGGACCTTAGAGGAGGTGATGGTCTCATGTGCCTGCTGCCCTTTGTCCTTTCTAGGCAGTGGAGGTTGTTGCTGAAAGAGAATTGGTGAGCTGCTAGAGATGGTACACACTGTCGCCAGTCTGTGATGGCAGCAGAGAAAGTGAATGTTAAAGATTAATTTGATAGACAAGGTTATTAGAGTCAGATATCTTTATGTGGTGGGATGCTGAGATCTTTTTGGGGCTGGGATGGGGTGATTCAATGGGGGCGGCAGGGGGTGGGTGAGGGAGGACAGAACCAGGGCTCCACACTCAGAGGATGGAACAGTTCTGGTCTTCATATTTGAAAAACAGGTGTTAAGTCATTGGAGAAGGTGCAAAGAAAAACTACAATGATTGCAAAACTGAGAAACTATAGTTATCCAAAAGGACTGGATGTCTGAGTCTCTTCCCTTTTCAAAAAGAAGGAGAGACCTGACAGAGCTCTACACGGTGGCACTGCTGCCTCACATGCCAGGGTCCAGGTTCAATTCCAGCCTTGGGTCACTGTCTGTGTGGAGTTTGCACGTTCTCCCTGTGTCTGCATGGGTTTCCTCCCACAGTCAAAAGATGTGTAGGTTAGGTGGATTGGCCATGTTAAATTGCCCATTAGTGTTGGGACTAGGGTCTGGATGGAATGCTCTCTCAGACAGTGGGTACAGATTTGATGGACTGAATGGCCTGCTTCTGCACTGTAAGATTTTATGATGATTCACTTAGATTACAGATGATGGGCTCGATTAAACATCTCTAAAATACATCATCTCTGATTGTGCGGCACTGCCTCATGGCTAGTCTGGAGTGTCAGCCAATATTATGGGCTCAAATCTCGAGTGGGACTTGAATCTACAAGTTCCTGACTCAGGCACCACCCAGACAAGCCTGATAGATAAAGGTGTGTAATGAAGTACCTGCAGAAAGTGAATGCTCTCCTGCTCTCTCGCTCCATGTGCTTGGATCTGGCAGGCTGCCAGTGCAAACTGTCTTATTAATGAGACATCAGGTCAACAGCCAGAGATTCTATTCTACAAATGGGTGCTTTCTGACCCGGAGCAGAGCCAGTCACCTCTGCACGTCTCTCATGTTGAAACAGATGGTAGCAATCAGACAGCACAGATCAGAGATGGATTACAATGCCAGTGCAAACCCGATTGCTTTCATTCTTTTGTCTGGCTGCAGTTGTGCAGGGCTGTTCCAAAGTATCTGAAGTCTGCAGTTCAGAAAAAAGAAGGAAGATATAGAATCAGTACAGTGCAGAAAGAGGCTATTTGGTCCACCGACAATAATCCCACTCAAGTTCTATCCCCATAACCCAATGTATCCCAATGTAATACTGCTAATAAGGGGCAATTTAGCATGACCAATTTATTTAATATACACATCTCTGGACACTAAGGGAATTTAGCATAGCCAATCCATCTAACCTGCACATCTTTGGACACTAAGGGCCAATTTAGCACGGCCAGTTCATCTAACCTGCACATCTTTGGACTGTGGGAGGAAACCCCTGCAGACACGGGGAGAACGTGCAAACTCCATACTGACAGTGACCCGAGGCCAGAATTGAATCCATGCCCCTGACACTGGGAGGTAGCAGTGTTAAACGTTGCTGTTAAATATCTTATGGCACTTGTTCATGCATGACCAAGGGACTTAACCCTAGTGTTCTGGCCAAAACCTATCCCTCAAACGCTGATTAATTAATGTCATTTTGTCATCATTTTGGCATCAAGCCCATCAACGCCTCTACTTCCTCAGAAGACTAAGAAAATTTGTCATGACAGTTACGAATGTCACCAACTTTTACGAATGCACCATAGAATGCATTCTGTATCAGAGCTTGGTATGGCTCCTGCTCTGCCCAAGACCGCAAGGAACTACAAAAAAGGCTCGTGAATATAGCCCAATGTAGCCTCCTATCCATTGACTCTGTCTACACTTCCCGCTGCCTCGCAAAGCAGCCATCATAATTAAGAACCCCATGCATCCCGGACACTTTCTCTTCCACCATCTTCTGTCAGGAAAAAGATGCAAAGGTCTGAAGTCATGTACCAATCGACTCAAGAACAGCTTTTTCACTCCTGCCATCAGACTTTTGAATGGACCTACCTCGCATTAAGTTGATCTTTACACCCTAGCTATGACTATAACACTACATTCTGCACCCTCTTGTTTCTCTATGAAGAGTATGCTTTGTCTGTATAGTGGCAAGGAACAATACTTTTCACTGTGTACTAATACATGTGACAATAATAAATCAAATCAAATCAAATCAGATCATCTCACTGCTGTGGCTAGGAGATTTGTGCGCACAGTTTGGATTTTCTGTTTCCGACATTACAACAATGACAATTCTTTCGAAAGATACCCAGTGTGCTGTATGGTGCTTTGGGATGTCCCCAAGTCATGAAAGGCACCAGAGAAATGCAAATCAGTTTTAAATCTGACATAGGGACTTTGAGACATTTGATGTCTTCTGCTAAAATCAGTCCTCACTTGTCAATTATAATGAAAACTTGAAAGAATTCTCACTCATGCATTATAGCCTCAGTAAGAAAGGATTGCTATCTTGTACATTGCAGTTTCCTGAGTTCAGATGAGAAACTCCTTTCTCATCTGCTAATAATTGGTCTGACAGGGCTGAGCTTGTTTCCATGTGTCTCTGTCCTCAAATTTTACAGTAGTTTTTAATCTGCTTTATGTTACATATTGCACTGAAGGATTACACAATCAATCATCCATTACTATCTTAGAACCATGTCTTTTGTGTTACTGAATTGCTATAAACTGCACAGACTAACAGGAAGAAAACAAATTCACCTGTGTCTTTCCACAATGTAAGAGATTTGCACGTAATATGATCCCACAAGCAACTCTAGTGCAGCAGTTTGAGGCATAAATATTGTCCAGAACACTGGGGACAAATAGTGGACATTGAAGCCTTTACATTCACATGAAAAGCCAGACAGGATCTGGGTTCAGTATCTCACTGGAAAGACAATGGCCGGAATTTTATTGTAGTAAGAACTCTCAAAATACCAGGCTAAAGTCCAACCAGTTTACTTGATAGTAAATCCTTGATAGAAAATGCTGTTTCCGAAAGCTTGTGGTTTACGATCAAATAAACCTGTTGGACTTTAACCTGATATTGCAAGACTTCTTACGGTGTTTACCTCAGTCCAACGTCGGCATCTCCACATCGGAATTTTATTGCCCAGCTTACCACAGAAATTGGAGCAGGCGAGAAAGGGACCATGGAAAGGTTCATTGACTTTGGATGGGATTTTCTGGTTTTGGAGCGAGTGAGGTCGGAAAATCCCGCCCAGTATCCCTAACAGTGCGGCACCCTCGCTCAGCACTGACCCTCTGACTGCGGCACTCCCTCAGTACTGACCTTCTGACAGTGTGGCACTCCCTCAGCACTGAATCTGACAGTGTGGCACTCCCTCAGTACTGACCCTCTGACAGTGCGACACTCCCTCAGTACTGACCCTCTGACAGTGCGACACTCCCTCAGTACTGACCCTCTGACAGTGCGGCACTCCCTCAGTATTGACCCTCTGACAGTGCGACACTCCCTCAGTACTGACCCTCTGGCAGTGCGGCACTCCCTCAGTAGCGACCTTCTGACAGTGCGGCACTCTTCAATACTGACCCTCTGATAGTGCGGCACTCCCTCTGTACTGACCCTCTGACAGTGCGGCACTCCCTCTGTACTGACCCTCTGACAGTGCGGCACTCCCTCTGTACTGACCATCTGACAGTGCGGCACTCCCTCAGCACTAACCCTCTGATAGTGCGGCACTCCCTCAGTACTGAATCTCTGACAGTGTGGCTTTCCCTCAATACTGACCCTCTGACAGTGCAGCAACTGGGAGTGTCATCTTTAATTGTTTGCTCAATTTTCTAGAATGAGGTTTAAAGGTATGGAATCATAGATTCTGATATCAGATCAGGAGGCCATATCATCCAATTAAATACTTCCCCTGCTGATGTCCTCAGAGCCCTGCAAACCTTTTCTTCTTCAAGCTTCCCTTCCTTTCTTTTCTACATATGTGGTTCATTGACAGGTGACACTATTTATTGAAAGTTGATTAGTTAAGCTAATCTTGGCTGGATGATTAAGGTTCTGTCTGATATGTTGCTGGAAGAAAAGTTACTTGGGAATTGGGTCACCTGAGTGCACAAAGGATTGTGACTCGAAGTGAAGGGTGCAATCATAATTGGATAGATCTCAGATGGATAAACAGATTAGTGTCTGAGACTGTTGGTTATCAATCACTTCATAGAATCATTGAATATCCCTATAGTGCAGAAGGAGACCATTCAGCCTATTGAGTCTGCACCGACCGCAATCCCAGCCAGCCCCTATCCCCGGTAACCCCACATATTTACCCTGTTAATTCCTCTAACTATGCATTCCAGGACAGTAATGGACAATTTAGTATGGCCAATGCATCTAAATCGCACATTGTTGGACTGTGGGAGGAAACCAGAGCACCCAGAGGAAACCCACACAAACACGATGAGAACGTGCAAACTTTGCACAGAGGTGACCCAGGCCGGGAATCGAACCAAGTCCCTGGTGCTGCGAGGCAGCAGTGCTAACCACTGTGCCACCATGATGCCCTGAAGTGGATTCCATAGGTTCCACCTGCCTGAGTTGTAAATGAAAAGCTGACAGGCTAAATATCAGAACTCGAATGAGGTCAACATTGACGCTCCCAGATAAATAAACTGAAATGAGAATTACTTAATCAATGTGAGAAGGTCTACAAAGGGTGTTGTCACCACTGGGAAATTATTAGCAATGTTTTCCAGCTTAAAATAGAAAGAAAACACAAATCGTTTTGCAAGTATAGAAATGGGAAATGTTGGAAATAAACAGCAGATTTGGCAAGTTCTGTAGAAGGGAAATAAGCTTTAACATTTCAGGCTGATGTTTTTTTGTTGCTGGTTTAAAAATATTCCCATCAATGGGGAGTGATTTTTGTTTTCTCAGGAGATGTTATAGTACCACAAAGTCACTTCAAATACAACACATAGCCCACATCACAGCTTATTTTTACACGGTGGATCACACAGAGTAACGCTTTTGTCCCAGTCTTGATGTAGTCATTAGCCACTTTACTCTATGTGATCTGCCAAGTAGATAATCATCATGGAGATACTCCACCTCACATTATGATGATATGGGGAGTATTTGGCTGGCATGGTAGCACAATGGTTAGCACCACTGCGTATGGGATACCTCCCTCCTCCCCCACCCCCCCATAGTCCCAGAGGAGGAAGGGCAGCAGGTGCACAAGGCCAGGATGGCACAGTGATTAGCATTGCTGTCTCACAGTGTCAGGGACCACGGTTCAATTCCGACCTGAGTCACTGTCTATGTAGAGTTTGCATGTTGTCCGCATATTTGCATAGGATTTCTCCAGGTCCTCCAGTTTCCTCTTACAGTCCAAAGATGTTTATGGTAAGGTTGACTGGCCATGTCAAATTGCCCGAGGTCAGGAGGATTAGCAGGGTAAATGTGTGGGATTGCAGGAATAGGGCCTGGGTGGGATTGTGGTTGGTACAGACTCGATGGGTTGAACGGCATCCTTCTGCTGGAGGAGTCACTGAGACTGAGAATTGAGAAGTCCCCTGATCTGATGATCTGCATCTCAGAATGCGGAAAGCAGTGGCAGCAGAAACAGTGGATGTGTTACAGGGCATCATCTTTCATAGATTCACAAACATTGCCTGTGGATTGGAAGGTAGTAAATGTGACACCACTATTTAAGAAAGGAGGGAGACAGAAAACAGTGGACTACAGACCTGTTAGCCTGAGATCAGTAGTAAGGAAAATTTTGCAATCTGTTATTTGGGGCTGGCACAGTGATTAGCCTCACACATCAGAGACTCCAGTTTGATTCCGATCTCAGGCCACTGTCTATGTGGACTTTGCATGTTCTCTCCATGTCAGTGTAGGTTTCCTCCTGGTGTTCCAGTTTCCTCCCACAGAGCAAAGATGTGTGGGTTAGATAGATTGACTATGATAAATTGTCCCTTATTGTCAGCTTGACTAGTAGATTAGATACTTGGGGTGTGGGGATAGGACCTGGATGGGATTGTTGTCGGTGCAGGCTCGATGGGCCAAATGGCCTCCTTCTGCAATATAGGGATTCTATGATTCTAAATTGTGATAACTGGGCACTTAGAAAATAATGGTGAGATTAGGAAGGAAATCATGTTTGAGAAAATGGTTGGAATTTTTTGAAGATGTTATTAGCAGAATAGATAAGGGAAAACCAGTGGATGTGGTGTATTTGGATTTTCAGGAGGTGTTTGATAAAGTTTGATGCAGAGGTTAGTGAGAAAAATTAGGGCACATGGGATTAGGAGAAATATCCTGCCATGGATTGGACAGCGCAGAGAGAGTAGGGGCAAACAGGTCATTCTCAGGATAGCAGGCTGTTATTAGTACGGGAACACAAAGGTCCATGTTTGGGCCCCAGCTTTTCACAATCTATATCAGTGATTTGGATGAGTAATATTTTCTCATTTGTTAATGGGACAAAACTTGGTGCAAATGGAAATTGCAAAAATTTCAGGGGGATTTAAATAGACTGATAGGGCTAGAATATGGCAGATGGAATTTACTGTGGAAAAATTGGAAGTTCTCCACTTTGGTATCAAAACAGAAATGCAGATATTTCTTAAATGGGGTCAGATTGGGAACATCGAAGTCCAAAGGGATCTCTACGTCCTTGTTCATAAAACACTAAAAGGTAACATGCAGGTGCAGTGAGTAATTAGGAAGGCAAATGATATGTTAGTCTTTATTACATGAGGACTTGAATACAGGAGTAAGGATATCTTGCTATAGGGAAGATGCTGGCATAGTGGTAATGTCACTATGGGCTAGTAATCCAGAGGCCCAGTCTAATGCTCTGGGGGCCCCGGCAGCAGGTGGAATTTGAGTTCAACGAATAAATCAGGAATATAAAACTGATTTACTCCAGATCAGGTAATGTGGTTGATGCTTAATTGCCCTCTGAAATAGCCTAGCAAGCCACTCAGTTCAAGGGCAATTAGGATGAACAACAAATTCTGTTCTTGCCAGCGACGTCCAGTCCAACCTAAAGATAAATAAAACAAAGATGCAGGAACGTTGCTTCCTTCTCCTGGTTGGGGGGTGGGAAGGGGGAGGAGTAGTGGGGGTGGATGGAAAAAGAGATAAGCCACATAGGATTGAGGTATTAAGAAGGAATTTCTTCAGTCAGAAGGTGGTAATTCTTTGGAATTGTCTATCTCAAGAGGATTGCAGAGGATGAGTTATTGAGTATGTTCAAAGCAGGGATTCATAGATTTCTAGATACGAATGACACAAAGGGATTTGATTTGATTTGATTTATTATTGCCATATGTATTAAATATACTGGAATATAGTGCATGCTATACAGACAAAACATAGCATTCATAGAGAAGGGAAGAAGAATGTGCAGAATGTAGTGTTACAGGTGTAGTTAAGGTGTAGAGAAAGATCAACTTAATACAAGGTAAGTCCATTCAAAATTCTGACAGCAGCAAGGAAAAATGAGTTGGTTGGTACATGACTTCAGACTTTTGTATCTCTTCCCTGATGGAAGAAGGTGGAAGAGAGAATGTCGGGGGTGCATGGGGTCCTTAATTATGCTGGCTGCTTTGCCAAGGCAGTGGGAAGTGTAGACAGAGTCAATAGATGGGAGGCTGGTTTGCGTGATGGATTGGGCTACATTCACGACTTTTGTAGTTCCTTTGCATCTTGGACAGGGCAGGAGCCATACCAAGCTGTGATACAATCAGTAAGAATGCTTTCTATGATGCATCTGTAAAAGATGGTGAGAGTCGTAACTGACATGCCAAATTTCCTTAGCCTTCTGAGAAAGTAGAGACATTAGAATAAGGTGTTGTTCATAGCGAAATCCTTGAAATGCAATTCCAATTGATCTGTTTGAGTGGAGTGAATGTTGGGAGAACTCTGAAAAAATATGTTGGAAGAGTCCTGATCTATTGCTAATGCCAGCAAGGTGATTAACTGTGGCATTCTGATGTATCTGTTGAGTGATTTGAGTGATGCAGTTCAGCAAAATGCATCGACCTGTTTACTTGTTTTCCTAAGTGATTGGCTTTCATTGCTCAGAGAAGCTGCCCAGCACTGGTTATGTGAGAGGGCTTGTACTGTGGAGTACGATCAGACTTAATGAATTTATATGGCTGTGCTGTCACGTACAAATATATAGAAAGGTTGCTGAGTGACATGAAAGGAGTGATCTGAACTCTCCATTGTGACAGTGCAGCCTGAGAAAGGTCACTCTTCCTGTAGTCATCGACTTATTGTGCAGGTTATTATAAAGATGATGGGCACTGATGGGTGAGAGCTTTGAAGAATGGAATCCTCGTCCTTAACAAAGACATCATTTGCCTATTCCCCTCCTTTTATCCACTCATCTCCTGAACACAGGTAGTTTCACAGGGTACTGCTCATCCATCCTTTCATATGAAAGTTTTTTTTTAGCAGAATATTCAACTTTGGAAGGCATCACAGGTAACCCTATTTCTATCCTCACCCAAAATTTCCCCACAAATGCATACATATGAATGTGGACATGTATGTACATATATCTACAATCATGCATATACAGTCATGTATTCTCTTACACATTCACACACAAACATATATGTACACATATTTGTGATCATATATACTTGCTTGAAAATTTGCATGGATATATGCTCATCCACCCATTCACCCCCCCCCACACACACAGAACCCCATATACACACCCCATGCACACACTCAAATACAAACACACCTTCACCCACTACACACCCACATTCACACACTCACACCCATTTACACACTGATAAAACACACCCATATACAGACACACACCCACATACACACCACATACACCCATATTCTCCCACATCCATATATACACCCATATACCCACATATACCACTCATGCACACACACACCCATATACTCCCACATCCATATACACACCCATATACTCACACGTATCTACATACACACCCATATACACATGCATACAGATACCCACACACATATACCTTCCATTGATGGACACTGATTATAAACAGGTATTTTTTCCTTCTTGCAATCTTGGCAAACATTGAGGCAAATTGTAATGAACCAACTTTTCCTTGAATGAATGTAGTTATCCCAAGTTGCTGACACACAATTTTGGGCATTCTGATTGGAGGAATGATCCACTGTGGAAATTTCAGTACCAGGAAGAATATTTTCCAAACTTGTCTCCCTCCAGCTACATCCTTTCCGAACTCAAAACACTCCCAGAAATCCTTCAGCAGCCACCCCTGTCCACTCACTATATATTTCTTAATTGCTGCTTTTCATTGTGTTTGGTGCCAATTAATGTTTGAGAGGATGGGTTTATGGTGTGGTCACAGAATACGCCCCCTTCCAAATGGCTGGAGGGAGAGGGTGGGGGGGGGGGGGTTCCTGCAAATTATAGCAGGGGCATGACTTAATCCCCACTCCTCTGTCAGTCACCTGTAACCATTCTCAGCGATCCCCTCCCTCCCCACAACTTTACATTTCACAGATCTCAAATAACAAACTGCACTGAGCGTACTTTAATAATAGTCTCTCCTGTGTTATTTATTGGAAGCTCTTTTTAGTGTCCATTTTTATTCTTCCTCTTTGATCAATAAGAGGCTGAGCCCTCATAAATATTAAAGTAGCAGTAAACAAAATTAGAATCTGTGTTTCTTATAGTTTAGAAAAACATTATTCTTTATGAATACCCCCCACCCCCACTCAACCAGAATGGTGGGACTGGGGGTTAATCTGGTTGACTTTTCCCTAATCATAAACTGTGTTTTTAAAAGCAGATAAAGCCAATTCCTTCTTTGCTGTATTGAGTCTTTGAAGTTTTTTTTATTGATTTGTGGGGTGTGGGCATTGCTGGCTGGCCAGCATTTATTGCCCATCCCTACTTGCCCAAAGGCAATTGAGAGTCAACTTCATTGCTGTGGCTCTGGAGTCACATGTAGACCAGACTGGTAAGGCCGACAGATTTCCTTCCCTAAAGGACATTGGTGAACCAGAGGTGTTTTTCAAAAATCGACAATAGTTTCATGGTCATCAGTAGATTCTTTAATTCGATTTTTTTAATATTGAATTCAAATTTGAACCTAGGTCCCCAGAACATTAGTTGAGTTTCTGGATTAATAGTCGAGCGATAATACCACTAGGCCATCACCTCTCTGTTATTCAGTAAACGAGAGAAACAGTAGTTACATCATAGAATTATATAGAATTTATAGTACACAAACAGGCCATTCGGCCCATCCGATTTGTATTAGGCTTTTGCTCCTCATCTTACCCAATCAATAAATCATTTTATTCCTTTCTCTCTGATCTATTTAAGAACACTTTAAATGTTCTTGCAGATCAGGTAGCAAGGTGGCACAGTGGTTAGCATTACTCCCTCAGAGTGATAGGAACCTGGGTTCAATTCAGGCCTTAATTAACTGCCTGTGTCAAGTTTGCACATTCTCCCTGTGTCTTCATAGGTTTCTTCTGGGTGCTCCAGTTTCCTCCAACAGTCCAAAGATGTGCAGGTTAGGTGGATTGGCCATGCTAAATTGCCCCTGCTTGTCAGGAGGATTAGCAAGGTAAACGTGTGGGGTTATGGAGTAGGGCCTAAGTGGGATTGTTGTCAATGCTGAATGGCCTCCTTCTGTACTGTAGAGATTCTATGATTTAATGATTAGTGTGATTGTTAAAAATTACAGTTCAAACCCAATGGCTGAAACTCTATTGCACATTCTTCACATAATCAGATGAAGAGTGATGCCCTTTTAAGACATTTTTAAAATTCCCTTTTAAGAATGTGGGACGCTCTTCAGGGAATCAATGACGTCTACGTGGGTTGTGATTGACACCAGATTCCCAGGGATTGCCAGTCTATTCTCTTCTTTCTGTCAGTATTTATTCTGTGCCTCAGAGCTTCCTGCAGCTGCGGCTTTTTTGCCTTGTTTTAGTGATTGCTTCTTTCTCTGGCTGTGTTTGAGAAACTCCGTCACCCTGAAGTATCTAACCATCTTGCTGGGGGCAGGGATGCTTGCCTTCCTGGGTGCAATCATTTGCATCATTGCAAGCATCGGCCCGGGTTCCCCGGGAGCTGTCCCAAGTGCTGAAGATGCAGAGGGCGCTTTGTATGGGGCTGAGGGCGGCGCTGGAGCTGTCCACGGTGCTGAAGGAGCGGAGAGCCACAGCACTCGTCCAACTGCGGCTATCGCCTTCCAGCCTGAGGCTGGCAAAACGTCGGTGGGCTCCCAGCTTGGTCAAGGGTCCGTCCTGGGCTCGGACTCAGACATTGGCACCACCAGCCGCTTCCTCTGCCTGCCCTTAGCGCAAGACTGCCCGTCCCCGTCCATCCGAGAAGACCTTCTGCTGCTTAGGAGCACGGCAGAGCACCTCCGCCAGATGGTCATGGAACAGGAGCAGCAGATCCTCAGCGACCAGGAGACCATCAGGGAGCTCACCGGCAAACTCAGCCGTTGTGAGAATGGACAAGAGCTGGGCTCCTTCCAAAACAACCCCGAGGAATATGCCTGGGACATTGGGAGAAATAGCCTGGAAGAGGGGAGTGAAGAATCTGAACAGACGGTGCTACAGCTGGAGAATACTATCCACTCCTTAAAGAACAGCATTGAGAACCTGGAGGTAAATTATACCTTCTCTTGATCACCCCCCCCCCCCCCCCCCCCCCCCCCCGGCTCTAGCAACAGTTTGTCACTGGGGCTGGCAGGTTGCATTCCATTTGTCAATGTCCTAACAAGCAGTATTTTCACAAAGTGCAAGTGATTTATTGCAGAGATGTGACAAATTCAAGGCTCTGGATTTTAGAATCTAGATTATTCCCTGCGACATCCCTGCCCTCCAAGTTGTGGAAATGGACGAGGGGACCTGTTGGATCGGACCTGGGCCGAGGCTACCAAAGCGCTAAGGGCCCTATTTTTCCGGTTAATTCTGTCAGCTTTGTGACAAAGATAAAACCGTCTCTAGTACTTTGGAAGGGTAAGAGGGAGGAAGCCAAAGAGCAGCACTGAAATCCACTGGGTATTTCACATTGACACCTGTGCCTTTGCTGTCTGTGTATCCCCCTTCATACTGTCTGTTCCCCGAGGCACCTGTTCCATCCTGACTCCCCCTCAACACCCCCGCCCCACTCCAGACAGAGCCCCGGTTGCTGAATGCTTCTGATTTTAATGGTTATCTGCTTTTCAGCTTAACAAAAATGCAATAAAAACACACAGTGAGACCTGGGGCTTGATTTCAGGGCTTTACCTGGCTTCATTCACGCCTTGACATTGTCCCTAACATCCAGATCTAGGAATGAAAATCTAGGAAGGGCTCTGCTGCCAATCTGAGAGCTTGACAGCACAGCAATAACCACTTGACCCACCATGCTTGTTCTGTCTGTTCAGACAGCTATGCAGACCAATTGCCCCATACTTGATGTATTTGTGTGAAGACGGGAGGCAGCACAGTGGCACAGCGGTTAGCACTACTGCCTCACAGTGCCAGGGACCTGGTTCAATTCTGGCCTTGGGTGACTCTGTCTGGAGTTTGCATGTCCTCCCCGAGTCTGTGTGCGTTTCCTTCCATACTCCAAAGATGTGTAGGTTAGGTGGACTGTCCATAGTAAATTGCCTTTTAGTGTCCCAAGACTCCTTAGTGTCCCTAGATGGTGTAGGTTAGGTGAATTAGCCATGCTCAATTGCCTCTTAGTGTCCAACGATGTGCAGGTTAGGTGGATTGGCCATGTAAATTGTCCCTTAGTGTCCAAAGATGTGCAGGTTAGGTGGATTGCCCATGGAAATGTATAGGATTATGGGGATTGGGCAGAGGAGAAGCCTGGGTAAGATACTCTGTCAGAGAGTTAGTGCAGATTTGATGGGCCAAATGGCCTCTTTCTGCACTATAGGAATTCTATGATTCTACGGCTAGAATGTTCCTCTCCTTCTCTGGTGTAATGATCTTTGATAATCATTTGTATAGTAGCTGTTCCATGACAACTACCAATAGTCATGTTTCTGAACTCTCAGATTTGCTTGTTGCTTTCTGGACAAGAAGAGAGGATTGCTTCTAATTAAGAAACTGCAGCGATATTTCTTAATCCTTGGAAACACAGTCAGCATGCTAAATAGCATCGCTGCATTGTGTGAAATATGTTTTACATTTCCAGTTGCGGCAGTCCAACTTGTGAAGCAATTTATTGCACACTGGAAAGCTTGGTACAAATGAAATGATATCTCAAAGTAATAGACTGAACATTTTGTTTGCCTCACTGATACTGGAGAATAATCTTTCACCTGTGAATGAAAACAAACTCTTTTGATGCCTGGATTCCTCAGATTCCATGTTATTCATATAAAAACTATTCCCATTTCTGTAGCACCATTACCAGTTGAGGAGGTGATGGCATGGTGGTATTATCACTAGACTATTATTAATCCAGAAACTCAGCTAATTTCTGGGGACCTTGGTTCGAATCCTGCCGCAGCAGATGGTGGAATTTGAATTCAATAAAAAAAATCTGGAATTAAGAACCTACTGATGACCATGAAACCATTGTCATTTGTCAGAAAAACCCAGCTGGTTCACTACTGTCCTTTAGGGAAAGAAATCTGCCGTCCTTACCCAGTCTGGTCTACATGTGACTCCAGAGCCACAACAATGTGGTTGACTCTCAACTGCCTATGGGCAACTGAGATGGGCAATAAATGTTGGCCAGCCAGTGAAGTCCATGTCCCACAAATGAATTTAAAAAATACTGTAGTAATGTATCCCAAAATGCTTCTGACTTAAAAAATGATACTGAGTCAAAGGAGGAGATATTTGGATATTTGGTCAAAAGATGTAGGTCTTAAGCAGGCAGGAGCAGTAGAGAGGTAGAATGGAATTAGAGAGAATTCTAGAGCTTAGGTCTAGCTGGCTGAAAACAGAGCCACTAATGAAGGGTTGAAAGGAATGTGCATAAAATGGAGGTACACAGAGATTTTGAAGATTACAGTCATTGGGAGAGGTGAGAAAGATGGAGCAATTTGAATGCCAGGGTAATAGTTTTCAAAATTCAGGGACTGCTATAGATCAGCAAAGATATGGAGATGCTGGCATTGGACTAGGGTAAGCACAGTAAGAAGTCTCGCAACAGCAGGTTTATTTGGTAGCACAAGCTTTTGGAGTGTCACTCCTTCTTCAGGTGAGTCACCTGATGAAGGGGCAGTACTCTGAAAGTTCATGCTGCCAAAACCTGGTGTTGTGAGACTACTTACTATAGATCAGTAAGCACAGGAGTTTCGAGTGAAACTCAAGTTTATAGAGGATGGGAAATGAATGGTAAATCAGTAAAGCATTTGAATAGTTGAGTCTGGAGTTAACAATTTAAGTCTATTTATTAGTGTCACAAGTAGACACTGCAATGAAATTACTGTGAAAATCCTGTAGTCGACACACTCCAGCACCTGTTCGGGTACACTGAGGGAGAACTTCACAAGGCCAATGTATCTAACTAGCATGTCTTTTGGATTGTGGGAGGAAACTGGAGTACCCAGAGGAAACTCACACAGACACAAGGAGAACATGCAGATCTCCGCACAGATAGTGACACAAGCCAGGAACCAAACCTGGGTCACTGGCACTGTGAGGCCCAGTGCTAACTGCTGTGCTCTGGTTCTCTCTCCCCAGACACTGTCAGACTTGCTGAGATTTTCCAGCATTTTCTGCTTCTGTTGCATGGCTCCGGGGGTTCAGCAGCAGATGGGTTGAGGCAGGGTGGAGATCGGCAATGAGAATAGTTGTCGCATATGGAAGTCAGAGCTATATTTGTGGAATATTTCAAACCATGAGAATTTATCCAGTAAGAAACCGGAGTGGAATGTAAATCAGTAATTATTCATGGAGAAACAGCGCAGAAGAATATCTGTGTTTACTTTATAAAATTACAAATTGAGATTTGTGGATGGATTAGAATATTATTGATTTATAACACACTACCTCACCCACACAAGTTGTCATGTTCACTGTTGGCAATGAAAAAACTACTTTAGCGTTTAGACAGAATCTGAAATTTTCATATAAAATGTAATTACTGTTGACCAGGCAGACCCCATTAACCACCCGCAGTTCACCTGGTTACTGAATGGTGTTTTGATATTGCAGCTTTACTTTCAAATGTAAACTCACGGCATAGTGATGTGGGCACATCATTGACGGGCTGATTGTCGTTTGACCATAATTAACAGCGGATTTATAATCCACTGGAGGATATGTGTAATAAATACTTGTTATGAACTGAAACTATGTTATATATGTTTCACACTCAGATAGTTTCCCTATGTTCTTCTAGCTTTTTCCGTCTGATTTGATTCATAAGTCAATAATTATTGAATCTGCATTGATTCTCCAACAGAGAATCTTACTGAGGCCCCCCCCATCACCCCCACTTGCCCTATCCTTGTAACCCCATACATTTAGCATAGCCAATCCATCTGACTTCTTCACACTTCCTTCTAACACCTAATCAGTTTCATGATGTTCCTTTTCAAAGAACAATGCATTGGAAAGGCTTCCCTGTTTTATCAAACTATGCATATTTTTTATAAAAAGGACCTACATGTTTTTATCACTTTTCAGAACTTCAAAATATCTCAAAGTGCTTCGCAACCAATGAATCACTTTTGAAATGTAGTCACTGATGTAATCATAGAATCCCTACAGTGTAGAAGAGGCCATTAGACCATAAGACATAGGAGCAGAATTAGGCCACTCAGCCCACTGAATTTACTCTGCCATTTAATCATGGCTGATAGTTTTTTTCATCTCCAATCTCCTGCCTTTTCCCCTTAACCTCTGATCCTCTTATTAATCAAAACCCTATCTATCTCTGTCTGAAAGACACTCAACGATCTGGCCTCCACAGCCTTCTGTGGCAAAGAGTTCCACAGATTAATCACTCTCTGGTTGAAGAAATTCCTACTCATCTCTGTTTTAAAGGATCTTCCCTTTTCCCTGAGGTTGTGCCTTCTGATTCTAATTTTTCCTGCTAGTGGAAACATCCTCTCCACATTCACTCTATCTAGGCCTCAGAGTATCCTGTAAGTTTCAATAAGATCCCACTCTCATCCTTCTAAACTCCAACAAGTACAGATCCATAGTCCTCAATTGTTCCTCATATAACATGTTCTTCACTTCAGGAATCATTCTTGTGAACCTCCTTTGGATCCTTTCTAAGGCCAGCATGTCCTTCCTTAGAAATGGGGCCCAAAACTGCTCACAATACTCCAAATGGGGTCTGTACAGAACCTTATACAGCCTCAGAAGTACATCCCTACTTTTGTATTCTTGCCCTCTCAAGATGAATGCTAACGTTGCATTTGCTTTTCTAACTGCCAATTAACCTTAAGAGAATCTTGAACAATGACTCCCAAGTCCCTTTGTACTTCTGATTTCCTAAGCATTTCTCCATTTAGAATATTTTCTTTGTCTCCATTACTTTTTCCAAAGTGCATAACCTCACACTTTTCCACATTATAATCCATCTGCCACTTCTTTGCCACTATCCTAACCTGTCCAACTCCTTCTGCAGACCCCTTGCTTCCTCAATACTATCTGTATCATCTGCAAACTTTGTTTCATCTTTGTATCATTTGCAAACTTAGCAACAGTGCCTTCAGTTCTTTCTTCCAAATTGACAATGTATTATGAAAAGTTGTGATCCCAGCACTGACCCCTGAGGCACACCACTTGTCACTGACTGCCATCCTGAAAAAGATCTCTTTATCCCCACTCTCTACTTTACTGCCAGTCAGCCAATCCTCTATCCATGACAGGATCTTACCATTAACACCATGGGCTCTTAACTTATTTGACTTTGTCATAGCCAATCCATCTCACCTACATATCTTAAGATACTAATCAACCTAACCCACACATCTTTGGACTGTGGGTGGAAACCCACACAGATATGGGGAGAACGTGCAAACTTCACAATGACCATTATCCAAGATCGGGAATTGAACCTGGGTCCCTGGCGCTGTGAGGTGGCAGAGTTAACCACTGTGTCATCGTGCTGCCCCAATATTGGAAATGTTGGAAATGCAGCAGGCAGTTTGCACTCAGCAAAATTCCACAAACAGCAATGAGCAAACTGACCACATGAGTCTTAATGGACTCCAGTGTACTGATTGCAATGGACTTTCTTGCTGACACAATTCCAGCATTTTATCTCACCCCCACCACCGCAGGACTGTGAAAGCTACATTTCCAAACATCTGCTCTTGATCTTGTGTTGGGGTGTAATAGATTATCTGCTTTGGGATTACTCTCCCTATCTCACTTTGTATCATACACACCTCCGTATGATACCAATTGTCATCTCTTTCTGAGCACTAGATGATGGCTGGTAATATTATTGCTAGACTATTAATCCAGAAACTCAGCTAACATTCTGGGGATCCAGGTTTGAATACCATCACGGCAGATGGTGGAATTTGAACTCAATAAAAAATATCTGGAATTAACAATCTTCTGATGATCATGAAACCATTGTTGATTGTCGGAAAAACTCATCTGGTTCACTAATGTCCTTCAAGGAAGGAAATCTGACATCCTTACCTGGTTTGGCCTATATGTGACTCCAGAGTCACAGCAATGTGGGTGACTCTCAACTGCCCTCTGAAAAGACCGAGCGAGACATTCAGTTTAAGGGCAACTAGAGATGGGCAATAAATGTGATATCAGCAATGCCTATGTCCCACAAGTGAATTTAAAGAATGACACAAGAGTCCCAGGTTATTGAATTGCTTGTTCCTCACACATACCTAGTCAAATTCATAAGGTTCCTTTTCAAAGAACAATGCATTGAAAAGGCTTCCTTGTTTCATCAAACTATGAGTTACTTCTCTGAAACATTGGTCACAATAAGATCTCTTCTAATGCTCTTCTAAAGTCAAGTTAGTCTCCCCACTGTGAAGAAAGTTAACTAATGAATTGAGGTTGTGGTCAATGTTTATTATGGAATGCTTGTTGCACTGTGGTTGAGTGATTGTCATTTCAGTGAACCTGCTCTGTGTAAAACGCTGCATCAAATTCCTGTTTATCACTGGAAATGTGGGTGTGGATGGCAGGGTTGGGGCAGTGCTGGTGGAGGCATTCATTTTGTTCTAGGCCTTTTGGAACTGCAGGGAACTTTTTAGACACATCTCAACTGGATGCTTGTAACGAGGTTCTCACTGCAGAGCCAAGGACTATGGGTCTGTACTTGTTGGAGTTTAGAAGGATGAGAGTGGGATCTTAAACTTACAGAATACTCCGAGGCCTGGATAGGGTGGATGTTGAAGTTGGATTAAAGGTTAATAATTCAATTGTCTCACCCAGAGTCCCTCTTTTCAGAAACTTTCTATCAAATATATTATATACACATATATATGTTCTGCTGCTGTAACATTGCTGGATTCAGACTAACCACTTCAAAAAGTAACCTCTCATTGGGTTTCCACCTTTGAAGATTATGAAGACTCTGAACATAGAGTCTTGGAGTGAATACAAATAAAATTGAATTGCAAAGGTGGAGAGAAGATGTGATTTTCTTGAGGAGTTGGAGAAAAATGAGAACTGACTTACAATCTGATTATGAACTTGATTATGACTCTGATTATGAATCTGATTATGAGGATCGTGACAGACACCTCCAGACGCTGAAGGATGCCCTCGTGAGAACAGGATATGGTGCTCGACTCATCAATCGATAGTTCCGATGTGCCACAGCGATAAACCGCACTGACCTCCTCAGGAGACGAACACAGGACACTGTGGACAGAGTACCCTTTGTTGTCCAGTACTTCCCCAGAGCGGAGAAGCTACGACATCTTCTCCGGAGTCTTCAACATGTCATTGATGACGATGAACATCTCGCTAGGGCCATGCTCACCCCCCCACTTCTTGCTTTCAGACAACTGCACAACCTCAAACAGATCATTGTTCGCAGCAAACTACCCAACCTTCAGGAGAACAGTGACCACAATACCACACAACCCTGCCACAGCAACCTCTGCAAGACATGCCAGATCATAGACATGGACGACATAATCAAACGTGAGGATACCATTCACCAGGTACACGGTACATACTCTTGCAACTCGGCCAACGTTGTCTACCTAATACGTTGCAAGAAAGGATGTCCCGAAGCATGGTACATTGGGGAGACCATGCAGACACTACGACAGTGGATGAATGAGCATCACTCAACAATCACCAGGCAAAACAGTTCCCTTCCTGTGGGCGAACACTTCAGCAGTCATGGGCATTCGGCCTCCGATCTGCGGGTAAATGTTCTTCAAGGGGGCTTTCGTGATACACGACAGCGCAGAGTCGCTGAGCAGAGACTGATAGCCAAGCTCCGCACACATGAGGACGGTCTTAACAGGGATCTTGGCTTCATGACACACTATCTGTAACCCCCGTAACTTGCCTGGGTTAGCAAAAAACCTCACTTACTGTGCTGTCTGGAGAAAATACACAATTCTCTAACCAATGCTCAGGATTCCCTTCACACACATTGTTAGCCACTTTAACACTTGAATAGCAGGTTAGATGTAAGGATTCGCATTCTAATCAGCAATCTGTAACTGTCTGTGTGGATATGAGTGCTATTGCAGACCAGAACACTGCATTTGCCTGACGAAGGCTATAACATCGAAAGCTCGCGAATTTACTATCAAATAAATTGGTTGGATTTAAAATTGGTATTGTAAAGCTTTACTGAATGAACTTAGAACACATTGAGTGAGAACGTCAGAAAGCAAAATGCAATTTGGAACACTGATGCCCTACCAATTACTGATGAAGATTCTGGGTGATAGGTCTTTTTCCTCTACTGGATGTGTGAGGCCCACGTTAAAAGCATTGATTTTATTTATCCTTTCCCATTTAGGCAGGTTTTGACAAAGTCAAGGAAGGAACCCTTTAATTCTAATCTTCTTTTCACAATTTGAGAGAGAAAGTTATGGATAAAGAAACTTGTTTAAAATATTTTTTTTTGCAATTTGTGCAGTGTGCACAAATGATTGTGTATATTTGTGAGGGCACGTGTATGCATCCTGCTTGTGCTCAGAAGTTTGTATGTGTCTGTGTGTTCCAATACCACCACTGATGCACAGTGACAGCCACGTACATCATCTATAAGATGCATTACAGCAACGTCATTGAATCATTGAATCCATACAGTGCAGAATGAGGAAATTTGGCACCAACAACAATCCCAGCTAGGTCCTATTCCTGTAACCCATGTATTTATCCTGTTAGTCCTCCTGACACTAGGGGCAATTTAACATGGCCAATAAACCTAACCTGCACATCTTTGGACTGTGGGAGGAAACTGGAGCTTATGTCTTGTACAACTTCAAGACATCCCAACATCTTCAATGTTCTGACCAATGAAACTAAACAGGCTGAATGCCTCCTTCGTCATCCTGTCCACCTGTGGCTTCACTTCCAAGGAGCTATAAACCTGTATCTCTAGATCGCTTTGGTGTATAACTCTGTTATGGACAATAATTGTGATGAGGGAGGTCAACTCCAATTCACGGCCCTCTTCTCTAATTCTGTAAGTCACTTGCAGTGAATTTCTCAATGTTATTTTAATTCTATTGGAGCTAGGTGTTCAATGGTCTCACCTCAACATCCATGTTTCCTTCTCAGTGTGTTGGGCATTATTTCCAGTTTCTGCACAACCTGAAGTTTATTCCCAGAGCAGGCTGGGATGAAGTCTTTGCAGTCAGTTCAGGACCAGACGTGACAGAGTTTCTATCCAAACATTTAGAAGAGCGATTGGTACTTCTAAGCTTCCCTGTGACAGCCAGCCAGCTCGCTGAGGCCCATGTGAGATTCATGAGCTGATTCAGGATTCTTTGATATTGCAGTCACAATGGTTGTACAGGCTGTGGCATGTGGAATTTTAGCTCCGTGGGTGGCCTATGAGTCAGAAGGTTGCTGAAATCCTGCTCCATGCTCCTGAGCATGTAATCCAGACTGATGCTTCCTGTGCCTTTGTCACTGTCAGTGCTATTCCATTTCCAATGTGTCGTTAAACTAATTGCACCAGTGTGGAGACGTATTCCCAAGTATTGACTCTCAAACACTTAGCATTACAAACAGATTCTGACTGGTTGTGATCACATTGCTATCAGCGGGATCTTGCTGTGCACAAATTGGCTGCCTCGTTTCCTGCTTTTACAATAGTGATTGCACTTTTATTGGCTGTGATGTTCTTTGAGACCTCCTGATATTGCAAAAGGTGCTATAGAAATGCAAATGTTCCTCTCTGTGGAGAGCTACAAAGTCCATCTTTAAGGACTGGCATTTCTCTATCTTGCCAATTTTTGCACTCAGAGAGAGAGAGAGTGCTAACTCTCAGAATATCTAGGCAAATTACTGACCTTTGTTCTCCTGTTGTATCGTGTAGTGTGTGACAAGCCTTTTATAATTGGCCAGTGGATCAATAGATAGCCCAGAGGAATAATTTCTCCTTTAAGATAGATTAATAACAGAAGCATCTTAAAGTTGGTGCCAAGCTTATTGAATTGAGTTGGCTTTGAACCTGTCTGCTTCTATTAGAGACCCAGGTTTGCTATCATTCCCAAAACTCTCATTTATCAAGTTAATTCCTCTTGCTTGCAATACAATATCAGCACTGTGGGAAGATTTTTGTGGCACAGTGTTTAGCACTGCAGTCTCACAGCGTCAGAGATCTGGGTTTGATTCCCGGCTTAGGTCACTATCTGTGTAGAGTCTGCACATTTTCCACATGCCTGTGTGTGTTTCTACCAAATGCTCCAGTTTCCTCCCAGACATGCTGATTAGGTGCATTGGCCGTACGAAATTCTCCCTCAGTGTACCTGAACTGTGGCAACTAGGGGATTTTCACAATAATTTCATTGCAGTGTTAATGTAAGCCTACTTGTAACACTAATAAATAAACTTTTCCTCAGTGTTGGATCCTTGCTTTCTGTTCAGACAGATATCAATGATTCGGACCTAAATATGTGAGGCATAATTGGGAAATTTATAAATGACACAAAAGCCGGTGTGTAGTTCATTCTGTAGACGAAAGCTGTGGATTCCAAAATGACAGCGATGGTTTGGGTGAATGAGCAGAAAAGAAGTAAATGGAATTCAATCCAGCAAAGTGTTTGGTATTGTAGCTGGGGAGGGCAAACAAATTATTCGATAAATGCAAAGATATTGAGAGAGGTGAAGCAAATGAGAGACTTGGTGCACATATACAGATTAGAGGGGATTTTAGGAAAACTTCTTTCACCCAAAAGGTGGTAGGCTTCTGGAATTTGCTGCCTGGACTGGTGATTGAAGCAGAAATTCAAAACTCACTTAAAAGATACCTGGATCTATACCTGAGGTGTTAGAAGCTACAAGGGTACAGACCAGATGCTGAAAATGGGATTAGAATGAGTAACCAATGTAGACATGATGGGCTGAATAGTCTGTCATATCTTTTCCATGGGTCTCTGGTAAAGACAGCACAAGTGTTAGTGAGGGATCACTTTGGGACCAATGACCATAATTCCATTAGTTTTAAGATAGCGATGGAGAATGATAGGTTTGGCCCAAATGTTAAAATTCTAAATTGGGGCAAGGCCAATTTTGATGGTATTAGACAGAAATTTGTGAAAGTTAATTGGAGGAGTCTGTGGCAAGGCAAAGGGATGTCTGATAAGTGAGACGCTTTCAAAAGTGCGTTAAACAGGATTCAGGGTAAACACATTCCTTTTAGAGTGATGGACAAGGCTGATAAAAGTAGGAAACCCTGGATGACTTGGAATATTGAGGCCTGATCAAGAAGAAGAAGGAGGCAAATGACATGCATAGGCAGCTGGGATCAAGTGGATTCCCTTGAAAAGTATAGAGAGTGTAGGAGTAGAATTAAGAGAGAAATCAGGAGAGCAAAAAGGGGACACGAGATTGGATTGTCCTTTGCCTTATCTGCCAAAGCAAAGAGTTTCTAGAAATGCATAAAGGACAAAAGAGTAAGTAGGTAAAGAGTAGAGCTTCTTAAGGATCAACAAGGTCATCTATATGCAGATCCACATGAGAAGGGTGAGATCCTAAATGAATATATCAGTATTTACTGTTGAGAAAGGCATGGATGTTAGAGAACTTGGGAAAATAAATAGTGATGTCTTGAGGGGTGTATATATTACAGAGAAGAAAGTGCTGTAAGTCTTAAAAGCACATCAAGGTAGATAAATCTCTGGGACTTGATGAAGTGTATCCCAAGTGTATCCCAAAATGTTGTGGATTATTTTGGATATTTGGAAATTGTGGATTCCCTGGCAGAGATATTTGAATCATTGACAGGTGAGGTGCCTAAAGATTGGAGGATGACAAATGTTGTGCCTTTGTTTAAAAGAGCTGCAGAGGAAAGCCTAGGACTACAGACTAGTGAGCCTCACATTTGTAGTAGGTAAGTTATGAGAAGGCATTCTGAGACACAGGACCTACGGGCACTTAGAGAGGCAAGGACTGATTAGGGACAGTCAGGATAGCTTTGTGAGAGGAAAATCATGTCTCACAGATTTTTTAAAAAAAAATAACCAAGAAGGTAGATGAGGGCAGTGTTGTCAACATGGACTTTAGCAAAGCCTTTGGCATTACTTAGGCATGGAAAGTTTTTGCGTAAAGTTTAATCTCACAGGATCCAGGGTGAGGTAGTCAAATGGATACAAAATTGGCTTAAAATTGGCTTGATGACAGAAGATAGACGGTGGTTGTAGAGAGTTTTTCAAACTGGAGGCCTGTGACTAGTGGTGTGCACAATAAGAAGTCTCAAAACACCAGGTTAGAATTCAACCAGTTTATTTAATAGTAATCTCACAAGCTTTCGGAAATGGTGTTCCTTCGTCAGGTGTATGGAAGGTGTTTATCCCAGTCCAACGCCGGCATCTCTACGTCATGATTAGTGGTGTGCCTCAAAGATCAGTGCTGGGTCCACTGTTATTAGTCATTTGTATGAATGATTTGAATGAGAATATAAGAGGCATGGTTAGTAAGTTTGCAGATGACATCAAGATTGCTGGCATAATGGACAGTGAAGAAGGTTATCTTGGATTGCAATGGGATCTTGGTCAATGGGACAGTGGGCTGACGAAAGCAGATGGAGTTTAATATAAATAAATGCGAAGTAATGCATTTTGGTAAATTGAATCAGGACAGGCCTTGCTCAGTTAATAGTAGAGCACTGGGGAGAGTTATAGAACAAAGATGTAGGGATACAGGATCATGGTAGACAGAGTGGTGAAGAAGCATTCAGGCATGCTTGGTTTCATTGGTCAGAACATTGAATACAGGAGTTGGGATGTCTTGTTGAAGTCATACAAGACATTGGTAAGGTCACACTTGGAATACTGTGTACAGTTCTGGTCAGCCAATTATATAAAGGATATCATTAAACTAGAAAGAGTGCATGAAAGATTTACTAGGATGCTACCAGGATTAATGGTTGAGTTATAAGGAGAGGCTGGGTAAACTGGGACCTTGCTCTTTGGAGCGTAGGAGACTTATGGGTGTATATATTACAGAGAAGGAGGTGCTGGAAGTCTTAAAAGTGCATCAAGGTAGATAAATCTCTGGGACCTGATGAAGTGTATCCCAAGATGTTGTGGGAAGCTAGGGAGGAAATTGTGGATTCCCTGGCAGAGATATTTGAATCATTGACAAGTGAGATGCCTGAAGATTGGGGGATGACACATGTTGTGCCTTTGTTTAAAAGAGGGGCCTACAAAATAATGAGGGGCATCAGTTAGAAAGTCAATATCTTTTCCCAAAGGTAGGGGAGTCTAAAACTAGAGAGCATAGATTTAAGGTGAGAAGGGAGAGATACAGAAGATGGTGAGTGTCTGGAACAAGCTGCCAAGTAGTATTTAATGTTTAAAATTTACTTATTAGTCACAAGTAAGGCTTACATTAACACTGCAATGAAGTTACTGTGAAATTCCCTTTGTTGCCACAGTTCAGCACCTGTCCAGGTCAATGCACCTAATCAGCAAGTCTTTCAAAATGTGGGAGGAAACCGGAGCATTCGGAGGAAACACATGCAGACATTGTGCAAATTCCACACAGAGAGTGGCCCATGCTGGGAATCGAACTCAGGTCCCTAGTGCTGTGAAGCAGCAGTGCTAACCACTGTGTTACTATGCTCCCCTGTAGTATTAGTGTCAGATACAATTTTGTCTTTTAAAAAGCATTTAGACAGTTACATGGATAAGGTGGGTATAGAAGGATATGGGCCAAATGTGGGCAATTGAGACTAGCTTAGTGGTTAAAGGGTCAGTGTGGACAAGTTGGGCCAAAGGGCCTGTTTCTGGGCTGTAAATCTCTGTGACTGTACAATAGAGAATTAATAGATAGAGAGACTGTCAGTACATAGCAAGACATGAAACTCATTCAGTGAGGCAGCTAATGGATAGGATGTACCTTAGTATTACTGACAGATTGCTTGTAAAAATGCTGGAATATCTGCCTCACAGAGCTGTGTCAGTCTCTGGGTATCCAAACGGCTGATAGAATTGGCCCCCCACCAAATGCATAAAATTGATCATTTTCTTTGTCAGTGAAAAAAATATAATCACATGGCAGCATTTGAAACCGCTTTCCTGTGGAGAGATACCTGTCAGTGATACTGAAACCTGGAAGAGGTAGCTCATTCATACCTTAACCATTCATGCCAAAGAACTGGTTTAGTGAATGCTTGGCGTCTAGCCAATCTCTTGACCCAGTTCTGAGACCATTGTGGGCTAGTTTGTACCAGGGATGGGTGTGATGGGATGGTGGATTGTAAGTGGTGGGGGGAGGGAGGGAGGGGATGAAGCAGGACTGTGGGGCTTGTGTTGAGGGAATGGGTTGGTTGTTGGGGTGAACATCACTAGTGAAAATGCTTCAGGCATCATGAGACAATGGGCTGCACCAATGGGTCAAATGGCCATTTCATTCTGCTTTTTTTCATAGAATCAGTGCAGAAGGAAGCCATTCAGCCCATTGTGCCAACACGAACAACAATCTCACCCAGGCCCTATCCCCATAACCTCCTCATATTTTCCCTGCCAGTTCCCCTGACACTAAGGGGCAATTTAACATGGCCAATTTACCTAATCCGCACATCTTTGTACTATAGGAGGAAAGTGGAGCACCCGGAGGAATCCCACACAGAACCTACACATCTTTGGACACTAAGGGGCAATTTAGCACAGCCAATCATTTAACCAGTACATCTTTGGACTGTGGGAGGAAATCGGAGCTCCTGGAGGAAATCCACACAGATGTGGGGAGAACTTGCAAACTCCACACAGACAGTCACCTGAAGGCAGTATTGAACCCGGGTCCCTGGCATTGTAAGGCAGCAGCACTAACCACTGTGCCACTTTGCCACCCCATCGTGTGCTCATTTTCCTGGGAGTTACAATCCTCAGGCTTTTACCGTTGCATTGGAATTCTTTGTATGCTGTTGCCCTTCACTGGTGGCCCAGACCAGCCAATAGCAAGACCATACTGACTTAGTAGTGTTCTCAACTTATCTGAGATCTTGGATCTCAATCTCCACCAAGGATCCCAAAGAGAGAATGGAGAGGATTGCTGCTCCAGATCGAGGGCCCGTGAATCCTGATGGAATGCTCATGTGGAGTGTCGACTGAGATCAGGTTCGGGCTGATCTGTGATGCCCTTATGGTTGAATAGCTTGTCAATACGCCCTCATCAATAGGTAACTGGCACAGGTGCCAGCAAGATGAGAACCAAATCACAGGAAGAAGCATAGCCACAGCTTGAAAGAATGAGTATCATATTTCTAGAAATATGCCTGCCAAAAGAAGAGAGAAAAAGAAACTAGCCACTCATTATGGGCAGCACAGTGGTGGCACAGTGGTTAGCACTGCTGCCTCATATCACCAGGGACTCAGGTTCAATTCCAACCTTGGGTCACTATTTGTATGGAGTTTGCACATTTTCCCTCTATCTGCTCCGATTTCCTCCCACAGTCCAATGATGTGTAGGTTAGGTGAATTGGCCATGTTAAATTGTCCCTTAGTATCCAAAGATGTGTAGGTTAGGTGGATTAGCCATGCTAAATTGCCCATTAGTGTCCAAAGACATACAAATTAACAGAATTAGCCATGCTAAATTGCTTCTTAGTGTTCAAAAATGTGTTGATTAGAGGCATTAGCGGATAAATGTGTGGAGTCAAGGGGATATGTTGCAGCCTGAGTAAAATGTTTTGTCGGAGAGTCAGTGCACACTCGAAGGACCGAATGGTCTCGTTTTGCATTGTCGGGATTGTACAATGTTATGATTTTAATCCCAACCTGCAGCACTCATTGCCTGGCAGGTTCCAGCGCTTGAGATGTAGATCCAAGGACTCTTTAAGTGAGTTGGAGACTTCAGCCTGAAGTGCCAATGTAGGCTGTGAATTCCAGCTGCCCACCAAACTCTGGGCAAACAGGTTTTTCTTCATGTCCTCTCTAACCCTACCAATCACCTTAAATATGTGCCTTCTGGTAATTGCCCCCTCAGCTAGGGACAACAAATCTACCCGATCTAGACCCTGCAGAATTTTATGCATCTTGATTACGTCATCGCTTAGCCTCCTCAGTTTTGTGGTGATCTAAGCATTGCTGGTCTATCCAATCTTCCCCCATAACAGCAGTTCCTCTAATGCTTTCCAATCCTACACTGATGAGTTTATAAATATGCAACATGATAAATTTATATCCTTGGGTTTTCCAGGTTAATTAAAAAATCTCTGCCGGGTGTGAAATCTTTAAAAGGCACTGACTCTCGGCAGGAACTCTGCCTCTGAATGCAAAGGGCTAAGACCAATTGCTAGAGACACAGAAATTGGTTTAATCAAATATGTGAATAAATAATTGAAGAGCCCTATCAAACTCACATGGCTGACATCAAGGAAATTCATTCTAATGTAGCAGATCCACCTGTTCACTCCAGATGGAAGTGAATCGATGATTCACTCCTAAACGCAAAGAAAAGAAAAAAGTTGTATTTCAATCGCACTTTTCGTAACTATAGGACATCCCAAAGTGCTGGACGGTATAGTGGCACAATAGTAGTACTGTGGCCTCACTGCTCCAGGGACCCGAGTTCGATTCCAGTCTCGGGTGACTGCCTGTGGGAGTTTGCACATTAGAACATCGAACGTTACGGTATAGGCCCTTTGGCCCTCAATATTGCACCGACCTGTGAAACCAATTTAAAAGCCATCTAACCTATACTATTTCAATATCACCCATGTGTTTATCCAATGACCATTTAAATGCCCTTAATGTTGGCGAGTCCACTATTGTTGCAGGCAGGGCATTCCACGCTGTTATTACTCCCTGGTTAAAGAATCTACCTCTGATATCTGTCCTATATCTATCACCCCTCAATTTAAAGCTACGTCCCCTCATAGTAGCCATCTCCATCCAAGGAAAAAGGCTCTCACTGTACGCCCTACCTAATCCTCTGATCATCTTATATGCCTCTATTAAATCATCTCTTACCCTTCTCTCTAACAAAAACAGCCTCAGCCCTTTCCTCATAAGACCTTCCCACCATACCAGGCAACATTCTGGTAAATGTCCTCTGCACCCTTTCCAATGCTTCCACATCCTTCCTATAATGCAGAAATCAGGACTGTACGCAATAATCCAAGTGTGGCTGCACCAGAGTTTTGTATAGCTACAACATGACCTCATGGCTACGAAACTCAATCCTTCTACCAATAAAAGCTAACACACCGTATGCTTCTTAACAACCCTATCAACCTGGGTGCCAACTTTCAGGGATCTATGCACATGGACACCGAGATCTCTCTGCTCATTCACACTACTAAGTAATTTACTTAACCCAGTACTTTGTATTCTTAACCCAGTATTCTTTCGGGAGAAAGAATATAGGGGGGAGGTATATGATAAAGGTAAACCTATTAAGAGTACAGAAATGCAGAGGGACCTAGGAGTGCAGGTGCACAAGTCTCTGAAGGTGGCAGAGCATGTGGAGAAGATTGTGAAGAAAGCATATGGTATGCTAGCCTTTATAGGAAGGGATATAGTGTACAAGAGCTGGCCTTTAAAATTGCAGTTGTATAAAACATTGGTTAGACCTCATTTGGAATACTGCGTCCAGTTCTGATCGCCTTACTACGGAAGGATGTGGAGACTCTGGAGACAGTGCAGAGGAGGTTTACCAGGATGCTGCCTGGTGTGGAAGATCTGAGTTACGAGGAGAGGTTAGGCAAACTGGGGCTATTTTCCTTAGAAAGATGTAGACTTAGAGGAGATCTAATAGAAGTGTACAAGATAATGAGGGATATAGATAGAGTAAACAGGGTTAAGCTTTTTTCCAGGATGGACTCAAATAGCATGAGGAGTCACGGGCTTAGGGTGAGGGGGGTAAGGTATAATTTGGATGCTAGAGGGAGTTTTTTCACACAGAGGGTGTGGGTGGGGGTATGGAACACACTGCCAAGTAAAGTGGTGGAGGCAGGTACTCTGGAGTTATTTAAGAGATATTTAGATGGGCACATGAACAGAATGGGATTGGAGGGATATAGAAAAATATTGATTTAAAATAGGGATCATGAGCCTTGGGAGTCCCTGGGAAGTGTGTAAATAGTCGATGATATTGGTGTATTTGTTTTTATCCTACAGGTACTTTGGTCCACCTTGTTGTCTAACAAGAGGCATACACATGATGGGTTGTGAGAGGGCTGCTCTTGGATTTTTTTTTGAGAGTATCCTAGTGCTTCACGTTGTTAGTGTACGCTTGACCTGGACCATTTTATGGGCAACACGACAGCCCAGTGACTATCACTGTCCTGTGCAGATACATGGATTTGGGCCTGTGTCTGTGGGAGTTTGCACATTCTCCCCGTGCTTGCGTGGGTTTTCTCCGGGTGCTCCGGTTTCCTCCCACATCCCAAAGATGTGCTCTTAGGCTGATTGACAGAACAAATTCTCCCTAAATTGTCTCAAATTTGGTTTCAATCCATAGATCTATAAACGTGGACAGGGATCACAGGTAGAGGTGGGAACATCGGGGTGGCGGCACAGGCTCAATGGGCCGAAAGGCCTGTTTCCCGTGCTGTTTTGTTCTTTGTTCTTTGTATTCTTGGTACTCCTTCCAAAGTGAATCACTTCACACTTTTCCACATTAAACTCCATTTGCCACCTCTCAGCCCAGCTCTGCAGCTTATCTTTGTCCCTCTGTAACCTGCAACATCCTTCCGCACTGTCCACAATTCCACCAACTTTAGTGTCATCTGCAAATTTACTAACCCATCCTTCTACACCCTCATCCAGGTCATTTATAAAAATGACAAACAGCAGTGGCTCCAGAACAGATCCTTGCGGTACACCCTAGTACTGGACTCCAGGATGAACATTTCCCATCAACCACAACCCTCTGTCTTCTTAAAGCTAGCCAATTTCTGATCCAATTCTCCCTGTGTCTGTGTGGGTTTCCTCCGATTTCCTCCCACAGTTCAAAGGTGTGCAGGTTAGCTGGTTTGGTCATGCTAAATTGCCTCTTAGTGTCCCAAAATGTCTAGGTTAGGGTGGCTTGGCCATGCTAAATTGTCTCTTAGTGTCCCAAGATGTGGAGGTTAGTAGATTGACAATGCTAAATTGCCCCTTAATGTCCAAACATGTGCAGATTTGATTTTTTGGCCATGCTAAGTTGCCTCTGAGTGTCCTAAGATATGCAGGTTAGTGGATTAGCAATGCTAAATTGGTACTTAATAAAAGATGTGTAGGTTAGATGGATTGGCCATGGTAAATGTGTGGGGTTACAGGGATAAGGCAGGAGGAGAGGGCCTGGGTAAGGTAATGTCAAAATCAGTGCAGATTCGATGCGCTGAATGGCACTGCTGAAATTCTCTGATTTTCTGTTTACACTCGTTGTAATGTCGGTGATGTCGCGTTTAACTTGTGCAGCACAAGTTCTCTTAGACACGGACTGTTCCAGGAGCAGTTCTAGCCTCTTGATTTCCAACAAGCATTTTCCATTCAGTCTGATTTACGTCAAATCACAATAAACTCATTTACCATGCAGGCATACTGAGGAGAATTCATGTTCTGAGTGGTATGTTTACGTACAATCTGTGGCTCAGGTATACCGTGCTGCCAGTAACCAGCGTTCAGTGACTATGCTGCTAATACCTTGTCAGATGTCTCCTTCAGGGAATATTGAGTACTAATGAGTTTTGTGAGTCGTGTTAATTCATTAAGTATTCCTGATCTTTTAGTTTGCAGCGTACAGCTGTGGGTGTTGAAACTGCTTCCTGCAGCACTCTGCAAACTAAATCTTTATAATGTGTGAGTTCTGTAACTCCTGATCCAAACACAATCATTATTAAAAATAACAACAACTTGTATTTATATAGCACCTTTGATGTAATAAAACATAACACCATAGGGACGTTTTTTTATTCATTCGTGGAATGCGGGTGTTGCTAGATGGGCCAGCATTTATTTCCCATCCCTAGTTGCCCTTGAACTAATGGCTCGCTAGGCCATTTCAGAGGGCAGTTAAGAATTAACCACATTGCTGTGGCTCTGGACTCACATGTAGGCCAGACCAAGCAAAGGCGGCAGATTTCCTTCCCTAAACAGCGTTAGTGAATCAAATAGGGTTTTCCAACGATGGTTTCATGGTCATTAGCAGATCCTTAATTCCAGATTCTTTTTTATTGAATTCAAATTCTACCACCTGCCATGGTGGAATTCAAACCCAGGTCCCCAGAACCCGGGTTCTAGGACTAATAGTCTAACAATATTACCACTAGGCCATTGCCTCCGGAACTGCAGTGGTATCTTCTCAAGAGTAATAGTGATGGTCAATAAATACTGGCGTAGCCAGTGGCACCCACATCTCAAAGAATGATTGAATGAAAAATATCCCCAGATTCTTCATAGGATGAATTATCAAATAAAAATGGACTTTAAGCCACATGTGAAGGCAGATGACTAAACATTTGGTCAGGGAGGTAAGTTTTAAAGATTGCCATAAAGGAAGAGCGAAGTGGAGAGGTTTAGGGAGGGAATTTGTGAGCTTAAAGCCTGGGCAGCTAAGGGCAAGGCCACCACTGACAGGGCCAACAGAAGTTCGATTGTTCAAATGGACAGAGTTGGAGGATACCAGGTATCTCAAAAGGTTCAGGAGCTGGAGAAGGTTAAAGAGATAGGGAGGGATGATACCATGGAATGATTTGGAAATAAGAACAGGAATTTTAAAATTGAGGCCTTGTTTCACCAGGAACTGATGTAGGTCAGTGAGCACAGGAGAGAGAGAGGGATGGATGGAAGGATGGATGGATGGACAGAAGGAGAGAGGGACAGACGAGGATAAATGAAGCAGAGTTTTGGATGATCTGAATTTAAATGAAGGTTAAAGATGGGAAACCGGCCAATAATGACGGGATTTACCGCCCGAGCTGTTTGTGTTTCATGACAGCGAGTGGTACCGGTGGCAGGGTCTTCTGGTTCCACCATTGTCAATGTGTTCCCCCAAGAATGCATCCCTTATTGCTGTGAAGCCTACAATGGATATGCACTATTGGCAGGACTGGAAGATCTTGCCTTTCCTGAGTGTACGGAAAGTTCTGATCAGTGTCTCAATGGTCAAGCTTAAAATCTTGGAAGATGCTGAGACAAGGACAGAATGGGGTTATGTTACAGAAGAGGAAATAGGCTGTCTTCACGATGGTGCAGACATGTGATTGGAAATTCAACTCAGATTCAGATATGACACCAATTAATGAAGAGTTTATCTGCAACCAATCGAAAAGGAGAGGGATGGAACTAATGATGGGGACTTAAAGCAGTGGCTTTGGCTCCAAATACTTATTGAAGGAAATTTCTACTCATTTAGTCCTACATGTTGGACAGCTAGTCTGACAACCTAAGGGCAGTGGAAGGGTTGAAAGAGGTGGAGGTGAGGTGAGGCTGTGTGCAGTCAGTGAAAAAGCAGCAACTAATGCTCAGATGATATTGGCCAAGTTATCATCAACAATTCACCCAGCAGTGGGTGGTTGCAGCCAGTTTTTTCAGACCTCCAGTTGTAACACGGCTGTCACTTATCGACTGAGACATCGTACAGTCTCTCTCCCTTCTTCCCACTCCACACACTCACTCTGTCACAAAGTCACTAGCTTTTAAATTAGAAGGAATAAAAACACATGTATTATTCATTGTCTGCATGTGGGTGTCATTGGCAAGACTAGCTTTGAATCATAGAATCATACCACGCACAAGAGGCCCTTTGGCCCATCGAGTCAGTGTCGACATGTGTGAAACACCTGACCTCCCACGTAATCCCATCTGCCAGCACTTGGCCCATAGCCCTGAATGTTACCACATACCAAGTGCTCATTCAGACACTTTTTAAAGGATGTGAGACATCCCGTCTCTATCACTCTCCCAGGCAGCACATTCCAAACCATCTGAGTAAAAAGATTTTCTTCACATCGTCCCTAAACCTCTTGCCCTTCACCTTGAACCCATGTCCCCTCGTGACAGACCCTTCAACTAAGGGGAACAGATGCTCCTTATTCACTCTGTCATTCTCTCATAATCTTGTACACCTCGATCAGGTCACCCCTCAATCTTCCCTGCTCCAACCAAAACAACCCAAGCCTATCCAACCTCTCTTCATAATTTAAATGTTCTATCCTAGGCAGGATCCTGGTAAATTTCCTCTGCACCTCCTCCAGTGCAAACATATCCTTCCTATAATGTGACAACAAGAACTGCACACAGTACTCTAGCTGTTGCCGCACCAAAGTTCTACAGAACTCCTAACATGCTTTCCTGCTTTGTTACCCATTTCTCTGTGCCCTGAGACGATGGGTGATGAAGAATGTTCTTAAACCACTTCAAGAGTCAACTTCATTTCTGTGGGAGTGGAGTCATATATAAGTGGAAGAATGACTGGTTCCTGGTCTTGAAGGAAATGAGTAACTAAGGACATGAGTACAGAAATCTCAACCCACATGCCCAGTGAGTACAAGATGGTAAATGCAGGACTCAGGTAAATATAAGACATGTCCTGTCACCATTTTGTAGAAGAGCATTGTCATTATCCATGGTGTCCTCGGAGGGATGAGGGAGCAATATTGTGGGATCTTGTGTGCACAGATTGGCTGCCATGTTTCTTACATGATAGCACCATCTGCAATTTCATTGGCTGTGATGTGCTTTGAACAACCCTTTTTGCTAGACCATTAATCCAGAAACTGAGCTGATGTTCCGGGTACCCGGGTTCGAATCCCACCATGGCAGATGGTGGAATTTGAATTCAATAAAACATATCTGGAATTAAGAATGTACTGATGACCATGAAACCATTGTTGATTGTCAGAAAAACCCATCTGGTTCACTAGGGAAGGAAATCTGCTGTCTTCACCCGGTCTGGCCTACGTGTGACTCCAGAGCCATAACAATGTAGTTGACTTGCAAAGCTCTCAGCAACAAGGGATGGGCAATAAATGCTGACCCAGCTAACGACACCCTGTCCCAAGAATGAATAAAAAAAAGCCACAAAGGCACAATGTAAATACAAACCTTTCAATGACAAATATGGTTTATAAAGGCAAAAATTTAAGATCATTTCTATTCAGACCAGCTTCTTATTTACAAATTGTTCTAGTTAAAATTCAGTTCAAATTCACAAACGACCCTGGTGAATTATTAGTCTGGTAACATAAGCACTAAACTGTACGCTGTTCAGACTAGCCCACTGATCAATGCAGACAGGTTGCCATTACATATTGAATAGCTCCAGCACACCAGCTAAATACTATTTTAAACATTTCCTGCAGGAACAAACTGATTAGATTTTACTCCATAAAGTTCAGGCAAAACTCATGCAATACATTAATCATATCAAACTAATAAAAAAAATCCCAAATTTCCATTAAATAATTCTCCAAGGGTTGTTCCTGCAGTCATATCATTTTATAATTAATTAACAGATACTGAGGGGAGATGTCAGCACGATGCTAACAAGAGCAGAGCTTGGGCAGAGCTCGAGAGGAGTGAGGGTGGCATCGTGAGTCCAGGGTCTGAGTCCCAGTGTAACATCTGGACTTGGTCTGAATGAAGTGAAAGAGGTGGAGAGACAATTGATCTACTTAATACTGTGAGACTGGCACTGTCCCAATTATACAGTCTCTAAGCACAGGAGGCACGGTGGCATAGTGGTTAACACTGCTGCCTCACAGCGCCAGGGACCCGAGTTCCATTCCTGGCTTGAATCACTGTCTGTGCGGAGCCTGCACATTCTTCCCGTGTCTGCATGGGTTTCCTCCCTCAGTCCAAAAGAAGTGTTGGTTAGGGTGCATTGCCCATGCTAAATTCTCCCTTAGTATACACAAACATGCTGGAATGTGGGGGATAGGAGATTTTCACAGTAACTTCATTGCAGTGTTAACGTAAGCCTAATTGTGACACTAGTAAATAAACTTTAAGCTCTCTCTCTCTCTCCTTTATTTCTACAATCCCCCTCTCTCTCCCTTCACCGTTTCTCCAGGTCTCTCTCTCTTTCATAATCTGGATCTCTCTGTTCACCCTCTTGTCTCTTGATCTTTGCTTTCTCCATTTCTCTCAGTTTTCTCTTTGATTCTATCTTTTTTTAAAATCTCCTTTCACAGTTTTTTCTTCTCTTTGAAATTCCTACTTTCGATTTTACTCAGTTGTGTGTTAGTAGAGGCAACAGTACTGGGACCAAGAGAAACATAGCAGTACCCTCCTCTCCTTTCTCTCGCTCTTTCTTTGCACATTCTCTCTTTCCCACTCTTTCTGTCTTCTCTATCTCTCATCTGCTTTCTCTCTGTAGCTCCTGTTCTTTTCCTCTCCCTCCATCTCTCTGTTTGAATGGCTTTCCAGTGAAAGATTGCATAACAGATGATGTCAGCACTCTGGGGAATATTTAAGTACAGCAAATCTTGCACGCAATCCAAAAGAAAACAAAACAAATGCCAGATCCTGTGGTTGACCATGCACATATCTTCTGGTACACATTAACTCATACTTTGACAGGTACACATTGATACAGACGGCACTTTGACATGGGGCAGAGACTCTAACATGTACACACTAATATAAACAACACTGTAACAGTTACACTCCGATAAGAGATGACACTGCGACAGTGCAGGTACACAGTGTGACAGGTATACATTCAAAGGTAGAGATAGAATTGGGTACACAGTGTGACAGGTAAACATTCAAAGGTAGAGACAGAGTCGGGTACACAGTGTGACAGGTACACATTCACAGGTAGAGACGGAGTCGGGTATACAGTGTGATGATACACATTTAAAGATAGAGACACAGTTGGGTACACAGTGTGACAGGTACACATTCACAGCTAGAGATAGTGACAGGTGCACAGTTTGACAGGTACAGAGATTTGGGTATGCAGTATGGCAGATACACAGTGTGACGGGTACACAGTGTAATGGGTACACAGTGACAGGTACAGCTTTTCCCTTGTTGGGAGAGTCTAGGACCAGAGGACATAATCTCAGAGTAAGGGGGTTGCCCTTTTAAGACAGAGATGAGGAGGAATTTCTTCCCTCAGAGGGGAATGGATCTGTGGAATTCTTTCCCACAGAGAACTGTAGAGGCTGGGTCATTCAGTATGCCCAAGGCTGAGACAGACAGATTTCTCATCAGGAAGGGAATTGATGGTTATGGGGATAAGGCTTGAAGGTGGAGTTGAGGATTATTGGGTGGAATTTTTCACGTCCTCCGTTTTGCAAAAGTGGCCAGCCATTGAAAGGTGGCGGGATCTTTTGGCTCTGTGCTGTCAATGGGATTTCCCGCCTTCTACTGCTGGGGAACCCATGGTGAGGGTTGCCAAAGTGAGGGCTGCCATTGACGGGGCTGGAAAATCCCATGGGCTGGAACACCCAGAAAATCCCACCCATCGTATCAGATTGATGATAATCTCATTGAATGGCAAGAGCAGACTCGATGGGCTGAATGGCCTCCTTCTGCTCCTATGTTTTATAATCTTAATGTCTAAAGCAAGATCTTATCTGTTGTCTCAGGTGGATGCAATGGCATTTCTGAAGATGATCAGGAGAGTTTTTCCTCAGGTCCCAGCTGATATTTACGCCTTGGACCATAGAAACATAGAACAGCACAGTACAGGCCCTTCGACCCTCAATGTTGTGCTGAGCTATGTCCAGTCCCAAGATCAAGCTATCCCTTTCCTATAATTCTGGAGTGCTCCATGTGTCTATCCAATAACTGCTTGAAAGTTCCTAAAGTGTCCGACTCCACTATCACAGCAGGCAGTCTATTCCATACCCCAACCACACTCTGAGTAAAGAATCTACCTCGGACATCCCTCCTATATCTCTCACCATGAACCTTATAGTTATGCCCCCTTGTAACAGCTACATCCACCCGAGGAAATAGTCTCTGCACATCCACTCTATCAATCCCTCTCATCATCTTATAAACTTCTATTAAGTTGTCACTCGATTCTTCCCTGCATTGTTTGTGAGAAATTTTTGGACAGGAATATTAAAATGAATAGCAATGACAAAATTTAGTTTTGCCTCAAACCTCTGTACTGTTACTCTGATTGCAGGCTTTAGCTGATATACTTCTTACAACAGTGATAGTTTTCCAGAATAGGGTATAAAGTGCTTTGGGACACTGAGGCTATGAAGCTAATCTCTAATTCCAAGCAGTGACAGACTGCAATGATGTTGGCCTGAAACTGAAAGCAGATGGCCTCTCCCCGGCTCTGAACGTAATTTTGCAGTTGAGAGCGCCACAAAGTCCATCTGTTGTGCTCCTGGGTCGAGTTGATGCAGGAAACATTCCCGCTGCCACTCTCTGTAGCCTAGTTAACTGAGGAGATGCTTCCCAGTTGGTGTGTTCATGTTAACATTTAACACACTCAAACCAAATTCTGCTGTTTTAGAATGAGGCAAAGAATGAAACACACACTTGACCGTCTGATACCCCACCCTCTCCCACCCTCTCACATACACCCCACCCTTCCACACACCTGATGTAGATTAGACAGGAGGAGGCCTGTGTCTGGGCAGCTATCTGGGGTGTCCACCTGGCTGATAACAATTGCTTTCTCTTGCCTGTCACTACACTGATGCTGATTGCTATCCTTGTCTCTCTGTCCCGGGGAGCAGGGGGAGCTGCTGACTCGGGGCAACATTTCCTCGACGTTTGCACTCTCTGGCCAACCCCGGGGTCACATCTATCTGAAGATCCAGGAACTGGAAGCTCAGTTACTGTCCAAACTCTCTGAGCTGGAGAAAGAGCGATCATCTTTGCAGAACAAGAGTGACCGACAGAGACACCACCTAGAGGAACAACTGGAGGCACTGCACCAGCGTATTGACAAGCTGGAGAAAGGTAAGGTCAGCACAGCTTAAAGGTTCATAGTGAGACCAGTCATGTGGGAGATACAGAACTGGTTCCGGGTAGCACACATCAAGCGAAGACGAGTTTGCCACTCCCTCTCACATAGTGGATGGGAGTGAAAATTATAGAATCTCTACAGTGCAGAAGAGGCCATTTGGCCCATCAAACCTGCACTGACTCTCTGACAGAGTATCTTACCCAGGCTCTCTGCCCTGCTCTATCCCCTTAACCCTAAACATTTCCCATGGTCAATCCACCTAACCTGCACATCTTTGGAGTGTGAGGAGAAACCAGAGCACCTGGAGGAAACTCACACAGATGCAGAGAGAATGTACAAACTCCACACAGTAAGCCGAGACTAGAATTGAACCCAGGTCCCAGGCACTGTGAGGCAGCAGTGCTAACCACTGTGCCATCATGCCGTGTCCTTCAGCTGAAATTATACTGCAGTGAGTACAAACCAGTTTAAGTCCAAGAAGCAGTCTAATACACTGCAGCTTACTGTGTGGCTAGTGTCAGCAGCTGGTGCTTATGTTGTGTTTGCTGACTGACTTGAGGAAAAGCTGACATTGAACTGCAGGGGGACATGAGGAGGTGACCAAATCAACAAGGGGAAGAGTGGAATCGAAGGTATTTAAAGATGGGGTAAAAGCTTACAGTGATGCAGGCTTGAACGGTGAGCAAGGTACAAGTATCCCTCCAACAAATCCTCCTTCTCCTGGGTCTTGATCCCTCCTCACCTGCATGGCTTTTAGGAAATAACACAGAAATCCCCTCTAAACCTGTTTCAGACCCACAACCCTCTGAGAATCCTGCATCCCTCCAACTCTGATCTTCCTTGCGGATCTCTGCTTCCTTCAGGAGACAATTCCAGAACTTGGGGCATCATGCAGCTGAAGATATGGCCACGAATAATGGAGGATGTGTTACAGGCCAGAATTGGAGGAGGTTGCAAAGATCTCTGAATGCTGTGAGGTCACAGAGGTGGGGTTGAGGGGGAGTGAGGCTGTAATCTGCGGTTTGATCTGGAACCAAATGGGAAAAACTCTTCCCTTTAGCATTTATATTAAGGCTGTCAGTTCCTTTCTCAACACACTGGAGATTAGTAAGTGGGGAAACTTGCTACCATGATCGTGTAACAATGACACACAATGAGGGCGGAATATGTGAATAGCAATCTCCCCAAACAGTAATGTGGCAACAATCAGATCATTTATCTTAGTGATGCTATTCGAAAATTAAATATTGGTCAGGACATAGAGCAGGACACCCCTGCTGCTGTTTGAAATAGCCCTGGGATATTTTACTTCCACCCAAACATGCTGAAGGAGCCTTGGTTTAATGACTCACATGAAAGCCAGTACCTCTAACAATCCAGCATACCGTCACCATCATATTTGTGGTGTCAGCCTGGATTTTGGTTCTCAAACTTTAGTATTAGGGAATTAGACCTTCTGAAGGCAGCACAGAGGCTCAGTGATTAGCACAGCTCCAGGGACCTGGATTTGATTCCCAGCTTGGGTCACTGTCTGTGTGGAGTTTGCATGTTCCGTGTGGGTTTCCTCTGGATACTTGGATTTCCTCCCACAGTCCAAAGATGCGCAGGTTAACTGCATTGGCCAGCCTAAAATTGCCCCTTAGTCTTCCAGAATGCTTACGTTAGTGGGGTGAATATGTGGAGTTACGGAGATAGGATGGGGTGGGATTGTTGCTGGTGCAGACTTGACGGGCTGAACAGCTTCGTTCTGCACTGTTGGTTTCTATGATTCTGAGTGATGGCGAAGGCTAAACCAACCGTGATTCATTCTTTCTGACAGAGACTGCAGTATACAAATTGCAGGAAGGTTACAAGATCTCATTCCCAGTAAGAACGGACTATATGTACGCTCGAATGAAGAGGAGCCTGCCAGAACTGTACACACTGACCATCTGCCTGTGGGTGAAATCTAAAGGGACTGTGGGGATTGGAACTCCATTCTCGTATGCAGTCCCTGGACAAGCCAATGAAATGGTTCTACTTGAGTGGGGGAAGAATCCCATTGAGCTGCTGATCAACAATAAAGTAAGTTTTAAATTTGTTAGCAATAGAACTCACAAATTAAAAGCTGTGATTGTCAGATAATCACAGCTGCGCCAAGGATGAAGATGATATCATTGGTCTCAGAACCCTGACCGGGGAGGAAGAAACAGCCATTGATTACTGGATCTGAAATTAATCTTTTCACAAAATCACATGGTAATTACCAGGCCATTGGATACATCTTGCTTCATCCAGCTTAGATTCACATATTCCGATTGGTGTACAATAGGAAAATCTGTGTTTATTACATAGAAACAAAGAAGGTAGGAGCAGGAGGAGGCCATTCTGCCCTTTAAGCCTGCTCCGCCATTCGCCACAATCATGGCTGATCATTCAACTCAATAGCCTAATTCTGCTTTCTCCCCGTAACCTTTGATCCCATTTGCCCCAAGTGCTATATCCAGCCGCCTATTGAATACATTCAATGTTTTGGCATCATCTACTTCCTGTGGTAATGAATTCCACAGGCTCACCACTCTTTGTGTGAAGAAATGTCTCTTCAACTCTGTCCTACTCTGAATCTTCAGACTGTGACCCCTGGTTCTGGACACTCCCACCATCGAGAACATCCTTCCTGCATCTACCCTGCCTAACCCTGTTAGAATTTCCTCTACAAGATCACCCCCTCATCCATCTGAACTCCAGCAAAAACAATCCCAATCTAGTCTTTCCTCACACATCAGTATCGCCATCCCCAGAATCAGCTGGAGATGGTGACTGTTTCTGGGGAAATTGTTAATTGAGAATATTGCTGTTCAATTACATTAGGGATAGAATCATAGAAACCCTACAGTGCAGAAGGAAGCCATTTGGCCCATTGAGCCTGCAACAATCTCACATAGAGCCTGTCCCCATAACCCCATGTATTTACCTGACTAATCCTCTTGACACTAAGGGGCAATTTAGCATGGCCAATGCATCTAACCAGTGCATCTTTTGGATGTGGGAGGAAGCCAGTACACCCGGAGGAAACTCATGCAGGCAGTCACCCAAGGCCAGTATTGAACCCGGGTCCCTGGCGCTGTGAGGCAGCAGTGCTAACCACTGTGCTGCCCCTGGTAATGGTGTTTCATGGGGAGGTTGCAATTTATTGGGAATGATGGCTGTTTATTAGGTTTATAGGCAGATTTCTGTAACTGAGCGAGGAAGATACAATAATTGTCATGTTTGCAGGTAACTCGTCTCCCTTTGGAGATTAAAGATGGAGAATGGCACCATGTCTGCATTACCTGGACAACCAGGGATGGTGTGTGGGAGGTGTATCAGGACGGCAAACAACGGGGGTCAGGGGACAACCTGGCCCCATGGCACCCAATCAAACCAGGCGGCACTCTGGTGCTTGGCCAGGAGCAGGTGGGTACCAGGAAGCTCCCAGCGCTGAGAAGTAAACTGTGTTTCAATGGCAGAGAGTAATTGTTTTGGACAAGTGATGTGGGATCCTTAGCTTCCCATCTTATTGCTTGTTGTTGACCTTCTGATAAGGATTGCAACTCAGTTTAACCTTCTCTATTTGATTGTAAATAGGTAAATCTGAGCCCATTGCAGTAGGATTGAGACTCACAAACTCTAATTGTGAATATTTTGTGTGAGATATTAATTAATTGAGCAATGCCATCCATTCTGTTTAGCACCAATTGGTGTCATACTTCAATCACCATTAGCTCCCAGTCAAGATTTACTATTAGAAAAAGACATCTTAATCATCTGACTGCAGAACCACCTTCATTTTACATAGGAAGCTTCAACTCAGTCGTCTGTATAAGAGTTTACTTCATAACAGCCAAATTAATTATACCTCTCCTTCACTCCCTCTTTACTCCTTCTCTCCATTTCATCCTTCTCTCCTCCTCCTTCTCTTCATCTCCCCCTCCTCCCCATCTTCTCCTCTTTCTCTCCTACCCCCTCTGTTCTCTCCTTACCTCCTTCCCTTACCTTTCTATCTCTTAACCCTTTCTACTCCTCTCCCCTTCTCTCCATCTCCCCCTTCTCCTCTGTCTCTTCCTTCCTTCTGTCTCTCACTCTCTCTCCCCCAGTAATCCTGTCCCTTCTCCATCCCTTCCCTATGAGACTATATGCTTTACAAAAGTAAAATATTTTGAACTGTTGATTTAGTTGATTGATAGAACTGGCTGAAGGGGCTGAATAGCCTGTGCGGTTCCTAATGTGATGAACACAATTCATTTCATGGCCAACTCCTGAAGTGAGCAAACTGAGGTATCCCTGAAAGGTCAAAGCTACTTTCAGCCTCTGCTCTGTCTTCAAGGGTCTCTGGGTCTCCCAAGTGCTGTTTGTAAGTTCTACATCAAACTGGCTGAGATATTGACATGAGTCTATTTTGTCCATTGTGCAGGATGTGGCTGGGGGCAGGTACGATGCTACACAAGCCTTTGTCGGGGAGCTGGCAGATTTCAACATCTGGGACCGGATTCTGAGTGCGGCCGAGATCCAAAGCATTGCCAACTGTTCCTCCAGCAGTATGGGCAACATCATCTCCTGGGAGGGCAGCAGCATTGACCTGTATGGCGGGGCCACCAAGTGGCCTTTCCAGAGATGCAGTGAAAGTAAAGACTCGGGGGAGAATTAATCTTTGGTCCCTGGTCTGTGCCTCGCTGAGCCAGACATGAGCCAAAGCTTCAGCAATCTTCACATTTCTCCAAAGGGGCATAGGTGCCTACAGGGGATAGAACACCCAGTAAACTGGTGAGGGAGGAAGTGGGGGGAGGGGTGGGTGGGGATGGGAAATGAATTGACCTCTGAGTGGCTTCATTCACCAGCTCAGTCCAACACCAGTTCTGTGAACAGGAATCGACCCCATTCGGCCCATTTCCTGAGAGAAAATATCACCCAACCCAAAGGACAAACTGCCTTCAACATCCTCACTGCAGATTTCCCCAGAGCTGCTCCCAGCGGAGGCTGAATGCCTGGAATGTTTGACCAGAGAGCGAGCCCCTGTAGGCACCGGTACCACATCGTATACCATTCCAGTAATTACAGCCGCCCACCAGGGCTGGGTGGCTGGGACAGGTGTGAGACCTCCTCTGGTTATCCTTGCGAAGGTCTCATTCTCCCAACTCTTCTCCTGATTTTTATTTTGTATTTAGGAAATCTTTTATTTCCAATGCCATTGAGTGACAGAGCAAGGCGAAATCTCTCACTTTTTTCTTCAACAGAAAATGATTTGTGATTTCACAGGCTTTCTGTTCTTATACTCATGATGTGTTCACTCAGTAGGATTCCTAAATCGGATCCTTGATTTTCTGATAGGTCCTGGAAATCTTGTTGATTCTTTTTTTCCCCTTTAATTTACTAAATAACCCTCAATTCAATGAGTGAGCCCAGGTTTTCTGACCCCTGTTCCTGCTCAGTGCAGGAACAGAAAAGTTCCCCTGTGGGCCAAAGTAAAAAGATAAGTAAGATATCAATTCTCATTTGTGTGCATTTCACTTTGGCTCTCCGTGTTTCAGGAGACTTCAGTGACTTTTTAAAAGATAAATTTAAAATTTTGATGTTAAATGGCCAACACTGTGGAACATTAAACGACCCAACACTCTAACTGGAGCCAATAAACTTATGTGTAGGGCAAGATGATAGCTCTCCAGAATGATTAGTACACATCCGAGAGTGGATAGAGGACTGCAATCAGTCATTTATCCCAGAGGATAAATAAAAGCAAATTACTGCTGATGCTGGGTCTGAAAACCAAAAGAGAAAATGCTGGAAAATTCCAGCAACTCTGGCAGCATCTGTAAGGAGAAAAGAGCTGACGTTTTGAGTCCAAGTGACCCTTTGTCAAAGCTTTGTCAAAGGGTTTTCTGGACTTGAAACATCAGCTCTTTTCTCTCCTTACAGATGCTGCTGGATCTGCTGAGATTTTCCAGCATCTTCTCTTGTGGATAGAGGACTGCAGTCAGAGTTAAGTACATAGAGAGCTAGATAGAGTGGTCGTTATCACTGCAATTTTTCACTGGCTTCTCTTCTTGTGGCCTTTATTTTTGCCAAAATCACAATTGTCGCCAAAGTCTTAACAGCTGCAAATATTGCTGTCGTGTTTGGTTTGAACTGACGTGGGATTGGCAGAGGTTATCTCTCTCTGCCCTGTGTCCCAGAGGCTTGATCCCAGTGAGGACGATTGGAAGCATTAACTGGTGGAGGAGACATTACAGCTAGAAAGACTAGTTTAAACAATGTCCTGTTAACTGGCATCAGCAAGCAGTACCCCAGCAAGTATTAATGACTGCCAATTAACATTAGACACACATTTACACCATTCACACTGAGCTATTAATGTACAATCATGCTGTACACTGCAATTTTCATTGTGTAAAAAGTGTGAGGTGATGTATTTTTGTATGCAGAATATGGAGAGACAATATAAAATAAGGAGTGCAGGAGCAGTGGTGTTTATATGCATAGATCATTGAAGATGGCAGGACAGATGGAGAGAGCAGTTAATAAAACATATAGTATTCTGGACTTTATTAATAGAGGTATAGAGTACAAGAGCAAGGATGTTGTGCTGAACTTGTACAAGGCATTAGTTAGACCTCAGCTGGAATAGTGTGTACAGTTCTGGGCACCACACTAGAGGAAGGACATTGGACAGAGTGCAGAAGAGGTTTACAAGAATGGTTCCAGGGATAAGAAACTTTGGATAGATTGGAGAGGTAGGGACTATTCTGTTGGAGAGAAAAACACTAAGATTATATTTGATAGAAATATTGAGGGGGGCAGGGCAGAGTAGATAGAGAGAAATTGTTCCTGCTGATAAAAAAGATCAAGAATGAGAGGGTACAGATCTAAAGATTTGCAAAACAAAAATGAAATGAGAAAACAATTTTCATGTCTGGATTGCACTGTTGGAGGCAGGTTCGATTGAGGCATTCATGAGGGCATTAGATGATTACTTAAATAGAAACAATGTGCAAGGGTACAGGGGAGAGGTACTAAATCATGATGCTCGTTTGGACAGCTTTTGCATATATGATGGTCAAATGGCCTCCTTTTGCACTGCAACTGTTATGTCACCATGCAACATACCTGATCATTAATAACAGCCTAACCATCATACATACAAGCTTGACATTGATGCTCTCAATGACTAAGGCCACCAACTCTGATTGGATGGTTTCCTGGATGATCTTTCACCCACTTGGTCGAACAAAGAACAAAACAGCACGGGAAACAGGCCCTTCGGCCCAATGAGCCCGCGCCGCCATCCTGATGTTCCCACCTCTACCCGTGATCCCTTTCATTCTCCAGAATGTTTAATAGCCAATGCAATGATAGTGTTTCAGATGAAGAGGAATGCCTGTTCCCAATCTTGTTAACATTGCAAATTAATTAAAAATAAATGCAGGAAATCTGGAATAAAAACAGAAAATGCTGGAAAAACTCAGCAGGTCTAGCACCATTGGTGGAGAGAGAAACATTTCATATGACTTCTTCAGAGCTAAGGAGAGAGAGAAATATGATGGATTGTATAAGAGGGGCTGGGGCAGGTAGAAAATCAGTAATAGGAAGGAGCTAGGAGAGATAGCAACAAAGGCATGGAGGGCACAAAACAGAGGATTAATGGCAATGTGAGGGACTAAAAAAGGTGCTGATAGTGGCATACGCTCTAGTCCTTCTTCTGCAGTATGTTATCCATCATATTTCTCTCTCTCCACAACTCTGAAGAAGGATCAAATGCACTCAAAATGTTAACTCTGTTTCTCACTCCACGATGATGCCAGACCTGCTGTATGCTTTTTCAACGTTTTTTGTTTTTATTTGCTAATGTTTCTGTCTCTGATTTTTCTCCTGGGGAGGGTTGCTCCCACGACGTGTCCCAGAGATTAATCTGTCTTCCTGAAGACTCCGGGGCAATCCTGGAGAGTTGGCAAGGCCTGAATGATATTTCTTCCCTCAGCTAAAGAGGCCCCGATAACTCGTTGAGACAGGATGCGTTGTAGTGGCTGTATTTTGCTAATCTCACTGGCAGTAGTTAGTAGGCTGATGCTTGTGAATAATGATACAACGTGTGAGTTTCTAGAAATTTTCTCTTGAGTACAGTAACAGTGAATGTGTCTTGTCAGCATGTGTTAATCTGCTGGTAATTGTGAAGATACTCACACCAGCACACTGTGTCCTGCTTGGAATGTGAGTGATTCAGTTATTCGTGTTTCTCAGTGTCCAGATGCTGAACATTGTTGATCTGTTGATGCCTTTTTAAATGATAACTTGTTCATATCTTTTAATACAGAGAGGCCATTTGTAGTGTTTTAATATTGACATCCTGAACCATTAAACAAGCTAAAGACACAATGGCCATTTTGCCTTGTTTATTCACAAATTTAGATATCCCTCTTCTACAGCATTCAACAAACATTTCTAACAGTGAATTCTTGCTGCTGTAATGCAGCCAACGCCAGTTCACTGTCACCAACATGCTTCATTGTGCACCAGAAGAAGACACCATTCTCACAGCTTACAGTCAAATAGTGGAAAGGCGACGGTCTAGAGTATTATCACGAGACTACTAATTAGATTATTAAGGGGATTTTCAGAGTAATTTTCATCGTAGTGTTAGTGTCAGTCTACCTGTAATTCTAATAAATAAACTTTAATTCTCAGCTAATGTTCTGGGGACTCGGGTTCAATTCCTGTCATGGCATATAGTGGAATTTCAATTCGATAAAAATAAATCTGGAATTAAGAATCTACTGATGACTATGAAACCATTCTCAATTGTCAGAAAAACCCATCTGGTTCACTAATGTCCCTTCAGGGAAGGAAATCTACCGTCCTTACCAGTCTGGTCTACATGTGACTCCAGAACCACAGCAATGTGATTGGTTGACTCTCAACTGCCCTCCAAGGGCAACAAGGGATGGGCACCCAGTGACGCCCATGTCTCACAAATGAACTTTTAAAATGTCTTGACCTCGGGACCTACAACTTCAGTCCGGATAAAGTTACAGGCTTGAAACCCCCGCTGGCAAGCCTCCAATAGCTCAATAAGGCAACCTGTACTCCACAAAGTCCACCAGGAAAACCTATTGATGATTCCCTATGGCTTTCGTGGTCATCATAACATCCCCTCCCCATTTAGATCCAAGTCTCTCCCAGCACCCTGCTGAGAGGACGTCCTTTTTGGCACTTTGGTGCTCGGGTGGAGATCTGTTGAAGGCGGGGCTGAGTCAGTTTGTGTAAACCAAATAGAGGACCTTTTTCGGACAGTCACAGGGTTATCTAAGCAGGTTCTTCCTTAGATTTTGCTTCAGCCTTGAGGCTCACTTCTTTAGCCAAGATACAGGAGAGGAGGCTATCTGCAATGGCCAGTGTGGAGTCAGCTTTGAGTTGATGCTGGCAGTCATTTTCTCCATGGTCAATGGCAGGAGGGGTTTGAGCAGGGATTCCCTGTCACTGAAGCGGTCTAAGTGCTTCTTTATGGGTTTACTCTGAACTTTGACTTGTAAGATTCTAGTCCTATTTTCTCTAATAATGATCCTGGAACTCATAAAGGACCATCAGTGTGGTTCCGCACATGCACCAGACTACCTGTTACCAAGATTCTCTCTACCCTCGTGAAATCAAAGTTTCTTTTTTAGTTTTTCTGTTGGGATTTCACCTTCCTGTCAAGTTTGGGAATAGTCGGCTCAATCTGATATGAAGTCGTCATCCAAACAACAACTCTGCTGGAGCAACACCTTTTGTGGTGTGTGGTGTGGTCTTGTCACTGAGGTTTACAACATGGAAACAAGCCCTTTGGCCCAACTTGTTCACGTCACCATCCTTTTTTAAAGCCCTAAACTAATCCCAATTGCCCACATTCAGCCTATATCCGTCTATCCCCATCTCACCCATGTAACTGTTTACATGCTTTTTAAAAGACAAAATTGTACCTGCCTCAACTACTGCCTCTGGCAGCTCGTTCCAGACATTCACCACCTGCTGTTTGAAAAAAATTACCCCTCTGGACCCTGTTGTATCTCTCACCTTAAACCTGTGCCCTCAAGTTTTAGACTTCCCTATCTTTGGGAAAGATATTGACTATCTAGCTTATCTACACCCCTCATTGTTTGATAGACCTCTGTCATCGAATTAGAAGTGCTTTGTCAATCTGTTCTCCAATAATGGTGTGTCTATCTCCATCTTCAAAGAATGGCCATTTACTAGTAATTCCACCATTATCGGGGCAACTTCCATTGTTACGATAGGATTCAATTGTAGTGTCCCTGTCTCTAGAAGAGGAGATACCTATATAGAACACTCAGGTACAGCCTCAGTTTTCTTCCTGAGCAATACGTATTTAGCCTATTCCTGAAACATTGCCAAGGCTGTATCCTTTGACATTGTTTGCAGCAATCCATTCACTAGCAACTACACTTCTCTGAAGTATGTTTTTTAATACTCTTAGTGTCGGTGCTGCCATTCCTTGACTGTCTAATGGTGACATTAGATTTCCTTTATCAAATGAGTACCTTTAATACCTGATTGGCACAAGCATTCTCCAGTGAGGACTGATTACACAAAGTCTCTCCCTCTAGTCAGAAGACATTGCTAACTGACCCGTTGAGAGGGTTAGAATACAAGATCAGGAATGTACTTCTGAGCTGTATAAGGCTCTAGTCAGATCCCATTTGGAGTATTGTGAGCAGTTTTGTGTCTCATATCTAAGCTTGGAAAGGGTCCAGTTGAGATTCACAAGAATGATCCTTGGAATGAAGAGTTGTCATATGAGGAATGGTTGAGGGCTCTGGGTCTGTATTTGTTGGAGTTTAGAAGGATATGGGGGGGGATCTTATTGAAACTTACAATACATTGTGAGGCCTGAATAGAATGGATGTGGAGAGGATGTTTCCACTAGTAGGAAAGACTAGAACCAGAGGGCACAACATTAGGATAAAGGGACAAGCCTTTAAAACAGAGATGAGAAGGAATTTGTTCAGCCAGGGAGTGGTGAATCTGTGGAACTCTTTACCGCAGAAGGCTGTGGAGGTCAGGTCATTGAGTGCCTGTAAGACAGAGGTAGATAAGTTCTTGATTAATAAAGGGATCAGGGATTATGGGGAAAACGTAGGAGAATGGGGATGAGAAAAATATCATCCATGTTTGAATGGTGGAGAAGACTCGATAGGCTGAGTGGCCTAATTCTGCTCCTACGTCTTATGCATTTCCTTAGCCCCTTTTTCTGCATTCTCAAGTGATAAGGCTATCTCAATGGATTTAATTTATGTCCAAATTGGGTTCTGCCAACAACTTATTTTGGATGGTTAGGTCATTTGTGTCACATACCAATCTATCCCGCAACATTTCATCAAGTGGCTATCCAAATATCCAGTGTTCAGTTATCTTTCGCAACTTAGCCCAGAATTCAGTGACAGGTTTCCCAGGAGTTCTCCCAGTCATGTTAGAGCAATATCACTAGAGAATTACTGAAGACTTTGGATCATAGTGGCTTTTTAAAATCAGTTTATTAGATGTTTTTGAGTCAGGGACATCTTGATAGGTCAGACCTCTTACAACTCTGAAAGTCAGGACCACGCATGCTGTTAACAATATCACCTTTTGCTTTTCATTTCCTTCAATGTCATAACGCATGTGCTCAGTGTATTGGACCCACTGGTGTCATATAGCTCCTTTCCCAAAAAGAGGCATCGTGGTTTTTTTTGATAGGAGAAATTCTTGATATTCAGAAGTCTCCCGATGGATAGGTGGAGGAAGGAAATAATTCTTCTCTTCGTTGCAATGTCGAAATTCAGCCTCATACTCAGCACCAAAGGCAAAGGCCACTCTCGTGACTTACAGTCAGGTCATCTTCACTTGGGGACTTATAACACCAGTCCGGGTAAAGCATGATTTAAAAAACCCCGTTGACCACTTCCCATTGGGTGAGTCTTATTTTCCATAAGGCAGCTCCATGAAGCTCACAAGTAGATTTATTGATGTTCTCCCATAATCTTTATGGTCAACATAATGAGAGCCCTGCCTGATCCCAGTGGATTACAGCCAGTCTAACCGTACATAAATGAGAAGAGTGCTGCAGATGCTGGTACTGAGCAAGGTCCAAACGACCGTGCCAGTGGACTACGTAGAGAATATTGGAGTCATCTGAGGTGGGATATAGACGCTCCCATTGTACATGGTTAAGTGGGAGCATATCATGATCAGCAGAGACCTGAAGGGCTTCCAGAAGAGTACATCCCAGCGGCTGAGCACTGGGCCTGGGTGTGAGTGTAAGACTGGGGACACTGAGCCCATTGAATTGCACCATGGAGGTAATACCTAGGTAGCATATTTTGGCAGTGGGGTGTACTGCATGATGACTGGTGTTGACCAGTTTAGGGTTCACAATGACATTCTGAGTGGTCCTTCTGTTTTAAACAGGTTCAAGTGGTACAGGTGAGAATTGTCCACATTATCGAGGTCATATTCGCCTGGACATTAACAACTATATAGATAACCTACAGAGATGCCTCATCACATTCTGGTATGAGATTGCACTTTTGCCTGTACATCTTACTAAACTCCTAAAGGAAGTGGAAGTATCCCAAATATATTTTTACACTTTGGAGCAATGCACTGGGGAAATTGAGGAAGAAATAAAGAAATAAAGAAATATTCCCTCTGTGGTAGGATTTGGGTTTGAACGTAGAGATGGATGGTATCTCCTGCTGGTGGTACATTTTATAGTTGGATGTTACTTGTTTTATAATACCTGTGAGAAACACAAGAAATCCTCCATTGCCAATGAATTGCTCTCACAGACAGAAAACCAGATTATTAATGCTTTGGTCAGGAGGGTGGGGCTGCTTTGCAGATGGTATAAAAACAAGAACTTATAGGTTATTTTTGCAAATGATATAAAACCCCAGAACTTGCACGTTTCAACTGTTTCCCTTTTTGAGCTTTTTTTCTGTGTGTACAAGAGAAATAAATTTTTCCTACAGTTATGATGTGACAAGTGGAATGTATGGTCTCATTTGGATGTATATAGGTTTTCTGTTTCGGCAATAGCAAGCTTTATTTGGTGTGGCATATAGTCTAGACTGAAGGGGTGCTCACACATGGCAAGAAGACAACAAGAGAAAATACTTGCCTGAGCATCTTAGAACATAAGAACATTTACAGTGCAGTACAGGCCGTTCGGCCCTCAATGTTGCGCCGACCAATGTAACCAATTTTATGACCCTATATCCTAAACTATTCCAATGCTATCCATATGCCTATCCACTGCCCATTTGAATGTCCTTAAACTTGACGAGTCCACAACTGCTGCTGGCAGGGCATTCCATGCCCTCACTACCCTCTGAGTAAAGAAACCACCTCTAGCATCTGTTCTATAACTACCACCCCTTAATTTAAAGCTATGTCCCCTCGTATTATCCATCTCTATCCGAGGAAAAAGGCTCTCACTATCCATCCTATCTGACCCTCTGATCATCTTATATGTTTCAATTAAGTCACCTCTTAGCCTTCTTCTCTCTAATGAAAATAACTTCAAGTCCCTTAGCCTTTCCTCATAAGACCTATCCATCATACCAGGCAACATCCTGGTAAACCTCCTCTGCACCCTTTCCAATGCCTCCACATCTTTCTTATAATGTGACGACCAAAACTGTACACAATACTCCAAGTGTGGCCGCACCAGAGTTTTGTACAGTTGCAACATGACATCTCAGCTCCGAAATTCAATCCCTCTACCAATAAATGCTAACACACTATACGCCTTCTTAACAATCTTATTAACTTGAGTACCAACTTTCAGAGATCTATGCACCTGTACACCGAGATCTCTCTGCTTACCTATACTACTGAGTCCTACCATTAGCCCTATATTCTGTACACATATTACTCTTACCAAAGTGAATCACCTCACGTTTTTCCACATTAAACTCCATTTGCCACTTCTCGGCCCAGCTCTGCAACTTATCTATGTCCCTCTGCAAACTGTAACATCCATCCTCGCTGTCTACAACTCCTCCAACTTTGATGTCATCAGCAAATTTACTAACCCATCCCTCTACACTCTCATCCAGGTCATTTATAAAAACAACAAACAACAGTGGCCCCAAAACAGATCCCTGAGGTACACCACTAGTAACTAAGCCTCTCGGTAGACAGAAGACTTCCAATGGCAGTGACAGAAGGGGCATCATTTTTAATCCAAGTTTTCTCTAGTGAATATCCTGATTTTTGGAATAGGGACCCTTTTTAAAGCACAAGCTGTTAGTGCCAAGACCAGAAAGGACAAAACATCTCTTCTGCTAAACCAACACTGATCCCACCCAATGGAGGCTTTGACCACCAGATCAAATTGCACACAGTCACCTAAGGCCAGAATCTAACTCAGGTTCCTGGCACTTGAGATAGCACTGCTAACCATTGCACAACCCTGCAGATTCCAACATTCACTGTATTTTGCTTTTATTCTAGTCGGGTGTTATATGAGTTGAGGGGAATTTGCAGGTGATGGTATTCTCATATGCTTGTTGTCTTTGTCTGGCAAGGTGCTGCAGGTCAAGGATTTGGGAGTGCGAAAGAAGCACGAATCTGATTTTTTATGGTCCTTTATTGAAATTCTTTACCATACAGACAGTGATATTGGCAATACACTTGTGAAATTTGTAGTTTCCAATCCCTCAGTTGGAATTAAAATCAATCATGTCTACATTCTGAACCAGCAAAGTTCCTCACCAAAACTGCTAACCATTTCTCTTTAGTATTCTTTATTCTTGGCTTCTCCTTCACCACATGGTGGTTATAGGACGGATGTCAGAAGTAGGTTCTTTACCCAGAGGGTGGTAAGGGTATGGAATGCCTTGCCTGTGTCAGTTGTAGATGCGCCAAGTTTGGTGGCGTTTTAAGAGGTTAGTAGATAAGTTTATGGATGAAAAGGGAATGGTTTAGGTTAGAGGGTCACTGCTTGTTCCTAATTGGTCGGCGCAACATCGAGGGCCGAAGGGCCTGTTCTGCGCTGTAATGTTCTATGTTCTACATCCCAAAGGAAGTTAATATCTGGTCAGACTGCATCTTCAGTGCTGCTTCTGCCTTTGGTATAAGGCAGAGAAAAAATTAAGTCCAAAAATTCAGTGGCAGTTTGTTCACCTCAAAGTTCAAGTCCTATTCCAGAGAGTGTGGAGTGAATTTTCCCATCCTGCCCACCATGGAAATTGAAGCGGGCCGAGGGGCAGACCATGGAAAGGTCCATTAACCTTGGGTGGGATTTTCCAGTTTCAGGGCAAGCGAAGTCTCAAAATCCTGCGCTTTATCACAGATTCCAAGCTAAAAGCAGTTGTATCGCTGAAGGAATGCTGAACTTTCAGCACTGATAAACAGAGGCTCTGTCTGCTCCGCACATAGAAGATCACATTGTTTTGAAGCAGAGTAGGGGAGTCATTCCTGATATCTGATTTGATTTATTATCACATGTATTAGTACAATTATATGCATTTTAATGTATATGTAATTACATGTACCTTGGTAAAAGTGCATGTAGTAACACTTTTCTCTTAGCAAGAAAAGTATTGTTTCTCATGTGCTACACAGACAAAGCATACCGTCCACAGAGAAGGAGACAGCGCAGAATGTAATGTTACAGTCATAGCTAGGATGTAGAGAAAGATCATCTTAATGCAAAGTAGGTCCATTCGAAAGTCTGAAAGCAGTAGGGAGGAAGCCTTTTTTGAGTCGGTTGGTACGTGACCTCAGATTTTTGTATGTTTGGACTCTGGTTCAGGGCCCTAACACAAGGACTACACTTTCCACTGCCTCAGCAAAGCAGCCAGCATAATTAAGGACCCCACACATCCCAATATTCTCTCTTCCATTCTAAAGTCTGAAAGCAGCAGGGAAGAAGCTTAAGTTGGTTAGTACATGACCTCAGATTTTTATATATTTTTCCCCAACAGAAGAAGGTGGAAGAAAGAATGTCCAGGATGTGTGAGGTCCTTAATTATGCAGGGTACTTTTCCAAGGCAGCGGAAAGTGTAGATACAGTCAATGGGTATGAGACTGGATTGCGGGATGGATGGGCTTCATTCATGACCATTTCTAGTTTCTTGCAGTCTTGTGCAGAGCAGGAGCCATACCAAGCTGTGATACATATGGAAAGAAAGGGTTCCTCAGCAGCATTCTATCCACCCAGCACTGTGCCTTCCCAATCACAACCTCTCTCATCAACTGGTGATGGTGCTACAGTCATGGTCTGCAGTGTGTGGGATGTTTGTTCTGTTCATTGACTGACAGTTACTGCTATGATACAACTGTTGAAACATAATCTGGTGCATGGGTACATTATTGAGCAAAGGAAGTCATGTACACTCAGTAACACATGGCAGTGAAGAAGTTTCTATTTCTCACTTCAATAATCTAAGGGCCACTTAGCAGCAGATTTTATTAACTTGAATACATAGTCCTCAGACTAGTGACTCCATTTGGATTCCTTTGGGATGTTTAACATTTGCTGTAGAGAAAACTATGTCAATTTTCCCTCATTTATTGTAGCAGCACATGATGCAGCTTGAGGAAGAACAGGTTGGTAATTAATAATTCCTCCTATATTTTTGGACACATTTCCTTGCTCTGTAATTTTTAAGCAATTTCCATTTTGCATGTTTGTCATTTTATACATCTACTAATTGGAAGGAATGCTTTCTGACCCATTTCCATTGCTAACAGTTGATTATCACTGGATGCCATCAAGTGATTGAATTGTCACTGGTCTCTGGCCAGTTCTCTACCTCTAAATTCTACTTTCAATGAAACACACACTATCACATCACATTCCTAGTGCCCAATTTAATACATCTGGCTTTCCAGTAGTATTCATAAACTCTTCCTAATTAATAATGCATATACACAGCTCACCCCAGTGTCTGTAACATACATAGGGCCATCTGACATATGCCCTGGATGTAATGTTCTGTTTAAGTTGAAGCTTTACTGATTAGTTTCACAAGTAATCTTACAAATGTAAGATAATGCATTTTGGAAGGTCTAATACAGATAGGAATATAACCGTAATTGGCAGAACCCTTAACAGTACTGACAGGCAAAGGGATCTGGGTGTACAAGTACACAGGTCACTGAAAATGGAGAATACAGTCAAAAAGGCACGTGGCATGCTTGCCTTCATCGGCCGGGACACTGAGTTTAAAAATTGGCAAGTCATGTTGCAGCTTTATAGGACCTTAGTTAGGCCGCACTTGGAATATAATGTTCAATTCTGGTCACCACACTACCAGAAGGATGTGGAGGCTTCGGAGAGGGTACAGAAAAGATTTATCAGGATGTTACCTGGTATGGAGGGCATTAGCTATAAGGAGAGGTTGGAGAAACTTGGTTTGTTCTCACTGGAATAATAGAGGTTGAGGGTGACCTGTTAGAAGTCTACAAGATTAGGAGAGGTATGGATAGTCAGAAGCTTTTTCCCAAGCTGGAAGAATGAGTTATTAAGGGACATAGGTTTAAGGTGTGAGGGGCAAGGTTTAAAGGAGATGTATGCAAAGAATAGTGGGTATCTGGAGCAGGAAGTGTCTGGGGAAGGTAGTGGAAGCAGATACGGCAGTATCCTACATGTATAGGATGGGAATAGAGAGATATTGTCTCTGGAAGAGTAGAAGGCTTTAGTTTAGTCGGGCACATGGTTGGTGTAGGCTTGGAGGGCTGAAGAGCCTGCTCTGTGCTGTAAGTTTTGTTATTCTTTGTACATTAACACTGAAATGAAGTTACTGTGAAAATCTCCTAGTTGCTACATTCCAGTGCCTGTTCAAGTACACTGAGGGAGAATTTAGCACGGTTGATGCACTCTAACCAGCACATCTTTTGGACTGTGGAAACAAGGAGAAATCCACATAGCAAGAAACCCATAGGCACAGACAGAATGTGAAAACTCCACACAGTCACTATAAGGGGATTTTCACAGTAGTTTCATTGTAGTGTGAATGTCAGCCTACGTGTGACTAAACTGTAAAAGCCGGGAATCGAACTCAGGTCCCTGGCGCTGTGAAGCAGAAATGCTAACCCAATGTGCCTTCACTTTGTGTCTCGGATCTGAACATCCATAAGTAAAATTACATTGATGAACTTCCTATTTGCCCTTGCCCTTCACTGTTGAATCTGGCTGATGCCAACTGACTTTGCCTAGAAGCAGCTACACAGAAGGTAAAGGAAAAGGGTTTGTCATGGAAGGAAGAACTAAGATCAGAGGCAGGAATGGGGTTTTCTTAAGTTTATGTCTGATTATAAAGCAGCTGCTTGATTTCATTACGTTGAATCACATCAAACCTACACTGTGGAAGCAGTCCATTCGGCCCAACACTGTGGAAGCAGTCCATTCGGCCCACTTATACTCCACATCAGCCACCTTTCACTCCAAGTCACCTGACCCGATCAATGTATCCATCTGCTCTTTTCTTTCTTAAATGCTTATCAGAGAGTGATACAAAACAATAGGGTGTCTTTGGCCCAACCAGCCTGCAATGAGTTATTAAATTAGTCTAACTCCCCTGATCTTTCCCCATGCTCCTGCAAACTTTCCCATTGAAATATTTAAAGCTCCTATTGAATTTGCTTACATCGCTTTTCCAGATAATGTGTTTCGGATTGCATGAAAAATACGCTTCCTCATATTGCTTCTGGTTCTTTGGTCAATCATCCACAGTCAGCTTCCTGTGGGTTTTTTTTAGCTACTGTTATTAGTTTCCTGTTAAATATACAATTTATGATATTTCAATCCATTTAAAAATTAGGGGACATTACGTAAGGTGAAGAAATTAAGATTAGCAGATTTTGGAACCTTTCAAAAGGTCCCATCAGATTGGAAAAAGTGAAAGTGACTCCCCTACTCAAGAAAGGAGGGAGACTGAAAGCAGGGTACTACAAGCCAGCTTGTGTTCTTTTCTTCATTCTTGGGAAATGCGCCTCACTGGCTAGAGCAGTATTTATTGCCCATCCCTAACTGCCCTTGCGAAGGGACTGGTGAGCCAGGAATCGAACCCGGTTTCCTGGTGCTGTGAGGCAGCAGTGCTAACCACTGTACCACTCTGCCAAACCTGGAATCTCTTGTGCATATGATTCAGAATCCCATCAGGCACCACACCGATTATCAGGATCTCTGGTCAAAAAATAAACAGGCTGTAATGGTTGCGAAGGAGCTTAGAGAATAACAGGACAATGTCCATTTTGTTCTTGCAAGAATTTAACTGGCCCTCTTTAAAGTACTGTCCTGGGAACACATCTCACAGAACTGGCAATCACATAAAGCGCAGAATCTGCAGCAGAACCACAAAGCTAAAGTAGAGAGAACAAACAACTTTTAGCTGAGCAGTTTGACACCAGGCCACTTACACAATTCAAAGCATCCTGGTTCTAAATTCTACAATAATTTGATTGAAGGATGAAAATAAATGCTGGATGATTGAGGATTTTGCACTGTATGAATAGAGCTGCTGAGGTGGGTAGCTAGTTGACTTCATGGCAGTGACACATGAGGCAGATGCTGGCAACTGATATTCAGCTCACAATGGGGAATTACACTGGCCCATCGCTGCCTGCATGGAGTCTGCATATGCTCCCCATGTTTGCGTGGGTTTCCTCTGAGTGCTCCGGTTTCCTCCCACAGTCCAAAGATGTGCAGGTTAAATTGATTGGCCGTGCTAAAAATTGTGTCCTTAGTGATTTGAGATGCGTAGGTTAGAGGGATTAGTGGATAAATTTGTAGGATATGGGGGACAGGGTTAGGTGGGATTGTAGTTGGTGCAGACCTGATACGTCGAATGGCCTCTTTCTCTACTATAGGGTTTCTATGATTCTATGACTGCTGACATTTACACAGTCTGCTCCTACGGTGTTCCTCCCACGCAGTGACTAAAACGATTCATATTTCCACCTCTGATGGTCGATTCAGCAAACTTCAAATTATCCATCAGTCCCTCTATTCCTCCATCACATATTCCTTCCATAAATTTCCAAGACCATAAGAAATAGGAAGAGGAATAGATCATTCAGCCCTTTGAACCTGTTTCGTCATTTAATAAGATCATGGCTGATCTAACACTCACTAAATCCATTTGCCTGCCACATCTCTGTAACCCTTAATGCCCCGACTGATTAAAAACCTATGGAACTCAGCCTCAGAAATGTTTAAGGACTCAGCCTCCAGCTTTCTGGGATAAACAATTCCAACTATTCATCACTCCTCGAGAGAAATTCTTCCTCAAACCTGTCTTAAATGAGCATCACCTTCTTCAATGATTCCTCTAGTCTTACACTCTTCCATGAATGGAAACATCCTCCCAATCTTTATCCTGTCTTACTCTCTAAGAATCCCAGGTGCTGTACCCAATGCCATGTACCAGAACTGCAGTGTGGATTCCGTGTCCCAGTGCACTGTTAGTAATAGTTCCCGGTCTCAAGCACAGGTCATTGTGCAATAAGTGGGAAATATCAAACTGGTGTAGCAAAGGGGTATTCTTTACAGGTCAGGGTCATAACAGAATGTTTGAACAATGTAAGGCTTTACTATGTATCTTCCCAGGGGAGTGCTGGATGGGGGACAGTGTAGAGAGAGCTTTACACTGTATCTAACCCCATGCTGTACCTGCCCTGGGAGTGTTTGATGGGGGACAATGCAGAAGGAGCTTTACTCTGTATCTAACCTTAGCCAAGTTCCGCACACATGAGCACGGTCTCAACAGGGATCTTGGGTTCTTGTCACACTATCTGTAACCTCCATGACTTGCCTAGGTTCACAAAAAACCTCACTTACTGTGCTGTCTGGAGACAATACACATTTCTTTAACCTCAGTGCTCCGTTCACTCACATTGTTAGCCACTTTAAGACATGAAAAGCAGGTTAGGTGTAAAGATTGCATTCTAATCAGTAATCTGTAAATAGTCTGTGCTGCTATATGTGCTGTTTGAGACCAGAACGTCTCATTCATCTGACAGAGGTTGAAACACCTCGAAAGCTTGTGAGTTTACTATCAAATAAATCAGTTGGACTTAAAGCTGGTGTTGTCAGACTTCCTACTGTGTTTACTTCAGTCAACGCTGGTATCTCTACATAATGTTTAATGGGGACAGTGTAGAGGGAGATTTACTCTGTATCTAAGCCCATGCTGTATCCGTCCTGGGACTGTTTGATGGGGGACAATGCAGAAGGAGCTTTACTCTGTATCTAATCCTGTGCTGTACCTGTCCTGGGAGTATTTGATGAGGACAATGTAGAGGGAGATTTACTCTGTATCTAACCCCTTGCTGTACCTGTCCTGGGTGTATTTGATGAGGACAACGTAGAGGGAGATTTACTCCATATCTAACCCCGTGCTGTACCTGTCGTGGGAGCGTTTGATATGGACAGTCTAAAGGAAGCTTTAGTTGGTATCTGACCTGGTGCTTTACCTGTCCTGGGAGCATTTGATGGGGACAGTGCAGAGGGAGCTTTACTCTGAATCTAACCCTGTGCTGTTCCTGTCCTGAGTGTTTGATGAGGAAACACAGTAAGAACATAAGAAATAGGAGCAGAAGTAGGCCATCTAGCCCCTCGAAGTCTCACAACACCAGATTAAAATCCAACAGGTTTATTTGGTAGCAAATGCCACTAGCTTTCGGAGCGCTGCTCCTTCATCAGTCAGTGAAAGTTCTGATCACAAACAGGGCATATAAAGGCACACACTCAGTTTACAGAATACTTAGTAGTGTGCGATAGTCAAGTCTAAAGGGTGCAGACAATGAGTGGAGATAGTATTAAGCATAGGTTAAAGAGATGTGTATTGTCTCCAGACAGTTCAGTAAGTGAGAACTTGCAAGCCTAGACAAGTCATGGAAGTTACAAATAGTGTGACATGAACACAAGATCCTGGTTGAGGCCTCATGTGTGCAGACACGTATTTGATGGGAACAGTGTAGAGGGAGTTTTACGCTATACCTAACCCTATGCTGTAGCTGTCCTAGGGAGTTTTTGATGGTACATTCAGCCACAGTTTGAGCATGTTCCATTCTTTATCACTTACATCCCTCATGTGCATGAGCACAAAAGACAAGCTCTTTAATTCTGATGTGACAGCAATGTCATGCTTGTCATAGTGCAACTGAATCCAAATAAGTCCATTTGTAAATGCTATTCACTGTTGCCAGTCTCTCACCTACAACTTGCAAATGTGAGTCACTGTTAGATTGCATCAATAATGAGCCACCAAAAGGAAACAGCTTGTTATAAAGCTCATAGATGTGTGACTAGCTCTTTACATTGGTGATTCAAGCTCTGCCGTGGGAGTTGAATGCCTAGTTTAGGTTGCTGAATATGGTACTTAGTGGAGGGCAACATTCTGGGAGATGCAGTTCCTTAAATGACCGAGGTCTCATTTGCCTGTTGAGCTTATCAATGCCAAAGATCCCATGATTGTAGTTGGAAGTACAGCATGGAGCTTTCCTGATAGTGGATTCCATACATTGCGCTGGTTATGTTATAGGACTAGAAATCTAGAGACTGTGAGGTCAAATTATCTCACAGCCAATTTGTGATTTTGAATTGATTTTAAAATCTGCAAATAATAAGCTAAGAGCAGAAAACTTAGCATGAAGCTGTCAGACTGTTGTAAAAACCCAAATGGTTCATGAAAATGAAATCTCTGGTCCTCACCTTATCTACTCCTATACGTGCATGACCCCAGTCCCACAATAGTGGTGCAGACTCTGAACTACTTTCTGAAGTGACCATTAAAATCACAGGGTTGTATTGAACCAAAGCAATTCAGGATGGCTACACTCTGAGGACAATTAGGAGCGGCTAATAAATGCGGTCTTGTTGTGAATTATGCAGAGGATACTTGAGGGAACAGACATGTTTTTCAGCAAGGTGTGGGAAGGTAACTGAGGCACTGCCACGCTCTATTCAAACTCTGTCAACATATTTCATGCCATATTTCGTTGGAGATGGGAAGTCCTGTCAACTTCAGGTCAGGATAATGTTATTGCCTTATATTAAAAATTAATTTATTGGGCTAAAAACGACTGGTTGAGTTTTAAAAGGCCGAAACGCCATTCCAGCAATTTGAAACAATAGCTTTTAAAATGCCTGGACATTTGCATGATTGTATCTCACAAATTCTAAAACCATTAAACTGGATTCAATATATCCAAAAAATCCTATCAGAGGCAATCATCTTAGAGCCATCTCCTAACTCATTAACAACGCATCCAGTCAATTGCCGATGTGGGACCAAGCATTGGACATAAACACTTCAGACAATGAACTCCTCCTGCTGAGAAAGGAAACCATCCAGTCATAATCCAATCATGTAAACCATGGACCTGGAATCAACAAGCTATGACCATATTCGTCTAACTGGTTGGTTGGTAAGAGGGGATCATGTGACAAGTCAATTGACCTCTTTAGTGTTTACGAGTCCTGGATTGATGCACCTGCTTTCATTCACATCAAATAATTGTTCATTCATTGTGAAACTTTAATACAGCATGGATAAATATACTGCGACTTGAAATGTTTCCCACCTCTGTGGAAATTCTCAGTTTACAGTTACAGTCTGGTGAGGTGGGACACAACAGCTTTTCTTCTTTCCTGTTTTTAGTTTGACCACAAGAGGATTTTTTAAAGAGATGTGCATGTGCTTTTCAATACAGTAAATGTTTGATTGCTTATATTCTGTGGCTATAAAAGACATGCAGAGACAGGTTTCCTTATAAGGTTTTCTTAAAAAAGAGACTAGTATTTATTTTACTCAACACCTGATCTGAGTAAAATATCAAAAATATTCCAATTTTTACTCACTCATGCAACACAAGGGTTCACATGCAAGTTGAACTAGATAAATAACTCTCTTCTCAGACACAACTCTGCACAAAAGATTGCTTTTTGTAGTGCTAAGATTGTCATAATGTAATATAGTAAAATCGTTAATTTTCACACAGGAAGATCCATGAACAGCAATGTAATAACTGATTAGTTCATGTGTTTTCTGTGCTGCTGCTTGGAGAAGGAAGGCTAGCCAGCATACAGCTTTCTACTTTTTACAATATATCTTTAAAGTGTAGTTCAAAGGGACATGATCTGTACTCCTTATTCAAACTGATAATCCAGCATTTCTTTTACCAAGTCCCATTCTTCTATCATCCCCATGCTCACTGACCTACAGTTGTTCCTGTTCCAGCATCACCCCAGTCTTAAAATTCACATCCTTATTTTCAAATCTGTTCATGTCCTCACCGCTTCCTCTCCCTCCGAGATCTCTGTGCTCCTTCAGTTCTGCTCTCTTCTGTATCTAACAATTACTATCACTCTCCCATTGGAGAATGTAACTGCAGCTGCCTGGGCCCTAAGCTCTGGAATTTCCTCACTAAAGTGTCCGTCTCTCTCTCTCTCTCTCCTCCTTCGAGAGGCTCTTCAAAATCTATTTCTTTGACCAAGCTTTTGATTAACTGGTTCAATTCATGCAGTTCAATGTCAAACAATTAGTTCCTGTGAAGCACACCTAACATGTTAAATGTGCAATATGAATACAAGTTGTTGTTGCATTAAACTGGCAGGTAAGATTATGTACTAGACTCCCAAAGTGAGGCTCCAATAGCTTTCTGACTCTGAGCTGAGGTGAACATCCGACTGACTGAGCTAAAGTGGATCATTCTGAAATGTCAATATTTCCAATTTAGCACCGTTAGCCAAATATCCTGACACAGCAAGGTTACACATATGAAATCCCACTGGTGTATTGGTGATGGGGAGAGGGAGGCCACGGGGGACCCAATTTGTTAGTCCCAGCAAAACCTTTTGGAGAACTTCATCTCTTGCTTTCAAATACAGTCATTCAACTCTCATTTGCAATCAGTGATACAAGACATGGTTAAACATTCTGAAGAAATGTCAGTGTTACATACTCTTTTTAGTTAGTAATCTCTTTTTCTTTCTCCTCAGGTGCTGCCTGACCTGCCGAGTTTTTCCAGCTATTTTTGACCCAGTTTTCTCTCTTTGCCTCAGTTCTGGTTCTGTGGATCTTGGCCCTTTATCCAGGTTTATTCACCAGTTGAAAAAAATCCCATACACAGGACTCTTTGGGTCTATTTTCTCAATGCCCTAGAAACACTACAGTGCAGAAGGATGTTCATTTAGCTCATCGAATCTGCACTGACTCTCTGAAAGAATATTTTAACCATGCCCAGCCCACCGCATTCTCCCCGTAACCTGGTGCATTTAGCATGGACAATCCACCTAACCTACACATCTTTGAACACAAAGGAGTAACTTACTGTGGCCTATCCACCTAATCTAAACATTGTTGGACAATCACAATTATTGTTATCCTGACAAAGGAACAAACAGCATGTCCAATTCTCTCCTTTTTGCATCATCAGTCTTAATATCACTTCTATTCTCTATCTCATCAAACTATTACCATTTTCCTCTACTTATCAATGTGGTCATTCCTCTTCCCTTCCCACCTCCCCATTTCGGTCTGTTCCTTATTAGAATTGGGAAATCCTGAAACATAGAAGGAGACCATTCAGTCCATTATGCTTGTGCTAGTTCTTTCAAAGAACTATCTGATTGGTTCCACTCGCTCTCCTTGCACTTTCCCTGTAGCCCTTCAAATATTTCCTTTTCAACTATTTATCCAATTCCCCTTTGAAAGGTTCCACTGCTCCTTCAGGCAGAACATTTTGGATCCCAGCTACTCGCTGTGTAAAAGACAATTTCTCTTCATCTTTGGCTTTTTTGCAAGTTCTTTTCAATCTGTGTCCTCTGGGAACTGACTCTGCTATCAGTGGAAACAAAGTCTGCCTATTGACTTTATCAAAAACCGTCATAATCTTGAGCATGAAAATGTTCGTCACTAACATCTCCCAATTCTCCCAGACATTATCAGCCGTGCTGAGCAGGGCCTGTAGTTTCTCATGTTCCAGGGAGGGAACATGTTCCTTTATTTCAAGACAGGTACTTTACTTTTTCTGTTGCCTCTCAATTTAGTTAAATTCAAATGGTTGATGATGTAACTGTGAGGACTGACTAATATTTGTGCAGCTGTGAGTGTGAGAGGAACTGAGAGTTCTCACAGCTGAAGTGACAGCCTTGGTCAGTAACGTGCACAGATGGATAGCTGAGTCATCTCTTCAATCCAATATTCCCAGTAACACTGAGCCCATAACAGGGAAACATTCAGGTCCGTGCAATATTTAGCCTTCTCCCACCTCTTCTCCTCTCACCATATCAATAGCTTCTACTTCATTCTCCCTCATAAGTTTATCTACTTTCCCTTTTATGCATCTCTGCCTCTAAGTGGTAACAAGTTCCACACTTTCTGGATAAAGAAGTTTCCTCTGAATCCTCTATTGGACTTATTAGTGACTATCTTATATCGATGGCCACTAGTCCTGGTCTCACCCTCACAAATGGGAAATATCTTTCTGGGTCTAATCTTACGTGCAGACAAGTCAGAGAATTTGACGGCCAATGGTGAATGGTGGTTAAGATTCAGGCCTCTGGGTCTATTATATGAAATCAGCTCCTCTTCCTGCACCTAGTGGTGCACTAAGGCTGACTTTTGTCTGTTTGCACAGCCAGTCTTCCCTTGAACAGGTCACTAGTCTATTACAGAGGCACATAGCTTGAGGGGCTGCCTCTCCACATGGCTGACTAGGCCCATTTGCCATGGATTCAAATCCTGTTGTGTCGCAAGAGGTCAATATCAGATACATGATCAGATTCAAGTCCAGAAAATGTATAAACATGATTTCCATGGATTTTAATAAACTTAAATCAAATTAAATGGCTTTATACTGCAGCATCTGCCATGATGGATCCTCCCACTTTGTTGGTGTGATGCCATACTGGCACAAATCATTGGTTTTGAAAAGCTTGGGTGCCTGAAGGTCTCAGGGTTTGAGGGCCAAGGCTGGGAATTACTCTCTGGCACTAAAGGGCAATGTCACGTACAAACTGGACATTGCCAAGGGGGCAACTCTCACCCATTGGGAGAGGGGTGTTTCCCTTGTATGTGGTGAGGGGTTGGGGGGGGGGGGGTGAAGAGGTGAGTGCACACTGACAGCATAAGGGATTGGAGCAGGGGACTGCCCTCCATCTTGCATAATTTTAGAGACTTCTATCAGGTCGACGTTTTTTTTTAGAAAAGCAACCCCAGCTTGTTGTGCCTTTAGGTTGTGTCAGTTCTGATACTACCCTTATAAAACCTTGGCTCTTTTTCCAGTGCCTTAATATTGTTGTTCTAATATGGAGATCTGAGCTAGAAAGAGTAACAAATTTATTCCTGGTTTAAAAATATTTAATTAAGCAATGAAAGAAAATGTAGAGATGTTGCAGTGAAATTATTTCTCATTAGCAAGACTCCCTCACTGCAAATTTGGTTTTAATTTGTAGTTGACTTGACATATTATCCAATTTCATCTAGGAACTGAACTTTGCAGCTGAGGTTTCATGCAATTAAAAGCCCCCTCTCTTTCTCATGCATATTCATGTTATTTCATTATCTAGATGCACTGATCGATATGGTCCTTGCTCTTGATGGAGAGGTAATGCACAGCGGTTAAAAAGAACATAAGTTTAACACTCATTTGTCCAATGCACGGGAATCAATTTAAAGGTAGTACTGAGATTGGAGTAATTATTCATTATGATGAACACAACTTCCTAATCAATTCCAGAAACTCTTCAGGGAAATGAATGAATTCTTGGATAAAGAAAAGTGGAGAAAGCAGGACTGGGGTATGTGTGTCTGTGTTATGGTGGGAGATACAAAGGGGGTGGGATAATGTACCAGGCTGACAGGTCCTTGTCTATTCCTATTTATAGATATCCATTCATTATCTGTTGGACAAGTGGCCCCTGGTCATCACACCATGATTAAAACTGAGATGGCTAGGCTTTATTAGGTTAAGGATGTGAGGGTTATGGGATCAAATTTGTAGATGTAATTTAAGACATAGGTCAGCCATAGTCTGTCTGAGCAGCAGATCAGGCTGAAAGGGCAGAATGGCTTTCTCCCATTCCAACATTCCCACCACAGAATTCTAGAAAATGTGGAGTAATACAGAAATTCTGGGAAAGCTGAGGCAAAGAAAGCATTCATTAGGATAGAGTCATAAACTGGAATTTTACTGACCCACCTGCTACGGGAAGCAGAGTGGGCGAGAGCTGGATAGTGAGAAGGTCCGTCGACCTCCGATAGGATTTTGGCGATTTTGGGACAAGCAAGGCTATAAAATCCCACCCATAGTGTTTTACAGTACAGAAAAAGACCCTTCAGCCTGGCTGTGCTGACCATCAAACACTTATCTATTCTAATCCCATTTTCCGGCACTTGGTTTGTAGCCTTATGTGCTATGATATATCAAATGCTTCTTAAATCTTGAGAGTTCCTGTCTCTACTATCCTTTCAGGCAGTGAGTTCCAGGTTCCCAAATATCAGCTTCCAAGCTAATTTATGAGCCGTGGTGGTGGAGTAGACAAAGATCATCAGCGAACAAAGATTTTAACACTCTCACAATATCAGAACGACGGAATTCTTTTCATTTTGAAGAAGGTATCGGGACTTACAAGAGAGTTTGACATCAAACATCAAACCAGTTAAAACCTGATCACCACTGTCCCTGACTTGTGTTTGCCTCATAGAATGACATGAGAATGAATCAAACGACTGAATCAATCAACTCAGTTTCAAGTTAGCTCTATTCCCTCTCCATGGATACTGTCAGACTCACTGAGATTTTCCAGCATTTTCTGTTATTGTTTCAGATTCCAGCATCTGCAATAATTTGCTTTATCTATAGAGAGCAGGAGAAAGTTTGGGGAGCCAATTCTACAGCACCGGGTCAAGACAGCTGAAAGCATAACCACCAACAGTGGGACAAAGATAATACAGATGCAGAGACGCCAGCTGCCTGCAGAATACAGAACTAGCAAGCCGCAAGGTAAAGGAGGGCTTTGGGCGCTGGATGAACAGAACTTGATGTGAATTAGGATATGGGCAGCTGACGAGATAAACTGCAAACTCAACCTTGCAAAATGATGGAATAATCTTGCTCAATGAATATGTCTCCGGCTCACTACTACAAAGGCAAAGCCGAACTAAAGCTGAGATACTCAAATAATTTAACATTTGTGCCAATGGTAATTAGATACTGATTAATAATTTATATCTAAGTACTTTATGTGCTCACTGGTTAACCTTATAATGGTGTTGGGTATGTTTTTATAGATGTTGCTGTATAAAATTGTGTTAGTTTATGCATCTGCAAGTTCTATTCTTATTTAAATAATTCTGGCAGGGGTTCATTGTGTTCTGGTCTTATGCTCATCTCCTGATTTGAATCAATGATCATATATTCCCTCTTCCAAATCCTTTCCACCTCTGTCCTCCAAGACATTACTTTCAGCCTCTCTCTTTCATTTAAGTTTCTATCCTAATATCTCATTATGTTGAAATTATATTGAAGTTGTACAAGACATTGGTAAGGCCACACTTGGAATACTGTGTACAGTTCTCATCACCCTATTATAGAAAGGATATTATTAAACTAGAAAGAGTGCAGAAAAGATCTGCTAGGATCCTACCAGGACTTGATAATATCAGTTACAAGGAGAGGCTTGATAGACTGAGGTTTCTTCCTCTGGAATGTAGGAGGCTGTGGGGTGATCTTAAAGAAGTATATAAAATAATGAGGGGCATAGATCATCAGCTCAATAGTCAATATCCTTTCCCAAAGATAGAAGAATCTAAAACTAAAAGGCATAGGTTTAAAGTAAGAGCGGAGAGATACAAAAGGCTCCAGAGAGGCAATTTTTCCACACAGAGGATGGTGAGTTTCAGGAATGAGCTGCCAAAGCAATAGTAGAGGCGGGTACAATTTTGTCTTTTAAAAAGAGTTTAGACAGTTATATGGGTAAGATGGGGATAGAGCGATATGGGCCAAATGCAAGCAATTGGGACTAGTTTAGTGGTTAAAAACAGGATAGCATTGACAAATTGGGCCAAAGAGCCTGTTTCCATGCTGTAAACCTCTATGACTCATTATAATTTCTATGATTCTCTTCTGTGATTCTCTGTGGCTGGACATCAAATTTTGTTTGATAATGCTCCTGTGAAATGTTCTGGGATGCTGTAAATAAAGACCATAGGCTACTCTCCCTTTGAAAATGGGCTGGGAAGGTGCTGATTTAACCTGAGGATCACCACACTTCAGGCGTGGGGCAAGGTTGAGAAGACAGAGTTCAAAGAAGACATGAGATTGCTTTGGCAGTCAAGGTGAAGGATAATCCTAAGAGCTTCTACAGGTATATTAAGAGCAAAAGGTTAGTAAGGGATAAAATTGGTCCTCTTGAAGATCAGAATGGTCGGCTATGTATGGAACCAAAAGAAATGGGGGAGATAGATGTTAAATGGGTTTTTTGCATCTGTATTTACTAAGGAAACTGGCATGGAGTCTATGGAAATAAGGCAAACAAGTAGGGAGGTCATGGAACCTATACAGATTAAATGGGAGGAGGTGCTTGCTGTATTGAGGCAAATCAGAGTAGATAAATCCCAGGACCAGACAAGGTATTCCAATGGACCTTGAAGGAGGCTGGTGTTGAAATTGCACGGGCCCTGGCAGATATATTTAAAACGTCTATCCACAGGTGAGGTGCTGGATGATTGGAGGATGATAGCTCATGTTATTCCGTTGTTTAAAAAACACTCAAAAAGTAATCCGGTAAATTATAGGCAGGTAAGTTTGACATCAGTAGTAGATAAATTATTGGAACGAGTACTAAGAGATAGGATCTACAAATATTTGGACAGATAGGGACTTATTAGGGAGAGTCAACATGGCTTTGTGCATAGTAGGTCATGTTTAACCGATCTATTAGAGTTTTTTGAGGAGGTTACCAGGAAAGTGGATGAAGAAAAGGCAGTGGATGTTGTCTACATGGGCTTCAGTAAGGCCTCTGACAAGGTCCTGTATGGGGGGGTTATATAGGAAGGTTCAGTCACTAGGTATACATGGAGAGGTAGTAAATTGGATTAGACATTGGCTCAATGGAAGAAGCCAGAGAGTGGTAGTAGAGGATTGCTTCTGAGTAGTGACTAGTGGTGTGCCACAGGGATTAGGACTGGGTCCACTGTTGTTTGTCATTTATATCAATGATCTGGATGATACTGTGATAAATTGGATCAGCAAATTTGCTGATGATATAAAGATTGGAGGTGTAGTGGACAGTGAGGAAGGTTTTCAAAGTTTACAGAGGGATTTGGACCAGCTAGAAAAATGGCAGAAAGAGTTTAATGCAGACAAGTGTGAGGTATTGCACTTTGGAAGGACAAACCAAGGTAGAACATACAAGGTAAATGGTAGGTCACTGAAGGGTGCAGTAAAACAGAGAGATCTGGGAATACAGACATATAATTCCCTAAAAGTGGCATCACAGGTAAATAGGGTCATAAAGAGTGCATTTGGTACATTTGCCTTTATAAATCAAAGTACGGAGTATAAGAGTTGGAATGTTATGAAAGGCTGTATAAGACATTGGTGAGGTTGAATTTAGATTATTGTGTGCAGTTTTGGTCACCTAATTACAGGAAGGATATTAATAAGGTTGAAAGAGTGCAGAGAAGATTTACAAGGATGTTGCCAAGACTTGAGAAACTGAGTTACAGAGAAAGGTTGAATAGGTTAGGACTTTATTCCTTGGAGTGTACAAGAATGAGGGGAGATTTGATAGAGGTGTATAACATTATAATGGGTATAGATAGAATGAATGCAAGCAGACTTTTTCCACTGAGGCTAGGGGAGAAAAGAACTAGAGGACATAGGTAAGGGGGAAAAGTTTAAAGAGAATATTGGGGGGGCTTCTTCACACAGAGAGTGGTGGAAGTGTGGAATGAGCTGCCAGATGAAGTGATAAATGCGGGCTCACTTTTAACATTTAAGAAAAACTTGGATAGGTATATGGATGAGAAGGGTATGGAGGAATTTGGCCCAGGTACAGGTCAGTGGGACTAAGCAGAAAAATGGTTCGGCACAGCCAAGAGGGACCAAAAGGCCTGTTTCTGTATTGCAATGTTCTATGGTTCTATCCTCAACCACTATGGAGATACTGTAGCATTAGAAGCTATATAAAGGCAAGCTTTTGTTGTGTTGTGTCCCAATACTGACTATTTTCTAATCATCAATACATTTTGAATTGGAAGATATAAAGTGATACATTCATTGGAAATTCCAGAAAATGCGTGCATGGTTCCACTGGCTGCCCTCCAGCAGGCTGTCTGATTCCTCACCTGTCAGTGGTCTTCTGGACCAAAGGGGCTTCACAGGTCAGAATGCTGCAGTCGTCACCCAGAGCTAGTCTGGAATTGAAAGCTTTTCTCAGTAAAAATGACTATGAAACCCTCAGTGATTATCATCTGGTTCTTTCAGGGAAGGAAATCTGCCATTCTTACCTGGTCTGACCTAAAGGTGACTCCAGACCCATAACAATGTGATTAACATATGAGGGGAGATTAAACAGTTTAGGCTTATACTCGCTGGAGTTTAGAAGGATGAGGGGGATCTGATCGAGGGATTTAAAACACTAAAAGGGATTGATAAAGTAAATGTAGACCAAATATTTCCCCTTGTGGGGCAATGTGGAACAAGAGGTCACAGGTATAGGTTGAGAGGTGATAGATTTAAAACTGAGCTGAGGAAAAACTACTTCTCACTGAGGGCTGTGAATTTGTGGAACTCAATGCCCCATAGCGCAGTGGGAGCTGAATCATTGAATGGTTTCAAGAAGGAGATAAATATATTTCTAATAAAAAAAAAAGGCTAAAGGGATAACGGTAAGAGGTGGGGAGGTGGATTTGAGACCAACAGGCTCGAAGGGCTGAACTACCTCTTTCTGCTCCTAATTCCTCTGTTCCTATGACTCTCAATTACCCTCTGCAATGACCTAGAAAGTCACTCAATTGCAAAGGCATTTACGGGTGGGCAAAATGCAGGTTTGCCAGTGACATCCACATCTCATGAAAGATAAAAGGAAAACTCGGATGGAGTTAAGACTTTTTTCCTTCTTGGTTTCACCAGGTCACTCAGGAAGTTGCCTTTTCACACTCTGCAAGAGGAGAAAGCCCTAAACACTGCTTTCTGCCTGCATCTTAAACATGTCGTGTCACATTAGACTTTATGGCATACTATTAAAAATTTATGTCTCCATCCTACCTTCTGCAAGCAGATTTACAACAAAAAAAAACCTCATCTCTGAAAGTAAAATATTAATCTCACTCTGCTAGATTTTTAACTGTTTCCTTTCAGATTGCTTTGTGAGGTTGGTGCAGATGCTGAGGCTGAAACTGAACCCGCTCCTCCCCTCTTAAATCAGATCATTGACAGAGTGCAGCATCTAGTCTTGTAGCTGCCACATTTAAACCATGATCCAACACTAACTGCTGTCAACAAGTTGCTCTCTGCTCTATTTTAACACACAAGTGCTAATCCATTAGCTCAGTGCTGCGTGACACATTAGTTGCTAAACAGACTTGATTCCAGATGTGCTTATGTTTATTAATGGTCAGTAAATAAGAGCAAGAGACATGTTGGCCATCTCAATACTACACATTCACTGTTTGTGTGTGTGTGTGTGTGTATACGTAAGCTTTAACCTTTCTGAGCACTGGTTGGTGAAGTGGTGGGATGAAACATTTTTGATGGTTTGTGAGTATTTTATTATCTTGGTTATTGATTGATGAGAGATGATGCACATTTTCCTGTATGCTTTGGACTGATATTGGTGCATGTGGCTTCCCTTTGTAGGTTTTCTTTCGGTCTCTCCCTTTGCCGTGGTCCTCTAACTGTATAAATTTCCCGAGATATTAGAGAAGCTATTGGGTACTCCTTGGTAAATCTGTCATCCTCTGTTTAATGCTCTTCTAACTGTCTCACTATTGCTCCATTACTTGTTTCATATCACTTCCCTAACGTGCCTTCACTCGACTGAAAGAAACTACAAAAGGTCGTGAATGTCGTCCAATCCATTATGCAAACCATCCACTACTCTGTCCACACTTCCCTCAGCAAAGCAGCCAGCATAATTAAGGACCCTGCGCACCCTGGACACACTTTCTTCCACCTTCTTTGGGGAAAAAATACAAAAGTCTGAGATCACGTACCAACCAACTCAAGAACAGCTTCTACTCTGCTGCTGTCAGACTTTTGAATGAACCTACCTTACATCAAGTTGATCTTTCTCTACACCCTAGCTATGGCTGTAACACTACATTCTGCGCTCCCTGCTTTCCTTTGTCTCTATAGTGGGATTGTGGTTGACGCAGACTCAATAGGCTGAATGTTCTCCTTCTGCACTGTAGGGTTTCTATGATTCTAAGAGTCACTACTGTGCCTTTAGTTAATTTGAAGGTTAGCAAAACATGATGCCTCCATTATGTGAGAGGGTGTGTTGGCTGAAATCTCTGTCACACAAAATTGTTTTGTCACAGTGAGTTTGGAGTGATTTGATTTGATTGATTATTGTTACATGTAATAGTATACAGTGAAAAGCATTGTTTCTTCCTTTTCACTGTATACTAATACATGTAACAATAATCAATCAAATCACACCAAACTTACTGTGACAAAACAATTCTGTGTGACAGAGATTTCAGCCAATACACCCTCTCACGTAATGGAGGCATCATGTTTTGCTAACCTTCAAATTAACTAAAGGCACAGTAGTGACTCTTAGAATCATAGAAACCCTACAGTGCAGAAGGAGAACATTCAGCCTATTGAGTCTGCGTCAACCACAATCCCATCCAGGCCCTACCCCAATATCCTCACATATTTATCCACTAATTTCTCTAACCTATGCATCTCAAGACTCTAAGGGGCAATTCCTAGCATGGCCAATCAACCTAACTCGCACATCTTTGGATTGTGGGAGAAAAACAGAGCACCCAGAGGAAACCCACGCAAACACAAACTTTGCACAGACAATGTCCCAAGTCTGGAGCTGTGAAGCAGCAGTGCTAAGCACTGTGCTCCTGTGCCGCCCATCTTACAGAGGGTTGGCACATGCTCAAAGGGACAAAAAGCCTCCATCTTGTCAATCTAGATAAAAATACTTTTGACTCAACTGTTTCAAGAAACATCACTTTGAGCTTCTGTGACTCAGATTTAGGGCAATTCTGATTAATTATCAGGTGAAAAACAGAATTCCTTCTTGTTTTACCGATGCTGCCCAATTTGCTGAGCGTTTCCAGCATTTTCTGTTTCCATTTCAGATTTTCAGTATCTGTGCTGCTTTGCTTAATTGGAACTGCTACTGGTTTGTGCTTGCACTCTGTCTGTTCACCATACTCTGACCAGACATTGAGTGAAGTGTTAAACTTCAATTTCCTCTCCCAAGTGCACTGTTAAAACAACAACAGCTTGCATTTAGCTAACACCTTTAACATAGTGAAATGTCCCATGGTGCTTCATAGTAATATTATTAAAACAAATAAGGAGATATTAGGGCAGATGTCCAAAAGCTTAGCTAAGGAGGCAGGTTTTAGGAGCATCATGAAGGAGAAGAAAGAGAAAAAGAAGTGATGGTTTAGGGAGGGAATTTCAGAGCTTAGAGGCTAGGCAGCTGTTTGCATAGCTACTAATGTGGAAGAATTAACATAAGCGATGTTCAAGAGATCTGAATGCAGGAGCACAAAGATTTCTGAAGGTCACAGGGCTGGGGAAGAGCTAGGAGAGATTTAAAGGATGAGAATTTTAAATTGAGATTTTTTAAAAAATAGTGAGCAGAGAATAAGTGGTTGTGCAGTAATATTGTCACCAGACTAGTAATCCAGAAACCCTGTAAAGGTAAAGTTTATTTATTAGTCACAAGTAAGGCTTACATTAACACTGCAATAAAGTTACTGTGAAATTCCCCTAGTCGCCACACTCCGGTGCCTGTTCAGGTCAATGCACCTAACCAGCATGTCTTTCAGACTGTGGGAGGAAACCCAAGCAGACACTGGGAAAACGTACAGACTCAAACCAAGATCCCCGGCGCTGTAAGGCAACAGCGCTAACCACTGTGTCACCCTGGCTAATTTGTTAGGGAGCTGAGTTTGAATCCCACCATGGCAGATGGTGAAACTCAATAAAAAAATCTGCAATTAAAAGTCTCATGATGACCGTGATTCTTGTATTGTTGTAAAAAGCCATCAACTCACCAACGGTCTTTAGGGAAGGAAATCTAACCTAGTTGAGATTCCACAATCATAGAAGTGCGGTTGGCTTTGAAATGGGCTCGGAAATCACTCAGTTCAAGGGTATTTAAGCTGGACTAGCCAGTGAAGCCCATATTCCATGAATGAATACAAAAAAAAGTACTTTGGGAAAATGAGATTAGATAGTCTGAAGGATCTTCTTAATCTCAGCCTATTTTGAAGACAATTGGGAGAGTTTTACTGACAGTCCACTGGCCCACATTTATCCCTCAACCAACACCAAAATTCAAAAATATGGTCAGGTTTGTGGGGTAAATTACAGGCTGCATTTCCTGCATTACAATAATGATAACACTTATAAGGAAAATTTCATTGGTTGTAAGCTGCCTTGGGATGTCCTGAGATTGTGAAAAGTGCTGCAGCTATTAATTTTGTTTTTATTTATTTCTATCTTGTGACATTGCATTTTTTAATTATTTTTTGTCCTACCCTTTCTATGTTCTCCCCATGCAATGTCCCAGTTCCTATTTAAGGGCAAAGGTTCTATTAAGGCGCTCTCTCTTGGTTAGTTTTGCTACCTAAAAAAAATTAGAATACAAATAGGCTACTTGGTCCCTTTAACCCATTTTTGCAGTTCAGTTGTGGATGATTGATAACTCCATTATTAGACATACGTCATCAATACTACCACTACTTGTGTGAAGACGTGATTCCTGACATCACCCTTGAATGATCAAGTTTTATTATTGTACCTCTTTGATCTGGATTGGCTTAGCGAGGGAACAGTTTCTCTCTACCTAACTGATCAAATCCTTTAATCATTAACACCTCATTCTTTTAAGTAGTGTCTGAACACAAGCTGAGATGACGCACCTCCAATTATTCCACCTTGCCTGTGGTGAGGCAATGAGATGGTCAGCCCCTCTGCTCTGCCTCCCACTGAGATTGTTGGCTAATGATGGGAACATTATTTTCTGTGTTAATGACCCTGATGCAGGAAAGATTTTCCACCTCCTAGTCCTGTACTGAGGCCATCATAGCTGCAGAGTACACACGCATTATTGATGAGCCACTGCTGACAGAGCTCTGGTTAAAGGTTGATTTTATATACTGCTAGACTTGACTGAGCTTTCCACTGAATTTTCTTGGCAGTTTCCACCCATTTTCCACTCCTGAAGGTGCTGACTCTTAGCATGGCTTGACAGGGCCAGTTGCTCCCTTGCCTGTTGCCAAAAGCAGTTATAAAGTCATTTATTGTGAACTCTTGACAATCAGCAAGCTTTTCAACTGCAGGGATATCATAAACAAACTCAAACCTTCTTTCACCCTCTGTCCGCACATTCAAACTTCCGATGGGAATTGCTTCTGCTCCCATCACGGTGAATCAATCTGAACAACAACCAATCCTTATATTGTGTTCTGAACGCAATGAAATGTCCCAGAGCACAACATGGGACAGGAACATTATAAAACAGAGTCTGACCATAAGGCAATATGCAGTTCAGGATGGGGTGGCACAGTGGTTAGTACTGCTGCCTCCCAGTACAGTGACTTCAGTTCGATTCCACACTTGTGCCATCATGTCGCCCTACCTTGAACCACATATTGCCTTATGGTCAGATTCTGTTTTATAATGTTCCTGTCCTGTGTTGTGCTCTGGGAATTTCATTGTGTTCAGAGCGCAATATTGGTTGTTGTCGAGGTTGTTTGTGTAGAGTCTGCACGATCTCCCCATGTCTGCATGGGTTTCCTTTGGGTGCTCCAGTTTCCTCCCACAGTCCAAAGATGTGCAGCTGAGGTGGATTGGCCATGCCAAATTAACCCTTAATGCCTCAAGATGTGTAAGTTAGGGGAATTAGCAGTGTAAATACTTGGGGTTGCTGAGAATAGGTGTGGGGGGAATGGGGCCCCTGGGTGGGACTGTTGTCAGTGAGGACTTGATGGGCCCCATGGCCTCCTTCTGCACTGTAAGGATTCTATAGCTAACCTCAGATCAGATGAGCAAAAGCCTTGGTCAAAGTGATAGGTTTTAAGGAGTGGTCTAAAAGAGGAAAGTGAGGCAGAAATGTTTAGGGAGCATATTCTGGAGTTTGAGGCCTGGGAATCTGAAGGTAAGGCCACCATTGGTGAAGCACTTATATTGATAAGGCCCAAAGTTAGAGATGGGCAGATATCTGATAAGGTTATGAGACTGGGAGAGATTGGGAGGACAGAGATCAAGTATGCTGTGTTTGGCTCAGTCACTTAAACACAATGAAATAGCTGGCAATCTTCTTGTTAAGTGAAGAAAATTCAGGGCTGATTAAAAAGCATTCATGTCCCACTAGACTGGGCACACACTATAGTGCAAATGGCCCAAGTTGCTCCTCAAACTTGGCAACCTGACTCTCAAAATCCAATAAATCTGCCATTACTCCATCACTGATGAGTCTTGTCTGAACATCACTGCAGGTTGGAAATGTTTGTTCTTGGTGCTCTTGAGACATTGCAAGATACATCTTCTCTCTTCCCTCGAGCAGAGGATCCAGACTGACACTCACACTGCCAAGGAGCGCTGCACTGTAAGGGAATGCCGCGCTGTCAGAGGGTCGGTGCTGAGGGAGCGCCGCGCTGTCAGAGGGTCGGTGCTGAGGGAGCGCCGCGCTGTCAGAGGGTCGGTGCTGAGGGAGCGCCGCGCTGTCAGAGGGTCGGTGCTGAGGGAGCGCCGCGCTGTCAGAGGGTCGGTGCTGAGGGAGCGCCGCGCTGTCAGAGGGTCAGTGCTGAGGGAGCGCCGCGCTGTCAGAGGGTCAGTGCTGAGGGAGCGCCGCGCTGTCAGAGGGTCGGTGCTGAGGGAGCGCCGCGCTGTCAGAGGGTCGGTGCTGAGGGAGCGCCGCGCTGTCAGAGGGTCGGTGCTGAGGAGTACTGCACTGTTGGAATGCTGATTTTCAGCTAAATGCTAAACATATTGTAAAGGTTTCCATGAACACTAACTGAACGGCAGGAATACATTTTCCAAGTGTTGAGGGGAAAACATTTAAGAAAGTATAATATAGCACAGAAAAAGCCCTCTGGCCCACCAAATCTGTGCTGACATGCGTTTTTTTTTAATCTCTGTTCACCTTCCTTTAAAGATAATTGCTGCTAATGTGCCTGCTTCCACTGGCAGTATGTTCCAGGCACCCACCATCCTCTAGGTGAAAATGTTCCCCTGCACGTCTCCCCTTCTTTGACCATAGATGTGGTTCCAGAGGACTGGACAACTCCAATGTTGTTCCCTTGTTCAAGAAAGAAAGCAGGGATCATCCAGGAAATTATAGGCCAGTGAATCTGACATCAGTGAAAATACTGGGGACAGGATATATGCACATTTAGAAGAAAATGGACTAGTTACTGACAGATAGCATGGTTTTGTACAGGGAAGGTCATGTCTACTAACTTGATTTGAGTTTTTTGAAAGGTGACAAAGGTAATTGGTAAGTAATGGGCTATGGGTGTAGTTTGTATGAACAGATCTGCTGAGATTTTCCAGCATTTTCTCTCTTCGAGTACAAGAGAGTACAGGTTCAAAATGAGAGGGCATGCCATATGTCTTCCTAATTTCCTTGGCCATCTGTTGCCACTTTTAAGAACCTCTGAACTTGCATGCCCAGATTTCTCTGTCTGTTAATGTTTCTAAGGGTTCTGCTATTTACAGTATAATTCACATCTAAATTTGATCCTCCAAAATGCATCACCTCACATTTGTCCATATTAAACTCCATCTGCCGTTCCTCTGCCCAAGTCTCCAATCTAAGTATCCCCGGCACTATCAACAACTCCCCCAATCTTTGTGTTATCCACAAACTTAATGTTTAGGCTATCCACATTTTTCTCCATATTATTTATCTATACTACAGACAACAGAGGGCCGAGCACTGATCCATGCAGAATACCACTAGCTACAGATCTCCATTCTGAACAATACCCTTCCATCCCTACTCCCTGTCTTCTATAACCAAGGTGTGGAGATGCGGGCTTTGGACAGGCACAGTAAGCCAGTACCATGCCTAAGGACATCCCTTTCCTGCAGTGTATCAGATGCACAACATTGACTAAGTTGCAAGAGTATGTACCACCAGGTACGGGTACATACTGTTACAACTCAGCCAATGTTGTCTACCTGATACACTGCAGGGAAAGATGTCCCGCGGCATGTTACATTGGGGAGACCATGCAGACAACATGACACTGGATGAATGAACACGGCTCAAAAATAATCAGGCAAGAGTGTTCTCTCTCTGACGGGGAACACTTCAGTGGTCACAGGCAATCAGCCTCTGATCTTTGGGTAATAGTTCTCCAAAGTAGCCTTTACGACACACAACAAAGTAGAATAACTGAGCAGAAACTGATAGCCAAGTTCCATACACATGAGGATGGCTTCAATCAGGATCTTGGGTTCATGTCACACTATTTGTAACCCCCATAACTTGCTTGAGCTTGCAAAATCTCATTAATTGTCCTCACTAGAGACAATATGCAATCTATTTAACCTGTGTTTAACCCTCTCTCCATTCACATTGTCTTTAAGACTTGATTACCTGTAAAGACTCGCATTCCAACCATTATTTTGTAAACTGAGTGTGTGTCTTTATATTCCCTTTTGTGACTAGAACTCCCACTCACCTGATGAAGGAGCAGCAGTCTGAACACTTGTGGCTTCTTCTACCAAATAAACCTGTTGGACTTTAACCTGGTGTTGTGAGACATCTCACTGTTCCGTTAGCAAGCCAGTTCTGTATCCATCTAACCAGCCCGAAACCCATGTAATTTTAGTTTTTTGTATCAGTCTGCCTTGTGGGACCTTGTCAATCGCCTTATGGATAGGGTGGATTGTCAGAGGTTTTTCCAAGGGTGGAAATGTCAATTAGAAGGGGGCACATGTTCCAGGTGAAAGGAGGAATGTATCAGGGAGATGTGCAGAGGAAGTTTTTCACGCAGAGTGAGAGGTGCCGGAATACCCGGCCAGAGGGGATGGTGGAAGCAGGCACATTAAAAACATTTAAAAGGCATCTGTATGGGTACCTGAATAGGAAGGGAGTAGAGGGATACAGACCAAGTAAGGGCAGAAGGTTTTTGTTTAGTTGGGCATCATGAATGGCACAGGCTTGAAGAGTCAAAGGACCTGATCCTATCCTGTACTTTTCTTTATTCTTAAACTTTTCCTTCTTATCTTCAACCTGTGTCTTCTTGTACTCAAAGAGAGAAAATTCTGGAAAATCTCAGCAGATCTGGCAGCATCTAAACAGAGAGAAAACATTTCAAGTCCAGACGACCCTTTATCAAAGCTGGTCTACCTTTGGTCATAGTACTCCAAAAGCTCATGCCACCAAATAAACTTGTTGGACTTCAAGCTGGTGTTGTGAGATCTCTAACTGTGCCCATCCCAGTTTAGGGGAATTTCACAGTAACTTCATTACAATGTTAATGTAAACCTTACTTATGACTAATAAATAAATTTTACTCGAATGCCAGCATTCAAAGATGTGCAGTTAGGTTGACTGGCTATGCTAATATTGTCCCTTAGTGTCCTGAGATACATAGGTTAGAAGGATTAGTGGCTAAATATGTAGGGATATGGGGGTAGGCAGTGGGTGGGATTGTAGTCAGTGCAGACGCAGTGTAGGGTTTGTATGTTCTATGTTGCTATCTCGACATTGTGGAACCTTATCAACCGTCTCACCAAAGTCCATATAAACTACATCCACGGCACTTCCCTGGTGTAGTTGACCTTCCCACCCTGGGGGGGGAAGAGCCTCGATTATCCAACCTGTCTGCGCCTCCCATATCCTTCAATGGTATTTTGGAGATGGGAGGGGAGAGACATCATTACAGTTAATGGGATCTTGCTGTGCACAAGTTGACTGCCACATTTCCTGCAACAGTGAGTGAGTCATGCTGGGGTTCTGGAAGTTTCTATATGGGAAGCTGAGTTAGTTTCTCTCCAGTTGTTGAAGGCCAGTTAATTTGGGATGAAGTGGTCCTCTCAGCGCCGCTGGATACCGTTGCTGGGGTGCAAACCTCACGACTTGGCAACCGAACAGCCCCACCCCGAGGCCCAAGGCTTAGGGGCGGCAGGAGCAGAAGGCACCGCTCCGCCCTCACTAATAATGAAAAGCCAGGGGAAAGATGGTCAAACCTGAATAAAAATGCCGAACGCCCGCCTCGCCTCAAGACCAAACACGCCCGCCAGACACTGGGCCTCCCGCCCGCCGTTGACTGACAGCCCCCTCAGCCAATAGGGTGCGCCTATTCCGATCGGCGACCAATCAGCATGGGCGGAAGTGGGACCGCAAAGCCCTGCCCTTCAAGTCCGCTGTGAGTGACGTCTACGCCGACCAATAGACTACCGACCTTCCTGAACAGCGACCAATCACCGTGCGGAGAAATGGGATTCCAAGTTCCGCCCCTCATGCCGCTGTGAGTGACGTCCACATCGACCAATAGGACGCCAAAGATCCTGAACAGTGACCAATCAACGTGGGGAGAGGCGGGATTCTAAGTCCCTCCCCTCACGCCGGCTGTGAGTGGCGTCCACCTTGCCCAATGAACGACAGAAGATCCGAAGGGGGAACCAATCAGCATCCAAAGAAGGTGGGACTTTAAACAACGTCCCTCAATCCTCCCTTTAAGTGGCATCAACTCCGACCAATGAAATGCCGAAGCCCCAGAAAGTTGACCAATCGGCGCCGGAGGAAGGCGGGACCACAAGCTCCGCCCCGGGCCTGCTCTGAGTGGCATCTACACCAACCAATGATAAATTGAGATTTGGACAGGACAGCCAATTGAATGCATATGAGGGCGGGACATCCGGCGGTTGCTGGGGCCCCGGATTCTGTGCCTGACAACGGCCAGAGCGGCGGCGGCAACGGCAACGGCAACGGCAGCGTGGCCTAAGCCCAGGTGAGTCTATCCAGGATGTTGCTTGGCACCGGGCCTGGAATGGAGACGGCGGGTCTCGGTGTCTCCAGTTCTCTCCAGTCATGGGAGTGGATAGATATGAGACGAATTGCATTTGTATAGCGCCTAGCAGCCTTCTCAAGACATCCCAGCGAAGCCTTTTTTGGGGTATGATGTCTGGCCGCTGCTGTAATGTAGGAAACAGAGCAGCCAGAATGTGCACAACAAGATCCTACACACAGCCATGGGCGAATGACTGGACAACCTGGTTAATGCTGAGGGAGGGAAGGGAGGGGGTCATTTATAGGGAGCATGGTGTTTAGCTCGGCTCCAGGACCCAACACATTCAGCCGCCTCCCACCATCCTCAATATACACTGAGGACAAGACAATGCAAGACGAGTGATCAATGGGGGTGGGGGTGGGGGTGGGACAGTGGTTAGCATTGCTGCCTCACAATGACAGGGACCTGGATTCCATTCCATCACAGTCCATGTGGAGTCTGTATGTTTTCCCCGTGTCTGCATGGATTTCCTCTGGGTACTCTGGTTTCCTCCCACAGTCAGAAAGCCATGCTGATTACGGTGCATTGGCTGCACTAAATTCTCCCTCAATGTACCTGAATAGGCGCTGGAGTGTGGCAACGAGGGGATTTTCACTATAACTTTATTGCAGTGTTAATCTAAGCCTACTTGTGATTCTAATAAATAAAAACTTAAACATAATTCAATCAATGTCAAGTCTTGAAGACTGGATACAATATGGTTAGCACTGTTATCTCACGGTGCCAGAATGTGGGTTCAATTCCTGGCTTGGGTTACCATCTGTGTGGAATCTGTATGTTCTTCTGCATGGGTTTCCACCAGGTGCTCCGGTTTCCTCCCACACTCTAAAGATGTGTGGATTAGTTATTTTGGCATTGCAAAATTGCCCCTTAGTGTCCAAAGATTTGTGGGTTTGATGGATTAACTATGCTATGTTTGTGGGGTTTTGGAAATAGGGAGAGACCTAGGTAAGACACTTTTGTCAGAGAGTCGATGGGCCGACTGGCCTTTCAGAAGATGTGTCTTCATGTGATGCTCCTTTCCTGATGGCTGAAGAGGGCAATCTTTGAGAGGCAGGTTCTGCGAGATGAATTTGCTAAGCAATGTTGTAGTTGTTGATAAGTTGGCATCTGTTGCCAAGACACTGTAACCACTGAGCGTTGTGTTGGTGCACACCAACCCACACCACTTGTTTCTATTTCTCTCTGGCATTGGCTCATGACTCCCAGTTTTGTGATAATTTAAGGAAAACATTTACTCCATTCTTAAATTTACAAAGCCAAAACTCAGAATGGATTAGGCGGACCCAAATCCATTCCTTGCTTAATCCAAAAACTGCATTCAAATTCCAATTGGATCCAATTCAAGTGAGATATATAAGTTCCAAGTTAACGAGATAAGGCATTGCATCTCAAATCCAGCTTGATCTGATATTGATCTTGGCCATAATGTCTAGGGCTTGGGATTTGGGCACAATGACCCACAGTCAATTGGCTATAACTGCCTCACCCTACAGAAAGTCCTTGAGTATGTGACCATCTTTCATGCTGCAAACAATAGTTAGCAGTGCTGCCTCAGATCACCAGGGACCTCGGTTCGATTCCAGTCTTGGGTGACTTTGCAGAGTCTGCATTTTTTTTCCCTGTATCTGTGTGAGTTTCCTCTGGGTGCTTCGGTTTCCTCTCTCAGTCCAAAGGTGTGCAGGTTAGGTAGATTTGCCATGCTAAATTGCCCCTTATTGTCCAAAGATATACAGCTTCAGTGGATTGGCGGGTAAATATGTGGGGTTACAGGAATAGGGTGAGGGAATTGGCCAGGGGGAGATGCCCAGTCAGAGAGTTGGTTCGGACACGATGGGCCAAATGGCTTCCTTCTGCACTGTAGACATTCTATGATTCTGTATTCACCTCCAGCCCCACGATCCTCATGTAAATTAGCACCCTGTAATTCTGGTCTCTTGAATATTCCTGATCTTAAATGTCCCACTATTGCTGGCTGTGATGCCTGCTCCCTGAATTCAAATCTTTGAAATTGCCTTCCTTAAGCCTCTTCAGCTCTCAACCTCTCTCTCTTCCTCAGAGATGCTTTGCGAAGGTTTCCCCTCTGACCAAACTGATGCCTGGTGTGTAATTTTAGTTGGTGCACTTCTGGAAAGCACCCTAGGATGTTTAGTTACATTAAAGGTACTATATCAATGCAGCTTGTTGGGTTGAGGGAAGTGGAAAAATCAGCCACGGTTTCTCTGAACACTGGGTGGTGATGTGATGCTTTGCTGGTGGTTTTGGTTCTGGCTCTGAGTGCTTTGTATTTTTTGCCAACTGTTTCAGTTCCCACTGAGAGCTTGTGAAGAGGATAGTCTAGGACGAGGCAGAGACAGTAGCTTAGAATGAGGCAGAGTTGATGGTAGCAAACTATCTGATCTGTACTGTAATGTTTGGATGCTATAGATAAGTAACATATACTGCATTCTTTCTGATAGACTTGAGGGAGATTTCTTTAGGAAAGGATGTTAATTCTGCTTTTTATTTGGTTTGAAATCAATCGCTTTGTTTCAACTGGAAGGGCTGAACTGGGGGAAAGATGTAATGTAGAAGCCAACTTCTTCCATAGTTCAGTGGGTAGGTGTAATAATATGTGATATGATACTGAGTCTTTTAGACCACAACATTCCTCATTACTCTGTGAAAATAATTTTTAAAAATTTCATGGGATCTGGCTGCCGCTAGCTAGACCCAGCAATTAGTGCCCATCCCTAATTGTCCCTTGAAAAGGTGGTGGTGAGCTGCCTTCTTGCAGTCCCTGTGGTGGAGGTAGACCCACAGCACTGTTAGGGAGAGAGTTCTGGGATTTTGACCCAGTGACAGTGAAGGATGGCTGATATATTTCCAAGTCAGGATGGTGTGTGTCTTGGAGAGGAGTGTGCAGATGATGGTATTCCCAGGCACCTTGTCCTTCTAGATGGTAATATTGAGCATTGGATTATGGACGGTTTGCAAATTCTGCCAGAATGCACCTTGATCTTTTTATGGCTTCAGATTTTGATATCCCATTAAATTTTTTATCCATTCATAGGACGTAGACGTCATTGGTTGGCCAGCGTTTATTGCCCATCCCTAATTGCCTGAGAGCAGTTGAGAGTCAACCACATTGCTGTGACTCTGGACTTGCAGACTGGGGTAAGGATAGCAGATTCCCTTCCCTAAAGGGCATTAGTGAACCAGATGGTTTTCCGACAATCGACAATGGTTTCGTGGTCATCAGTAGATTCTTAATTCCAGATATTTTTAATTGAATTCAATTCCGCTGCCTGCTATGGTGGAATTTGAACCCGGCCTTCAGAACATTAGCTGAGTTTCTGTATTAATAGTCTAGCAATAATACCAGCAGGCCATTACCTCCCCTTAAATCCAGTGCTGATTTAATTTTATAAGTTTTGAACAAATGACACAAGCATGTATACCAGGGAGAAAAGTCCCACAGGGTTAGGAATGAGATTTGACTAGTTTCTGGTTTAATAATGTTATTTTGTGGGTTATGGGCCACAGTATATCAATCACCTGTAGGTCTTGGTGAATCTAATAGACTTTGTCATTATTGCAGGCAGGCTCATGAGTTTTGGAAAATATTTTAGCTTTGTTGCTAGGATATCGATGCTTGGTATCTTTCCGAAGTTAATCCAACTGGTTGTCGTGAGTCTGACTTTGGCAAACATTACAATTTGTTTAGACTGTTTTGGGCAAATCAAATGAATAAACAAAGGACAATTTGTTAATATCCTTACTGGGTTTCATTGGAGGCAATATTCCATGTAAATGATCAGCGATCCTTGTCTGTATGGAAATGGATTGAGAAAGTTTCCTATAATATAGTTTAAGTAATAAATGTGGAATAAAAACAGGAAATGCTGGAAAGAATCAGCAAGTTTGGCAGCATCTGTGGAGAGAGAAACAGTTAATGTTTAGAATCCATATAAGTATACTATTTTTATTTCAGATTTCTATTTTGTTTTCATTTTATTTCCACCATCCTCAATATTTTGATTTTCTATAATTTTCAGACTTTCTGAAATGGAGATATTAACAACTTTTTCTTTCCTGAAAGGAGTCGAGTTTATGCAGAATGGCAGAACCTGAGGTAAAGAAGGAAGATGCAGATTCCAGGCGACTTCAAACCTTTCCGATCGTCAGGGTGAGTTTCTCTTTGAGCTGCATGAACTCCCTTCCCAGCTGAAAGAGAGGAATTCAACAGCCTATCCAACACATGGTTGAAGCCAGACGCCTCAGATTATGGAGCTGGTCCCTAACAATTTGGTGCTTAACTGTTCCTCGCATGTTGCATTCTAGATCTTGAGCAAAGTTTCACTTAACTAAGACAGGATTCCTTGCACTAGACAGATGCATACTCAATGTGAGTTAGCCTCCTGTCAATCTTACCAAGGTCAGGTCACAGGCAGTAACTGTAATGTTCATTAATTAATTAACTGGCGCTCTCACGCTATAAAATAATAATTTAAATTTCACTTTCAGCTTGGAGAAGTGACTTGTCCTGCCAGATTGGGATGTTGTTCTGATTGAAGGCAGACGGGTAGAATGGTCTAAATAAAATCATTCACTTTCAGCTACTGCCACAACATGGGAGAGGATTATCAGAGAATGGAGTTAATTGTGGTGATGAATTTTTGTCTCACTCGTGCACACATCCCTGCTGGATGTTCAGTCATTGGTTAAGCAATCGGTGAATGGCTAGTTATCCGGAAAAAACTCTATGGCTAGATTTTAAGTGATCCTAAAAGTCTCACCTCTTCAATCCAACAAGTATCTTCCTGCAGGAATTTTACATTCACTGCCATCCTCTCTTTAACAAGCTCCTGGCGAGCTTTGTCAGATGTAGCCTATGTCACTTTGTGACTCTAATCCTGTGAGGAATTATTAATCCAAATCACAGAGCCTGTGGAGGGGGGAAATTCCTGTACAAGTGTCTTTGGGACATTGTGATCCATTTTAAAATGGGTATCCACCACAGTGCAAATTGGGTAATCTCACTCAAAAAGGCAATCTCTTTCAGGAGATTCGGGAAGTTATGTTTATTTATTTATTAATCACAAGTAGACTTGTATCTTGTTTGGTAAACTGGGGGAGAATTTAGCATGGCCATTGCTCCTAACCAGCATGTCTTTTGGACTGTGGGAGGAAACTGGAGCACCCAGAGGAAACCCACGCACACAGTGAAAACATGCAGACTTCATGCTGACAGTGACCCAAGCCAGGAGTCAAACCCAGGTGTCTGGTGTTGTGAGGCAGCAATGCTAGCCACCGTGCTGCCCATGAAAAATGGGGGAATTTTCACGTGAATGCATACGAATGACTGTGCTGAAGAATGTTGTTGGGACAAAACGTACGGAACTTAACTGCATACTGTGCAAAGGTGTTGGATTCAGGAATTCTCCAGCCGTACGCGCCACTGCTATAAGTGAGAACGGAGAATTTGGTGCTCAGCCAAATCTCCATTCACTGCAGCGGGAGAATCCGCCAGCTTGGACAGCTGGAAAATTCCTCATGATGCCCAAAATCGCAAAATTATTCCATAAACCTATACCCGCATCCTTCAGATTAAATTCAGTTTGTGTAAACTACTACTGTATGTTATGGGAAAATGTCCTCATTAACTGTAATTTCTGTAGCCCAGTTTGTATGCAAGTGGCACACACAATTCTTCATTCGTTGAAAGCTGAAAGTGTATCTTCTGTTTTCAGTATTGCGATATGCCAGAAGAAATGAAAGTGGAAACTATGGAACTGTGTGTTACGGCTTGCGAGAAATTTTCTGCAAACAATGAGGTGAGGATATTTTGCTGGTTTGTGGATGGGAGGCTGGCTCACTGCGATATCTTGATCTGTGTGTGTGCCTGTGTACACAGGGCCAAGATTGTTATTGCACAAGTTCAATATTCTCCTTAACCTGCGTGGATCAGTGCCACAGAACAATCCACTCACCTGATGAAGGAGCAGCACTCCAAAGGCTTGTGATTCCAAATAAATTTGTTGGACTTTAACTTGGTGTTGTGAGACTTCTTACTGTGCCCACCCCAGTCCAATGCACGCACTTCCACATCATGACAAAATAATCTGAAAGGGACAGCATGAGGCAACACACAGACCATCTAAAACACAGGAATTGGAGACAATATTGCAAGGAGCAAGAAACTGTATAGTTCAGGAAACTAATGGGTTTCTGCTCTGTGATAAGCCAGCATTCTTGTTCCTGATTAATATCTGGACATTCTATTAGAACGTATGAGTCTCTGTGTCTGTTTTGATCTTACTGAGATGCCCTTCATGATCCATTTCCTTGCCAATGCTCAGTGTCTTTAGTTTCACAGCGAGAACAGCTATGTATGTGAACTCAAAGAGCTTCTGCCCAACAAAAACCAGCCTCTTTCTGAAGAGGAGAGTGGTAATAAACAGAATTCTTTAGTGGAAGGACTGGAGATGTGAACCTTTCTGTTCACAGACCTCTGCTGTGGAAGTCCACTTGAATTCCTGGATTCTGTGAAAAGGGAACATAGTCACCTCCTGTAATGCAACACTGCTTTACACTTCCCAAACCTTCTCCACCTTCGTGCTGTCTTTGTCTCTGTTCCTCTTTGTCTTGATAGTGGAGGTGATCGGTGTTCTCTGGATGCAGGGGAAGGTAACAAGGCTGAAGCAGTAACCCATCTCCAGCTGCCTGGAAAGACACCAATGAGCTTTTTCTTTGAAGGACTCCAGTCCTTGTGTGAAGGAGTCTTTTTCCAGAGTGTTGTGGAGTGGGAGGAGAGGAGGAGTCACTGTGCTCTCCTGGTTTAACTGTGAGAGTGTGGCCTGTGTGGTAACACCGTAGTCTCTCGGATTTACTATCTGTTCCTTTTTGTTCCATTCACTGGAGTAAATAGTTTGGGGAGGAATGCATAAAGAAAAGATACATTGTGTTTGGTTGTAAGACACTGCATAACTATTCTATTATTGTGTTTCCAATAATCTGGCAGAGGTGAGGGATCTGGAGTGTTCAATATTGTAGCCCTCAATCTGCCAGCTCAACCAATCAATACACAACCACAATTTTCATCCTGATCAGGGAGCCCTGTTGGACTTGCCACTAATGTAGAGATGGGTTGAATATTTAACTCCACATCTCTCTCCCCTCTCCTCCAACATGCATGTGCTCCCACGTCACCAATCAATAACTTTGCTTGAGAGGGTGATGGTGAGCTGGTTTCTTGACTCGCTGCAGTCCCTAAGGTATACGTACACTCACTGTGCTGCTAGGGAGGGAGTTCCAGTTTTGACTCTGTGACAGTGAAGGAACGGCAATATATTTCCAAGTCTGGATAGCGAGCAATTTGGTGAGGAACCTCCAAGTAGTGATAAAGTTAAAGTTTATTTCTAATCACAAGTAAAATTTACATTAACACTGCAGTGAAGCTACTGTAAAAGTTTCCCAAGTTGCCACACTCTGGCGCCTGTTTGGGTCAGTGCACCTACCCAGCACGTTTTAGGCTGTGGGAGGAAACCAGTGCACCCAAAGGAAACCCATGCTGACACAGGGAGAATGTGCAGATTCCACACAGACAGTGACCAAGACCGGGTCCTTGGCACTGTGAGGCAGCAATGCTAATCACTGTGCCACCATGCCTGGTGTTCCCAGGTATCTGCTGTTCTTGTCCTTCTAGATGGTTTTGGTCATGGATTTGGAGGATGCTGAGTAAGGAGCCTTGCTGCATCTTATAGATGGTACACACGGCTGCCACTGTGCATCGGTGGTGAAGAGAATGTTTGTGGATGGGGTGCCACTCAAGCGGGGCTGCTTTATCCTCCTTGAGTGTTGTTGGAGCCACACTCATCCATGCAAGTGGAGAGGGTTCTATCACACTGACCTGCATCTTGTAGTTGGCGGACAGGCTTTGGGGAGTTCGGAGGTGAGTTACTCGCTGTACGATTCCTATTATTGGACCAGTTCTCTCAGACACAGTATTTTTGTGGCTATAGGGATAGTGGAGTTATTGACTAATGGCAGTGATTAATCTCTATCGTTGAGTTGACAGCAGACTCGGGTGTGAGGTGAGGGGAAAGTCCCCGTAGTGGAGAACTTTGGGAATTATAGCTCCACACTTACCCGTTCCTCCTAACCGCCACTCCCACAGGAATTATTCCCATGATGTGTGATTTTATTATGTTGTTATACATGATCAAACTCTGCTGCCCAGAGGTAGAGTTCCCCTGAATTGGCAGCACCACTTCCCAGCTTCAAATAATTGTTTCATCTCTTCCACAGACTGCGGCCAAAATGATCAAAGAAACCATGGACAAGAGGTTTGGGGCTTCCTGGCACGTGGTGGTCGGCGAAGGATTCGGGTTTGAAGTCACTCACGAAATGAAGAACATTCTCTACATGTATTTTGGGGGCAACATGGCAGTGTGTGTGTGGAAGTGCACATAACGCCAGGGGCCGGTGGACGGAATAGCGACGCTGACTCTCCTCCCATCTGCCACTGTCTCTGAACCGCACAAAGAGCACTGATTCAATGTTGTCACTGCACCAGGTTCACCCGGCAAACAGAACACCTGCTGTTTGAAAAGATACTAAACATTTCTCCCAGTGTCGGCTGCAGCGTGGACACAGACTGAAGAGTATTTTTAATCTCCTGTTTTGTTTTAATAATAAAATTCCAAATTTAAATGGTCAAACAGGAATCCCTGCCCCCTTCAGTGGGATTTTGCAATATTGGCTGGAATAGTAACAAAGTGAATGAGCTGCAGTGCTTCATGTAACTTTTAAAAATCTTTCTTCCCTTACTTCCTGGCAACCAAAACAATGCATTCATTTCCAAAGGGTTTTCTCCTGACTTGACATCGGAGTGTGAGCTGTGATTGTGTGTCATTGATGCAGTAACCACCATTTTAGATTGAAGTGGAATGGTGCAGACATTCCTGGGTGAGGGAGGGAGAAAGCAGATTACAAGAAGAGTTTCACCAGCCCTCCACCCCGTGATTAGTTAGCTGTCATTATGAAACGTAACTGAGATTCTGTCCAGTTTTTTTTTGATGCAAGTTCCAGGGGCCAGGAAACGGGAAGGGCAGACAAGAGAGTGCAGTCTACTTTAATGTTAGAAAAAAACTGTTTCTCATTTCAGGGTCACTTCTTACCAGCTCTGTGGATGAGCGCATCACAGGCCCTTGGGCCTGTTTCTAAATATTTGCATTTTTTAAAACAACTTTTCGAGATACTGTAACGGAAATGTTCTCACTTGTACCTTCGTAGGTTTTAATAAAAAAAACACTATTTGAAATGTATTCGTTGTGTCGCATTCCAGTTTGCAGGCCCTAATGCCTCGTATTCACCATGGATGTGTGATCTCGCTACACCTCCATCCGTACCAGGACAGCCTGAGAGCTCTTCGCTTCTTTCTTGAAAAGAGGCCTGAACAATTCCTACCCACCACCACCACTCCTCCGTCTGACTGAACTCATTCTCTCTCTCAACAACCTCTCCTTTAACTCATCTCACTTTCTCCAAATCAAAGGAGTAGCAATGGGTACCTGCATGGGTTCTAGCATTTTTATGTGGAACATTTTCTTGTTCCAAGCCTACCCAGGTCTCCTCCCATAACTCCTTTATCAGTACATCAACTATTCTGGTGCCTCTTCATGCTCTTGTGTAGACCTCAAAAAATTCATCAACTTTGCTTCTAGTTTCCGTCCCTCCATCGGCTTCACCTGGTCCATTTCAGACACTTCCCTTCCTTGACCTTTGTCTCCATTTCTGATAATAGACTACCTATCAGCTCTTTTCTCTCCTTATAGATGCTGCCAGACCTGCTGAGATTTTCCAGCATTTTCTCTTTTGGTTTCAGATCCCACATTCACAGTAATTTGTTTTTATTTAATTAGGGAAGGGAGCAGATGTTAGATTGATTCTAACACCGATGTCAATCACGAGTTGGGTTTAAAAAAAATCTGTAAAACCACAGCTACACAATCTAATTCCAGTTTTGTTGTGACAAGCACAGATAACTGGGGAGAGTCAGCACGAGAGCCAAATCATGTTTAACCAATTTATTAGAGTTCTTTAAAGCTGTAACGTGCTGTGGATAAAGGAGGACCTGCACATGCATTGTACCTGGATTTCCAGGAAGTATTTGATAAAGTGCCACATCACGTGTTTGTTTGAAAAATAAAAAGTTCATGGTGAAGGGGACACATATTAGCATGGATAGAAGATTGGCTTGTAGTAAACTGAGAGTATGCATAAATGGGTCTTTTTCTGATTGGGATGATGTAATGCGTGGAGTTCCCAGGGGTCTGTGTTGGGGCCTCAATTCCTTACAATTTGCACCAATGATTCAAATGAGGGGAACAAAGCATGGTAGCTAAAATTATAGATGACACAAAAATTGGTGGGAAGGTATGTTGTGAAGAAGATATTCAGGGTTTGTAGATGGATATAAATAGGTGAGTGGGGAACAATCTGGCAGGTAGAATACAATGTGGGAAATTGTGATGGTTCACTTTGGCAGGAAGAATGATAAAGCAGAATGTTTCCTAAACGGGACATGGCTGCAGATTTCCGATGTTCAGAGGGATCCCATGTTCAAGGGATCTCGCTATTCAGAGGGATCTCAGTGTTCTCATGCATGAGTCACAAAACTAAAGAACAAAGAGAAATATGACACAGGAACAGGCCCTTCGGCCCTCCAAGCCTGTGCTGGTCATGATGCCCTAACTAAACTTAAAAAAAACTTGCCCTTATTTGGTCTCTTTCCCTCTGTTCCCTCTCCATTCACGCGCCTGTTTAAATGCCTCTTAAATGTTGCTAATGTGCCTGCTTCCAGCACTTCCTCTGGCAGCATGTTCCAGGCATCCACCACTGTGTGAAAAACCTCCCCTGCACATCTCCCTTATACTTTCCCCCTCTTACCTTGAACCTGTGCCCCCTTGTAATTGACATTTCCACCTCGGGGGTGAAAAAGCCTCTGATTATCCACCCTGCCTGTGCCCCTCATAATTTTGTACTTGGTTTGACCTAAAAATATGCCTCTCATAATTTTGTAGATCTCTAATCAGGTCTCTCCCCTCAGCCTCTGTCTTTCCAGTTTAAAAAAAAAATCTGTAAAACCATAGCCACACAATCTAACTCCAGTTTTATTGTGAGAAAATTCAGTTATCCACTAGATAGAGCATTTTATTAATGTTTCAGATATTTCCCTAAAATATCTCATCAATTATTTTCTAACTACAGCAGCCATCGTTCAGGGACAGGAATATAAACTATTTACAAACAGCACCCACTCGCATTAATTCAATTAATGGTTTCCAAGTTAGAAGGTTGTGGGTTCGTGCCCCCACTCTGGGGATTGACCTTATAATTCAGGCAGACACTGGCCACCGAGGGAGCTCTGGATTGTCAAGTGAAGAAGTAAAGTTTATTTATTAGTCACAAGTAAGGCTTATGTTTACACTGCAATGAAGTTACTGTGAAATTCCCCTAGTCGCTACATTCTAGTGCCTGTTTAGGTCAATGCACCTAACCAGCACGTCTTTCAGAATATGGGAGGAAACCAGATCACCTGGAGGAATCCCACACAGACATGGGTAGAACGTGCAGATTCCACACTGATAGTGACCCAAGCTGGGAATCAAACCCAGGTCCCTGCTGCTGTGAGGCAACAGTGCTAACCACTGTGTCACCCCAGCAGTTGTTAAGACAGTAGTCTGGGCCAATGTTCTTCCCCAGTTAGCCTCTTGTTAGATTGCTATTGCCACCTGGCCAGGTGTTGAATTCATTTTCAGTCAAATTTCAGTAATTATCTCTGAATAATTGTTTGTGATTTTCTATATAAACTGGGCACGCCCGTCCCAGGTTACTCAGTATTGTGTCCTATTGTGAGTGAATTGCGATATTTTGATTTTTTATTCTCCATCTTTCTCTGCAATGTTGGGCTGTTCATGACAAACAGAACTATAGTATTAAAGTTAATATTATATTATTAAAGTTAGTGCGTGAACAGGGACCTGGGACTGGATTTATCCTTCGACTTGCAGTTTTTTGATTTGATTTATTATTGTCACATACAGTGAAAAGTATTGTTTCTTGCATGCTATACAAAGCATACCATTCATAGAGAAGGAAAGGAAGGGTGCAGAATGTAGTGTTACAGTCATAGTTAGGGTGTAGAGAAAGATCAACGTAATGCAAGGTGAGTCCATTCAGAAGTCTGATAGCAGCAGGGAAGAAGCTGTCCTTGAGTCGGTTGGTCTGTGATCTCAGATTTTTGTATCTTTTTTCTGACGGAAGAAGATGGAAGGAAGAATGTCCGCAGTGCGTGGGGTCCTTGATGATGCTGGTTGCTTTGTCGAGGCAGTGGGAAGTGCCAATGGATGGGAGGCTGGTTTGTGTGATGGATTGGGCCATATTCATGACCTTTGGTAATTTCTTACAGCTTTGGGCAGAGCAGGAGCCCATACCAAGCTGTGATACAACCAGAAAGAATGCTTTCTATGGGAGATCTGTAAAAATTGGTGAAAATCATAGCTGACATACCAAATTTCCATGCTCTTTTGAGAAAGTAGAGGCGATGGTAGGGCTTTCTTAACTATAGTTTCGACATGGGAAGACCAGGACAGGTAGATGGTGATCTGGACACCTAAAAACTTGAAGCTCTCGACCCTTTCTACTTCATCCCCATTGCTGTAGACAGGGACATGTTCTCCTTTACGCTTTAAGTCGATGACAATCTCCTTCGTTTTGTTGACTTTGAGGGAGAGATTATTGTTGCCGAATCACTTCACTAGATTCTCTATCTCATTCCCGTGACACAGCAAGGTGAGAATGTTGTTTAAAGACACACTAGTAACTCAGAGGATTGGGGGTGATACATTAACGTGGATTGAGGAACGTTGAATGGATCAAAGATGAAACGTAGGAATAAACAAATTATTTTCCAGTTGACAGTCTCCACCTGGTGGCCAGAACTTGGGACTCAGCCGTTGGGAAACAAAAGGAAACGATGTAAGGAGTCGGAGAAGGAAGGATCAAGGAAAACAAGAGGAACCAAGGAAAAAATTCAAACAGGACTATAGAGATAAATATTGGGAGCAAGGCAAACAATGTTAAAAAGACAAGCTCAAAGGCTCTGCGCATTAATGAGTGGAACTTTTGCAATAAATTGGATGAACTAATCATGCAGATAGATGTAATTCGGTATGATATAATTGGGATTATGGAGACTTGGCTGCAGGATGACCAGGGGTGGGAACTGAATGTTCCAGGATTCAATCTCTTTCCTAATGATTTTCTCAGATCCCTTCTAGCCTATCCCAATATCATTTACAGAATGATAGACACCCCACACCCTCATTATCATCAAACTGAGACTTACTGATCCTCTCCAACTCTAACTCACTCTTTTCCACCACCTCAAAATGGCAAGCTCTTTCACACCAACCTCTCTACTTTCTCAGAAGACTAAGGAAATTTGGCACGTCCACTACAACTTTCACCAACCTTTCCAGGCATTCCTTCCGGTTGTATCACACTTGGTATGGCCCCTGCTCTAAAAAGGGTTGTGAACGAAGCCCATCCATTACTCAAACCAGCCCCCCCATCCATTGACTCTGTCTACACTTCCCGCTACCTCAGCAAAGCTGGACCCCACGCGCTCTGAACATTCTCTCTTCCACCTTCTTCCATTGGGAAAAAGATACAAAAGTCTGAGGACATGTACCAAGAACAGCTTCTTCCCTGTTGCTGTCAGGCTTTTGAATGGACCTACTTTGCATTAAGTTGATCTTTCTCTTCATGCTAGCTATGACTGTAACACTACATTCTTTATGCTCTCCTTTCCTTCTCTATGAATGATATGCTTTGTATAGTACGCAAGAAACAATACTTTTCACTATATAATAATACACGTGACAATAATTAATCAAATCAAATAGAGATCAGCCATGAATTGAATGGCTGAGCAGATAGGACACGCCAAATGGCCTATTCCAATTTCATGTGTTGGTCATCTCTCCCTTTGGGGTTCTGAATAAATCAGTTTGAAATGCAAGTTATGTGCAGGCATGTCTGATGAATAGCAAGACAATAACTGCAACATAACCTGTAGACTTAATATTGGCGAGGACATTGAGAGCACCCCTTACCTTCCAATCATCAATCCAGCCAGGCAGATGGGGCAGCACCTCATGTTTAACATCTCATCTAAAAAACAGCACCCTCAACAGTGTAGCACTGCCTCGGTACTCAACAGGTGTGTCAGACTGGATGGTCTGAAATGATATTTAATTCCACAATCCCACCCAACCTCACTGACACCTGGAAGAGGGAATGTTGGCTCGGAATCAGCCCTGGAAATCCCGTTTGACCTTTCTCAGTATGAACTCTTCTAATATCTCTGTAGATGAATGAGCTGTGGATTTATTACTGTTTGAAATATATTGTGGAGGAAATAGGATAAGAGATTACAACATTGGGAAAATTCTGCTGTCTTTAGTGCTGATCTGCCTCATTAACAAAGTAAGAAGTCTCACAACACCAGGTTAAAGTCCAACAGGTTTATTTGGTAGCAAAAGCCACCAAATAAAAGCTCCCAAATAAACCTGTTGGACTTTAACCTGGTGTGGTGAGACATCTTACTGTGTTCACCCCAGTCCAACACCCGGCATCTCCACATCATTAACAGAAGACAAAAAACGGTACAGCACAGGAACGGGCCCTTCAGCCAATCGATCCTGTGCCGATCATGATGCCCTAATTAAACTAAAAAAAACCTCCTGCCTCACTCAGTCCATATCCCTCTATTCCCTTCCTATCCATGTTCCCATCCAGATGCCTCTTAAATGTTGTTAATGTTCCTGCTTCCATCACCTCTGCCACTGTGTTCTCGGCACCCACCACTTTCTGTGTGAAAAACCTCCCCCCGCATATCTTCCTTAAACTTTCCCCCCCCTTACCTTAAGCCTGTGTCCCCTTGTAATTGATATTTCCACCTCAGGGAAAAAGCCTCTGATATCCACCCTGCCTGTGCCCCTCATAATTTTGTAGACCTTTAATCAGGTCTCTTCCCTCAGCCGCTGTCTTTCCATTAAAAAATCCTGTAAAACCATAGCTACACAAACTAACTCCAGTATTTATTGTGATAACGTTCACTTATTCACTAGATGGAGCATTTTATTAACATTTCAGATATTTCCCTAAAATATCTCGTCAATTATTTTCTAACTACAGCAGCCATCGTTCAGGGGCAGGAATATAAATTACTTACAAACAGCACCCACTCGCGTTAACTCAATTAACCATTTCCAAGTCAGAAGGTTGTGCTTTCGAGCCCCCACTCTGGGAATTGACCTCAGATTTCAGGCAGACACTGGCCACTGAGGGAGCTCTGGATTGTTGGGTGGACGAAGTAAAGTTTATTTATTAATCACAAGTATATTAACACTACAATGAAGTTACTGTGAAATCCCCTAGTCACCACACTTCAGTGCCTGGTCAGGTCAATGCACCCTAACCAGTACGTTTTTCAGTCTGTGGGAGGGAACCAGAGCACCCAAAGGAAACCCACTTAGACACAGGGAGAACATGCAGACTCCACACAGACAGTGACCCAAGCCAGGAATTGAACCCAGGTCCCTGGTGCAGTGAGGCAGTAGTGCTAACCACTGTGCCACCGCAGCAAGGCAGTTGTCTGGGCCAACATTCTTCCCCAGTTAGCCTTTCTTTAAATTGCCGTTGCTACCTGGTCAGGTGCTGAATTCATTTTTAGCCACGTAATGTGTTTCAATTCACTCCAAATAATTGTTTATGATTTTCTACAAAGTGGGCACAGGTTACTCAGTGTCAGTTCCCCTTGCGAGTGAATTACGATGTTTTGGTTGCTAACCCTGAACCTTCCTCTGCAGTGTTGGGCGGGTCAGGGCAACTGAACTATTTGGTATTGTATTAAAATTAGTGCCTAAACACTGGGGCTGGATTTATCCATCAGCTTGCAGGTAGCACCGCAAGGTGCAAATATTGTTTAAAAACACACACTAGTACACAGGGGATTGGGGGTGATATATTAACGTGGATTGAGGAATGTTGAATGGATCAAAAACTAAACGTAGGAATAAACAAATTATTTTCCGGTTGACAGGTTTCACTTGGTGCTAGAACGTGGGACTCAGCCATTGGGAAACTGTGTCCTAGAACCCTAGAAACTAGAAGCAGAAGGAGGCCATTTGACCCTTCGAGCTTGCTCAGCCACTCATCATGATCCCGCCTCTCCCCATATCCTTTCAACCCCTTTGTATCCCCAGGACAGTATAGAACATAGAACATTGAACATTACAGCACAGAACAGGCCCTTCAGCCTTCGAAAATCCTTTCTCAAGTAAGGAGACCAAAACTGTATACAGTACTCCAGGTGTGGCCTCACCAGCACCTTTTACAGTTTTAATGGTGAAACTGCCTCTTCCATAAACAGACCTTGTCCTTCATAATCCAGCAATTGATTTTCTATGTACTGATTTCCCTGAGCCATTAACTGTTCCCTCTGCTACAATAATCTGCTGACTAATAAGGTCCCACACTATTCTGCCAAACTTCTTCAAGATGTGGAGATGCCAGTGTTGGACTGGAGTGACACAGTAAGAAGTTTCACAACAACAGATTAAAATCCAACAGGTTTATTTGGAATCACGATCCTTTGGAACGCTGCTCCTTCATTAAGTGAGTGGAGAACAAGGTTCATAAATAGCAAGATATTTACAGATTGGAATGTGAAGAATGGTTGTAATGCGAGTCTTTACAGGTAATCAATCGTTATAGGTATGGACAGTGTGAGGGGAGAGAGGGATGATCAAGGCAGTCAAGTCGATAAGGTTGTTAAGAAGGCATACGGAGTCTTAGCTTTTATTGGTAGGGGGATTGAATTTCGGAGCCGCAACGTCATGTTGCAACTGTACAAAACTCTAGTGCGGCCGCACTTGGAGTATTGTGTGCAGTTCTGGTCCCCACATTATAGGAAAGATGTGGAGGCATTGGAGAGGGTACAGAGGAGGTTTACCAGGATGTTGCCTGGTATGGAGGGCAGGTCTTATGAAGAGAGGCTGAGGGATTTGAGGTTGTTTTCGTTAGAAAGGAGGCGGCTAAGAGGGGACCTAATCGAAACATATAAGATGATTAGAGGTTTAGATAGGGTGGACAGTGATAGCCTTTTTCCTAGGATGGAGAAAGCTAGCACGAGGGGACACAGCTTTAAATTAAGGGGTGATAGTTATAGGACGGATATCAGAGGTAGGTTCTTTACCCAAAGGGTGGTTCGGGAGTGGAATGCCCTGCCTGCAGCAGTTGTAGATGCGCCAAGTTTGGTGGCGTTTAAGAGGTTAGTTGATAAGTATATGGAAGAGAAGGGAATGGTTTAGTTTGGAGGGGCATTGCTTTTTATATTGGTCGATGTCTAAGTCCTTCTTAAAAACAGACAATCTTTTGGCTTCAATTACTTTCTGTGGGACAAATACACAGGCTCACCAGCTTATGGGCAAAGAAATTTCTCCTCATCACTGTCCTAAAAGGTTTATCCCTGATCCTCAGACTGTGACTCCTGTTTCTGGATAATCCACTTTTGGGAACATTTTTCCTGCATCTACTCGTGGTCTATTCGGGGATTCCTGTGTGTTCAATGTATTGAAACTGGAAGGTCACGTATGGGTATTTGGTTATTTTTTTGGTGACTCAGAAGACTATAATGTCCTCACTCTAGGAGACAATAACATCACAGCGTTTCCACTCTGAACCTCGATTTATGAAGTCCAAGATCTAATATGCTTTTCTCACTCCTCTCTCAAATTGCCCAATGCTGTGGTATATTTGTGTTGTCCCTAGCTTAAGAATTTGACGATATGACAGGCTGACGTTATCAGCAGTTGGGCTGGGTTTACAGTCAGTCTAATCTAGGGGCGTATCAGAGCAACATCTTCCTCAATGCAAGCTCTTGTCTGCTTTATAACTTTGTGGTCTGAACAGCCTCCTTTGAAATACCGCAGCCACCTTCAGAGAACTATCTGTTCACACATATCCTGAGGTATTGAATCGTAGAAAATTACAGCTCAGAAACAGGCCCTTCTTGTCTGTGCTGAACCATTTTTCTGCCTAGTCCCACTGACCTACACTTTGGACCATCTCCCTCCACACCCCTCTCATCCATGAACCTGTCCAAGTTTTTCTTAAATGTTAAAAGTGGCCCCGCATTTACCACTTTATCCGGCAGCTCATTCCACACTCCCATCACTCTCTGTGTGAAGAAGCTGCCCCTAATATTCTCTTTAAACTTTTCTCCTTTCACCCTTAACCCATGCCCTCTGGTTTTTTTTCTCCCCTAGCCTCAGTGGAAAAAGCCTCTATCTATACCCAACAAAATCTCATGCACCTCTGTCAAATCTCCCCTCATTCTTCTATGCTCCAATATTTGTAAACCTGCAGGCTCAATAGAACTGCCATTAAGTCTATAATTATCCACCCACATCCCTGCTGTCAAAATGCCTTCACCTCATACTTCTCAACGTTAAATTCCATCTGTCACTTGTCTGTCTATTCTGTCAGTCTGTCAATATCTTGTCTTAGTTCATCAATCTCCCCTCACAGTCTGCCATTCCCCAGACATGGAGTCAGTGGCAAATTTCAGCATCTGAGTCAGTTGTAAAACATCATAGAAACTAGAAGCAGGAGGAAGCCATTCGGCCCTTTGGATCTGCTCCGCCATTCATTTTGATCATAGCTGACATCAAATTCAACATCCTGATCCCCTCTTCCCCCATATCCCTCGATCCCTTTAGCCCCAGAAACTATATCTAATTTCTTCTTGAAATCAAACAGTGTTTTGGTCTCATCATTTCTGTGAGAGTGAATTCCATGCATTCACTACCCTCTGAGCGAAGAGATTTCTCCTCAACTCAATCCCAAAAGGTTTACCTCTCATCTTCAAACTATAGCCTCTAGTTCTGATTTCATCCCCCACCAACCCCCTCACCATCAGGAACATTCTTTCTGTATCATAAAAGGAGGAGCAGCGCTGTCTACAGGAGTTTAGATATTTCAGTTCACTGGATATCTGACAGGCAGACACGCAGTGGAGAGGAGAGGAGAGAGATGTTGGTGATATAGGCCTGGGTGTCATTAACATTTATTTGTAATTTGATATGTTTTCAGGTGATGTTGCTCAAAGGTGGGTGGTCAGGAGCCAATCCTTGAAGGTACAATAGACATAATGGCCAGGATCCAGGAAGTGAAGGCACTTCTGGTATTTGGCTACAGCTGGGTGGATAGGAATGGGAGCAGCTGGACGATGGAGGAGAGGGGCTGGAGGAGGACGGTGTGGTCAATGATGGCAGCGATACAGCCAGGCCAAGGAAGATGAGTTTCACGTAGACCACCCTATTTATTCTTGGGTTGACATTATAGGCGTGTCATACTGTGAGTGAAGACAGATTTAACTATCTCAACACATTCCAGGAACTAATTAATCTGGTGATCTTTGCCAGTGACTAACCTGTTCCCCAACCAACCAGCCAATGTGCTCCTGTCCCATCAGAATATGGAATGTTAATCTCAATCAAAAAAACACGATTGATCACATAAGTCAAGGGAGAGAGACACAAACTAGCATTTCAACATTCCAAAGATGTACTATAACATTGTACGAAGAAGGGAATTAGACTCTCACAGACCCTGAATACTGGGTCACTGATCACACTGGAATTCCTCCAAGATCCTGGTATTTATTCTATATTATCCGTTTCTATGCTCCAGGTGTTTCTCTGTGGGTTGTGAGTGTTTGGGAATCTTCCAATGATAATGCTGCACTGGTTATAGTAAAACAATTTGAAGAAATGATGAAGTGTTATTATTGAAACTGGTTTATCAATATCTGAGCTGTTATATATAGGAGAGAAACAAGTGGAACTACAGAGGCATACCAACTGAAAATGGTGAGTTATCTCTTTCAATATTTAGCTGTCCAATATTTAAGATTCAATGTGGAGTTTTGGATTTATCTGCAGGTGTGTGTGGGATATTGGTACAGTATTGGAAATCTCACACTATCTGCACTGTTCTGTAAAGTGTCTGCAATCATTTCCAATTTCTTTTCATCGGCTCTCCCAGGTTACTGCTCGCTGGTGTTTCTGGATATCTGTCTCACCCGGGCAGTGACTCGGATACCAGCCCAGGTTCCTCTGTGGGCTGGGGCCCTTAGAGAGGGCTCCATATGAAGCTGTGCCCAATTGTTCCCCCTGTTTTCTGGGGAATGATGGGGGGCAGTGGTGTGTTTCTGGGTGACAGGATTGTGATGGGCCAAATGGTTTTCCTGATATTTTGTGCTTCACTAAGTTACAGTTGATGGGTAAGTTGATGAGTTTGAATTTGCAAAGCAGCAAAACAGATGTTTTACTGACCTCTGTGAGTGAGAACTGAGGCTCTTTGATGCTGTCAGCGTGACTGGGGACCAGGGAAATATAGTGAGAGAATCCAGACAGTTTACAAGCCACCATTCCAGAATAAAAAGAAAGATTCTTTGTCTAATGTCGCTTGATTTTCATGCTTCAATCTCTTTCTTAACAAATTTTTTTCTGATTCCTTCTGCCCTGTCTCAATAACATTTAGAGAATGATATAACCACCCCCCCACCACACCCTCAGTATCATCCAATCAAGACTTACTGATCATCTCCAACTCTAACTCAGTTTTTTCCACCACCTCAAAGTGGGAAATTCTTTCACTCTCTGTTTCTCACATTCCCACAATGGACTACACTGAAAACCATCAAATAATTTTCCTTTCTTCCAAATTCTCAAACCTCTGTCTCCTACTTTCTGAGCCCAATTCCCTACCTCACTGATCCATTGTGTAAACACAGTAAGGAGTCTCACAACATCAGGTTAAAATCCAACAAGTTAATTTGGTAGCAAAAGCCACTAGCTTTTGGGTCTCTGACCCTTTGTCAGGTGAGTGGAGAGTTCTGATTGCAAACAGGGGATGTAAAGACACACACTCAGTTTACAGAATTACACACAGTCAGAATTGTAAACTAAGTGTGTGTCTTTACATCCCATGTTTGTGATCAGAACTCTCCACGCACATGACGAAGGGCCAGAGACCGGAAAGCAGTGGCTTTTTGCTACCAAATAAATCTGTTAGACTTTAACCTAGTGTTGTGAGACTTCTTACTGTTTTCACCTCAGTCCAAGGGCGCCAACTCCACACCATTGTGTATATCCAGAACTTTCTATCTTTAATCACAGGTGGTTTCCTTATTATTATTTATATATTTATTAATGTCACAACAAAGTTACTGTGAAGATCTGCTAGTCGCCACATTCTGGCGCCTGTTTGGGTACTCTGAGGGAGAGTTTAGCACAGCCAGTGCACCCTAACCCGCACATCTTTCAGACTGTGGGAGGAAACTGGAGCACTCAGAGGAAACCCTCGCAGACACGGGGGAGAACAAATCCATTGAGTATTGAAACCAATGTCAATCTTTGGTTCTGGCTGTACTTGGAGCATTGAGTGTTATTTTGTCCATTGTCCCCAGTGAGTGATATTGATTGTGTGGAATGGAAAGTGATCAGGAGAAGCAGCAATATTCAACTCCACATTATTGGGATCCAGTTTGACTTGCTGAACAGCCACAGGCTCATTGGCAGAGCGACTGAGGATTTTAAAATGCTGAAGGCATTGGATAGGTTATTTGAGATGGACACTAACGGGGATTGGGAATGAGTCTAAAAACCTGAGGGAAAGGCCGTGTGGTGTCCACAAATTCACTGTCATCCTTTATAAAGGGGAAATGGACATTTCCCTGAGTGAGGAGGTTACATCCAGTTTACAGAGAAAGAGTTTCTGGTTATCCCGGACACTGAAGGTTTTCTCTGAGTTTAATTAATGATCATCTCAAGAGTTTTGAGACAGAAATTGCTTCCATTTATTTTTGTTTTATGAAACCTCCCTTTCACTGATTTGTGGACAGTGGGTGAGTGAGATGTAAGAATCTGCAGGGGCCTATTCCCCTCTGTCACGATCTTCTTCCGGCTGATCAGTGTTATCATAAGTTCTGGAGATCAGGAATCCCTGAAATTTAAATCTCCTCAAATCCCATTCCTGCCCACCCACCCACCCATTGGTGACCAGCCCAGTTTCCACCCCCTCCACCCCCAGTATCCTCATGCTTCTACCTGTGAAAGATGGTGGCACAGTGTTAGTGCTGCTGCCTCTCAGCGCCAGGGACCCGGGTTCGATTCTGTCTGTGTAGAGTCTCCTCATATCTGCGTGGGTTTCCTCCGGGCGCTCCAATTCCCTCCCACAGTCCGGAAGACGTGCTGGTTAGGTACATCTCCGTCAGCGTAACCCAAACAGGCACCAGAATGTGGCGACGAGGGGATTTTCACAGTAACTTCATTGCGGTGTTTATGTAAGCCTACTTGCGACACATAAACATTAATGAATATTTTTATGTGTTGGATGTTGGCAATCCAGAAATTGTCAAGGATGTTCTATAAATGCAATTTCTTGATCTTTTTCAGAGGAAAGTTTTGCACTTACTCGACCCAAAAGATTGTAATTATTATTATATGAGAATCTCAGAGAATACCAGAAGACAGGAAAATTTGAGCGCTGGGGGCTCCCAGCCACCGTTGAATCAACAGGTCATTGAAGTGGAGCTGAACCAGAAGCAGGAGAAAAGAGTTTGCAACAAACTGATGAAATATGGAGATCTGAACAATGTAGCACAGGACTTTGTTCTTGTCCCTGAGGATGACATTAAGCATTTCCTAAATGTAGTTCCACGCATTGAGTTGGTAAGTGTTAGTGGAGCTGACAGCCCAGTGAATAGCGATGGGAAAGTTGACCCTCTCACGGGGGGTGGGGTTCAAATCAGCAGCAAACACCGTCACTGGACTGCAAAGTGTGTTTGTTTATTCAGCATTTGCAAATTTGGAATTTGAAGTAATTTAATCGTGGGTTTATTTATCCCATGATGTGGCACTGGTCTGGGTTAAACACATAAGAAGTCTGACAACACCAGGTTTAAGTCCAAACAAAATTGGTGGGAGCAGGCACGCTGGGGCTGTTTAAGGGTCTCTTGGACAGCCACATGAGCGGTATGCAGATAGAGGGATATATTAGGACTGTTTAACTACGGCTTTTTTCCACAGGTAATTCGGTCCATAATTTGAGCATGCATTCGGCAGGTGGTGCGGGTACAGCTCTTGGATGTTGATTCATGGGTTGCCTGGTACCTCATGTCGTATATGAGTGCTTTATGTGGACCATCTGAAGGGCACCATGACAGCTCAGAGACTATCGATGTGGCTGTGCAGACACTTGGAATTGGGCCGGTGTCTGCGGGAGTTTGCGCGTTCTCCCCGTGGTTGCGTGGGTTTTCTCCGGGCACTCCGGTTTCCTCCCACAACCCAAAAATTCGCTCTTAGGCTGATTGGGAAACAAATTGTCCCTATGGTGAAAATTTTCCATATTAGGAATAATATATATATTATTATATAGGAATATTAAAATAGGATAATGTATTTGCTACTATATAGTATGACGGCGGCGCGGGCTCGTTGGGCCGAAGGGCCTGTTTCCCGTGCTGTGTTGCTTAAAAAAAAACCTGGTGTTGTCAGACTCCTCACTTCATTTATCCCAGTCATATTTACCGGCCCCCACCCCCAGGAATGAAAAAAAAAGGCTACAGATCAGGACTTCCCCACTTGAACCCTTTTCCAACATCCCCCTCCCCACCTCCAATCCCCCCTGTATGTCAGAATTGCTGTCCCCTTCCTCTTGTATCAGTGTTTGATTTCCCTCATGTTACCACTTTAAGATGTTTGAGTACAACACGGGAAGAGTTGGGAGATTGTGAAAGTTGCTGATTTAAACATAAGTTCCTTCTCTCCTTCAGACTGCACACATCTACTTAATCCGGCAGGCGGGAACCCCATTTTACAAAGTGGGTCGTTCTAAGAACCCTGCGAAGCGGCTCTCTCAACTTCAGACAGGAAACCCTCGAAAACTGACCCTTGTGTGTCAGGTAGTGGTGAGGATCCACTACCTGACTAATGGAGAGCAAATGGTTCGAGATAAATTGAAGGATTATGAAGTAGCGTGCGGTGGAGGCACCGAATGGTTTAAACTCGTCAACAAGGACAAAGTTAATGAAGCAAAAGCAGCAATGAAAGAGCTGGAACGGAACGCTGGAGATTTTGTCGAATTTACTAAATCGAGAAAAACTGCCCACTAATGGGTGTTTGAATCAACACTGAGCTGTGTCACTGGCCTGGACTTAGCCGAGAATCTTGCCATATATGTCATTCATTGAAAAATCCAAATTTGAAGTCATTTAATTGGAGATTTATTCATCATATTAATTTTACGTTTGATTCTGCGCCCTCCTCAAGGATATTTACCACCCCATTGGGATATAATACAACAACAGCAACAACTCTGGGGTTCAGTGCCCCCGCCCCCATTCCACACCCCCCTCTTCCCCCCCAATCCCACCTCCATCAAGTAGAGGGGCCGCCACTGAACCCAGCAACTCATTAGAGTTTCTCATTCATCTGTAATAGGACTCACACAGTCTTTAAAGGGCAATATTGTGAGGTGACTACTCGGGATCACTGAATGTAATTTAGCCCAATTTACCCCCTTAACTCCCGTCTCGACAATGCAAAGTCCAGCCCCGTGGGACCCAGTGCACACTGCTACTCTACTGCTGAGGGCATCACACTCTTACGCGATGGGATTTCCCTGTGCTCTTTTAGCAACATTTTCTTGTGTCATCCAATTCTTCATGTAAAAATTAGTTAGAAGGTGGCTTCTCACTAATCAGCATACAATATATTAGCCCTGTTAATGAACTATCTAACAGTAGATGATGGGCAGGGTTTCTCTAAGTTTAGGTTCAGGGGCTGCACCGACTAAGGGAGCTGAGATTAATTCCAGTCTGAAGGTAACTCACATCCTCAATCCAGCAGCAACTCCCACTCCCTGTGTTGCTCCCAGAAGCTGAGTGGATAGAGCCGCTGGTCAAACTGGGGCAGTAAGAAGTCTCACAACACCAGGTTAAAGAGCAACAGGTTTATTTGGTAGTACGAGCTTTCAGAGCATCGCCCCTTCGTCACGTGAGCGCTAAAACTTGGACAGAGTGACTCACTCAACCCATCCCAGCTCCCGGGACAGAGAGGAGGGGGAAAAGCAGTTATGCTTCCAGTTCCCGACTACTGTCCAGTGAGTTCGACGGGAATGTGTGAAGTGTGAGGACAATGTGAGCCTCTCCTGTCCACACCCTGGTGATACATTGGAGAGTATGGGACTCAGGGTCAGGGAAGGGTGGGAGGGATGGGAGTTGTGGATTGGAACAGGAGGAAGGCTGAGAGTAACCCACAGTGACTGCATTACTGGAAACCAGCCAGCTTAGTAAAGAGTTTTACTTGTGAGACAATTAAAGAATAAGCAATTAATCAATAGATGTATTCGAAAGGTTGGTAATATAATCTGTAACTCAAAGTTTATAATCTTTTACATTTTATAATTACATATAATTAACACTTGATTTTAAATACATTAGTCATAAATGATGAGAATTCTAAGTGGCTAAACTCTCGGCAAATTTCACTCAGTTGGAAAAGGAATGGGGCCTTATTCACATTTTTTAGGAAGCACTTGCATTAAAACATCAGGAGATGCACGGGTGGACAGTGACACAGTGGTTAGCACTGCTGCCTCATAGTGCCAGAAATCCAGATTCAATTCCCAGCTTGAATCACTGTGCGGAGTTTGCATATTCTCCCCGTGCCTGCGTGGGTTTCCTCTGGGTGCTCCAAGTTTCCTTTCACAGTCTGAAAGATGACTCAGGGAGTGGTGAAGGGGGAATTCAGCATGCATGGTTTCATCAGTCAGAACATCGAATACAGGAGCTGGGAGATCTTGTTGAGAACTTGGGACTTTTTTCTCTGGAGTGTAGGAGACTGAGGGGTGATCTTATAGAGGTCTACAAAATAATGAGAGGCATAGATCAGTTAGATAGTCAATATCTTTTCCCAAAAATATGGGAGTATAAAACTAGAGGGCATAGGTTTAAGGTGAGAGGGGAGAGATACGAGTGTCCAGAGGGACAATTTTTTCACACAGAGGGTGGTGTCTGGAACAAGCTGCCAGAGGTAGTAGTAGAGGTGGGTACAATTTTGTCTTTTAAAAAGCATTTAAACAGTTATATGGGTACAATGGGTATAGAGAGATATGGGCCAAATGTGGGCAATTGGGATTCTTTTAGAGGTTTAAAAACAAATAGACAACATGGACAAGTTGGGCCTAAGGGCCTGTTTCCATGCTGTAAACCTCTATGACTCCTTCTTGCTCTCATACTCTACATCACAACTGATAAAGGCAAGTGTTCTATGCGCCTTCTTAATGATCCTATTCACCTGCTCTGCTGTCTTCAGGGATCAGTGGCTAAGTCTCCCAAGATCCTTCTGTCCCTCTGAGTTTCCCAGTGTCCTGCCATCTATTACATACTCCCTCATCTTGTTTCTTCTTCCAAGGTGCATCACCTCACACTCATCAAGGTTAAACACCATCAGCCACTGCTCTGTCCATCTGACCAACCCATCATATCCTCCTGTAATCTACAACCTTCTTCTTCACTACTAACCATCCGATCAATCTTGGTGTCGTCTCCAAACTTGCTTATCATTCCCTCACATTCTCATCTGTAATTTTTATATATTTAACAAACAGGCAGGAGAAACACAGTCCGAGAGTAGAGACAGAGTGAAGGACAGAATGAGAGTACAGACAGGGGGAGGAGGGTACAGATAGGGAGAGGCACAGCCTGAGGGTACAGACAGGGGAGGCACAACCTGAGGGTACAGACAGGGGGAGGAGGGTACAGATAGGGAGAGGCACAGCCTGAGGGTACAGACAGGGGGAGGCACAGCCTGAGGGTACAGACAGGGAGAGGCACAGCCTGAGGGTACAGACAGGGGAGGCGGGGGGGCACAGCCTGAGGGTACAGACAGGGGAGGCACAACCTGAGGGTACAGACAGGGGGAGGAGGGTACAGATAGGGAGAGGCCAGCCTGAGGGTACAGACAGGGGGAGCACAGCCTGAGGGTACAGACAGGGAGAGGCACAGCCTGAGGGTACAGACAGGGGGAGGCGGGGGAGGCACAGCCTGAGGGTACAGACAGGGAGAGGCACAGCCTGAGGGTACAGACAGGGGGAGGCACAGCCTGAGGGTACAGACAGGAGGAGAACAGTCTGAGGGTACAGACGGGACAAATCTGCCTTAGGATATAGAAAAGAGTGGGAGAGGGCCGGGAATGTAATGTGAGGGTGGAGATCGGGAGGGTTAATGCAAAGTGAGTGTATAGACACAGGGCAGAGGAAGAGTTCAAGTATCTACCAATCAAATGTTGCGCTTTGCGTTCAGTGATGTGACATCAGCTGACACATTTCCTGGCTCCAGTTTTGCTCAGAGTTTTACTCCGAGATTGTGACACCTTCGCCTCGAAACTCCAAACAACTGTACCGGTGAGTGCCAGATACTCCTCAGCAATGCAGGGTCATGCTCTGGATTAGTGTCTGCCCGTTTCCTGGAACATGCGCCAGCTAATGTTCTCCAAAAGAAACGGGAGAATTCTTCAATGCGGCATCTCTCACTCTGTGTGCACCGAGGTGTTTCCTGTTAGTTTGCCTTGTTGCTTCCTCTTGCAGCAGCCAAAGCTCTCGGTATGGGCAGTTTTTTGGAAACGTTCTGCTTTTGACTCTGTTTGATTAGTGAAGGGATCTCTCTCCAGGAGCTGGGGATTTCTGTGATGTTCGGGTTGCATGTTTCAGGTTTATAGAATAAAGGTTATCGGATCCCAGGTGATCTTGGGTGTTGGTCCCCGGATGTGGCTCTGGGGATGGGTCTGACCCGGGGATGTGGCTCTGAGTTGCTCCCTCTCTCAGTTAGAGACGGGTATGAGATGCATACGAACCGGTTCATTTCATTCTGCCCTTTGACTGGGGATTTTGAGTGCTGGTTCTCAACTGGCTACTGTTCTGCCTGCTTTATACTCAGGGATCTGGTTGGCAGGGGTTGAGGGGTTTGTATTTTTGAAATGATTTTTTTGTTCTAAGGAGATGGGCATCCCTAGTTAGATGGGTACTTATTGCCCATCCCTAATTGCCCCGCCCGTGGCAGGAGAAACTGAGGGTGTAATTTTACCGGCACGTCTATCCGAGGTTTGTACGATTCCATTGAGGCCAATGGAGAAATGCCGTTCTCTGCGCCTTGCCCATCCCTGGAATTGGGGAAGGCATGCCAGTAAAATTCCAGCCTGGAATATGTGACTATTGACCACACGAGTTGGTGTGGGTTTGGAGTCACATATCCACCCGGGGTGTGGTGGAGTGGGGGTCGGTTTTCAACTCAGCTGTTGAAAACTCCCACAGTTGAGCGAATTGGACAAGAAATTAAGGGGCGGTGATGTCCTGGTGGTATTATTGCCCGGCTATTAATCCGAAAATCAGCTGATGTTCTGGGGACCCGGGTTCGAATCTCACCACGGCAGATAGTGGAATTTGAATTCAATAAAAAATATCTGGAATTAAGAATCTACTGATGACCGATTGTCAGAAAAACCCATCTGGGTCACTTTAGGGAAGGAAATCTGCCGTCCTTACCCCGGTCTGGCCTACATGTGACTCCAGAGCCACAGCAATGTGGTTGACTCTCAACTGCCCTTGGGCAGGTTGAACATAGAACATAGAACATTACAGCACAGAACAGGCCCTTCGGCCTTCGACGTTGTTGGGATGGGGAATAAATACTGGCCCAGTCAGTGATGCCCATGATTGAATATAAAAATTTCTTAATTATTTCTGGATGCGATGGAGCCTCTTTTCTCTCTGCCCCATCAACCCAACTTGTGAAATGTATTTATTGATGATTTCTTAATGGGGCGGGGGGGGATGTGATAGGAATGGACCCAAACTCTGCTCTGAGGTTCTGTAAACTGAGTGGGTCTGAGGCAGAGACAATAAGTGAGCATGACTGGCTCTTGTCGAGAATTTTATATTCAATTTCCAGCGCAGAGTCAGGCCATTCGGCCCCGATGGGTCAGTACACCCACTGAATGTTTCTGCTTCACACAAGCCTCACCCGTCCCACTCTCGTCATCTCACACCGCCCCCACCCCGCCGCCCCACCCTCCCCAATCCACATAACCTTCTAATCCTTCCTCTATGCACCGCCTGGGGCTCTGGACCCTACACTCTGACCCTGCACCTCAGTCGGAGCTCACTGCCTGGGCTCTGAGATGCTGAGTATTTTTAATACATTTGATACAGATGCCCCACCCAGGGTGGTCAAGCACCCTGTTGCCTGTGTGTGTGGTATAAAACCCAACTGTCATTTCACTTCCTGTCAGAAACACTCAGTTTTGACATTTTGAAGGAAATTGCAGCTCATTGTACACTACCGGCAGGAACTGTTACCTCACCAATCTCCTCACAGATTTCCCTCCACCCTTAAAAAACAATCCTCCTCCGCCCCTTTACACTCTCTGGCTGGTATTTTACCGTCCCTCCCGCCACGGGTGAGGGGTGGACATTAGGAAGGTCTGGGTGGCCTCAGACTGGAGTTTATGGTGGAGCGAATCTGTAAAATCCCACCCTCTGTGACTTCTCCAACTTCGGAAAGCTCAAATCCAGAAATCTGGCAGCTCCCAGTGTTTTGGATTCTTAAACTCTTTACAGTACAGGAAGAGGCCATTCGGCCCACCATTGAAAGGGCTATCCAATTAGTTCTGCTCCTCCTGCTCTTTGTACATTTTCGCTATTCGTTCGTGGGCATGTGGGCTTCACTGGCGAGGCCAACATTTATTGTACATCCCTAATTGCCCTTGAATTGAGCCTCTCACCAGGCTGTTTCAGAGGGCAGAATCAGCCCCATTGCTGTGGGCCTGGAGTTACATGTGGGCCAGACTGGGGTAAGATCGGTGGATAGTGAACGATTTGGGATAGTATTATGGTCACCCCTCCTGGGACAGGTTTTTTTATATTCCAGATTGTTTTACTCAGGGTGGAATATGCAGTGTGGAGACACAGGGGGTGGGGGGCAGTGAGTGTGGGGGTGGGAGAGGGACAGTCAGCAACCACTGAGCTCGTTGACCCGCGTTACAGGGCAGAGTCTGAGGCAAGAGTTAAAGGGGCTATTCCCATTGTCCACTCTCGGTTTGAAGGGGAGAAGAGGTGGAGTTTAAGGGTTGGAGATCTCTGTTTGCCCTTGTGGTGGGGGCGGGAGTGGTGGAGTTCAACGTCAGGATAAAGGAGGGCCCCAAGTCACTGCGTTCCTAACAAGCGAGCCTGTCAAGAGACAGAAACAGCAGCCGGCAAAGTAATCCCGTCTCCAGCAGTTCGACTTCCAGCCTCTGTTTGGGAAACGCTTTGTATTCGAGCACTGTACCCCAGTGAACTCTCGTTTTACTCAGGGTTCATCAATGACATTTCAGTAGCTCACACAACAATAATTTGCATTTATGTAGAATCATAGAATCCCTTCAGTGCAGAAAGTGGTCACTCAGTCTATCAAATCTGTACTGATTCTCCGAAAGAGCATCCCACTCATGCCCTTCCCTCTGTCCTATCCCCATTACCCCACTCATGCCTGTCAGTTTAGCATGGCCTGTCAACCTAATCTGCACATCTTTGACCAATAAGGGGCTATTTAGCATGACCAGTCTACCTGATCTGCACATCTTTGGAGTGTGGGAGGAAATCGGAGCATCCTGAGGAAACTCACGTAGATGTGTGGCTTCTCATTCTCAGTGGAGAATGAGCAAACTCTGCACACTCAAACCCGGCTCCCTGGCACTGCGAGGCAGCAGTGCTAACCACTGTGCTGCCCCTTACAACATCCTTAAGATAGTAAAATGCCCCAAGGCATGCCACTGCTCAAACACCCAACCCAGCCAAAACGAGACGTTTGGACAGGAGACAGCAGTCTCTGTGAAAGAGGTGGGTTGTCGGGAGTGTTTATAAGGAAGAATGCAGATGTAGAGAGAGGGAGAGAGAGAGATTTCAAGAGAGAACTTCAGGGCTTAGGATCCCCAGGCAGCTGGAAGCACCTCTACCAATGGTTGAGGAAGTTCAACATGGGATGTAGAAGAGGTCAAAATTGGAGAAATGCAGAGATCTCGCAGGGTTTCAGAGCTGGAGATTAGAGAAACAGGGTGACACCAAGCCCGCTCGCATAAAGAGCAAAGTGTTCAGCATTAACCAGGAACTGTTGCTTTCTGCAGGGATGCTGCACAATATTTACTAATGGCTACCCAGAGGCAGGATGGAGAATATTCTCTGTTGCTGTGCTGCGGTTAGATCACTTCCTCATTTGTAGGTTTTGTCAAATTGTGAGGCCAGGTTAACCGTCTGAGTTGGCAACAGGAAGAAGAAGCAGATGCATGAAACATTTCTCAACCAGTGCCCCAACCCAAGGAGCAGCTTTGGGCCTCACTTCCCTCTTAACAATTCACTGAGTTCAAGCGTTAACATCAGATGGAAAACTGAGATCTATTTCCACATCAGAATACCCCAGGAAAAGCTCGACCCTTCCCTTCCCCCCTCGCTTCACCCAACAGTGTACAACATCCATCCTCTCTCACTCTCAGCATTCTATGTCAACAACCACCTGCATTTATATAGCACCTTTGGCACAGTAAACGTTCCAAGACGTTTCTTGTGATTTGGTGCTGAGCCTTGCCAGGGTGAGGGTCGGCGGGGGGAGGGGGGGTGCATGTGGTCATTGAGGCTGATGGTCAAAGGTTTGGTCAAGGAATTTAATTACATGGAGGGTATTAAAGGAAAAAGGAAGGACGGAGAAGTTGCAGGCGAATTCCAGAGCTTGAGGCCCGGTCAGCTGAAGGCACGACTGCCAATGGTTCAGTAACAGTTTGTGCAAGACAGCAGAATTGGAGAAGTGCAGAGATCTCCAGGGGGCATTTGTCAGTCTGTAATTCCAGCACCAACATACAAACATTCTGATAGCACATTTAACAAATTGTTTAGCACATTCACTGAATTTACCCAGCAATCACTGAATTTACTCAGAAATCATTGAATTTACTTCAAATTCAGTCAATTCACCCAGAAATCACTGAATTTACTTCGGAAGCACTGAATTCACACAGGGATCATGAATTTATACAGGAATCATTGAATTCAGTGAGAGATCATTGAGTTTACCCAGGGATCAATTGCTGAGTTTATAGAAAACAGGAAGGTCTTTGCCCTTTCCAACTTTTCCCTTGATGTAAACCATTTTTTTCTCACTATCACCCTTCCCGCTCTCTTCTTCCGCTGTGCTCCATTCTTATTGACAAAGAATGAACAAAAAACAAAGAACAAAAAAAATTACAGCTCAGGAACAGGCCCTTCGGCCCTCCAAGCCCACACTGGCCCTGCTGCCTGACTGAACTAAAACCCACTACCATTCCGGGGCCATATCCCTCTATTCCCATCCTATTCATGGATTTGTCAAGATGCTCCTTAAAAGTCACTATCATAACGCGCTTCCACTACCTCCCCTGGCAATGAGTTCCAGGCACCCATCACCCTCTGTGTAAAACACTTGCCTTGTATATCTCCTTTAAACCTTGCCCCTTGCACTTAAACCTGTGCCTCCTTGTATTTGACTCTTCCACCCTGGGAGAAAGCTTCTGACTATCCACTCTGTCCATGCTCCTCATAATCTTGTAGATTTCTATCAGGTCTCCCCCTCAACCTCCGTCACTCCAGTGAGGACAAACCAAGTTTCTCCAACCTCTCCTTATAGCTAATGCCCTCCATACCAGGCAACGTCCTGGCAAATGTTTTCTATACCCTCTCCAAAGCCTCCGCATCCGTCTGGTAGTGTGGCCATAGAATTGAACACTATATTCCAAGTGCGGCCTAATTAAGGTTCTATAAAGCTGCAACATGACTTGCCAATTTTTAAACTCAATGCCCCGGCCAATGAAGGCAGGCATGCCGTATGTCTTCTTGACAACCTTCTCCACCTGCATTGCCACTTTCAGTGACCTGTGTACCTGTACACCCAGATCCCTCTACCCTATCAATACTCTTAAAGGTTCTGCCATTTACTGTGTATTTCCTTTCTGCATTAGACCTTCTGAAATGCATTATCTCACATTTTTCGGATTAAACTCCATCTGCCATTTCCCCGTCCAAGTCTCCAACTGATCTATATCCTGCTGTATCCTTTGATGGTCCTCTTCGCTATCCGCAAATCCACCAATCTTAATCACAAACTTACGAATCAATCCAGTTACATTTTCCTCCAAATCATTTATATAAATTATAAACAGCAAAGTCTCAGCACTCCATCTTGCCAGCTCACCTCTGATCCCATGCGGCTTCACTTCTGCCCCAGTCTGCCATGAGGACCTTGTCAAAGGTCTTACTGAAGTCCAGGTAGACAACAACCACTGCCCTATCGTCATCAATCATTAGTGCAGGAATCAGTCAGAATTCCCATTTCCCATCCTATCTTGGAGTGAATCTTGGTGGATCATACCCAGGAAGGTGGAGATATGTCAGTGTCAGATTTAGCTGTTTTCCCTGCCAGTTTGAGTGGTCAGTTAGGGTCAATCAGGGGTCAGTCAGGGGTCAGTCTGTGTCAGTTGGGGGTCAGTTGGTGTCATTCGGGGTCAGTCTTGGGTCAGTCAGCTGCCTATGGTGGGTCAGACAGGGTCAGTCAGTCACTGTAGAAGCTCACACATTAAGACTGGGTCACTTGGCTCAGGCAGTGGAGTGAGATAGGGTTCCTAATCACCTCATTGAGTCAGTGTCTTTGGGAAGGGAGGAACAAAAGGGTAAAGAACATGGAACGATGCTCTCTAGTTCTCCCGAAATGATCCAATTCCACCTCTGGTTCCTCAGGTACAATGTCGGAGCAGGAGCATGGTGAAAACCCAGTGTGTGAAGGGGATGATGATGAAAAGCCATTAAACTACAAACCACCAGCACAGAAATCTCTCGCTGAGATCGTGCAGCTGGACGCAGAGGACGAGAGTCTGGCCAAGTACAAGCGAACGCTTTTGGGAGAGGGACTGCCCCTGGTGGAAGGTCAGATTCGAACCACAGCATCCAGATAAAAATCCAACAAGGAAGCAGGAGACAGGGGGTGGGAGAGAACTCTCCACACAATCAGGGTAGCCAAAGAGGGAATTGTGCGTGTTTCCATAGAAGGATGGGGTTGAGCAAATTGGGAGAAGGTGGGAAGATGGAGGGGGTCAGATCAGAGAGTGAGGTTAGCGTCAGATGGTGAGGTTAGAGTCAGAGAGTGAGGTTAGGGTCAGATGGTGAGGTTAGGGTCAGAGGGTGAGGTTAGGGTCAGAGGGTGGGGTTAGGGTTAGACTATGCGATTGGGGTCAGAGGGTGTGGTTGAGATCAGAGAGTGGGGTTAGGGTCAGAGGGCAAGGTTGGGGTCAGAGGATGGGAATGGGGTCAGAGAATTGGTTAGGATCAGACAGTGAGGTTATGGTCAGAGAGTAAGGTTAGGGTCAGAGGGTAAGGTTGGAGTCAGAGGGTATGATTGGGGTCAGAGGGTGGGGTTAAGATCATATGGTGAGGTTGGGGTCAGAAGGTAGGGTTGGGGTTACAGAGTGAAGTTGGGGCCAGAGGGTGTGATTGAGGCCAGAGGGCACAGTTGGACCAGCTTGTGCAGTTGGGTTAGAAGCTGTGGTCAGGGTTAGAGAGCACACTTGGATCAGAGGGGAGGATTGGGGTCAGAGAGTAGGATTGGGGTCAGGGAGTGTGGTTGGGGTCAGAGGGTAGAGTTGGGGTTGGGGGTGGACTGGGGTCAGGGGGTGTGGTTGGGAATCAGAGGATAGGGTTGGGGTCAGAGGGTAGGGTTGGGTCAGGGGGTGTGGTTGGGGTCAGAGGGTAGGGTTGGGGTCAGGGGTTGTGTTTCTGGTCAGGGGGTGTGGTTGGGATCAGAGGGTAGAGTTGGGGTCAGGGGGTGTGATTGGGGTCAGGGAGTGTGGTTGGGGTCAAGGGGTGTGGTTGGGGTCAGAGGATAGGGTTGGGGTAGAGGGTAGGGTTGGGGGTCGGGGTTGTGGTTGGGGTCAGAGGGTAGGGTTGGGGTCAGGGTTGTGTTTCTGGTCAGGGGGTTGTTTGGGGTCAGAGGGTAGGGTTGGGGTCAGGGGTGTGGTTGGGGTCAGAGGGTGTTGTTGGGGTCAGAGTGTGGATTGGGGTCAGGCGTTGTTTTTGGGGTCAGGGGGTGTGGTTGGGGTCAGAGGGTAGGGTTGGGGTCAGGGGGTGTGGTTGGGGTCAGAGGGTCGGGTTGGGGTCAGGGGGTGTGCTTGGGGTTAGAGGGTAGGGTTGGGGTCAGAGGTAGGGTTGGGGTCAGAGGGTAGAGTTGCAGCCCCTGGGGTCAGGGATTCGAGGTTATTTGCTGAGGTTGTGAGCTGTGATTGGGATGGTCCTTGGCTGGGATTTAGTGACTGGTTTCCAAACGCTTTCGCCCTGTTGCAGATCCCAATGTGCCCAACGTGGTGGTGACTCGAATGACCCTCATGTGTGAAGAAGCACCTGAACCAATCACCATGGACCTGACGGGTAAGTTGTGTGAGGTCAGAGCTGGGGTACAGTATGCACCAATCAGCCGTGGCGTAGCTGCTCTCCGAGTTTGCCAATAGGGAGCAGCGAGTGCCACAGCCCCCAATACCGACAGATCATTGGGGCAAAGAGAACCAATCGCAACCGGCAATGAGGCTCCGCCCCACATCCCTGACCCTCACGGCCGCGAAGAGTTTAATTGGATAAGTTTCAGGCAATAATAATTAGTCCAATGATTGTGGATTATAAACAGAGCATAAATTTGCATCTAATTTTATTTCAAAACTCCTTCCTTTCTGCTACCGGACTCACTAGTTAACCACATTCAGTGCGACTGTTAACCAGTCACTAGTTAAGTGCATTCGGTGTGACTATTAACCAGTCACGAGTTAACTGAACTCAGTGCAACTGTTAATCTGTCACTAGTTATTTGCACTCAGTGTGACGGTTAACAACTTACTAGTTAACCACAGTCAGTGTGACAGTTGCCTAGTCACTAATTAACCACAGTCAGTGTGACAGTTAACCAGTCACTAGTTAACTGCACTCAGTGCAACTGTTAACCATCACTAGTTAACCAAATTCAGTGTACTGTTAACCAGTCACTAGTTAACTGCACTCTCAGTGACAGTTGCCCAGTCACTAATTAACCACAGTCAGTGTGATTGTTAACCAGTCATTAGTTAACCGCAGTCAGTGCATCTGTTAACCAGTCACTAGTTAACCGTGATTGGTGTGACTGTTAACCAGTCACTAGTTAACTGCGATCAGTGTGATTGTTAACCAGTCACTGGGGGGTAGGAGGTGATGAACTTTTCTCTCATTCTCACACTCAGTCCTGCTGCTTGATGATTGGTTGCCAATTCTTGAATCACAGAATCCTTGCAGGGCAGATGGAGGCCACTCGGCCCATTCACAGCAATCTCAACCTCGGCGCTATCCCTGGAACCCCATATATTCAACTTGTTAGTCTCCCTAATATTAATGGCAATTTAGCATGACCAATCCACCCACCCTGCACGTCTTTGGACACTAAGGGATAATGTAGCAAGGGCTAAACATCCAAACATCTTTGGACTGTGGGACGAAACCGGAGCACACGGAGGGAGCCCATGCAGACATGGGTAGAATATATAAGTTCCAATAGACAGTGACCTGAGGCTGGAATTGAACCCGGGTCCCTGGCACTCAGCGGCAGCAGCGCTAACCACTGTGCTACTTTGCAGCCCTGGTCGGATGTATTCCTGGGAGTTTCACCTTATGACCTCCCAACCTGTTGCACAACCCTTTCCCCGATTCCATTAAGGAAAGATATTCATGAAACGGGATGAATTCACAATGTCTTTAACGCTCCGATATTCCCCCCAACGCTGGTGCTGTAATTGTGGAGAGGAATCTCTAACCCCATAAGAATCACCATCGTTTTTCCAATTAGATCTTTTAAAGTAGGACTCAGATCGGCACCTCAAACACACGTGGAACATGTCACAACTGTGAGCTGCGAGGAGAATACGTGAAGCTCCAGTATTGATTCCCCGTTCTGGAGTTTTTTTATTCATTCGTGGGCCAGCATTTATTACCCAACTGCCGAGGGCAGTTGAGAATCAACCACATTGCTGTGGCTCTGGAGTCACGTGTAGGCCAGACCGGATAAAGACGGCAGATTTCCTTCCCTAAAGGAACGAGATGGGTTTTTTTGATGATGGTTTCATGGTCATCAGTAGATTCTTAGTTCCACATTTTTTTTATTGAATTAAATTCCCACCATGTGCCGTGGCGGGATTCGAACCCAGGCCCCGAAGAACATTAGCTGAGTTTCTGATTATACCACCAAGCCATCACCTCCCCTCAAACTGATCCAGCTCTGAACCCAACAGAATTTTCTGGAAGTGAGGGCGGGGGGGGCGCGGTGTTGGGAAGGGTGTGTGTTGTGTGTGTGCGTGTGTGTGTGTGCGTGTGTGCGTGTGTGTGTGGGTGGGTGACAAATGTTACATGGAATGAGCTAGTATTTACAGCGCAGAAACAGGCCATTCAGCCCATCTGAGCCATGCTGATGTTTGAGTTCCACATGAGTAACTGACTCTTGGAAATGGCTTAGAGATTAGAAAAAGGAAGAATTGATCAGGATTGATGGAAACTGATGATTTAACTGAGGCCAGGATTCTCCAGCTGTTCACACCTAACCGGATATCTGATTGGTGTAGTGGGGCTGGAGAACTCCAGCCATGGGCGAAGTCAGAGAATCCCGGCTCCTTGTGTCTAGAATCCCAGTACGAGAAGCGGAACTGTAACTTTAGGATGCTGGAGCAAGGGCCTCCCCTGAGGTGTGGATCGCTGAGCTGTATCTCACCTCTAAGCCAGGACTGGGCTGAGTACAAAGCCAGGCTGACACTGAGGGTGCAGTACTGAGGGGGTGCCGCACTGTCAGAAGCGCTGTCTTGCAAATAAGATCTTAAATCAAAGGCTTGTTTGCTCTCTCTCCGGTGAATCGAAAGGATCAGGAGAGAGGTGACATTCTCCCTGGTGACCTGCGTCATATTTATCCCTCATCGACATCAGTAAAATAAGTCAGTGGGATCTTGCTGTGCTACATTTTTGCAGTGGCAAAATGAGAAAGCATTTCTTTATTTCTAAAAAGCATAAAGTCTAAAAAAACTGACAGAAAAACTCAAACCATCTGGGACAATCAGTACGGATTCTTTTTAATAAAAATACATTTATTTATCTTGCTGCAAAAAGGATGTTTATTCGAGTTTGACAAAGTGATGTTTTTAAATGTAGGTCATTTTGGTTTCACGTTGCCAGGCTGTAACTGAAAGGCTGACTCCGGAAGTTTGGCCTGTGGTAGCGAGCTGCTGATAAGATCTTGCGCACTGACATCTGACAAATGCCTGCGCTGAGCCCTCAGCTTTTCCCTTAATTGGGTTTTTGTGAGCAATAGTCAGTGCATGACGACCTATCAGAAACTCGCACAATTCAGACCTTGTACTGGCAAAGCTCTGCACCTGCAGCTGAGCCAATCAACATTGAGAAAAGTTCTCTAACTCCTCGTTCAAAGAAACTCCTCAAATATTCTCCCCATCGTGGCTCAGCACACAGCATCGTGCAGACGCTCACTGCCCCTGCACTGTATAACAGTATGCTAACCACGGAGCAATTAGCTTCCACTGATTGGGAATTGGGACAGCTCCTGTTAACTATATTTTGTTGTCGGACAGCCCCTGTATTAGTAATTTCACCAGATTACCCGATCATCTACCTGTCCCATTCAAACAAACCACATTCATTCTTGGAGTCTCCTCTAATCCTCCCTGCCTCCTTCCCCTCCCACTCTAACTTTATGCTGTGGTTCAGGGTAACGTTGGCTGCTCCCATAGTTGCCAGATATGGTCTACAACCCCACTTCTCATATTTGATCACATAATCTAGTTTCACACATTTGGTACTGAGGGAGTGTCGCACTGTCAAAGGATCAGTGCCGAGGGAGTGCCGCACTGTCAGAGGGTCAGTGCCGAGGGAGTGCCGCACTGTCAGAGGGTCAGTGCCGAGGGAGTGCAGCACTGTCAGATGGTCAGTACTGAGGGAGTGCCGCACTGTCAGAGGGTCAGTGCTGAGGGAGTGCCGCACTGTCAGAGGGTCAGTGCTGAGGGAGTGCCGCACTGTCAGAGGGTCAGTACTGAGGGAGTGCCAGACTGTCAGAGGGTCAGCACTGAGGGAGTGCCACACTGTCAGAGGGTCAGTACTGAGGGAGTGCCACACTGTCAGAGGGTCAGTGCCGAGGGAGTGCCACACTGTCAGAGGGTCAGTGCTGAGGGAGTGCTGCACTGTCAGAGGGTCAGTACTGAAGGAGTGCCGCACTGTCAGAGGGTCTGAGCTATAGAATTTCAGTTGTTGCCAAATGCACTGACAGATTTTTCTGTATTTAACAGGTGATTTCAAGGCTCTGAAGAATACAAAATTTGTTCTGAAAGAAGGCGTGTCCTACAAAGTGAAAATACACTTCAAAGTCAGTCTCACATTCTGCCACTTCCATTTCTGCTGCTGAGTTTGTTTGGAGGGGGTAGAGGAGAGAGAGAGAGAGAGAGGAAGAGAGAGAGAGAGAGCCTAAAATTAAAGCTTATTTATTAGTTTGACAAGTAGGCTTACATTAACTCTGCAATGAAGTTATGATTCAGCTTAGAAACTTGAAAATGTTTTATGAAATCTGCCAGGATCATCAGTTTTTCTTCTTGGATTTGATTGTTATAAGCATGAGATGTTTCACTTCAGGTATGATTCAGAGACTCACTAGAGAGCTTTTATCAAACTAAGCTTATTTAAGAATATAGTTAACACATATAGAAAGAAAATTAGCAATAACTTTTATCAATTATGAACATGAAACAGAACAACGACTATAATGTATAACCCTTCATAAATATACCTAATGTGTCCCAATCAAACCAATCCCAAAGACAAAAGACCCTTTTCACTGGTTTAACACAGCAAAGACTAATGCTCACGTGATACTGGACCTGAGACCTTTGAATGAAGTCTGCAGTTCTCTGGACAGATTCAGAACAATTTGAAGTCAGAACACCTTTGCAAAAGACTGGGGACTCTCAGCAAACAGCCGACTCACCCTTTCAAAAAATCAAGACCTTGCTCTCAGCTAACCAGCAGAATTTCCAAAACCAGGGATAGAGAGAATTTCTTTCCAGATGGATGTCCCTTCTAAAACTCAACTCTAACCGTAGCCAAACAGAAAATGAAATCTTGAATTCCCTAGGAAGGGGAAAAAACCTGACTATGGCCCATGACCTTCCTCCTACTAATAATCCTATTACTCAGTGACCTGAGGCTGGAATCAATCCCAGCTCCCTGGCGCTGTGAGGCAGCAGTGCTAACTGCTGTGCTACCATGCCACCCAGAGAGAAAGAGCGACAGAGGGACGAGAGAGGGAGAGACAGATAGACAGACTGACAGAGAGGAGTGAGATAGAGGTGAGAGAGAGGGAGAAAGAGAGAGACAGAGAGAGAGAGAGAGAAGAAAAATGAAAAGGAGAGATGTATCCACTGCTTGTACCTAGTGTAGCATCATCACATTTGAGAGTTTTACCTCTCACCGGGATGAATTTTGAGAACTCAAACAGTACATGATAACTGGCCAATGCTTTGTTGACCTTCTCAATCTGAGGTTCGAGTGTTTTCACACAAGTCACAGCTTTTGGAGCTTTCTGTGTTTCCGTTTATTGGGAAATTTCAGACCATTGATATACTCATCAGGAATCTGTGTGAAGGGGTGGAATTTCTGAATGTGTGTGCTGTGTTAATCACCAATTGCTCGTTGCTCTCTCTATCTCTCTTTGTCTCTGTCTCTCTCTGTCTCTCTCTCTGCCTCTGTCTGTCTGTCTCTCTCTCTCTGTCTGTCTCACTCTGTCTTGCTCTGTCTCTCTTTCTGTCTGTCTCTCTCTCTGTCCCTCTCTGTCTCTCTCTGTCTCCCTCTCTCTCTGTCTCTCTCTCTTTCTGTCTCTCTCTCTCTGTCTCTGTCTCTCTGTCTCTCTCTGTCTGTCTGTTTCTGCCATCTCTCTTTCTACTCCCTCTTTGTCTGTGTTTTTGCTCTGTGACAGTCCCAACAAGCTCAGTCCTGGGAGTACCTGTCCTGGGAGTGTTTGATGGGTGGACAGTGTAGAGGGAGCTTTACTCTGTATCTAACCCCACGCTGTACCTGTCCTGGGAGTGTTTGATGGGGGACAGCGTAGAGGGAGCTTTACTCTGTATCTAACCCCACGCTGTACCTGTCCTGGGAATGTTTGATGGGGACAGTGTAGAGGGAGCTTTACTCTGTGTCTAACCCCGTGCTGTACCTGTCCTGGGAGTGTTTGATGGGGACAGTGTAGAGGGAGCTTTACTCTGTATCTAACCCCGTGCTGTACCTGTCCTGGGAGTGTTTGATGGGGGACAGTGTAGAGGGAGCTTTACTCTGTATCTAACCCCGTGCTGTACCTGTCCTGGGAGTGTTTGATGGGGGGACAGTGTAGAGGGAGCTTTACTCTGTATCTAACCCCGTGCTGTACCTGTCCTGGGAGTGTTTGATGGGGGGACAGTGTAGAGGGAGCTTTACTCTGTATCTAACCCCGTGCTGTACCTGTCCTGGGAGTGTTTGATGGGGGACAGTGTAGAGGGAGCTTTACTCTGTATCTAACCCCGTGCTGTACCTGTCCTGGGAGTGTTTGATGGGGGGACAGTGTAGAGGGAGCTTTACTCTGTATCTAACCCCGTGCTGTACCTGTCCTGGGAGTGTTTGATGGGGGACAGTGTAGAGGGAGCTTTACTCTGTATCTAACCCCGTGCTGTACCTGTCCTGGGAGTGTTTGATGGGGGACAGTGTAGAGGGAGCTTTACTCTGTATCTAACCCCGTGCTGTACCTGTCCTGGGAGTGTTTGATGGGGGGACAGTGTAGAGGGAGCTTTACTCTGTATCTAACCCCGTGCTGTACCTGTCCTGGGAGTGTTTGATGGGGGGACAGTGTAGAGGGAGCTTTACTCTGTATCTAACCCCGTGCTGTACCTGTCCTGGGATGGATTTGATGGATAGCGAATGGCAGTGATTCCCTGTGTTTTGTACTTTGGCTTGAAAGTTCTTCACTGCACCATCACCCAGAGCCTCTCTCCAACCTCAGACAAACTTCATCTGGGAAAAGGGAAAGGAAATTGAAATCAATAATTGCATGGGTTGAACTCACTTGTTTATCCCATGCTTTTGCTACCTTCAGTGAGAACTAACAGCTTTTCCCTCTCTAGGTAAACAAAGAAATTGTTTCGGGGTTGAAGTATATCGCGATCACCTACAGGGCGGGGTTAAAAGGTGAGACAAGTACATAATATGGGTGTATTTTTGGTCATTCCTGCAGTGTGTGATGGTGCTCCATTATAATTGATACTTATTCCCACTGACAGCACTCTGTGATATGAGGAATACACATCAGCTTTTATCTCTGGGAGCTAGTTAATAAATCTACTCCTCCCGTGTGTGTACATTACTGAACTCATTACGCTGCTGAATCAATAACTCAATCAATCGTTAATAATCTTGGGAACAAGTGTTCCAATCCCACAGCGGCGGATTGAGAATGTGAATTACAAAACCTGCCTGAGGAACAGTCAGTGCAAAACTCTCAATCATTATCTCGATTCCCGGCTTGGGTCGCGATCTGTAGGGGTTGCATGTTCTCCCCATGTATGCGTGGGTTTCCTCTCGGTACTCCGGTTTCCTCCCACACTCCAAAGATGTGCAGGTTAGGGGGATTGGCCATGCTAAGTTGCCCCTTAGTGTCCAAAGATGTGCAGGTTGGGTGGATTAGCCATGGTAAATTGACCCTTAATGCCCATATATGTGCAGATTATGGGGATTAGTTGGGTAGATATTTGGGGTTATGGGGATAGAACCTGGATAAGATGCTCTGTCAGAGAGGTGGGGTACAAAGTCATGGGCTGAATGGCCTCCTTCAGCACTGTAGTGATACTATCATTCTAAAAGCTTATCTGGTTTGCTTAGTCCTTTAGGGAAGGAAATCTGCCGTCCTTACCTGGTCTGGCCTACGTGTGACTCCAGAGCCACAGCAATGTGGTTGTGTATTAACTGCCCTCTGAACTAGCTGAGTGAGACACTGGACACAGTCTGCTTGCCATGGTAGTTCACCATCACCATTTCCAGATAACCGGGGGCCGGGCTGTCAGCACCGGTTTGGTTAGGAATCCACTCAAATCCAACTCTGGAACTGAGGCCTGTTTTCAAACCATGCGTCCTGTAAAGAAGCAGGAAGATGCAAGGACATTATCGCACTGGGAGGGAGGGAGTCAGAGGTCACCGAGCAGAGGTGTTTGTGAGTGTAGCCGAGGGGGGGTGGTGATCAGCCTCAGGTCATCGCCTGGCACCCGGGTGACGAGACACTCCTGAAAGCCTTCGCTGAGCGGGGGACAGTGAGGTCAGGCAGAGTCCCCTCTCCATCCCTCGGAATGAGCTGAATGGAGGCCAAAGGGAGAGAGTGGTTTGGGATTTGTTGCAATTTGTGGAGCTGGGGCTGAATGAAGGATGAAGGGGCGGATCTGGATTAAACAGGCAGGTTTGGTCACTCGGTTACGTTACTGCAGTATGAGGGCCTGGTATTGACAGGGTTAACATGGCATTGTGTCCAGTGTCCCACCGCACTGTACGCGAACACATAACCCACACCCAGGGATCAGCCTACAACTGGACAGAGACCTGCGCACAAGCAAGCACGGACACAGCTCCCAACTTCAAGCTTTTACTATATATATAGTTAATAAATGCTGCACTGTCAGAGGGTCAGTGCTGAGGGAGATGATGAGTTTGGGTGAGATTGTGCCCCAGGGCTCTTGCTGTTCACTCAGGTGGATATAAAACGATTTTAATGATGTTATTTGGAGCTGGGAGCTTCTCCTGGGACCAACATTCATCTCCCGACCAATATTAGTAAAACTTGGCGATGGCTTCGTTGCTATCTGTGGGATCTTGCCGCCTATCGATTCCCTACTGTGACTACATTTTCGAAGCTCTTCCATTAGCTGTGAAGTACTTTGGGTTGGACGGCAGGCGCTATATGAATGGAAGTTTAATCTCTCTTCTCTCTATCTGCAGTGGATAAGATTGTTTGCATGGTGGGCAGTTATGGTCCACGTGCTGAGGAGTACGAGTTTGTGTCGCCTACCGAGGATGCGCCAAAGGGGATGACGGCTCGCGGCGTCTACACCGTGAAATCCATGTTCACCGATGATGACCGAACAGACCACCTTAGCTGGGAGTGGCTGCTGCAGCTGAAGAAGGAATGGAAGGAATGAACTGTAACAGCGAGAGAGAATGTCAGAGTGAGCCCTGCCCACAATGCCCATACCACCCCCTCCTCGCTACCCGCCAAACCCCCTCAGCACTGCTCTCCAATAGATAACAGTGCCAAAACCCATCCCACCAATCCAGAATGGATGGTGAGAAAGGGACATGTGTGCTGGGTGGCTCTTTGCTTTCTCTCTACCTCTTCCTGCTCTCTCTCTCTCTCTATCCCTTCTCCATCTCTTCTCTCTCCTTCCCTCTCCCTCCGCCTTTTTCTCTCTCCTGTCTCTCTCCTCACTTTCCACCTCTCCCTTCCACCTTGTGGCCTTCTACATCGTTCCCGTTCAATCCTTCTCTGCCCCCACTCATTCTCTTTCTCTCTCATAAACGTAAGAAGCAGGAATTGGCCACCTGGCCCCTCGAGCCTGCCCTGCTAATTAATGAGATCATGGCTGACCTTTTCGTGGGCTCAGCTCCACTGATCCGCCTGCTTTCCCTTTGTCCATTCTCTCTCTCTCCCTCTGAACCTCATTCTGCTAAGTGATCTCAGAAAGAATGTCCAGGCAAGGATTCGATGATGTGATCGTATCGATATTGATCAATAACAGACACCAATCTCTGTGATGATTTAATGCGGTCGCACTGATTTCGGAAGTTTATTTACCGTCATGTCTCTGGCTGTTGTTACATTGCCTGCTCCTTTGTAAATTGTCAATGTCCTCCATTTCTCCTGTTCTGTTACGAAGATATACACTCTCTATTATCTGATGTAATTTTTTTTTGACAGTAAATGAGCTAACTTCTTCTTTAACGCTTGCTTTTAATCATTTTAATAATCAGGATTGAATAGCCACTTGCATCTGTTGAATCAGAATATTCACGGGTAGGAGACGGGTGGGAGAAGATTTACTAGAATTGGTTTCACGGGTGTGAGACATTACCTCCAGCAGAGTGAATTTTTTTATTCATTTGTGGGATGTGGGGCGGCGCGGTGATACGATGGTTAGCACTGCTGCCTCACAGCGCCAGGGACCAGGTTTGATTCCCGACCTCGGGTCGCTGTCTGAGTGGAGCCTGCACATCCTCCCCGTGTCTGCGTGGGTTTCCTCCCACAGTCTGAAAGACGTGCTGGTTAGGATGCATTGGCTGTGCTAAATTCTCCCTCAGTGAACCTGAACAGGCGCTGGAGTGTAGGGGGATTTTCACAGTAACTTCACTGCAGTGTTAATGTAAGCCTTACTGTGACACTAATAAACTAAACATAACTAAACTAAACGGGAATGTTGCCAGGGTTAGGAAAGTGTAGCCACGAGGAGAGATTGGGGTTATTTTCCTTGGAACAAAGAAGGCTGAAGAGGTGACTTGATTGAGGAATACAAAATTATGAGTGAAGAGACAGAGTGAACGGGATGAAACTACTTCCCTCAGTGGAAAATTCTAGAACCAGGAGACATAGATTCAGGATAAATGGCAGTAGGTGTAGAGGGGGCATGAGGAAGAATTTCTTTATGGAGAGCGTGGTAGTGTCTGGAATTCACTGCCTGAGTGGGTGGTGGAGACAGAGATCCTAAACTCCTTTAAAAAGCACCTGGATCTGCACCTTACGTGCAGTGAGCTCCAGGGCTATGAGCCGGGTGCAGGAAGGTGGGATCAGAAAGGGCAGCTGGGTGTCATAGAACATAGAACATAGAACATTACAGCACAGAACAGGCCCTTCGGCCTTCGATGTTGTGCCGACCAAAATAAAAAGCAATGCCCCTCCAAACTAAACCATTCCCTTCTCTTCCATATACTTATCAACTAACCTCTTAAACGCCACCAAACTTGGCGCATCTACAACTGCTGCAGGCAGGGCATTCCACTCCCGAATCACCCTTTGGGTAAAGAACCTACCTCTGATATCCGTCCTATAACTATCACCCCTTAATTTAAAGCTGTGTCCCCTCGTGCTAGCTTTCTCCATCCTAGGAAAAAGGCTATCACTGTCCACCCTATCTAAACCTCTAATCATCTTATATGCTTCAATAAGATCCCCTCTTAGCCGCCTCCTTTCTAACGAAAACAACCTCAAATCCTTCAACCTCTCTTCATAGGACCTGCCCTCCATACCAGGCAACATCCTGGTAAACCTCCTCTGTACCCTCTCCAATGCCTCCACATCTTTCTTATAATGTGGGGACCAGAACTGCACACAATACTCCAAGTGCGGCCGCACTAGAGTTTTGTACAGTTGCAACATGATGCTGCGGCTCCTAAATTCAATCCCCCTACCAATAAAGCTAAGACTCCATATGCCTTCTTAACAACTTTATCCACTTGACTGCCTACTTTCAGGGATCTATTGACACATACACCAAGATCCTTCTGTTCCTCAACACTATTAAGAGCCCTACCATTAGCCCTATACTCTACACATTTATTGTTCCTGCCAAAGTGCATTACCTCACACTTTTCCACATTAAACTCCATTTGCCACCTCTCGGCCCAGCTCTGCAACTTGTCCAAGTCACTCTGTAAACTAAAACACCCCTCTTCACTATCTACCACACCACCAACTTTAGTATCATCTGCAAATTTACTGATCCATCCCTCAATACCCTCATCCAGATCATTTATAAAAATTACAAACAGCAGGGGCCCCAAAACAGACCCCTGAGGTACACCACTTGTCACCGAACTCCACGATGAATATCTCCCATCAACCACCACCCTCTGTCTTCTATCTGCCAGCCAATTCCTAATCCAATTAGCTAAATCACCCTCTATTCCACACATCTGCATTTTCTGTAGAAGTCTTCCATGGGCCACCTTATCAAACGCCTTACTAAAGTCCATATATACTACATCAACCGCCTTACCCCCATCCACCTCTTTGGTCACTTTCTCAAAAATCTCAATGAGGTTAGTAAGGCATGACCTACCCTTCACAAAACCATGCTGACTATCCCCAATCAATTCATTTCTCTCTAAATAACTATAAATCCTATCCCTAATAATTCTCTCCAATACTTTGCCCACAACAGAAGTAAGACTCACTGGCCTATAATTCCCTGGAAGGTCTCTCTTCCCCTTCTTAAACAATGGGACCACATTCGCTATCCTCCAGTCCTCCGGAACCACACCCGTAACCAACGTCTTGTCCTCAGACAAGACGGACCAAATGACCTCCTTGCGTGTTGCAGCTTTTTGATGGAGCAGTTTCTGTTTTAACTCCCAGATTCCTGTCATCTCGAGATTCCTTCCTCGCGATACATCAGAATAAGTTCCATACAAAACATTTTTTTTAAAAAAAAGTCCAGCAGTTGATCCTTGTCCATCATTGGTCATTTATTAGTGTGACGGTGAGGGTGTTGTTAATAACGGCAGGGAGAATTTGCAGCTGCAATATTCTCACAGTCACAGCTTCACCTCATGGGGAGTTACCTGCCAAGGGTAAGGGTTACTCTGTTTTTATATTAGTGAGGGGCACTGTGTGTGTGTGTGTGGCGTGAGTGGGTATCTCGCTGCCAACTTTCTGTGCCACCTGTCAGTTGTAGAGTTTGAGCACTTGGCAGTGAGTGCGAGACAGTATGATTTCTCGCTCTGTCCTCCTCCTGTCCCTACTTACCCTCTGCCAAGTTGGGGCAGGAAACGAGAGCTTTTCCCAGGATGAACTGAAAGGAGAAGAAAAGGAAGGAAAACTGGAGGAGGAGATGAAACCAGCTCCGAAATCGAAAGGTACGAAACGTCTAAACGTTACAGCAATGGAGGAGGCCGTTCAATCCATTGTCCTCGTGCTGGCTCTTTCTGTTAGTCCCACCCTTCCACCTTTTTCCCTGAACCCTGTAAGATCTCAAATATCTTTAAAAACTATCAATGAAATCGACTTCCATCTGCCTTTCAGGCAAAATCCCAAATCCCAGGAACTCTCCGAGGCGGAATGTCACAGTGACCCGACAGGGTCGGACAAGAAAAGGAAAGTTTTTACATTCTGGCACAGTTCAAACAATTCTTCCGTTCTGCTTGGAGACTCTGTGTTTCGGTAAACGGTGCTCAGAGTGTGACCAATCTGTGAGTTAACCATTTACTGACTCGATCCCCAAGTGAGTGGATTCACATTTTTCTGGGGGCGCGGTGTCCCAGTTTGAAGTGATTGACTCGTTCTCTGACTCAGTGGGGTCTGTCCCCTTGGGGAACCTGAGGCTCACTTTGCCACTCCACCCAGGGCTTGCCACGTGGCACACTGCGACACTGGCACCAAGACCGGGCATCACTGAGTCAGTGCTCAGAAGCCAGGAGAGTGTTATTGAAATGGTGATAGAGAGGCAAATGTTGACATACAAAGGGTGTCCTTGTACACAACGGAAAGCAAACATTCAGGTACTGCAAGTGGTTACAAAGATTAATGGTATATTGGCCTTCATCGCAAGATGGCTTTGATGTCTTGTTGCAGCTGTATTGGACGCCGGTGAGACCACATCTGGAATATTGTGCAGTTTTGGTCTCTTTAACTAAGAAAGGATATACTTCCTACAGAGGGAGTGCAGCGAAGCCTCACCAGACTGATTCCTAGGAGGGCAAGATGAGGAGAGATTGGGTTGACCAGGCCTGTATTGACTGGAACTGAGAAAAAAGAGAGAGGATTAAAACATACAAAATTCTGACAGGTTCTGGGCAGACTGGACACAGGGAAGTTGAGTCCAGAACAAGGGGTCACAATCTCAGGAAACAGTGGGGGGAGGCCATTTAGAACAGAGAAATGTCTTCACTCAGAGGGCGGTGAACCTCAGTAAGCTGTGGAGGTCAGGTCACTGGATGTACGTGAAAAAGAGAAATGGATAGATTTCTGGACTCGCAAAGTGTCAGGCACGTGAGGCTAGTGCTTTAACATGGTGTGGAGATAGAGGATGAGTCACAAGCAAGCAGAGCACGTTCGAAGGGCTGAATGGCCTCCTCCTGCTCTGTTCCTATCAGAGACTGTCAGACAATTCAGCACAGGGAGGGAGGAAAGAGGAGAGAATGTGGTCAATGCATACGACTCGCAGGCAGAGTGACAGCGAGTTCCCATGGGACACTTGGTCAAAGGGAGAAGAGAGAAGCAGAATGTGTGGGCAGTGGAAATGTGGACACAGTATCATTGGAGAAATGAGAGCTGATTCACCTCGGCCGTAACAAGAGAAAGACAAAGTACTTCTAAAGGTTGTAAGTGTTGCTAAAGGTGAGTGAGTCAGTACAGAGTGCAGGAAGTTAGTGCGCAGAAACTAGGAAGGCAAAAGGCATGTTAGCCTTTGTTGCTGGGGGGAGTACAGGAATAAAAGCTACAGTTATACAGGATTTTGATGAATCCCTACAGTGCAGAAGGAGACCTTTTGGCACATTAAGCTTGTACCAAAAGCAATCCCATCCAGGTTCTATCCCCACTAACACACATACTCACTG